>WOXC01010398.1:0-747119 GCA_011680675.1 Gymnobelideus leadbeateri | reverse complement strand
TTACCACTAGCTAGTTGTCTTCCCCTTCAAAATGGGGAAGATCAATATAGGGCAATAATATACTTGTCGGGATTTGATGAATAAGTAATTCACCGTCACTTATAGACTACAGTAGTTTCCTTGATTTGGTTAAGTTGGATTTTTTTTAGGAATGGCCCCGTGGTCCCTCCATTCTGACTAATAATATGAGGTTCTGGTTAGTCTGTCAAGCAGCCATCTCATTAGTTCAGTTACCTGATTATTGCCTTCACTTGAATTGTTCTAAAATGGTAGAAGTATTTAAATTTTAGGTACTTTGCAACCCTAGTTGCAGAGAACCACAGTTAGGTTGCAGATATTATGAATAGGTGGGATCCCCAGCCTTAGTTGGAAGTGCATGATTAGACAATGGGGAGAAGAGGACCCTTTGAAATCTCATATGCTATTCTTTCTTCCCAGCCCTTTCTATATAGATCACAAACAAGCAAAAAAAAAACCTAAAGAATGATTCAAAACTTTGGAAAGTTGATTAGGTATGAGTTCAAAGGCCTCTGTTATCCTACTAAAAGGTGCTCCTAGGCTTTTCTCCAGTTTAATCTAGCATTTATTGAATAGCTTGTTGTGTACAAGAGGTTGGACTAGATGATGAAAGGAAAACCAGTACCTGGTCCTTAAAGTGCTTCCATTCTTTTGGGGAGATACAAAATATGAGCAGGTACTGTCTTTCCATGATAATTTAAAGAAAGGAGGAAATGAGGAGGAGGGATTTCCCTTAGTAGATGGATGGCACATGAACTGAGCCCTGGGAAGGAAGTTTTCTTTCTTTCTTTTTTTTTTTTTTTTGGGTAGTGGCTAAGTGAATCTTTTTCTTTCTCTAAATGTTAAAGTAACTACTAGACATCCTATAATTGTTCTTTGAATTTATGGTGATGATTTAAAATCTAGATCTGATTTCAGGATTATAAACTTTTTTTCCTTCTCTGTCTTACAGGTGCCAAAGGAAGATTTATCTTGATTTACCTTCTGGGCATGTTTGTTCCATATCTTTATGCACTGTACCTTATTTGGGCAGTGTTTGAAATGTTTACACCCATTTTAGGAAGAAGTGGTTCAGAAATCCCACCTGATGTTGTGTTGGCTTCCATTCTGGCTCTCTGTGCAATGATTTTGTCTTCCTATTTTGTAAGAAAAATTTTAGTCTTTCTTTTCAATAGCAAATCTTTTCAAGTGCCAGTTTATGGTGGATGTAACATTACTAGGTCTTGTTTATCTTTTAATAATTGGGGAGGATGTATTAAAGGGACAAATAGCAACATAACTATAGTTGAATGAAAAATCTGTGAGTTACATGGCCTAAGCAAAGTATTTAATTTTGACCCCGTTCTCCACCTCTAAATTGTCTTTGTTATATTCTGCTTTGAGATTGTGGAAGCTTTTGCAGATGATAATTGAGTTCCATTAGTGGAGTTCACTTGGTACAGAACCTCTCTGAATGGGTATTGATGTTTGTTATGAACTTTTAGGAGTAAACACGTAGCATTTAGGTCACATATCCCAGTTGGGGCAGGGGAAACAATAACTCTTGGATCTAGTAATAATTTAGTAGTAATATCTTACTCAAGGTAAATTAATTGATTTAAGTAATTAATCAATAAGCATTTATCAGAATGAGAGGATTGAGTTATATAACCTCTAAGATTGCTTCTAGTTCTAAATCTATGCTCCTGTAATTATATTACCTGATATGTTGTAGAACTGTTCAGCATTTATTGCTGAGAAGAAACTAGAGGAAAGAGAAGTCAGACATGCCATAATTTATTGTTTTTTAAGAGAGAAAAAAGTGCCTCTTGAAAGACTTATTATAATGAAATAACTATGTAACTTCTTGATGTTGTAGATTATAATTATTGTTATATATTCTAGCAATATCAAAGTTAGCTTCTTGTTAACAAAGAGCGTTCTCTAAATAATGCCACTTGAAACCTACTATGTCCTTCAGTGATCTTTTCTTGAAATCTTTATGAATTTATAAAATGTATTTTCTTGAATTTAACTAAATCTATTTAAGGAACATATTAATTAAAACTTTAGGATTACCACAGTCAAAAGATTTATGTTTGAATCCTGATTCTGCTACTTTAATGTCTCTGAGCCTTACTTTTCCTCTCTAAAGTGGGTGGTATACTTGCTTTTGCCTCTGATGATTTTTGTGAAGATCATAGTGAGATGAATGAATGAGCATAGATTAATTATATTCTAAGAACTGTGCTAGGTATTGGATGGGCAAATAGAAAAATAGAGAGAACCCCTGCTCTGAAAGCATTCACATTCTAATGGCAGAGACAACATATAAAGAAAATTCAGCTTCAGGGATGATGGAAAGAATCTCATTTCCTAAGTGCACAATTTCAAGGTGGGAATAAGGCCCCCTGGATCCTGAGGTTATATCAGTAGGAAAGGCGATGGTGCCAGGAACTCAGAGGACCTACGGAGACAGTAGGAGAGCGTATGGTGCAAATCAATAATCTTCCATCTCATCAAAAGGAATACCTTCTGTGCAGGGGTCAGGAACTTGTGGACTTGAGGACACATATGGCCATTTAGGTCCTCAAGTGTGGCCCTTTGACTCCAAACTTCACAGAACAAATACTTTTATTAAGGGGAGTTTATTAAGGGAGGGTAATTTCTTTTTACTAAGGGGATTTGTTTTCCTCTTCTGTGTCATTGTTGGGTCCTCCTCCAAAGGAGATGAGCATCGAAAACCAAAAACACGTTTTACATCTCAGAAAGCTGAAAGTTGAAACTGTTGCTTAAATTTGACTGACTTGTTTTCACTTGTTTCTGTCATCCTTTTCTTCCCTAGGCTGTGGATAATTGAGATGTCTGAAGTGTGACAATAGAGATTATAGAACTGTGAACCAATCAAGGGTAGGATAGTGCTAGACTACCTTGCTCATATTTATCACTCTCTAGCTTAAAAGGAAAAAAAAATCAGTACCTCACAGGGGCATTCTTAGGTTCCTTAGTTTGTACCGGAAATTGAAAATTGGAATTTGAAACTCTTCTGACGTTATTTTTATCTTCATCCTCTATTACCTGTGTGGCTTTAGGTAGATCACTTAACCATCTGTAACATGAGGCATTTAGACTAGAAATCTCCAAGCCTTCCAGCCTCTAGAAAGATTTAAGTGCCCTGCCTGAGCACACAGCTAGGACATGAATCCAGGACCTCTGCCTCCAAATCTCATCATTAGTCAACAAGCATTTGTTAAATGTGTACTGTGTGCCAGGCACACTGCTAAGCAAGTATTCTTTCTACCACTGTGTTGAATCTACCTCCTAGGATTGACATTTCCTAGGTTTTTATATAGTTCAGGAGGTTCTGTGGTCATATTCTGGTAATGAGCTTTTCTGCTTAGCTGCAAGTCATACAGCAGCAGAGATGGGCTTTTAGCAGTGTAGTGCTTGGTCAGCTATCACCCATAGGACAGAAGGCGAGCTCCTTTCTTGGTCATTTAAAGCCTTACAGCTTCAGTTTCCTTCCACATTATTCCCCTTGATATACATTAAGTTCCAAACCAAACTTTTATTTTGATTATTTATTATTTCTATAGCTTATTGATTGGATGTTGATTAGTTTAATGGTTATGTGATTTTAAGTGTGTCACTTCTCTAGACCTCATTTTCTGATTGTTTACAAAGGTCCTTTTAGAATCCTATGATAGGTTTTCGGGGGGCGGAGTCAAGATGGCAGGGTAGAAACAGGACTTCTGCTGAGCTCCAGCTCCCACCACCTCCTACTCATGTTAAAGGTGACTCTGAAAAAACATTGGAGCTACAGAACCCACAAAATGACACAGAGAAGATGAGAAGATAACCTCCTGCTTAGGACAGCCTGGCAGGCCAGCAGGGAGCAGCCAGTGCAGCACTCTAGGAGCTGAGCCCAGCCCACTGCGAGTCTGAGGTTTTAGCTCCATGGTGGGCCTGACCAGCCACTGGATAAAGGGACTTCAAATCTACCAGCAGCTGTGGCAGTTTCCAGAATTATCAACCCATAGATGCTAAGGACAAAGTAAGAGGTCAGTGCAGTGTGGACTTTGGGATCCAGTAGTTTTAGAGTATGGTCTGGCCTTTATCCCCTGGAGGGAGAAGCTGCTGAGGTGCCACAGCAGTGCAGCCGCCATCACATGGCTGCTTTAGCTACTGACTATAGGGGGATCAAGCAACCAGTCTGAGGGGTAATCACTCTTGCTTTAACCTGCTTGGATCTGGATTGTGGTCTATGGTGGAGGTCCTGGGGCATGTAACCAGTTTGCCAGAGCATTTGGAGGCTTCAGAGAAGGCACCCAAATAATACCTTCAGCAGCTGAGAAAATCCTAGCATTTGGTACGAAACTCCCCTGTCTGGTAGCAGAGTCCTACTGCAGCAAAAAGCCCAAAAGTCAAGTAATTGAGCGGCAGCATGAATAAACTAGGGAAGCAAAGCAAACAGAGGAATCCAACATTAGACTCCTATTTTGGGGACAAAAATATCAAAGCATAGAACAGGAGGAAGACAGTGAAGTCAGAACTCTTGCACCAAAAGCTTCCAAGAAAAATACGAGCTGGTTACAGGCCATAGAGGACCTTAAGAAGGATTTTGAAAATCAAATAAGAGAAGTGAAGGAAAAATTGGGAAGAGAAATGAGAATGATGCAAGAAAATTATGAAATGATAGTCAACAATGTGACTGAAGAAAATAACACCTTAAAAAATAGACTAACTCAGATGGCAAAAGAAGCTCAAAAAGGCAATGAGAAAAATGGCCTACAAAACTGAATTTGCCAGATGGAAAAAGAATCTCAAAAGCTCACTGAAGGAGAATCATTCCTTCAGAATTAGATTGGAACAAATGGAAGCTAGTAACTTTATGAGAAATCAAGATACTGTGAAACAGATCCAAACAAATGAAAAAAATAGAAGGTAATGTGAAATATCTCATTGAGAAAACCACTGACCTGGAAAATAGATCCAGGAGAGATCATTTAAAAATTATTGGACTACCTGAAAGCCATGATCAAAGAAAGAACCTAGAAATCATCCTTTGAGAAATTCTCAAGGAAAATTGCTCTGATGTTTTAGAACCAGAGGGCAAAATGGAGGTTGAAAGAATCCACTGATCACCTCCTGAAAGAGGTTCCAAAAAGAAAACTCCTAAGAATATTATAGCCAGGTTCCGGAGTTCCCAGATCAAAGAGAAAATATTACAAGCAGGCAGGAAGAAAAAAATTGAATATTGTGGAAACACAGGATAACACAGGATCTGGCAGCTTCTACACTGAGGGATTGAAGGGCTTGGAATATGATATTCCGGAGGTCAAAGGAGCTAGGATTAAAACCAAGAATCACCTACCCAGCAAAACAGTATCATGTTTCAGGGGGAAATATGGTCATTCAGTGGAAGAGAGGAATTTCAAGCATTCTTGAGGAAAAAACCAGAGTTGAATAGAAAATTTGACATTCAGATACAAGAAGCAAGAGATGCATGAGAAAGTAAACAGGGAAAAGAAATCATAAGGAACTTATCAAAGCTGAACTATCCCTATGTGGAAAAATGATAATTGTAACTTATGAAACTTTTCTCAGTATTCTCAGAGAATAATTGAAGGGAATAGAATTGTCACACACATACACATACATATATACATACACACATGTGTATATATAGGATGGTATATGGGCCTATGAATACATAAGTGAATGTGCATATATATGTGTACAGGTATACATATATAGAGGGTACAGGACCAGTTTAATGGGAAGGGATGATACTTAAAAGGTGAAATTAAGAGGTGAGAGAGGAATATAATGAGAGGAAATGGGGAGAGACAGATTGGGTTAAAATGTCTCATATAGAAGAGATAAGGGAAAATAGTTACAATGGAGGGGAAGAACAGGAAAGCAAAAGGGAATGGGTCCACCTTATTCTCATTGAATTTGGCCTAGGGAGGGATCGACATACACACTAAACAGGGTATCTCACCCTACATGAGAGTAGGGGGGAAGGGGATGAGAGGGAAGATGATGGAAGGAATGGCAGGCTGGGTGGGAGGGAAGTTGGAAGCACCCACTTTTGAAAAGGGACAGGATCAAAGTAGAGAATAGAACAAGTGGGAGTCAGGATAGGATGGAGGGAAATATAGTCAGTCTTTTATAATATATCCACTATGGAAATGTTTTGCATAGCTACACATGTATAATCTATATTGAATTGCTAATCTTCCCAGTAAGGGTGGGTGACAGGGGAGGAAGGAAATGAATCTGGAATTCAAAGTTTTAAAATCAAATGTTTTAAATTATGTGTGTGTGTATGTGTATACACACATACTTTTATCAATATTATTTTACATATACCTGGGAAATAAGTTATACAGGCACTGGGGCATAGAGATCTACCATGCCCTACGGAAAGTTGGAGGGGGTATGGGAGAAAATGTGGGAGAGCAGACTGGAGGAGGGGATATCCAGTGGGATCACTATTTTGGGATGGTGGGTAGCAGAAAAAATGGGAAGAAAATTGGTAACTCATAATCTTGCAGAAATGAATGATGTAAACTAGAATTTAATAAAGCATTTGATTAATAAAAAGAATCCTATGATAATGATAGCTAACATTTATATAATTTTTTAAACTTTTCAGATTCTTTCATATACAATTTTATCCTCCCAGCTTAGTGAAATATGTAATACAGGTATTATTAGGGCCATTCTGCAGATAGAGAAACTGAGGCTGAGAGAAGCTGAGACTTGTTTGTGGTCACATAGCTAATAAGTGTCTAAGGTAAAATTTGTATCATCTTCTTGATTCCAAGTCTGGCATTATCTCTTAGGCCAGAATGATCTTCCAAATGCAAGTTTAGAGCTATTTTAAGTCTGCCATTGACAGAATACCATAAAGCTATATCATGTAGTTAATATGTTTTAGGCTGTATTGAATTTAGAAGTTGTATGTAAAAAATGAACTCTGAGGGACGTCTACCATCTCACTTTACATTCCTATTGCTTCACACGGTACGAGGCACACACTAGATAACTATTGATTGATTGATTATTTTTAAACACTTATTTAAAGCCTTGAAGACCTTTAGAGATACCACTGTTATAATTTAATGCTGCTGCTGCTGTTACTGTTACAGTGTTATGTTAAAAGAATGAACGAGTTTGAAAGGTGTACATAATCATTTGAGAACATACAGAAAATTCACCCCTTGTTTTCCCCAGTTCCTGGCTAGCTTTGTGTGAAGTCAGGCAGTATTATGGCTGATGTGGTAGCGTGCACAACTTTCTGTATAACAAAATCCACTCTGCTGGGATCCCCTTGCACAGTCAGAGTCCTCTTTGTGTCAAGGAAAAATTAGATAGTGCTCTGTAGGCAATTCCTCGTGACTTTATTTTGATTATGGGGTATCAAAAGCCTACAGTGTGATTCAAGTCAACATGAGTGCTTTTAACTGTATCTTTTAACTAATGTTATCTGCCTATTTTTGTGTTTTATTCTTCAGATTACTTTCATCTATCTTGCCAAAAACACAAAGGTGACAATATTTGCTTTGGCTTCAGTATGTGCAGTTACATTCCTTCTTGTTTGCAGTGGTATCTTCTTTCCATATAGTGCTGATCCTGCTAATCCAAAGCCCAAGAGAGTTTTTCTTCAGGTAAAAACAAATGTCTCTGTGTGTGTGTGTGTGTGAGTGTGTACATATACACATACATATCTATACTACATATGTAGCTATTTTTTTTTTTAGAAAGAGCAACCTTGTTACTCTAGTTATTTTAAGATTTTAGGAAGATTTTGAGCTTCATCAGTCATTAGGAAGGCAGACACCCATTCTTGATTTGAATTTTCTGAGCTGATCTTGGCCTTTTAGGTGTATAGCAGTGAAGAAGAAAGCTGAGTAGTGGTATGTTCATCAAGAAGAACATTTGTCAGTTGGACATGAGATAAAATATAATTTCCTAAAGAATTGAAAAAAACAGAAATATGTTCACTTAGCCAAACCAGAACAAGCAAAAACAAAATTATAAGTTTTAAAAATCACTACATTGAGAAAATGTATGATGAATAGATATTCAGTTTTAATACATACTTGCTCTCAATTTATTTATAAATTATCTTATGATAAATTTAAAGTTGCATTTCTCTAGATTGATAACAAATCTGAACTCCCCTAATTTTGGTAAAATCAGGCTGTTTTGTTTAGAAGAATGCTGGTGAAATTGAAGAATGTTGACTTCTTTAGCATCACATGATAAAGGAAACTGATCAATAACATAATCCTTGCACATTCTTTTGGATAGCTGGAATCCACCACTATGAGCTTCTGTAGAGTAATACTAGTACTTGATTAGGGTCAGCCTCCTTGAATTCTTCTTGTCCTTCTTTAAAAAAATTTTTTTTTAAATTTAATTTTGGACTCAAAGGCCAGAACACAAATACAGAATAGAGAAAAGAAACAAAAACATATCATAAACTTAAATACAAAATAAGAAAGAAAAAAAGGGATGTCATGTGCATAGCATAATGAGAGGATTCAAAATATGTAACAATACATTTTTATTTCAAGAAAGCCTATATAATAAATAATACATGTATGAGGAACTGTCCATCTTTCCTTTTTTTAAATTAATTTTTAATTTATTTTGTTTTCAATATTATTCATTTCCACAAGATTTTGAGTTCCAAATTTTCTCCTCCTCTCTCTCCTTCCCCCACCCCAAGATGGTGATTATCCCTTCCCCCAGTCTGCCCTCTCTTCTGTCACTCTCCACACCCCCACCTATGTCCCCTCTACTTTCTTGTAGGGTAAGATAGACTACTCTACCCCATTTCCTATATATCTTATTTCCCAGCTACATGTAAAAACAATTTTTAACATTCATTTTTAAAACTTGAGTTCTAAATTCTGTCCCTTATCTCCTTCCCACCCATCCTTATTGAGAAGGCAAGTAATTTGATATAGATTATACATGTGTAGTTATGCAAAACACTTCTATGATAGTCATATTGTGAAAGACTAACTATATTTCCCTCCATCCTATCATGCACCCAATTTATCCTATTCTCTCCTTTGAACCTGTCCTTTTTCAGAAAGTGTTTGCTTCTGGGGGAGGCTAGGTGGTGCAGTGAATAGAGCACTGGCCTGGAGTCAGGAGGACCTGAGTTCAAATCCGGACTCAGCCACTTAGCACAAAACTAACCATGTGACCTTGGGCAAGTCACTTAACCCCAATGGCCCTACTTTCCTCCCTCCAAAAGAAAAAACAACAACAAAAAATGGACTATCTTTAGGGGCAGTGAGGTGGCACAGTGAATAGAGCACAGGCCCTGTCAGGAGGACCTGAATTCAAATTTGGCTTCAGATGCTTAATACTTACTAGCTGTGTGACCTTGGGCAATTTGCTTAACCCCAACTTCCCTCCAAAAGGCAAAAAAAAAAAAATGTTTGCTTGGATTACCTCCACCCCCAGTCTGTCCTCCCTTCTATACTGCCCCCCCCCCCACCCCAACTCCTTCCCTTCTACTTTCCTGTAGGGTAAGATAGATTTCTGTACCCAATTGAGTGTGTGTATTTTTACCTCCTTAAGCCAAATCCAGTGAGAGTAAGGTTCACTCATTCATTATCCCCTCCCCCTCTTCACCTTCAGTGTAAAAACTTTTTCTTGCATTTTTTATGTGAGATAATTTACTGCATTCTACCTTTCCTTTTCTCCTTCTAACAAATACATAACTTCTCTCTCCCCTTAATTTTAATTTTTAGATATCATTCCTTCATATTCAACTCATCTCATACCCTCTGTCTGTATATGTATATATATATATGTGTGTGTGTATGTGTGTATTTCTATATCTACCTATCTATATATGTATATGTGTATATTCCTTCCAACTACTCTAATACTGAGAAAGGTCTCATTAGTTACAAATACCATGTTTCCATGTAGGAATGCAAACAGTTCAACTTTAATAAGTGCCTTATGATTTCTCTTGTTTACTTTTTCATGTTTCTCTTGATTCTTGTATTTGAAAGTCAGATTTTCTATTCAGCTGTGGTCCTTTCATCAAGAATGCTTGAAATTCCTTTATTTCATTGAATGTCTATTTTTCCCCCGAAGGACTATACTCAGTTTTGTTGGGTAGGTGATTCTTGGTTTTAAACCTAGCTCCTTTGACCTCTGGAATATCATATTCCAAGTCCTCTGATCCTTCAGTGTAGAAATTGCTAAATTTTGTGTTATCAAAGTCCTTTTTGAGCTCTTCCATGGCCTGAGACTAATTCATATTTTTCTTGGAGGCTTTGGATGTAGGAACTTTGACTTTATTGTCTTCTGGTTGTATGTTTTGATCTTCTTTGTCCCCAAAGTAAGATTCTATAGTCTTTTGTTTTTTTTAATGCTGTTCACTCATTTCCCGGCCTTATATATACTTGACTTTTTCTTAACTCTTTGTTAAGGTAGGCCTCTGCAGTGTGGAGGGTGTACTGTTCCAAGCTTCAGGGGGGTTTGTGCAGCTCTTTTTAGATATACTTCTAGGGGCCTGTAAATTTTCAGTTCTTCCAAGGTGGTTTGATCAAATAAGAGGTGTTTACTACTTTCCTAGCCTGTGCTCTGGTCCTTGAGAGACCACAGGCACTCTCTTCTGCCTTGCAACTGTGAAGAGGATTCCCTCTCCACTACAACCACAAGCTCAGCCACAGCAGTGCTCTTCCTCACCCTAGGACTGTCACCCAGGACTACAGCCCAGATCGAAACAGGACAAAGGAAGAGAATCCTTGCCACAGCACCAGCAAAGAGATCCCTGCTGTCCCCTTCTGATCAGTCACTAGATCTCCCCACTGTCTGTGGGCCAAGAGCTTAGGAAGCAGTCACTGCTGCCACTGCTGCTCCTGCCTCTGCAGCCGCAGGGCTGGGGCTGGACCACACTCCTCTTTCACCCAGGTCCAGACAGACCTTTCCCACTGATCTGTAAGTTGTCTTTGGCATTTGTGGATTGAAAAGTCTGGAAGCTGCCACAGCTGCCAGTGATTCAGGCCCTTGAGGTCTGCCCCAGCCCCATCTGCGCCCTGCCCCAGCCCCATCTGCGCTATGCGTTTTTCCTGTTGACCTTCTAGGTTTTCAGCTGGAAGTTTGTTTCACTCTGTCATTTTGTGGGTTCTGCAACTCTAGAATTTGTTTAGAGTCATTTTTTACAGGTATTTGGAAGGGTTTTGGGGAAAACTCAAGCAGGTTACTGATTTTACTCTGCCGTCTTGGCTCTGCTTTTTCTGTCCATCTTTTCTTTGCTTCCTTGTAAGTTTTCTTTTGTTGTCTATTGTGCACTTTTTATTTTGTCCTTCTCCTCCCCCCTTGCTACAATTAAATTAAATTTCATTGTAACTGTAGATATATATATATATATATATAAATGTAAACATATACATTTGTATATGTAAATGTGTATACACATATACATAAATACATATATAGACATATACTTTCCTAAATAAATGCTACTACTGATATTTGTTTTTATGTTTTTGCATATCTCTTTGTTTCCTATCCCTTCTGCCTCCTTTACTTCTAACCACTACCTTGTCCTCTTATTATTTGCCTACCATCCTCCAATGATCCCTCCTATATCTTTCCATTCCCAGAAATCTAAACACCCTTCTATACCCCTCTTTTACCTATTCCCTTAACCTTCCCTCTAAAGATCCCTCCCTTGTCTTTTTCTCCCTCCCTATGCCCCTACCATTTTATTTCTTCTGAATTTAGAAGGCTTTTATACTCTTCTAAATATATATGTATTGTTCCCTCTTAAACACATTCTCTATGTGTAGGTTACCAGAACTACCAGTCTTCTTCCCCCATCTAATTCCTCTGTACCCATTCTTCCTCTTGCACTTCATTTGTATAAAATTATTACTTTTTAGCCATTCCTAAGTGGCTTTACTTTTTAAATTCATTTCATACTCAGGTTTACCCCAGTCTTAATTATTTATAAGAGTCTTAGACATTACATTTTACATGTACAAAAAATAAACAGTCTGTCCTGATGAATACCTTATGATCAGTGTTTGGTCTGTACCTTATATTTCTTTTGGCCCTTGTATGTCAAATCTTCTATTAAGTTGAGGTTTTTTTTTTTTTAAAACAAAGTCTTGAAAGTCTGACAGTTGATCAGTTGTCCATTTTTTTTTTCATTCAGAATAATGTTTAACTTTGCAGGATATGATATTTTCAGCTGAAGCCCCAGTTTTTTTGCTCTTCGATATGTAGTGTTACAAGACCTGTGGTTTGATACTATCTCTGCTGCTATGTCTTGTGTGATTCTGATTGTTGGACCATCATATTTAAATTGTTTTAATCTTGATGCTTTTAATATTTTTATCCTTGATCTAGGACTTTAGGAATTTGACTATAATATTCCTATGAGTTTTCCTTATGGGATCATTTTTTTTTTAAAGCAGTTGGGGTTAAGTAACTTGCTCAAGGTTACACGGATAGTCATGATTTATGTGTGGGTGCTCATTTTCTGAGGCCCGCTTTCGATCCCGGGTCATTCCAACTCCGAGGCTGGATCTCTTACTGCGCCACCTAGCCGCCCCTTATGGGATCATTTTAAAGTGGTGATGGATGGATTTTTTCTAGTTCTACTTTCATCCCTTGTTTTAATGCTTCAGGACATTTTTCTTTAATTATTTCTTATATTATTGTACCCAGATTCTTTTTTTTTTTTTTGCCCAGAACTTTGAGTTAGTCTAGTTATTTTTACATTTTCTCTTCTTGATCTATTCTCCAAATCTGTTGTTTTTCTTATAAGATGTTTCACTTTCTCTTTTTTTTATTATTTGTATTTTGTACATTATTTCTTGATCTGTTATAATTTCCTTGGCTTCACCTTTCCCAATTCTGATTTTCAAGGAGTAATTTTCTTCCTTAAGATTCTGGATCTCCTTGATTTTGCTTTCATAATCTTGTTTTTTTTGGATTATTCTTTTTTTTTTTTTAGCTTTTCTTCCATCTCTGTCATTTGATTTTAAAAATCTTTTTATTTAAAGATCTTCTATGAATTCTTTTTGGGTAGGTAGCCATTTGACGTTACTCTTTGGGGGTTTCTTTACTTCAGTATCCTCTGAAAATGAATGCTGGGCATCTCTATTTCCATAATAGCTTTCTATGGTTCGATTCTTTCTCCTTTGCATGTGCATTTTTTTGGTAATAGCTTAATTTTTGCAGTCACCTCTAGCCCTGGGATATGGGAGATGGTGCCTCTTGCCCCAGATCTTCAGTTCTCTCCTCTAGCCTGATAGCAAAGCCAAACCTCCAACATCTTGTCAGTGCCCACAGTGAGGGGCTTTCAGCCCCACTGCTTCTGTGCTCACCAGGGAGTGTGCTGGTTCCTTCTCACCCCAATCACCACTCTTTGTAGCACAGCTGGATCTGGTGTTCCTTGTCAGCAGATGTTCACTTGATCTTCCCGGGCTCAGACACCTAACTTTCCTCACTTTCCTGGGGATAAAAGTTCCTGTGACTGGGACTGAGGCGGAGGCAACCTCTCAAACAAGTAACCCCAGGGCTTGTGGCTTCTTGTTTAAGTGGCTTGTACTTTGTTGTTAAAGGGGACCCTAGGTAAGAGGTGTTCACTCTTCACAGGGACCAAACCTTGTCCTGGGGTTTCTCTTCTGATCTCCTCGAAGACCCCAGTTGTGCCCCTCTTCTTATTTATTCCATCCCCCTGCCACTTTGTTTGCTCTAAGGTTCTATTTTATCTGTTTTGTGGGGGGAAATGTTGAGAGCATGGAATTTTCTGAGCCACTCCGTCATCTTCCTAGATCCTCTCTTTGCCTTTATTTTTGATAGAAGTGCTACTGTGTTAAAGAAAAATGGAAGGGAATTAGGAATTCTGGATAATTCCTAGATTGCTTAGTTAGTATATTTTTTAAGGTGTTATTTTCTTCAGTGTTTTTTTGGGTCTTCTTTAGCAGGCTGTTGACTCACTTTTCATGATTTTCTTGCATCATTCTCATGTCTCTTCCCAAGTTTTCTTCCACTTCTCTTACTTGATTTTCAGAATCCTTCTTGAGCTCCTCCACGGCCTATAACCAGTTCATATTTTTCTTGGAAGCCTTTGATGCAAGAATTTTAACTTTGTTTGTTCCATGTTTTGACCGTTTTTGTCCCCCCAAAAAATGATTCTATGGTCTGATTGTGCTTCTTCTGCTTGGCTCATATTGCCAGTCAATTACTTGACTTTTGAATTCTTTGCCACAGTAGAACTATCCTTCCAGAGTGGAGAGCTTTGTTCCAAATTGCTGGGGTTTTCGCAAATGTCAGAGTTCTGAGGAGGGCGCCCTCTCTACAGCCCCCACAAGTTTTGGCACACTGGCCACACACCCCAGGACCACCACCCAAGACTGCAATCCAGATCTAAGCAGGTCAAAGCAAGAGTGATTGCCCTCTGAATGGTTGCTTGGTCCCCCTATGATCTGCAGGCCAGGAGCTCTAGAGGCAGCCACATAGCAGCAGCTGCAGGTGCAGCACCTCTGCCACCTCTTGCCCCAGGGGTGGGGGCCAGACTGTGTTCTTCTATCACACAGTTCCAACAGAATTCCCCACTCACCTTTGTAATCCCACTAACATCATAGGTTGAGATGTCTGGAACCCACTACAGCTGCTGGTGATTGACTCTCCTGATGTCTGCTCTGGCCAGGTCTGGGTTGCTGGTCAGGGCTGCCCTGGTTCTGGGACCTTGCTGCCCATATGGGGCTGGGTTTGGCTCCCAGTCCAGTATGATAGACCCTTCCTGCTGGCCTGCCAGTCTGGCTTCAGTGGGAGATTTGTTTTTCTCTGTCATTTTGTGCTTTCTGTAGTTCTAAAATTTGTTTAGAGTCATATTTTATAGGTATTAGAGGTGGTTGTGTGGGGAGCTCCTGGAATTTCCTGCTTCTACTCTGTCATCTTGGCTTGGCCCCCCCCCCCCCAGGTTTTTTAAATGACCCCTAATTTATTGACAGTTGGATATACTTTTATCTTGAAACAAAATAGGAGAGAAGAACTAAGAGTAGGAGGTTCCTGACTAGAGACTGTCATAGGAAATTAACTTGGGGAATAAATGAATACATATGGTATGGAGAAATCTTGTTTTATCATTACCATATTAAAGAACCGTTTATGGGAGCTTCAGTTTGGTTTCAGTGAATCAGGTTATCTTAGTACTTAAGTAACTAACATATACATCATTGTTTAGGGACAACTGCATTTTTATTTTTTAAAGTTGCTTTCTGGTATGGTTCTTTATCCTGTTGTGTTTTTACTTTATTCATTTATTTTGTTAATCAGTGTTCTTGATTTTTCTCTAAAGCATTTAACTAGAACATTTCATGGCTTGGATGGAAGTGTAGTGAAGAGAGACTCTGGAATATGGATTAATGGATTTGATTACACTGGAATGTCTCACATCACCCCTCATATTCCTGAGATCAATGACACCATCAGAGCCCCCTGTGAAGAGGCAGCTCCCCTCTGTGGTTTCCCTTGGTATCTTCCAGTGCACTTTTTAATCAGGTTGGTAGGAACATTGTTATTTTTAGGTCCTTTTGTGAATGGAGATTTTCTGATACCTATGAGTGACTCAGTGTTCCATTGTTAAATATTTATGCTAATGAAGAATCATAAACCTTTTCCACTGTATGTATGTTATTGAGAGTTCTACTTGCTTTGTGGGCTTCAGTTTTACACTGGTGGTTCAGCTGCAGTTTGTCAGCCTCAGGGATTCTTTTTTTGGGAACTTTGGAAAGGATGGACTTGCTTAGGAGACTGTCGTGAGAAAGCAATTGAGCAAGAAACTTCAGTCTCATTTAGCTTGTTTAGGTGTTTTAGAAAAATCAGAATTTTTCTGGAAAGCCTGGGCCAGGAAAAGAAGAGACGAGGAGGGCAGTGGTCACAGCAGGGATTGAAGGCTTTGTTATTAACTTGACTTTTGGTGATATATTTTTTATTAATTCCCTTGGTCTTTTAGGAGGTGCTGTTTAGATTCTCCCCCCATAGAGAGAATTAACTGGTTGATTTTTAAAATCACAGTTTATTGCCGTAGAAACTACTACTTTAATATGCACTAGACATCTTTAGTGCTTCAGATACTGTGTTGAAAAAGTGTACATTATTGCTTCTTCACTTGAGATCCCATAAAACGTGAAAAATATTTCTAAAGTTCTAAATATCCTTTTTCTCAAATAAGGAAAAACTGGTATCTTCCTGGACCAGAAGTTTCTCCCAGAAAGCCTACTCAATTTAAGCTTATATCCAAAGAGCAAACACCCTGGGAATCTATGAAGTTAACCTTTGAAATAATAGGTAAGTAAGATTAATCTGCCTCCTTTTTACTCTTTCTTTTACTTGGAGTTTTTCTAATTTAGTGTTATGATGAGTAAGTTTGGGAAGGTTTTGAGTTTCTCTAAAAATAGTTGAGCCTGGTTAGGATCATCATACTTCAGGTTAACATTTACTGTCTTCATTTGGATACTGGGCTTCAATCTAGCCTTTCATTTGGCACAAGTAGACTTGTTTTATTGATCTCATTCTCCTTTGCTGCTCTTCTCATGGCCTAAAGCCAGTTTATGGTTCTTCATTTCCTTTGGTAGTTTTATTTTCAGGGCGATACCTAATGTTGGAATATTTGTCATTTCTATAATGTGGTAGAGGTGCTCTTTTGAAAGCTAGCACAAATGGCAAATCATAGGTGATGTCTCTCCTTATCAGAACCATGACATGTTTGGGGGCTGTGCTGAGGGTTGTATGTGTCAGTCCTCCCAGAAACTGAAACTCATTCTCACTGACTTCTGATATAAATAGGGACTAGATTTTTTGGGGTGAGTAAATAGATATTTTGAGACTTGAACACTCATGGATGGGTTTTGGCAGGAGAGCACTGACTTTTTACCATTATAATTTTCCTTAATTTAAATTATTCTACTTTTTTATCATATAGGTCCTAGTCACATGTCATTCTATGTCAGAACACATGAAGGGTCGACACTTTCCCAGTGGTCTCTTGGCAATGGTACACCAGTTACCAGTAAAGGAGGAGATTATTTTGTATTTTATTCTCATGGACTACAGGCTTCTCCCTGGCAATTCTGGATAGATGTGCAGGTGGGAAGAAGGAAATTGATTTTGATTTCTCAGCACTTTTTACTTTAGAAATTTCTCTAACCTTGAACCTGTCATTGAACTCAGGCCATATAGGTTAAAAATCACCCACCATGGAGATAAAATGGAGTGATGGTTCAGGTGAGAGGTGGTGCCAGAAGGAAAGTGGTGCCTCCTTGTGATTAGGCATGATGTTTATAGAACGTATGCACCAGAGTGACTGTGAAATGGATTAATTTAAAGCAGAATCAGATCACCCAGTACTTCATTTTGTACCTATCTACATGTTAGGTGACTTGAGTGATACGTTTTGTTTGAACTCTTTCTCCCACACTGAAGAGCTTCATGATAGTGAGTTTCTCCTCTGCCTTGTTGGGGGGACATGACTAGCACAAGACAGAGCAGCTTGGTTGTAGACTTTACCTTATTTGGTTAAAAATCTTATTTAAAAAATTATTTTAAAAATTCTTGCAGAAAGACATTATTGAAAGTATTACTTTCTCCAAGTGAATAGCTTTTTAATTTGCCTGCTGACACATTCTTGGTAACAAAATTCTATTCTTTTTATTCTGGCATGTAAAACTGTCCTTTACTGGTTCTCTGACTTATCATTATTTTGCTCATTGAGGCTCTTTGACCAGTAAGTAGCTCAGGGGCACAGGTGTATGCATTTTAGTTTCCCTAGCGCCTCCCATTTGGACAGATTTAAATTGTATTTGGAACGAAATGGTAATGATTAGATCAGGGCAAGAGGAACTAAATGCTAAATGAAGTCTGCCCTGTTCTTTCTGCCAGGTCTCAGAAGAACATCTTGAAGGAATGGTCACTGTGGCCATAGCTGCCCATTACTTTTCTGGAGAGGACAAGAGGTCTCCCCAGCTGGATGCCTTGAAGGACAGGTTCCCAGATTGGACATTTCCTTCTGGTTGGGTTTGCACCTATGACTTATATGTATTTTAATCTTCTCTGTTAGGTGGTAGGAACATGGCTAATGCCACACTCCATTCCTGTGCAACATAGAATATGACCCAAAGAAGGTAGTTGGCTCAATTCAGCAGTTATTACTAGGTGTGCTCTGTTGCTTTCAGGTATGGTGTGGAAGCTGTGGGGAGAGCCCCTCTTGACAACTCCATAGTTTAACTCTTCCTTGCTTCAGCTAGAAGAGAGGCTGGGAAAAGGCTTCAAGCAACAGATGGCATGGTGGAGTATGACCTTTTTGATTCTTGAAAATGCTAGGGAGTGAAGCCCATGTTGGGATTTCCATTTGCCATTTGCAAGGGTGTCTTATTTTATGTGACCTTTTAAAAAGGGGAAAAAAAACACTACTCTGTAAACTTTTCCCTCAGGATCATGTAGAAATTAAGTGATGTCAAATTAGTGTTATGGAGGGAAATAGCATTTCTGATGTAAAGCCATAGAGCATTTTTGTATTGTTCAGTATTTTGTATTGTTCCGAACATCCTATGAAGTAGTGATTCTAATTGGAACTGAGCTGTGTAGAGGATAATATGATTATGTGAAGGGTTCAAACTGAACAGATGATCTCTCAAAGTCTCTTTCCAGCTCTAATGAACTCTAATCCTTAAAGAAACTGAAGAGTTCCCATGCATTACTGCACTTGGATTATTCACCAATATTGGGACTTGCATGCCAGTGTCTTGGATCACCATTGTGTATCTTGGCTTTGGGTTTTCAATGCCCTATATTTTCCTAGAAATCTGTGTACTTGCTCTTGAATATACCACTTTAGGGAATGTAGAAGCCTGATTTTCCTTTGGGTTCTCACAGGCCTTTCTTTTCAGAGCACTGTTAGTACTGGGTCCAGACAGATAGCTGCAAGATGATCCTGACTTCCTGCATCAGAGCACTGAGCTGCCCCTTTGGCCTTTTTTTTTTTTTTAAATGTGGTTGAATATTTTATAAATATTTATTCTGATTCCTTTATTATTTAGGATTCATTATTTTTTTCTGGATTATTTCTGCATCTTTTAGATATTTATTTATGCAGAAGATACTGCACTGGGTTCATGTCACTTTCTATTGTATGATTAGTTCTATAAACTCTTCCTTTTTTTTTTAGCATGACTAGTTTTCCTTGAGTTTGAAGATGTCTTTTTGTGAGATTGGACACCTGAACATACAGTGAAAATGTGATAGTCCCCAGAAGTTTGGTATTTGATTTGTGATGTGTGTTTATTTTGAAAAAAAAAAAATTTATACAGCTTATAGGTAGCTCTAAAGCAGTAGAAATGCCTTGAGTGTATATTGAGTTCCTATAGCAGATAGATTAAAGCATATGGATAGTAAATTCTACTAGATTTTCTTCAATTAAAAATAAAAAAGAGGGCATACAGTCATACTTAGTGGGCGTCAACAAGTACACAGGACTGTAGACTAAAACTTTATTCAGATAAAGTGGAGGAGACCCCTTGAGTAGAGATGAAAAACAACTAACTGTCTACCTCTCTGAAGTGAGCACAGGCTATACATTTGATTGATGTGGGAGTAGGGTGGAGAGAAAGGGTGCTCTGTTTTCACAAGCTGGGGACCACAGAATAGGATAGTTTGCTTAAATCTTGTCTGTAAGTTGCCTACATGATTTGTGGCTCATTCAAACTAAAGTGAATCCTGTAGACAGCAGACAGCATGACTACCTGAATGGTAGGTGCCTCAAGGCCTAACATTGCTTTCTGGAGGCTTAACTGTTTCTGAGACACCACACTTTCCATTCATAACCCACTTCAAAGGCTGCAGAGTCTGTGTCTGGCTCCCACCAGGCCTTTTGATGATTGTTCATTTCTGATTTTGTGTTGCTGAAGGTTTGAAGTATTTGGGAACAGCTGCTAAAGGTAATTCTGTCCTACTGTTAGGAAAATGAGATGGCTAAGACAGATTCTCTAGAAATTGCTAAATAGGTTTTGATTTTCCATTTGTGTGCTTAACCTGAAATCTGAAACAGATGATTAGGAATAGATATAAATGCCCTAGAAAGCAAAATAATATTCCCTCTGAGTTTTTCCTGGATAAGGAGAGATGCTGCTATTCACTTTTGATGGTAATCCTGATTTTCTTCTTTACTTTTTGGAATATTTGTCCTTTTTAAAGAAAAGTCTTCATCTAATTGGGTTGATCATTAGGAAGTTTGGCTGTCACAGGAGTTGGGCTTTCCACGTGTTAGTACAGAGATACCCACTATATTAGAATGTTAATGCAAAGGTTCCATTTACACATTATATGCCAGAAATGTTCAAATAAGTAAAACACTCAGAGCTGTTTAATAAGCACATTGAGCTGTTCTTGTCAGATCAGTGGCATCTGGAATAAATGAACTCATTCATATTTTTTAGAGCCTCTGACAAGATCAGTGTCTCCTTTTGAAAAAGGTCTTTTAAAGTCATAACAAATGCTCTATTTTATACAGCATTTTAGCTGTAAAGTAGCACAATGTTTGGGGAAAGTGTGAAGAAGGATGACTTAGTTATTTCAGAATTTTACATTGTGCCTCTGACTTTAAGAATGATTGTCAAATGCAGTTTCCTGTTGTCACAGTTTAACAAATGTAAATAAGCATGCTATGAACCCTTAAAATGTTACCACTGAAGCAATAATTGTGCGCATATTTGAGAAATAGATAACCAGCTTGCTGACTCAGGAAGCCTTCTTTATAAAAATAAA
This sequence comes from Gymnobelideus leadbeateri, assembly GCA_011680675.1. Lineage (NCBI taxonomy): Eukaryota > Metazoa > Chordata > Mammalia > Diprotodontia > Petauridae > Gymnobelideus > Gymnobelideus leadbeateri. The sequence continues at coordinate 726,296 of WOXC01010398.1, read as the reverse complement.
TATGTAAGTTGTGTGTATGTACATACACATGCACATACATACACAATTGTTGATTTGAGTTGCCTGGTTTGTTTTAGATTATTGAAGATTTACTTGCTGCCTTATGTTACTTAAACTTTTTAACATCCTGCTTTCTTTTTGTAGGGAAACATTGTTCAGCCTCTGAAATTCTTCCCCTTCTCCCTACTCCCTTTCCCCTCCATTCAAGGGTTGCATAAATTTTTAAAAATCTGTTTTGTTTGTAAGATTGTAATTAAAGTATAATTATGATTGCTCTTTAAGGTGGATGATGTGACCAAAGAACATAACATTTTAACTGGAATGTGTGTTATGGTAGGATTTCTACCTTTGAAATTGTTATTTGGGAGTTGCTAGTTGCTCAGCTGTGGTGGCTTGGAGGGGATTGCTACTGTTAAATCAACATTTGAAGTGTTAATAAATTTTTTTAAAAATAAAATGATAGTGAAAATGAGCTGAGGCTCAACTAGTTAACCATGTTGTACTCCTTTTCTCTTAGAGTGTCCTACCTTCTGCCATCCACTCTTGGTCTAGAAATCCTCCCTGCACGTTTTTTCTTAGCTTGTGTGGCTTTTCAACCTCAGCCTGTCATTAAAAGGTGAAGCAGTTGAGGGCCTGTATTAATTATGTATCTTCACCTTTAGGAACAACAAGAAAGCAGAAATCTGCCCGTGCGTGTGCATGCATGTGCACCCCTCCCCGCCTTGGTTTTGCCTATATTTTGGAGGCCATGATTTGTTAAATTCTTATCTTTGGAAAGGCTGCCAGGTTGATATCCTAAGGAGTCATTTTAACTATTTCCTTGTGCTTTACTGAGGACAAAATAGGGTGCCATCTATAACAATTTTTCCTCAAGATAACACCTGGTTTTTGTTTCCACAGAGAACACAAAATGTATTTATGTTCAGTGGGTGCTCTCAAGATTAAATTATTCATGGCCAGTTTCATGCCTTTTAGCCTTTAAGACTTTGAAACCACATTAAAAAAAAAGTGAAAGCTGTATTTTGTTGATCTTACATGTTTGTAACATGTAACTATGAGTTGGCTACCAGCCTAAAAAGACTGAATGGTTTTAAAATAATCATGTCTGCAACCAAAATGATTTTGAACTCAGTAGAGCTAGGAATCCCCGGAAATAAAATAACATAAATGTTTGTGCTCAGCTAGAAATTTCTGTACACCCTCTGTGTGAATTGTGTAGGTCAGATAATGGTTGGCTATATAAGAGTCAGGATGAGGGTAAGATTTAAAGACTGTGTGGAATTATATGAGATTAAGTATTAAATGCCTACAGTTCACTTTTAATATGGTGCTTGATATACAGTAAGTGTTTTCTCTTTAACGTTTGCAAAGTGCTCTACCTATATCATGTGATCCTCGTAATCACCCATGAGATAGGTGCTGTTATTGTCCCCATTTTATAGAAGGGGAACCTTAACTGAATGAAGTTAAATGACTTGCCTAAGGTGACCTTTGAGAAGCTTGTAATCTAATGGAGTAATTTAGTACAAATAAATAAATTTGGTGCAAATAAACACAGGTACATTATAAGGTGGAGTATATTAATGAATATAAATTTCAGAAGTGCCCTAGAAAAATTTGAAGCTAGGGAGTATTCATTTTTGTTTATATTCTATGAGGATAGGCTATAGAACAGACGTTATAGACCGACCACCTTGTAGATTCCATTCATTTTATAGTGAGACCGCCCCAGGGTTCAAGGTCATGCAGGTAGGAAGAGGATGGCAGACTTTGGGATTTTTACCCAGGTCCTTTAACTTTTTTTTTTTAAGCAATTGGGGTTAAGCAACTTGCTCAAGGTTACGTAACGGCCAGTCACCATTTATGCGTGGGTGCTCATTCTCTGAGGCCGGATCCGATCTTGGGCCATCCCAACTCTGAGGCCGGCGCTCTTACTCACTGCGCCACCTAGCCGCCCCTTTAAGGCAATTGGGGTTAAGTAACTTGCCCAAGGTTACACGGCTAGGTTTTTGTTTGTGTGGATTAAGTGTCGGAGGCCGGCTCTGAACTCAGGTCCTTCTGACTCCAGGGCCGGTGCTCTATTCACTGCGCCACCTAGCCGCCCCTAGGTCCTTTAACTTTTAAATTCAGTGTCTCCACTGTACGGCAGATGTCATTGAAGAGGTATGTAGTTGTTATGTAACTGGCAGCTGACATCTACTTGATTGGTCTAACCGAGGCCTTGAGGAATTTCCATAGGGAAAGGTAAGGACTGAATTTCCGCTATTGGGGATGACTCATGAGGGCACGGAATGGGAAAGTTCTAATAGGAGAAGAGTAGTCCAGCTGAATTGGAACGTGGTGTGAAAAAAAAAAAAAGGAATAGCGTGAAATAAGGTTGGGAAGGTATGTCAGACTCTGTGGAGAAAGGTCTTAAGTGACAGGCTGGGTGTTCTCATGTCATGGTCAGACACATAGACTAGTAAAATTATTTGGGCAGGTACATATTTGAAGAGATGAAGTCAGTAGATCAGTTAGGAACAGTGTTCTTGTGATACCTAGCTGAGGACTTGTCATTATTTCTCCTACATCATCTTTAGATTAACTATCTCAAGTAGATTCTTGGTAAGAATCTCACAAGTGATCATTAGGCCTTAATTGCTTGAAGGCTTCTGGTATCTGGGAACTTGGTATCTCTTAGTTAGAAATCTTTCCCTATTTTGCTTTTCTAACTTTCATCTACAGGTCTCAAGTTTTGCTATCTGAAGTCAAAACAAAGATTTCTCTTTTACATGACATCTCTTCATGTATTTGAAGACTACCCACTGTCATTCTTTAATTTTTCTAATTTGGCTCAGTGTTCCCAGTTCCAATTTCAGTAGATTTAGAACTGGAAGGGGCTTTAGAACAACCTATTATATTTTCTAAGATTTAATTACGGATAAGAGACTTAGCTGGAGATATGCTGGAACACTGTTTTGTTGAAAGGGTTTATGACTCTCTCCCCCAGAAGACCTTTAAGCCAGAAACATGAGGTGTCTGTAGAAAACTGATGAGAAGGCCAGAGGCATAGGATGGTATTAAGGGCCTCAGCATGAGCATTTTGCTAGCATATGCTTTTTCTATTTTTTTTTAACTGTCATAGTTGTATGATTAAAAATGTGCATGATCTTATTAAATATTGTTAGCAAATGCTATTCTTGCGCCAGAAAAAAAAAATCTTTTAAATTTGGTCATTTTTCAAGCTCAAGGAGGTCACTGTAGCTTATTGCGTTAATACTTGTTTTAGTTCTGAGTAGTTCTAAGGGGCACATTTGCAGTCAGCAGCACATGCATCATGTATATAGATCATTATCATGGTGTAGGCCTTTTTGATTCCTCAGAAAAATGTTTCTATTCTTTTTTTTTGCTTTTTTTGGGAGGGCAATTGGGGTTAAGTAACTTGCCCAAGGTCACATGGCTAGGTTTTTGTTTGTGTATGCGTTGTCTGAGGCCGGATCCGAACTGAGGTCCTTCTGACTCCAGGGCTGACGCTCTACTCACTGCGCCACCTAGCCGCCCCTTTTTCTATTCTTTAGAAGTGCTTATATAGGTATGTTTTCCATTTAGCTGCATTCCTGAATTTAAGCTTAGTGTACAGACCATTGGAACACGTTTGCTTTTTAAGTCTTCCTTGCTTGGGTCTTGGACATCCTGAGGGAGCACACTAAATACCTGGCAGTGATGGTTTCTTCCACATACTCAAAGAAACCAAGAGTCAGGTAACTTGCCCAAGGTTGCACAGCATGTCATAGGGGGAGGATTTGGATATAGATTCTCCTGACTCCAGATCCAACAGTGTTTGCCTCATTTGTTGCACAGAACTTCTGAAGTGGATCATTAAGAATACATTTGCTTATTAGCTGTTTCTAGAAACACAAGTAGTACAGAATAGAGTATAATTTCTGCTATCAACTGTCAGATAAAGTCAGGTTTCTAGAATGATTTTATTTTTGCTCTTATATACAGCAATTAGAAAATACATATTAAAGAATTGTAATAAAGACTAAATCTATCCCAAATATTTTCTTGCCTTTATATATTGTTGTTTAGCAGTCATCTTAGGAGTAGACAAATTACGTGTATATTTATATTTAAGATGTAGCTTAAACAGTGGATCTGTTTTTTTGTACAATAAATCAGTCAAAAGGATAATTTGAATTTTTTTTATTAAAGTATATATAACAAATTTATTACTGGAGAGAGAAAATAAACCTGTAAACTTTGCAGAATCTTTTCTTCAAGGCCTCCTAATTGTAATTCATCAGAAATAAATTTGCATCTTTTACTATGTAGAGATGTGGGACTTAAGTTATTATTGCACATTCCAAAAGAACAAATGAGCTGAAAAGTTACATAAACTGTTAAGCTCATCTTTTCCCAGGGCATTAGGAAAGATCATTTCATGGAATGGGGATTGTAATTGCTTTCAAGGATGTGTTGTGATGCCTAGCTCTTCTGTCCCAGATAGTAAGTTGCCCTTTGTAGCAAAACTGAATAATTTCCTCAAAATGTACTGAATACTCACTTTTTCACTCACAGGCAAGGTTCTGCCTGCTTATGAGGGGAGAGCGGAATATGAAAGGCGTTTAAAGCCCAGGACCCAAGCGCCATAATCACTTAAATGCCACCAGCCAGGAATTCTATCATCTGGTGTTATTGCACTTGTGATGTAAAAAGCAAAGAACAGCAAATTACCAATCTCCAAAATGATTTCAGATATAGTTGATGACTTGAGCTAAAAGCATCCTGAATGGTCTTAAGCTTTCCCCTGATGAGAAAACTACAAGAAAACCCAAACTTGCTGGTTTTCATTCCCTCTAAAAGCAAAGACAGGACAGCTCTGTTTTTCTGAGACCACACTACAAGAAGAGTGTCTTACTGGGTGGAAGGAGTTTGGTCCACATCAATCAAATACATTGTCATTACAAAAATAAATTTTTTTTTTTATAAAATAATGTTGCATTCCTTTGCTCAAATTGCACAGTACAAACAAGCTACCTAAATTAATACTGTTGTAAGATATTTAATATTACATACATTGTGGTAGATAATAGTAGGCTGGGATGAAAGTACCATAAAGCAACTTAAGAATTATGTAGACATGTTTCCATAACATTATATGAAAAGAAAAATTGTTTCCTTATCCAGAAATATATATATATATGTGTGTATATATAAAAAATGCTTGTAAAGTGACAGTGAAGCAAGCATTGTTTACATTACTGATGCTTAGTAGCTGTGATACAGGATTAGCAAGTATATTTACAAAAAGAAAATCCATTTTTAATTTTACAAAAGCAATAAATAAGAACCTCCACGAGTTTGCATATAGCCCTTCTTCATTGTCTGTCTTCATGATCAAAGGTATCAGGCTTTCTTATTACCATGTCCACTGGAGAGAGACTTTAATCCAAAGCAGAGTGCCCTTTCTGCAAGTCATGAGTACAGAGTAATTAAAACTATGATACAAAGCCTCAAGCAGAGAAGCAGCTCCTTTGAGAGTATTTACAAGAAAGATTATTCACAAAGAGAAAGATACACTTTTTAAGTACAAAATATTTTTGTGGTATTCAACAGCATAATTCATGAGTCCCCTTTAGACCCCAGCTTGTCAGCCTACAACTAGGTAAAATAGGTGTGTAAATCTTTTAAGAAGGAACTTGAGTTAGTTCCAGTTCTTGGACTGAATATACTACTTTCAAGCCATTTGTGGTGTCTTCGTGAGCTCAGGCACATAATTCACTTGAGTATGGTCCTACACAAAGTGTATTAGGTAGCCAAGTTCACAGACAGCTGATGTAATGGATGACACGAAGTGGGTTTGGAAACAACCACTTGCTGCAATGATGGAGAACCATCCCTATGTTTTATTAATAGTTCTAAACCCTTAAAAATAAAACCAGATATTCTCATGTACAATCTGTACAATAATCTTTATTACTCTGCAGCTTAAAAAAACAGTTTTTTATGAAAGAACATTTATTTGAAATCACTTTTCATGGATTCAAACAAATTTCTTGGAGTTAAAAAGTTTGAACAGATTTCTCCCCTTTAAATCATCTGACTTGTTCACAGTGTACTCAGTTACACTCTGTTAATACTGCGGCAGCATGGTGACAGAACACCACTCCTGTTAGGAGATTGTACAATCGTAGGTCCCATCCTGAAAAGGTTCTTCTTCCTGGGATCCAGCCATGGGACCTTCAGTCCAGCTTGCAGCACTGCTGTTGCCAGCCTCACCTGGAGGGCTGCTGCTGTGACAAGTAGAGCTTCTACTCTCCTCAGTTCTGGGGCTGGCAGCCTGTTCAGGAACCTTATTTGCTGGCTGAAAGGCTTCAGGCTGGATCTGCTCTTCTGTGATGTCGCTTAGTCTCTGGAGTTGTGGTTTAATGACATTTAAAAATGGCTTGTATCCAGGGCTAATGGGAGAAAAGGGAATTCAATGAACAAACCAACCTATATAGACCACAGTACAAAAATTCAGGACACAAAACACACAATGTATCACACAAACACACACTCCAGCTTCACATTCTGTGTTTGTACTTTCTTCTCCACATTAGATTGTAAGCTCCCTCAGAGAAAAGCATGTTGTCTATCACTATATTTCTAGGGCAGTGACCTGAACATACAGACTTTTAGAAAATGCTGAATTTTATTAATAAGTAGTGGTTCTAGTTTATAAGTGGAAGATGAAATAAAAATCTGGTAATAGTTACATGAAAAAATATTCTAAATCACTACTGATTAGAAAAATGAAATTAACAGCTCTGAGGTACTATGTCATACCCATCGATTAGCCAACATTACAGAAAAGGAAAATGCCAAGTGCTGGATGTGGAAAAACAGGTACAAATAACACATCATTGGTGGAGTTGTGAACCATTCTAACTATTCTGGAGACAATCTGGAACCATGCCCAAAGGGCGATAAAACTGCATACCTTTTGACCCTACAATACCATTACCAGGTTTTTATCACAAAAAGAATAAAGAAAAGGGAAAAGGACTTCTTTGTACAGCAATTTAAGGAGATCTTTTTGTGATGGAAAGAATCAGAAACTGAAGAGATGCCCATCCACCGGCGACTGGCTGAACAAGTTGTAGAAATGATTGTGGTTTAATACTATTGTGCTATAAGAAATGACAAGGGAGGTGGTTTCAGAAAAACCTGGAAGGACTTAGACGAACTGACACAAAGTGAAGTAAGCATAACCAGGAGAATATTGTACGTAATAGCAGTATTTGTAAGGATGATCAGCTGTCAAAGACTTTATTTTAGCACTGAGTGCAGACCGAAGCATACTTTTTAAACTTTGTATTTTTCTCCTTTTTTGTATTTTTATTTTTCAACATGGCTAATATGGAAATACATTTTGCATGACTTCACATGTATAATCCATATAAAATTGTTTGCCTTCTTAAAAGAGGAAGGGGGAGGGACAGAAGGGAAGGAGAATTTAGAACTCATGATGTCAAAAAAAATTTTAACATTAATTTAAAAAAATGGTTTGACATTATAACTGGTAAATACTTAATAAAATAAACTGACTGCTAGTGGTAATGCTGACCAAAATTCTGAACATGTGATTGCTATGAAATCTGTGTTGGAGTACTTCTTTTCCATTTTAAAATGGAAGTTCTTAGTTTTAATCCTTTTCTGTGGAATATAGTTACAGCTCTTTTGAGGTTCTCCATTAAAAAAAAAAACAAAAAAAACCAAAACAGGAGTGGCAAGGTGGCACAGTGAATAGAGCACTGGCCCTGGAGTCAGGAGGACCTGAGTTCAAATCCAGCCTCAGACATTTAACACTTACTAGCTGTGTGACCTTGGCTCAAGTCACTTAGCCCCAATTGCCCCGCCCCCCAAAGCAAAAAAGCAAACAAAAAAAACCCAAACAGAATTATTCTCAGTTTCACAAAACATTTTCCTAGAAGACAGTATGTAAACTTCTAGTCTAGTATGAAGATTTACCATGTAAGATCATGGGATCTTAACTAAGAAAAAGCAGAAAATGAAACATTTTTAGTTTTACAATAAAAATGTAGAACTGCAAGAAGTCTCAGAGACAGGAGAGCTCAGTTTAGGTCGCCACGTACCAGTCTGCAGAAGCCCATCTGTCTACAGCATGTAGCCCTGTTTTGATGTTCTGTAACATCTCTCCATCTGCCTCTGAAGACTGCGTGAGACCAAAGACCTGATTAATTATAGAAGGTTCTCGAAGAATAAGGCCTATAACAACACACCAGTCCAGACATCCTGCCTCCATGAAGATATGCAGCAAATACCTGCACAAAATTGAAATAAACACTGTATTAAAGCAGGGAGGGTCTGCAAACAGTGAAAAACAAATGACATCAGGGAAAGAGCTATTCAAGTCATGTGTGGTCACTAGTATGATTAAAATTTTTCTCTGCTCTCAAACCAAGGCAATGAGACTTACCGGAGCTGGACCTGGGACTTATGTGGCCCTTTACTGGCCAACTCCATAGAGATGTGTTCTAGCTCTGATTGTGTTAAGCTTAGAGTAGAGAAATTTTCATCCACCATCATCCAGTCACCATCCACCATAGAGCTGGTTTCAGTTAGGTCTGTGGCTGAACCAATACTGCATTCATCCCCTAAGGAATTTACAATAGTTATCAATTGGCCCCACAAAGATAATACCTCAAGGATTTTGAAGCTGACATTAAATCATTTAATGGAAGATTAATACTTAAACATTAATCGATTAAAAACCAGGGCAAAAAAAAAAGAATTAATTCCTATTTCTATAGGAGTTTTAAGGCTTACTTTTTATACAATAACCCTGTAAAAAGTAGGCAGTGCAAGTATAATTATATACCTTTTACATCTAGCTAAGATCTTCTAAATATTATCTTGCAAGTATAAATTATTTTGAAAGTGCTTTAGGCTAGAATTCACTCACCTTTGTATAATACATATTATTATTAGATTTCCAACTTATGATATAACTATGATTTCTAGTCCTCTCTTTAATGTTTCCCATGGCCATTTTTAGGGCTCTATATGGCATTTTCTGTTGGAAATACTAGAAAGAAGAATGGATCAATGCATTTGTCTGATAAAGACTGCTCATTTGGAAATGCAATCTAAACATGTTTTTTTAACAAGCTCATAGGTAAGACATTTCTATCAAAAAAGTTCAAATTATAAACCTATTTTCATTGATTGCTCAAAATCTTTTTTATCCTCTGCCAATGAAGGCAGAAAGGGTTTCATACTCTTAACAGTGCTTTTTCCCAAAGAAAGATTTGATGTAAAATGTATGTACCTTTATTTAATAAAGGTGACAGAAAGGCATCTTGTGTTTGGGGTCCATGGGATGAGGCTGTATCTATCTCCTGGTGGGTGGAACCAATGCTGCCAAGCCAACTCTGACTTCTTGGGACGCTAGGCACTCCAGCATCCGTTTCAAGGTTTAAAAAAGGGTCAGCTGACTGAGACTTTAATAACTGTTCTCCCCCACCTGGGTAGAAACAAACAAAAAAGTAGGACTCACACTGCTTTCTTCCAGAACAAATACTTATATTGTGTTACACAATAACTCTATTACTTTTTCCATTTCATCCCAGTAAGTACTTCATAATGCCTCACACATAAAACTTTTGTTGAATTGAAAACCCTCAAAATACTGAATGCCTATAGCAAACTTTTATGTGAATATATGTAAGGTCAGTATAAAAGGTGTATACTGACCCCCCACATGTCCCATCTCCCCCCAATAACAACCCAATGCCTCACAACCAAAACAGTTAATTATATTAAGGCAACACCAGGGAATAATAACAGTGACTATGTAGCCAAATATTAGAACACATAATGTCATCAGTTAAAATAGGCAAAGATTGTAGACAGTTCCCACTTGATGTAAATTCATATTATGCAAATTCAACTCCTTGGCAGGGCAGCAGAGGGAGGGGGTCACACAGAGCCCCAGGAGGGTCTATTACTGTTAAGAGAGAACTGGCCATAATTATTTTACATAAGGAACAATTTTTTTTCTGGTCACATACTGGAGCCTCTGGAATAAATGATGACAATGATTTTTGAATAATACAAATGTGGAGATCACAAAAAGCTTTCCTTAATGATATTTAGCTGGGATATCGATTACATTCTCAATAAAGGGGAATTAGGAATAGAGACTTTATGAAAAATAGCTGAAATTAAAAAAAAATTTAGCTCTTTCTTCATCAGTCAGCACATTTATTAAATTACAAAGCTGGCTGTCCCAACCACTGTTCCCACTGAGTAAGAAGTCTTAAATAGTTTAAAAGTTATAATATTGCTATCTCCTAATATAATCCCTCCTGAAAATTCACCTAATATTTTAGCCCTCTCATGAACTTTTCCATATACAGCTGTGTACATCTTATCCCTCTAACTAGGCTACAGACCTTGCTCCTCAAGGGAAACACCCAGCACTGGACACTTCACGTTAGACGTGCTGGCCTGTTTGCCAAGTATATTTACCCATCTCTATTCTTAACTGATGTGGTACAGACTGTGTGGAGGAGGGAGGGTATGCAGGAAACTGGGGGTTAGTCATGACTTGTAAGTTAAGACATATCCTGGGAAAGTCATGGCTGCCCTTAAATGCTGTGTATAGAAGAGGCCTAAAAGTATTCTCTCTTAGAAGAGTCTGACCAAGGATTTAGAATGAACAAATTTTCCCAAATATCCACTAGCAGCCCCATTTATAGCAGTACAAGAAACCAGCCTGTTACCCATTCGGTATTTTCCATTCTTGAATGGTGAACTGATGGAAGAAATGGGGATGACTGGGAATGGCCAAAGGAAATCCTTGTGAAGTCTCTTCAGAGCAATTACAAAATCTTCCACTCGAGCAGCTCTGGTGCGTTCTTTACACAGCCAGCCAATCAGTTCAAAGCCTAACTGGGCAGCAAAGCAGCCAAGGTCTTTTAGCCGAACTTCTTCCAAGAGGCGCCGAGCATGTCTCCAGAGCATCATGTCAATGTACATATTTTCAGCAGAGTCACTGTCTTTGCTCCACCTGAGAATGGGTAGACAAAAGTGTGGCAAGATTCTATGGAATGTTTGTACCAGAGACAAAATGCTGTTAGTATATCCAAGGAACTGAGCAATGGATAGAGCATTAAGACAACTGAAGTCTAAAGATAAGACACAGGGGTCAATGGTGTCCATTGGATGGCTCAGCATTAGAACTAGTCAGACTGATCAAACAGGTCTGAATCTTTCCTATCTGTCAAGATCTTTCCATCTCACCCAGCTCACCTGCAAATGTGCTGCTCCTGCCTATCATCTCACCAACTGCTGGGGGAGGGAGGGGTTGACTTCTACTTTCTGATCTGAGTTCTTTCCTTCTGTGGCACCCTAGCAGCTTTCTACTGGCTGGGGGGGAGGGCGGGGGGGCACGGGGAGGAGGAGGAAGGGAAGGAGAGTCTCACTGTGGCTCAAGAACTTCCGAGTCCCAGAGATCTGTCAGTCTGTTTCTCTGGCAGCTGGGGTCACTAGCATGTACCACACACATGATCCACGGTATTGATTTTGCTAGGTTTTCTTAACTGATTTCACACACAGCTTAAAATACAAAATATTGAGGCTGAATGACACTTTGGCCACTGGTGTTATCTGGAGTTTGAAGGAAGCATTACCAACCATGTTTTCTTAGTTTAAAATAATGCCAAAACAAAGTTCATAGACCCCTTACAGGTGAAAAAGGAAGATGACAACAGACATGACTATATTGGGGGGTAGGGTGGGGTGTCAAAGTAAGGCAGATACAGCCAGAGATTTAACATTAGGAGCCATAAAGCTAGTATTTGACTTAATAAATGTTTTCACTATTTAAGAGTTCTTTATATGTGCCAAGCAATATATATGTATGCATGTATGTATGTGTGTACACACACACACACACACACACACACACACACACACACACACACACACACACACACCCCCACACACCCCCCCCCACCTAGGCCCAAAGTCTTCTGACCTGAGTCCAGCTTTCCTTTCGCCTATGCCTTTCTTACTATTTAGAAAAAAACAAAAATCCAAAATCCTGTCCTAAGTCTAAATGGGAGATAGGAGGAAGGAAGAGTTGAAAGTGTTTTGACAAGTCTGAAAAAAAAAGGTGATCAAGAGATTACACAGAACAGAAAACAGAAGGTGGACTTCACAGAGAGTAGCAAGGGTCATCCTGGCACTACTGGAATGCTGTTTGGCTCCCTGCTTCTCTATTCTATGGCTGGCCTTTGGGGCAGGAAGGCAGAAGGTGATGGTTTCCTCCCTGTCCTGGTGGTTCCACCCAAGGGCATCAAGGTAAAAGACATAAAAAAGCTTTCAGGGGTAAAAGTGTCAAACCACTAGCCAAGAACAAGTATGGAAATTATTGTAACTATCCATTTTATCTTTGTCCATCCTGTCCCCCTCCAAAGAAAAATAGTGGCCATCATTAGGACTCCTTTTCCTTTCCTTCTCTCACTTGTTAATCCTCATCTTTTAGCAAACAGGACCACTCATGAGTGCTCAAGGACAAAGATATTAGATAAGGAGAAAAATGGGAACAGAGAAAGGGATTCTAACTCTCCTTATTTTGGGGTGGGTCTAGAAGAGGCAAATTAAAACGAGTCAGAACATTTCCTCGTATGATACTCAGTTATTCAAATCCTTAAAACTACCTACCTACCATATATGAGAGTAGCTGCACAGGACTATGGGGTAAAACAAATACTGGAATGTTCTGAGGAGTCTCAGTGGATGGGGCATTGGGCCTGGAATCAGGAAGACATGAGTTTTAATTTAGTCTCAGATATCTATCTGTGGGACCTTGGGCAAGTCACTTAATTTCTTTCTGCCTTAGTTTCCTTGACGATAAAACAGGGATCATACTAGTAGCTCCCTGACAAGCTTCTTGTGAAGTTCTTAGCACAGAGCCTGACACAAATCAGGTCCTTGATCAATGCTTTGTTTTCCTCTTTTCCTTTCTTCTTCACCTTACCTCTTCCCAGAAGGACCAGAAGGCATACTGAGGGTTTTCTGCAAGTTCAGCTTGCTAGCAGGTAAGGTTTCAGCTGACTGTGACAAACTGATGCTTCGGTTCCTGAAGAACTCAAATCCACCGCTTGAACTGGGTTCCTAAAGGGAACAAAGACAAAGGACAAACACAGGACAGAGAAGAGGGCTCGTGAGGTCCCGTTCCGACAGACAAGCGCCAAGAGACAGTGCTGAAGGATGACCCCAAATGGCGCCATCTTTGTTCCAACCTGAGTGGTAGGTGTTGGTGGGGGCGTCTCGGATTCTCCAGAGCCAATGGCTTTAAGAAATCGGATCATGTGTCGGCAGAGGTCCCACTTTCCTTGTTCCAGAGCGGTGTTAAAGAGAAGAGTAGCGTGCTGCCTGCTCACTGCTGGGACCTCCATATTCTAGAAACAGCAATGGGGGCAGGGTTAAGGAAGGCCGGGGCCCCCGGATACCGCCGTGGGCCTGAGCGGGCTGTGACAAGCTAGAGCCATGACACAGGATCTAACACGAGAGGAGGCGGTGGGCCAAACATGGTGCCCCACAGAAGAGCCCAGGATGGCCTGCCAGATGGACCCCCGGAGGAGCATCACTTCAGGCTTCCCCATCATCCTCTCACCTAGCCAACTGGCTGCCAAAGCTTGCTTCTCCCTTTACATTTCCGGTATACATCTGTCCTCCACTCATATGACCACCCCCTAATCACCTCTCAAGTGGCCTAGTGCAGTCACCTTCTAAACCATTTCCCTTCCTTAGATCTCTTTCTTCACTCCAGTCCACCCTCCACTCAGGTGTCAAATTAATTTTTCTAAAGCACAAGTCTGACTGTCAACCATCTACTCAAATTATATTGGGTCCCCATTACCTCCAGGTTCAAATACAAAGTCCTTTGGCTCTTAAAACCCTTCCTTAAACCTCCCTACCTTTTCTGTCTTTTTCATTACTCCCTTGCTCTGCTCCCCCCTGTGCTTCTATTCCTGGCCATCTCCTAGGGCTTAGAATGAGATCCTTTCCCACTTCCAAGTCTTAGTTTCCTTACCCCTCTTCAAGACTTGGCTCAAATCCCACCTCCTGCTGGGGGCCTTTCTAGGACACCTCCTTCCCCCTGCTTCCTTCCTTTGGAGATGACCTCCCATTCACATGTATATACATACACCTTGTACATACACTGTTATTTATCCATCAGAATGTGAATGCCTTGAGGGCAGAGGCTGATTTTGTTTTACACTGTATTCCTAGCATTTAGCACAATTCCTGGCACTGCTTAATAAATGCTCATTAATGTTTCAAAGTCTACTAAAGAAAGAGCCAATGGCCCAGCTTTTGAAAGGTGGCTCAAGAACTTGGAATAAATTACAAATTCATCATAAAGTGGCTAACTCAGGATAACTAGCTAGGAGGAATCATAGAGATCTTCTATTCTACCAGTTTTCAAAGTGTAGTCTGGAGGAGATCCGAAAGGGCAGTGTAATTTTTCAGAAAATACTAAGACTTTTTAATTTCTAACGCAGCAAATACTGATAGATATAACCCCACATAAAAGTCCATCTGGGGGGGGGGGGGGGTCCAGGGACCAAAAAGTCTGAGAACTACTATTCTACATCAGCCCTTTCATTTTATACAAACTGAGACCCAGAGCAGTTACCTGACTAAGCAAGTAAGAGTCAGATCTGTGCTCAGTTTCTCTAATTCCAATTCAGCATTCTTTTCATTATACTATATATACATATACATATATATATATATGTGTGTGTGTGTGTGTACACACACACACACACACACACACATAAAATCTAATTTTTATTTAAAATAAGGTAATTCTGTTTTGCTTTTTTTTTTTGGAGGGGGGAGGGCAGGGCAATTGGGGTTAAGTGACTTGCCCAAGGTCACATAGCTAGTAAGTATTGAGTGTCTGAGGTCAGATTTGAACTCAAGTCCTCTCAATTCCAGGGCTGATGCTCTATTCACTGTGTCACCTAGCTGCCCCTCTCTTTCTGTTTTTAGGCAACCCTTCTCTGGCTATGCCAGCAGTTAGAAAGGTTAGTATTCTCTTTGGGATCCTGCTTCTGGCACTTTGCATCTTGCAGTATAGTCAAATGATGTGAAACTTCATCACTAACCATATCTTCAAAAGCACATTTTTACCCCCTCACAGTAGATGTTACTTGGAGAATAGGTTTTAAGACAGAACTTGTAAATGGAATCTTTTGTCAACAGAATTAAACTTTTTCAGTAATATAAAAAGCCCTATCATTTTTTAGGGGGGAAGGGGAATGACAAAAGGGGAAGATTATGCTAATAAGGGTATATAGGACCTGGTGATGAAGTGGAAACATCATAGGCTTTGTAGCTGGAAGACCTGAGACTTCTCACTCACTAGGCCTCTGGGGGAAGTTGACTTGTCTTTTCAAAACACTTCAGTTTCTTTCATTTCTAAAATAAGGATCATGATACCTTATCTTCCTCAGTATGGAGAGTTCTTTGTTATGCAATCTCCCCACTGTGCCTGTGCTCCCTAAAGTGTGGATATATGGAGCCCCTGGTGAGTAGCTTAGAGTTCTTCAAAGTGCAGATTAGAACCTCCTTGGCAGGTTCTAATCTGCCTAAAATCTGTCTAAAAGAGTCTGTGGGGAACTGAGAGGGAAAATCCCTTGCCCTTGTTTATACAATCCTTATGTGGTAAAGGAAGGCTAGAACCCTGACCTCCCTAACTCCAAGACTAGCTTTCTATTCACTCCATCATGATTCTTTTTATTGGAGGACAAGTCCGGTTCCAGCATGCCCATAATGCCAGCTTTAAACATGCATATTATTCAGGTTTCTGCAGTTAAAAAACTTGTAGCTAGGGGCAGCTAGGTGGCGCAGTGAGTAAGAGCGTTGGCCCCTGAGTCGGGAGGACCTGGGATGGATTCTGGCCTCAGTACTTAGCATCCACACATAAATAACCGTGTAACCTGTTACTTACCCCCAATTGCTTTAACAAACAAACAAACAAACTTGTAGCTGGATATTGGGATTGAGCTAGTAGTTTTCAGGGAGCTGGGCTACCAGTTTCCCCAGGCTCTTCCCCTCCTGCTTTGACGTTCTTAACTTAGTGTCCCACAAGCCCTAAGACTTTACTTTGGAAAAACTATAAGTTCATCTTTATTTTAAATTATTTAAATTTATTTTAAATTAAATCACTGAGATACTCCAGCTAGTAATAATGGAATTGGACCTTGGTTTTATTTTGTTGGCTTTCAGAACTGGGGCCATGATTAAGAGGGATGTCTGGAGCATTCATATTATGAAATCACAGGTTTGCATTTCCATGGTTTATCTCCCAGGTCGACTACAGGGCCTTGTTTATTACAGGTAGACAAGTATATATTGTATACCTCTAATAAGTTCAGAAGAGAAAGCTGTCTTAGAATTAGAGAATCTTGAGTTGTAAAAGACTTAAAGGTCACCTATACTAACCTCTCTTCTAACAGACAATTTTACTTTGAAATAAGGATGAATCTCATAACTAGGTGAAGCTCAGCTATAGCCAGTTATTTTTATTTTTTTTTCTTTTTGGAGGGCAATTGGGGTTAAGTAACTTGCCCAAGGTCACATGGCTAGGGTTTTTGTTTGTGTGTGTTAAGTGTCTGAAGCTAGAACTGAACTTAGGTCCTTCTGACTCCAGGGCCAACGCTCTACTCACTGCACCACCTAGCCGCCCCTATAGCCAGTTATTTTGCAAACTGGTATTCGCTGCATGCATTAATTTACTGCACTAGTGCTATATAAAGGATTAAAAACTCAATGGGTTGCTTTATAACACTCGAATACTCTGGTCATAATCTTCAAGTGACAGTGGGTTTCTTTTCAGGAAAGGCACAATTGTAAAAACAGATCAATTAATATTGACTGTATTAAATACAGAGTGCCCAAACTTTGTGCTTGCTGATTCTTGCAATGACTTCAGAAACTACTGTTACCTGTAAGATAATTAGGTATGAGGCAGCTGTGTCCAAATCCTGTGCCATCAAACATTCCTCAAACAAATCCTTAGGGTTCCCAACGGCTGCAAAAAGATAATTCCACAGGGCATATTCAGTCTTCCTGGCACAATGAACAACTGTCTGCAGGAAGAGGGGGAACTCTGTGATGAACTTTGCGACAGTGGGAAGCAAAGGGTCGGGAATAGGCTCCCGTGAGGTAGCTTCTTCTTCCAACACTTCATGGAGCATCAATTCCAGCACGTGAGGGAAGTAAGGTAATGCGGCACAAGACTGGGCCAAAAGCAAGGCTTGTTCACCAAGGTTCCTGACTAAAAGCTGGCGCAGAATGTGATGGAGGTAGATCTGGGAGGTCCTCTCCACAACACAGAAAGGAAAAAGTACCTCCAACTGTTCCTTTGCATTGCCACGGCTATACAAACAGTCATAGAGCAAAGTGTCATTGACAGCACCAAGGACCAATGCATCTTCAAACAGGACAGCCAGGGGGTAAATGTTGATGTGGAAAGGCAGCATGATTCGTCGGGACAGGAAGGAATGTGGTTTTCGATGATCTCGAGGAAAAAGAGGAAGCCATACTTTCATTCCTGCCCCACCACAGCTCAGCCAGAGTGCCTCTAGGAGATGGCGCTTTTGTTTATTGGCTCGACAGGTTGTCCAGACATTTTCAACAGACTGGGCTAGTACAACAGGAGGACAGAATGGCAGCTGGAGAATGAGAGATGTAAAACATCAGCTTTTATTAAAATATTAAAAAAAAAAGTAAATTGAGGAGATTATATCTATCACTTTTTGCCACTAATAAACAACTAGTGTTCTCTTGTTCAAAGTATAGTATGGCAACTTGCTATGAAATGTAAGGTGGATTTGCTAAAGAATATAGAGGATCCTTTCACAGCTCAAGTCTCAAAAAAGGCCTCTTGTTTCTGGGTCAAATGTTCTGATAAACTGGCAAATTAACTCCACTATTTGAAAATACTTAGGTAGGAAGGATATTTGGAAAACTACTTTTAAAGGCACTTAAAAGGATTTGCAGTTGACATCTGCTGTATCTGTTGACTATCAGCTTTCTCTCCCCAGGTATTTAGTCTTTTTTATACTTGAAAATGGATAATTTGTAGTCAAAAATGGCCTGAACCATCAATGCTCTGGATGCTCAGGATGTGGATTAAGGAATTACATAAACTCACCATCTTTCACAACTCAAAAACTGTCACTCTCTTAGCTGGAAGACTGAGGATAACTTTGTTCATTTTCTCAGACTCTTTAGATTGCAGAGGAAATGATGGTAAGAGAGTCGATATTCAGGGAATCTTTGAATCACAGATATTGGGGTCAGAGGTGATCGTGGAGATCACCTCCTCCAACTCCCTTCCCTTCAGAGAGGAGAGAACTGAGGTCCATACAAGATAAATAACTTGCTCAAGATCACACAGCTCATAAGTGCCCAAATCAGAGTTTGAACCGAAGTATTCTGATACCAAACATACCACATTTTTTGTTTTTTTTACTATACCCCACTTCTTCAGCTCTTAGGAAAAGCTCTCTATTTTACTTACAAGTTTCCTTTGGTTAGGGCTATTGTCCTTCTCCCGGATTTGAGGGCCAGATCTATCCCTCTGCATCATGATGAGCTGTCCTGCCAAATTTAGCATGATGCTTTCCGCATCACAGGCCTGAGGAAGAGAAATCGATGTGCTTTGTCATCAAGCTTTCTCACCATACACTCTGGTGAGTTACACGCGCGTGTCATAACCAGAGGTGCTGGTTGTCACGTTGTAGCTGTCAGTCAACAAGTAAAGGTTTACTCGGGTATTCAGTATTCTGCTGGGCACCTTTACTATCGAGCAGGGGCACTAACTCTGCTCAGGTGTGGACATTCTCTCTGTGGCTGGTTTCTTCTCTCTATACTCTCATTCCATACTGACATTTTCTCATGGTTCGATGATCATCTCTGCACATATTGCTGAATTTCCATCTCTGCCCCCTACATTCTCCCCAGACTTGGAATCCTATGTTTTCAGTTGTCTGCTAGGTAGCTCCTCCTTCAAATCATGTCCACAAAGCCTACCTCATCTTCCCTGATAAATCTGTTTTTCCTCCAGGCTGATCAATCTCTATTAATAATATTACCATCATTCCAGCTTCAAAACTTAGACCCATCTCTGACTCCCCCCTCACCCCACAGATCTAAGCAGTTGGCAAGCCCTATCATTTCAACACCTCAAGTAATTTTCATTCCTAGTTTCTCTTTTTCATTTCTAGTGGTACCAGTTTTATTTAGACCTTTTCACTTGGAATACTGTAGCATCCTCCTAACTGACATGGTTGCCTCCAGTCTCACCCTTTGTCATTTTATCCTCTTTGCTGCTAACTGGGGAATTTTCTTAATGTTAAGGTTAAATGCATATCATTATTCTCGGAGAAAACACACACACACACACACATACCTTTCGTTTAGCAACTCCCCAGTGCTTAATGAAAAAGTTTTATCTCTTGGCTTATAAGACCATCCATTATGGCTCTAGCCTAGTGGTGTCAAACTCAAATAGAAATGGGGACCACTAACCTGTCCATAAGGATGCCTATGGGCTGCATACTGACATAGAAAACCACATACTAATATTATCGACATGTTACTATATTTTTGTTTTGTTAAATATTTCTCAATTACATTTTAATCTGGTTTAGGCAGCACTTTAGGAGCACTGTGGACTGCATGTGGCCCACAGGCTGCATGTCTGACACCTCTGTTTTAGCCTACTTGAGCAGTTTTATCTCATCTTCTACACAACAGCAAAACTCTCTCTACCCCTTCCTTTATCTGGGCCTTTGCTCATGCCATCCTCCCCTCCACTCCCGCTTATCCTTATCTATTAAAGTTCCTGCCTTTAAGGTCTAGCTCACATAATACTTCGTCCAAAAGGCCCCTCCTCCCTTAAACGAATGTGTCTCTATCTCTTGAGATTTCTCATGGAATTCTGCCTGGTTTTTCTAGTCATCCCACAGTTATTTCATCCTTGTCCTTTTCACTAGATTTTAAATTCCTCCTATGTTTTACCTATATTTTGGGTGCACAGTAGGTACTTAATCTTGCTGAACTGAATAAGATAAAGACTTCAGAACCCAGAAGCAACAGATCAGGGCTAGCAAACAAAAAATAGAAGATATGGAAAGTGATGACAGACTTGTTTTAATCTGATTACAACCTGTCTCTGCTGATTTATCTAGTGATTGCTTAAGGAATCTGGGCAAAGGACAAAATAGTAGTTGCCATCCTGGTAGGAATTATAAATCATTTATCCCTCAACAGTCAGACTCATCTGGCAATTGGCTTGTGGGAGACAAGGAGAAGGGCATGAAAAGACTGGCTTTTTAAAAGCAGGAGGAGCCCACATGATTATGAACCAGTTTGAGGGGGAATAACTTTCCCTAATATGAAGTGTCAAAACTGAGGGGACTGTTCCATGACCCATGGGATTTGTGCTATTTGTCATTCTGTCAAAGTACAAATGATCTTGACATACTGGAATGATGAACTGATTCTAACAAGAATGAACTTTAACAGAGATAAATGTAAAGTCTGAACTTAGAGTAGAAAATGAACTACATAGGTACAGAAGGAATAGTGGATATCTTTGATCTAAGTTTTGATCTAAGTTCAAATCTTGTCTCAGAGACTTACTAAGTCTGGGTACTCTCTGTCTGCCTCAGTTTCCTCATTTGTGAAATGTAGATAAGACCACTTACCCCATAGGGTTGCTGTGAAGATCAAATGAGTTAACATAATTAAGGGATTTTTCAATCTTAAAATGCTGTATAAATGCTAGTTATGGTTATTGCTATTATTATTATTAGATATGGCTTAACAATAATTTATATTCAAAAGGCTTCAGGATTTATTTTAGCAGACTGAAAGTCACTCATAATGGTTAATAGCTAGCAATAACATAATACTTTAAAGTTTACAACATGCTTTATATAGGTTAACTTATTTGATCCTCAAAAAAGATAGTTTGATGTGTCAGACAAAAAAACTAGTATGATATTAAGCTTAAGTTGAATTGGTCAAACCTCGGGTAGTGAACCATGAGATAGTAAGGTCACAGCATGAATGATGAACAGAGATTATAGGACAGCATGGACAAAGTGGTGAGGGTGATGAATTGGTTTAGGAGAAATAAGGAAGAGGGAGATATGGAAGTCCAGAAGCTTATGAGAGCAAAAAACATGCCAAGTCCAAGCTCATGGCATAATTATGGTTGAAGTGTACTTAGTAGGGGATAAAATGCTGGACCTGGGGTCAGACAAACCTGGGTTTAAATTCTTCTAATAATGAATAGCTATGTAAGGCTGGGCCTCAGTTTTTCTCATCTACAAAAAGGGGATAATATATCACCTACTTCACAGGTATTTTGAGTCTCAAATTAGATAATATATACAAAACATTTTACAAACCTTGCAGCACTACACACACACACACACACACACACACACACACACACACACACACACACACGTTATTATTTCTATCTCTGATTCTTATCATTTTGCTGGATTTCAAAAAGACTTCTGGGGAGAAGTTGCTATCTTGATATACCTTTATATATATGTTTTATGGGCTATCCCACAGATAGCTGTGTAATAACTGAAATAACTGCTTATAGCTGAATAAAAATATTAAGATGAGCTTATTTTCTATAGTCCTGCATTCTCGGGTCTTTATTTGTAGCTTGAAGATGTATTGTTCCACCAAAGGAAGCAAACTTCTGATGTATTAATTCTATTCACCAGGTTACGTCTTTCTAAGTTATTTATTAGATACTAACTTTTTATAGCCTACAGTGATGAGTTTTTTTCTTCTTCAAAATTTATACTGTTTATTGTCTGAGCTCCTTAAAGAGGGCCCCCTCTGTAACAGGTGGTTACCTGGTCCTAACTATTTGTCGTATACTTCTTTGTTGCCTGTTAGTAACCTTTAGTGTTGCTTGATTAGGTGTCCACTTGTCCCAAAAGCATGACTGTGGTTTTCTGCTCTGTTTGTTACATGCCCTGAGGACGTACACTATGTGGAAGGAAGCTGGTGAGGTGCTGTGCTAGTAATTCATGTGCCAGTGCACAGCACTGGAGCCAATAATCACGGATCTCACCAGGATCCATGGAGCTTTTGGTTTTACAAAGGATCGAGAGTGGCTCCCATTTGGGATTCACCTATCCCCTCATTCACTGTATTAACGGCAGATGAGCATCACACTTGTGCTTGGTCCCTCTGGCATCGTCACAAGGCATGGCCTCTTTTTACAATACCAGATGACCAGAACTTCTTCACATCCTCTTTTCAGGTTTTAATCGATGGTAGAAGAGTTTCTAGTTGATGCTGAATTTCTACTTTGTTCTTTGTGCTACTCCTGTGCCTTGTATGATTTCATCTTCTGATTCTTACTTTCAATTGCTAGTTAAGGGGGAGGGGCCATCTAGAATGTCTGTATTCCTTCCTACATATTTTTTGCTTTTTGGAGGGAAATTGGGGTTAAGTGACTTGCACAAGGTTACACGGCTATTTTCGTGTTAAGTGTCTGAGGCTGGATCCGAACCCAGGTCCTCTTGACTCCAGGGCCGATGCTCTAGTTACTGTGCCACCTAGCCGCCCCGACATATTTCTTTTTCCGTTGCCTTTAATTAGCCTTGCAGGTCATCTACTGCACACGTCAGCTAGACAGTGAAGCAATCTTTCAATGTCTTTTCTGCAGACATTTAACAGCTCGCTCATGCAACTTCTTCCATGGTTGTCTCTGACTCTAGTCCTTGGGAAATTCCTTGATAGCTCCACTTTTTCTCCTATAGTTCTTAGTGGTGGCCATTTTCTATATACCACATGTCCTGATCCAGAAATGTTTTTACATTTTCTCTTAAGTACTGTGGGAGAACGAGTTTCATTCATGATGGTTACAAGAGTTATCAGCTTTTGAACTATTTTCTCTTGGTATGACTGGTCTGTTAGTTGTATTTATTCTGTCAAACTCAAAAAGGCTTTTCGGAATGCAGTCTAAGTATGCCCACCTGCTTTTCAAAACCATTCAGGATATTAGCACTGCCTTTCCCCTTGATTTTGTTATTAGGTATAATGTCTAGAGTCTGCAATAACTGAAAACTTTCAATGACTTCAGCTTCTTCTGCTTTTTCCTTTTTCAGATCGAAGTAGCTTCCTCACTTTCATCTCTCGTTTTGGTTAAGCTAAATCTACAGATTAAGTTATTTTTTTTATAATTGTCCTGCCTTAGTCAGCAGTATACTACTGTGAGAGACTTGTAGCTGAGGGTATTACTGACCAAAAACAGTATGAATCCTTGCACAATTCTGTTAGCATATAGTACTAGTATATAATGACTAATATATAATAACTAGTATTATTATTTTAGTAGGATCTAAGACAACCATCCCTGATATGAAATAAAATTGTTGGTTGTGGGAGTTGAATAGGTTGACGAAACAGGAGGTGACAGGGTTTGATGGGCTATTAATGATTTCTAATAACACAATTCTAACAAGTCTGCTCATCTAAGAGAGAGACATTAGAATCAGGCACAGTAATAAAAATAAGAAGTTAACAGCTAACACCCTGCCAGTAAAAGAGAAGGGAAGCCTATAGAATCCAAACAAATAGACTACAGGAGCAGAGCAATCAGAGGGCACATCTCAAATGCTCCTGAGAGCATCAATGTGGTAATAATATGGAACAATGTAATACGACAATGGTAATCACACAATTAATAAAACAAACAAATGAATAAGTAAAATTACAAAATGATGACAATGATCATGAATTACTAATAAAAAATTACATTATCTCCATGACAGACAGTCCTTGCTTTTGGCTGCTCTGCATATTTAATACTGTTTGAAAAGCACCTATACTTTACTTATTCTCTTAGATTGAAATGTGTAATTTTCACACATTGGTGCCAGTTTGGTTCATAAGTTCCTTCAAGATATCTGAAGATAGCTGTCAAGTTTCTCTTCTCTAGTTAAACATTTGAAATACTTTAAACCATTTTATCAGTGCCCCCTTGTGACATCTGGCTCTTGGAACTGAACACAACACCCCAGATATTTGAGCAACACATAGCAGAGTGAAAATCTGTGTGATCCTGACACTATTAATTCTATTAATACAATGATAGTGTCAGGTTTTATTTTAGCAGTTATATCACGCTACTGGATCCTATAAGCTTGAAAAGAGGCTGTTTAAAAAGTCCATGCAAATACAGTCCTCCATTAATAAAAAATATAGTATCAAGTTCAAGAAGTCTGAACCAGGAGTGGGCCAAGCCTCAATGTCTTCCTCACATTGGTCTTTTTGCTAACTCCTTTAAAGCTAGGACTGTTTTTTACTTTCTTTGTATTCCCAGAGTTTAGCATAGTGCCTGGTACATAGAAGGCATTTAATAAATGTTTACTGGCTGACTTACATGAAACTATTCCAGACCTATTCTATTCTCAAACCTCTCACACTAACTCCTCAATTCTCCTTGACAGAAGACCCTAATTTATGTCTTAATCAAAAACAGAAGCCATTTGTCATGAAGTCCCTCCTGTGCGTCTTAAAACTCTGGATTTCCCATTCTCTCCTCCTTTGTTCCAGTCTCCGATGAGGATGTGGCCCTTGTTACTTGCGCCAGCCCTCCTACCCAGGCCCCTTGATCTCATTCCTCTCATCTCCTTCAGCATCTTTCCATCACCCCTCTCTCCTCTTATTAATTTTCATTCTTGCCCTCTCTACTAGCCACTTCCTGAGGTTTAAAAAATAAGCCTTCCCTTTGCATGATACTAGGCATACTATAGAAAAACTCAAGAACTCTAATGAATGCAATGACCAAAACACAAGGACTGATGATGAAGGACAGGGAGAAGGGATGGCATCAAGATGCAGATACAAGTTTTGGACGTGGTCAACATGGAAATGTATCTTGCTTGACTATGCGTATTTTATTTCAACAGGGAGTAGGGAAAGAGAGAAAAACCAGTGCTTGAGAATTTTAAAAAATTAAGCAAAAAATTTATTTTTAAAAAGCCTTTCTCATCCTGAAAAAATACTCATTTGGACTCTGTCATCCCCCAAACTGTATCTTTGCTCCCTTTCACAGTCAAACTTCTACAAAAAGCTGGCTAGTTGTTCTTTCTGCCTCTCAGCCCTTGCAATCTGAACTTGTGACCTCACTGCTGCTTCCAAGTTAGCAGATGGAGCTCCCTCTGACTTGCTTTTCCTTAATCCGCATCCTTCCTGACCACCTTCTCCTCACTGGGTTTTGTGACACTGCTCTCCCTTGGTTCTCTTCCCTACTGTCTGACCGTTCCTTCTCATCTGCTTTGCTTTATCGTTATCCAGGCCATAAATCCAGAGGCTATTTCCCTGCTCCTCTCTTCTTCTCTTTCTCTGTAAGCTCAATCAGTTGAATGAATGAATGAATGAAAAAACATTTGAATATTTATGACGTGCAGAGTACTACACCAAGTGTCAAAGTTACAAACAGAAAAGTGCTCAAAGGTTCAATTACTCTCTTTTGGTAAATGACTGCCAGATCTATATATCTAGCCCTGGCCTCTCTCTTGAGCTCTAGACTCGTATCACCAACTGCTTTTTTTGTGGAAAACTCCAATTGGATGTTCTAAAAAGCATTTCAAACTTACGGTCTAAGGAAGTAATTTTCTCCCACCCACCCCCAAAGCTACATCCTCCCTTTCCCCACTATTCTGTTCTTTACTTTTGAGGACATTTCCATTCTTTAGATACCTCAGAATCATGCTCGACACCTCACTTTCTCTTAATGCACACCTCTAATCATCAGGTGAGTCTTATCAACTCCATCTCTACAACATCTCCAGAACCTATCAACCTCCTCTTTTCACTCACATGACCACCACCCTAGGCCAAGCCTTCTTCACCTCTTGCCTATGCTGCAACAGTCTCCTAAATGGTCTCTTTGCCTCAGGTGTCTTCCCATTCCAATCCATCTTCTTGGAAGAACTTAAAAAAAAACTTGTTAAACAATCCCAGTCTAGTTACTTTCAGTCCAAAATATTTCCCACAAATTAACTTTTTGCACATGAATTTAGAGACATGGGTTACATGACAGTTATGCAAGATCACAGCTGTCAAATTCCTAAACACCATCTTATTATTGCTTCTTCCGGCAGATGTATTCTAAACTGTCCAAGATTTTATTACACATCAGGAAGGTACAGGCTGTACAAGGCTAAGACTACTCAAACAAAATATAATACAATGAAGCATAAATACATAGGGAGAATTACAAAGTGCTGTAAGAGTTCACAAATGGGAGGTGACCATGTCTCACTATGGGAGATAGGAGTGGGAGGAACAGGCAAATTTGATAATTTTTGATAAAATATAAAAAAAAAAATCGATATTTTAGCTAGGCCTTAGAAGATGGTTAAGATTTCAAGTGCCAAAGATATAGGAGAAGAACATTACAAAAGTACAAAGGGAGGCAAGTATAGAATATATTTAGGGAATAATCTATCTGGAAGGGAACTTAGGGGTAGTGAAGAGAGTGTGAGGTATGTATAGAAGAGGAGGCTGGAAGCATTGGTATTCAGGAAATTTGTATCGATGAAAAAAGTCAGTAAACACATTATAAAAACAGATAATAATAATAATAATATTAATGAAAGAGAAAGCAATACCTCTTCTCTTGTTCCCCTAGAATTCTATTTGTTTGGAGAGGTACTATGGTGGACTTGTGGACTCATCTTTATCACTAATATCCTATGTGATCTTGGCTAAGTAACCTATCCCTCACTTTTCTCATGGGATAAGTACAGACAGTAATATTGCACAATATATCTCAGTTGGTTGGTTTAAAGGTCAACTCAGATAACGCATATGAAAACATTTTGAAAAGAAAAAGTACTATACAAAGATAAAGTAATATTACCAAAATGACTTTAATCATAATTCTAATATGTAGCATCTAGTTTTTCTGGCTAGAACTAAGTAAAGACCATGCAAAGGAGCAAGAACTTTAAACTCTTCTGATTTTTTTCCTCCTGCCTTTAACTCAAAAGAAATGTTTTTAAAAAGTTTATTTTTAACATAAACCCATACTCATAAAGTATTTTTTGTATTATTTTCAATTTGTTTTACCTTTACAATGAAGAACATAAATGGCATCAGACTATTCTAGAATTTGAGGATAGAAAAAAATGTGCTTAATATGCTCAAGATAACAACTTTTCCCAATTTAAATTTGGTGTTAAAACCTGTATTCTCTATAATTACTGTCTCTCTTAACCACTTGGCGACTTGATTATTGCTTAAAAAACTCTCATTCAAACCACTCCAGTGGACAAAAGCCCAAACATGAATAGTACCTGATGTGGCATTTTCAAAGTGATCCCAGTTTCTGTTCGCACTGATGTCAGAGTCACAGATACTACTAGGAAAGGATGAGGGATGTATCGAGACATGGAGACCTCCTGGAGAACCTGAATACTGGCAGTAGTATTTAGACTGTAAAAACAAACACACATTTCAAAAACATCACTCCCAAGTCTTTTCTCCCTTTCAGCAATACAATTTATTAGAATTTCATAGAATACTTATAATCTATCTCTTCTCCCTCACTTCCATACTTAGGGAGGATAGTGGCAAAAACGGGAGAAAACTGTGGAAATCAGAAGATAGTAGATGGCTGAGAGGAAGGAAGTTTAACAATAAGAACAAGAAAGTAGGCTCTCTGATTTTATCTTAACAAAGAGATGAATTTCACTGTGTAGAGTCTCACTCATTTTCCCAATCTTTATTTTTACTATAACCTTAATTAAATATGGGTAGCTCCCAACTGTTATTCAAGGAAATATTAACAAAGTAAAATTCTGTGGATTTTTGGTCAAACAGTATCTTCTAAATATTATTCGGTCACTCTTAATTTTTCATCAGATGTACAGAGGGAGCCTGTGATAACACTATGCTTCAGGGCATGAGGTAAAGTAGTAGCTAATAGAAACTCCAAATAAGCATAATCAACCATCTTGAATACCAAACTAAATAGAGCACCTGTCTTGCGCACCACAGAGACATTTATTTCAAAACTTTTTGCAAAAGTATAAAGATGATTTAGAATCTTAGAAATGAGAAAATGTCTGGAAATTAGAAGTGCTTAATGTAAGTTTGTTGATCTGAACTGAAATTCTGTATTTTAGGAAGTGTAACCCCCTCATTTCACAGATAAAGGCCCTGAGGACCAGAGAGACAGTGATTTGCTAAAGGTCAGATAGGGAAAGGCTAGGATTCAAACTTGGGTCCTCTGGCTCCAAATCTAGACCTTTTTCCATGATATCATATCACCTCCCAAAGAACCTCAAGCATGTTAATGTAGAAGTTGATTTTAATTTCTGTTATTTATAGCTTAAGAGAAGTGATTATATTCCACTGTTTAAATCTTTCTTTAATGCTCTTAGATAAAATTAAATCAATTTTTGACAAAGTAAAAGCTAAACTGAGGGCACACGATAAATAGTAGCTTAAATTAATTTCTTTCATGCTATACTCACCCATCAGTTTTTCTTTCAATACTGTAAAGACATATAGAGCAGTCAGCTCTAAACAATATTACCATGTCTCGGAAAACACTAAGCAGTAATGTTTCTGCCTGAACTTTGGTGACATGAGCAAAAGCGTTGTCCAGGTTGGATGTTCGCAAGTAAACTCTTAGCTGCAGACCCCACAAAAAAGAAAATTAAAAGCAAGCAATTCAGTCTTTTGGTCAGACAATGACTATTTCAGATGTGAATTTTCTTTGATCTTTTTCTAGTAATAGGAAATTAAAAGCTGTATCAGTGATTGGTTAATAAGAGAAATACTGGTGATTGGTTAACAGAGACTAATGATGTTCCTTCTGGCTATGCTTATCATATACACAAATAAATAAGGTGTAGAAAATCTGAGCCCCAATCTATTAGGGATATTAGCTTTGGGCTGTCATGTTGAATTAGGCTTATCTTCAGATAAGAGGAGGACCATTCTCAAAATGAGCCCATATGTTGCTTCTCATTTGTTTATATCTCCACTGTACAATTGTCACAATCTATTTGGTATTACAGTTATAGATACATTTGTCTATTTTCTCCTACTAGAATATAAACTTTGTGAAGGCAGGGGCTTATATAATTCACCTTTGTTTGCCATAGTGCCTAATACCTTACACACAGTTGATACTTGAAAAGTTTGTGGAATGAGACATTCAATCTTCACACCTACAACTTCCAATTTTTTTTTTTTTTGGTTTTTGGAGGGCAATTGGGGTTAAGTAACTTGCCCAAGGTCATACGGCTAATTTTTTTGTGTTAAGTCTCTAGGGCTGGATCTGAACTCAGATCCTTCTGACTCCGGGGCCAGCACTATACTCACTGTGCCACCTAGCCACCCCAACTTCCAATCTTTAGAAAACTCATCTAAATCTAGATTTCACATCATTTAAAACATGAAAATTTACTAGTATTCAGTAAAATAAACCCTAGAATTTAGATTCTATAAGTAGAACTGACTGAAACCTGCTTCAAAATACTTATCTCAAGGAATGAAATAGTTTCTTTAAATTTTTAATTCCATTCAACAAATATTTACTGACTATTATGTTCAATACCTGTGCTTGATTTGATGCATACAAAGATGTTTGTGGACAAAATCCTGCACTAGAATGTGCACATATATAAGTATAATAAAATACAGAGTGTGTTTGGAATGGTGTTGATAAAGAAATCAATGCAACTAGTTAAATAAGAAAAAGTAATTGGGAAAAAATTCTTTCATCAGGTATCTCTGAACAAAGGAATAGGTTCTAGACATGGCTGTAATTTCAGTGGTATACAGAATTCCCAGGAGAGGAAATTCTCTCTACCAATGCAATAGAAAAATATGACAAAAAGCCATTCTCAAAAAGGATATGAATCAACTGCTCTCAAAAGAAGAAATGCAAACTGATTTGATTAAGTACGAACAAGATTTTACATATATTTATATATAAACACATATACACATACACACATATATACACATACATCAAAATAAACTGGAGGTAATCTCTGAGGGAAGGCACTATCATTAAGAGGGACTGGGAAAGGCTTCTTGAAGAAGGTGGATTTCACACACAGAAAATATGACAAAAGGTAGGAATAGTGTCAGTACTGAGGATAACATGGAAAGGCAGACACACTAATTCACCACTGGTGAAGCTGTGAATTTGGCCAACCATTCTGGAAAGCAATACAGAATGATGCTAAGAAAGTGACTAAAATATCTGTACCATTTGACTAGGAAATTGTAATGATAATGGTAATTTGAAGATCTCCCCTGCCCCTTAATAAGCCTTAACGGAATTACCCTGCCCCCTGATTGGCTAAATGTAACCACATGGAGTCTATAGTAGGAAGAGTTTGCTGAAAGGTGGAGCAGAGCCCACAGGAAGCTGGGAATCAGAGCAGCTAGACTGGATGGAAGAGAGGATGTGTCAGAGGAAGACAGGCTTGTGAGTAAATGTTGGTTTGTGGGAAGGCTAAAGGATCCTGTGGCTCTCTGTGTTGTTATGGCTTATTAACTTCTTTGCTACTATCATGGAATCAGCTTATTGGTTTTGGGATTTGGTTTTCTGGTGTCAGAATAAATGTTCTGCTTCTGTCTTCTCTATGGAGAATCTATTATATTTTGTGATTAAGCACTATGCAGGCATATTTATAGTGACTGTCAGTGCTGTGAACATTGTATTGGTGCTACAGATATCTTGCTGCCAGATATTTAATCCACAGAGGTGAAAGAAAGTCCCATAATATACCAAAATATTCTTAATAACACTTATTGTAGTAGTAAAAAAGTGGAATATAAAATACCCACCAATGGGTATTTTACATTGGTTAAATGGTTAAACAAATAGTGATACATGGATACAATAGAATACTATATCTTTTACTGAATGAAACAAAAAAATATGAAGAATGTAGAGAAGCATAGGAAGATTTACAGAAACTAAATCAAAATGAAATAGTAAGAACCACAAAAATTATATTCACAACTACAACAATGTAAATGGAAAGAAAAACCACCACCAAAAAGGACTAGGAATAGGGACTAGACCCACATAATTATATGGAATAAGTAAAGAGGAATTTGACTGGAGATTTTATTAGCATAGGGAACCCCTAGATAAGGAATCTCCTTCCACCAATGCAGGTTAACACCTTCTTTGCACAACTTAAAAGTCTTTGAGAGTTGCTAGAGCACTGAGAGTTTAAGTTGGGTCATAAAGTCACTCACTATATTTCAGAGGTGGGGCTCACTCACTCCCACTCCAAGGCCAGTTCTGTAGCCATTTTGCCACACTGCCTTTTCAACCACCAAAAAACTGAAACTGTAGGCTCTGAAATAAAATTGACCAAGCTCAATCCCAAAGAAGAGATATGAGAATTCAAAAGGTAAGGATGAGAAGTGTGAAATCCTGCATGTGTATCCAGTATTGGCTGATGTGTTGGTTAATTCTGTGAACTGATTTCCCCCCTTTATTTTGTTATAAAGTATGGCTCTTTGAAGAGAAAAGGCAAGGAGTATCTGTGGAAATTATGGGGATATAAAAATGAAAGATGGAGGCAAAGCATGCACTCTGAGAAAATCTGATGAGAGGGAAAATATTTTTGGATTTGTTGTTTTCAAACAACCAAAAAAGTAAGACTGCTTATGATTAACATATGGAAAACTGTTTTAAGAATTTCTTTTTACCTCTTCTTGGTGGTCATTTAAATTATAACATGCCAGGACAATAAAGTCATTCCACCAGGCTAAGCCACCTGTCACAATCATATTTTGCTCCTTAAAATACAAGAGAAAAAAAAAGTAATACATTAGTTTCATGACTTAGTTAAATAGATACCTCAAGCTATAAGACCCTTATATTTGTTTTTGATGAGGCCTGTAATTTCACCAGTATAGGGAGCACCCACTGGAACACTTCCTCTAGCAAAACAGATTAGCTCATTCTTTTGCAATTTATAGTTTTTGAGTTGCCAAGGGCAGTGAAGGGTAAAAAAGCAACTTGCCCAGAGTCACACAGCCTGTATATATGAGGCAAGACTTGAACCCAGTTCTCCCTGACATTTAAATCCAACTCTCTATCAGCTATATTACAGTGACTCTCGAGAAGCTAATATACTTGTGAAATATTCCCAGGCAAGTCAAAGAACCATCCTAATATTTCTGCTGTATTCTTCAACTATAAAAATTAGGTCATTTTGTAATACCTTCATTAGTAGCAATTGACAAAGAAATGTGTAGCCCCAGATAGGAAATGATGAAAAAGACTTGGGCCTTAAGCTCAAAGTGAGTAGTAGAGCTTCAAAAAACTATGTCCCTCCAATGATGGAATGAATATCTGAACAGTCTTACCCTGTTTGAGATTAACTGTCACAAGACATCGAAGCTAGGTTTTCCTTGAATAATTAGTGTAATTAGATAGGATAAATCTAGAAAAAAAACACTTGGTTTTTGTGCCTTTCTTTTCTTGTATCTTCACTTAAAAAAAAATTATGGCTATGGACCTCAAAAGCTGACAATAGCACAGACTTTTCTAGGCCACTGACAAGCCTCTATTTTATACCAGTTCACTTGGAACATATTTGATGCATTCAATCCAGGATGGAAATGAAGTTTCTCAATGTTTACGAGAATATACCTCTCACTCTTGTTTTCAGTAACAAGATAATTGGTATGGAATACTGCATATGTTATAGGATTTTTCTCTTGGCAAAATTTTTCTTTTAACAAAAAGAAAATTCAAGCTCCTTTACAATAACTATTCTTTTAGATTATTTTTCATCACTCATATTTAATTTCATAAACATTTTTAAAGGGAGCATAATTTTGTATTAGATGGCATAGATCTCTCCCTACTTTGGAAAAGGACTGACCTGGGTAATGTTTCCGAAGAGCTTCCATTTTTTGGTGAGTAATGAATAATGTGCAAAACCAAACTTGCCAACGACAGCAACATTTTGTCCCAGCTTGTCAATCGCTGAAAACTGTTTGAATAAAATAAAATTAAGAGAATTCTCTGGAAATCAACATACTTCGTTAAATATCACTTGCAAAAAGAAATAAAGCTACTAAAAAGAGGCATTTAAAAACAAATGAACTCATAAATAAAGGAACTCACCCTTATAGGCCAATTGCTCTCTAGATAAGTGCTGGAAATCTAGAGAAAACAGAGCAGTTGCATAAGATCTGGAGTCAAATCATTATTTAGTACTTATGTAGTGGTATCCATTTTCCTATGTAACTGTCAAAACCATACCATAGAAAACATTAATGTTTAACATTTAGGCAAATCTCAGAGAAATCTTAATTTCTTGTTTATTGGCAGAGATCTTTTAGTTGACCACCCGAGCCAAAGACTAATCTTATTTCTGTATAATCATTTCCATCATTATAGCAACAGCATGGTATTCATATAATTCTGTAATTAGATTTGTTTGTTTCTGCTGTAGCTATTCTTACAAGTTTCAAATGTGTTCTTTCTATCTACTCTATAGAGTTTATCATAAGTTTCCTAAGAGCAAAGTCTATGTTTACCATAATTTCTTCTAAATCCCTAGAGTGGTTTCTGGATACACAAGGAACAGTCAATAACTGTTGATTAATTTATCAAACAAGCATTGTTTGATACAGTGTTCTAGGGATATAAATACAAGGAAATAGTCTCTAATCTAAAATCACAATTCAAGTCTAAGATTTTGTTAGATCTCTAGCAGAAAAAAACATGCTGAACATAGCCTTAACAATAACATTTCCAAACATTAATAAATACTAAATTAAATAAATATAAGATTCTATTCATAATGCATCTATCATTGAGAAAACCATTCTGAAATGCAGCTAATTTATTCCCCAAGTAGAGGGTAATACCATGCCAGAAAGGCTATCCTGCTTTTGCTTTTTATCACCAGCACCTAAAAATGTCTTGTACATAAGAGAAGCTTAATAAATATTTGTTGTGCTGGATGGAATAGTCTGTGGCTGGTTTTTTTCCTTAGTAAGAGTTTTATAAGTTTACTTTTATAGAGTAATAGAGAACACTTTGTGTGGCCAATACACATTCTGATTCTTGACTTTAATCTTAAGGTTAAAACCTTGCCAATTAGATCAATTCAGAAAATCACTGTAGGTATGGAGAAAATTCCCCAAAGATGAAACAAACATAGTCTAAAAAATGGGAGGAGGGAGAGAGGGATGAAAGTTGAAAGGATTCTTGAAGGGGATTGTTTATGAGATTGATCTTTTCTATTTATGAAGAAAACAAACCAAAAATTACTGTCTAAAACTGTGCTGTATATGTCTTCAACCTATGTCTTCAACCTGTGACTAGGCACAAGTTCTCAGGCTCCAACCTCTTTCAACATTACCATTACCTGAATCAGTAACATCCAGTTCCCCTATGGCAGTAATTATAAAACTTATTCAAACCATGATCCATTTTTGAACTCATTTGGCAGAAGGGGCTGCAACGTAGAGAGTAGGAGCTAGAATGAGTAGCAAATAGAACTGAACATAAAGCTTTCTGGTGATGAGATTTATTATCTCTTTATTGAAGTTTAAAAATTAATCTTTAAATCAAAATACACTTAGAGATTTACTTACATCCTTAAATATGTAATCACTTTCCCATCATATTTCTCTAAGGACCCTTAAGAATGGGCTGAAGGGCAAAACATTCTCTTTATCTGCAAAATTTCCATTTCATTTTTACAAACGATGGTATCTTATAAATAGCAAAAGTAAATGACTTATTCTTTAAGCAAACTTTTCCTTCTTATATAATGCCTCTGTGCTTGAAAAATTCACGTGGGAGCATGAAACAGCTTACTTTCTTAAGTGGTCACTGTAACTTTGGTCACAACTAATAATTTGTATATTGGCCATCTGAGAGACTTCAGAAATTTTTATAACATTTCCTGGAAGCCTGGATTATGGAAGGTCAATAGGTAATTGACAATAAAAGAAATAAAGGACATTAAACCATAATCATTAAAAATATACTAGAGGGGGGAAACGTATACCAAAGGGAGTTAGTCTATGGAATGTCAAACAGTCTATATTTCTCCCATCACTGCAACCTTGTCCTATCAAAACAGCATTTATTTTTACATGAGATCTGTGAAAACCTATTAACCCTTTCCAAAAACAGGAAAACGTGTAAATGTGTACCTTTATAGCTGTCCAATAAACAGATTGTTTAGAATTATCCTAAATAAAGAGCAGAATTAATAAGCAAATTTGGCAGGTTACAGAATAACCGGCAATAAATTTTTCTTGCATTTAACAGTATAAGTTTAGACCTTCTTATGCAGCCAGCTTTTTAGAATACTGGTCAATATGACCATGTACCTTTCAAGAAGTAAATGGACTTCGCCAAGAAAAAGAAGTAATTTAGAAAACGTTACATTATTTAGGATCTAGCTGTGTAAACTGTGCTGGGCCATCTCTAGTTGTTCTGATCTGTATTTGGCCACTGAACCCAGATGGCTCTGGAGAAGAAAGTGGGGCTGGTGACTTCTCACAGCCCTCCTCCACTTGCAAGTCATGGAATCATCTTCCTGATGTCATGATCCTCTTAGAGGATAAAGGACACATGACACACATACAAACCACCACATGTGTAAACTGTGTGCGGGTCATTGGCTCTTAAAGCTTTACAGTTTGAAATCTGTAACTAGGAAAACAGGATGGAGAAAGAACAAAACACTGTGTTAGGAATAAAGCACTTTCTCCAGTACGTGATATGCATGTGAGGAGCCCTGCTTCCAAAAGGTACACACTTTTTGTTCTTTTTCTTGAACTTAATGCAAAGACGGACAACCTATAATCTTTTAAAGTGAAGAGGAGGGATTTGGATGGAGATTAGGGAAAGAAAAACTGAAGATAATTTAAACTAAATATAGGTAAATCCTAGGGAAAGGAGGAAAATGGAGGCACAATTAACTCTGAGCCTATTTGCTTAAGTATAAGAAAATTATGAACACATAAAATGAAAAAATCTTTCGGGAAAAGTAGACATCTAAATAGGATCTTATGTTGAACAAGGAATTAGACTAAGTACCTGTGTTAACTTTAAAGGGCATAAAAGGTATAACTGGTTCAAGGAGATAACTTGGTTTATTCAAAAATGCCCAAGTTAAAAATCAGCGGTTTGGGGGCATTTAAAGCTATTTTATACAAACCACACTGGGAAAACAATGCATTTAATCATTTAGGTGGAGTCATAAGTAAATGAAACAAAGAATAATTGGAATTAAAGACCTGAATTAATAAATTTAGTCTAATACTAAAAAATAAAAAATAGTTTCTATTGGACTTAAGTTTTTTGGTTGCAGTGAATTAAATAAGAATAATTAATGTAAATCAATCTGTCACTGACTAGTTTTGTGATCTTGTGCAAGTCTTAAACAACTCTTTGGGGCCAAGCTGAGTCTCTTTATTTATAAGAAGAGATGGTTGGAATAAATAATTTGTATGGGTCCTTCTAGTTTTAAAAATTCCATGCTTTGGGGGCGGCTAGGTGGCGCAGTGAGTACAGCGTCGGCCCTGGAGTCAGAAGGAACTGAGTTCAGATCTGGCCTCAGACACTTAACGCACACACAAACAAAAACCTAGCCGTGTAACCTTGGGCAAGTTACTTAACCCCAATTGCCCTCCAAAAACAAAAACAAACAAAAAAAAAATCCATGCTTTATCCTTGGATTACTAGCTCTGACATAATCTTAAAACTCTGGGAAAAATAGACAAACACTTTTCTTTATTGTTTGAAATCAAGTGCTTATTCGGGTAGTTTAATGGATTTTTAGAATCATGGAATTTTAGAGCTGGAGGGGAGTTAATTTTGTTTTATTTTCTGATTGTCTTCTGAATTCCAGACCTACCTGCTTTAATCCTCTGTTCTACTTGGCTTACACAGACCTGGCTAAGTAGAAGTAGCACTGATGCTAGGTCAATGTAGAACGAATAGTTCATAGTATGGGAAAATCAAAATAGCAGAAAAATGGCTACAAGAGAAGGGAGCAATGGAAAATTTTGATAAAGGAAATATTTGATTTAGTTTTATTTAAGTAACTTACTAATTATAAAATGGCATAATGAGCACTGGCCAATTTTATGGCAGTATCAATAAAATTTCATATTATATTCATGCACACTAACTAGGTTTTAAAACACTAAGATAATTATCTTCTTGTTCAATTCTTTTTGGAAATATCATTCCATCCCTGAAAAAAGTAACCATGGGAAAGGAGAGGGGTAGTGAAATGTACATGTATGCAGAGATGGGTTAGTATCGGGAAGTTGAGAAACAAGCTTCCTTTCCTCTGTGGAGGAATAGTTTCTGACCATACATAGTTGAGCCTAGACCATTTATGAGGAAGAGATACAGAGTTTGGTACTGTAGTGGAAATGAAGATTTAGGTGGTCAAGCCACAAGTGGATGGTTAGTTTCATTAATTCATTTTAACTTAGCTTTTTCCCAAAAAGTGAAGTTCTGAAATGAATGTTTTGTACCAAACTATGATATTTCTTTCCTTTCTGAACATCAGTATACTGATATTCTGAAAAGGACTCTTAAAAAAAGTCTGAAGAGCTAAATGTTTTGTTATAAGCAGAACTGATGGCAGAGATTGTACAGTGGACACAAGAGTATGGGAAAGAGACTGTAAGTCTATATAGCAGACTCAGTTCTTCCATTTGAGTTAATGTTAGCTGCATAGAACTGGGCTGGGTAAAACTAATCTCCAATGATAATTTGCATGACTATACCTTTGCTTACAACACAGCTGGATTTATATTTCTTGAGAAATATTCAAGAGTAAATAAGCATTCCACATAGTTGTGATGGAAAAGTGACAGGCAAAACTTCCTGCCCTTGAAGACACTGCACACAGATGAAAGATTTAAAGCAGAGAACAATACATTCTGCATTAAGTGGCAAGAACAGAGAAGGAACCAAAAAGGGTAGAGCATAAAAAGGTGGAGAAAAGACATGGCATAAGAAGGAAGGCAAGAGCCACTCCCTTTTTTGCAAAGGGAATATAAATATTTTTCAAAATATTTTTGCAAAAATATTTTGAAAACTAGTCTCAGGAGAAATCTCATCACGTATTACAAGAGGTAGCAGCTCAGCATGAAATGAAATTACCTGCACAACGTGCCAATGTCGGTGTCCAAGTAAAGTGCTTAAACCCTGAGAATCTAAACTTCCATCTGAAAATGGACTCTTTTCCCGAAGGGACTTATGTTCAGAGTGTGCTGATGAGTTTCTAGGATTCTGGGCTTGTGAGGCATCTCCACAGTTCAAATACAAGCGATCCTCTCCCTGAAGTAGCACCTGCTCCTGGTTACTCTATGCAAGGAGACAAAGAAGGAATAAATAATTTTAAAAATTAATATTCCAGTTATTAGGCCCAATAATATGGGAGCTAAATAATAAGTGCTGCATTACAGGTAACCTTTGCAAGGCCCTCACTACACAGCAATCTGTTTGTTCATTCCTTAATGACTGTCCTGCATTATTCCAAACGGCAATTCCAAACTTCTTAAACCCCCACTTCTACCTCCTTTTGCCCCCTGCCCCATCTGGCTTCTCTTAATGTCCCATTCTCACTCTTCTAAGCCTTTCAATATTCTTACCCATCCTTTCATCTTTGTTCTAGGTCTCAGAAAAGGAAACTAAACCTCCCACAGTCCGTATTTACCTCTAACCTTACATCCCCTCCAGTTGCTTCTGGAATCCTGCTTCTATCTCTTCTACAACTTCAATTTTTCCCTGTCTACTGGTTCTTTTCTCTTAGACTATAAATATGCTCACATCCATAAACAAAATGAAAAATAACTCTTTTCTTAAGCCTGCCACTCCTTATTATATCACTTGTATATTTATCCAACACTCATTAAATGCCTACTATGTGCAAGATACTACTCTAGAGGAGGAATATCAAGATTTTTTTAAAGTGAGCAGTCCTTGCCTTGAGGGAGGAAGGATATGACAGGCACATAAACAAATATAGTACAGATTAGGGAGTGATATAGGCAAAGGAGAGATCTGGTCAAAATAGAGTCTGAGAGAATGTTTTCATTTAGAGAGATTAGGGAAAGCTTCACAGGGGAGAAAACATTTTCACCACCAACATTTAAGAAAAAGTAGATTCTATGTGCCATCTTCATTTCACCACCATCTACTCTCAGCCAATGGCAATCTGGATTCACTTCCAACCATTTTATCAAAACAAGTCTCTTTAAAGTCACTAAAGACCTTATGATGAGACACAATGTCCTCTTTTTTCCTGCTCTTAAAGCATCCTTGACTTCTGCGTAACACTTGACAGTATTGGACTACCACACGTCTTTCTTCTTGAATACCCTTTCCTCTGATGGCACTGCATCCTCATGATTGTCCTATCTCACCTACCATTTATTCTCTGGCTCTTTTTCCTTCTTCTACTCCTTATACTCAAGAATTGCTCAGCGCCTGTCCATAGCCCTGTCAATTCTTCTTCCCACTCACACTTCCTTGACAGTCTCCTGTACTTCCATATCTCCCATTATCACCTCTATAGACTTCCTTTCATGTTCTACCTATAGAGTTCTAGTTAAACATTCTAACTGCCAGCTCTAGATCTCCACCAGCATGCCATGTCAGCACCTCACATCCAACTTATCCAAAAGAGAATCCGTTTTCTCACCCATACTGAATTGCTCAATTCGATGGAGTTGTCCTGCTTCCTGTGGCCTAGGCTGTAAATGAAGCTCATCTTTGACTAGTTCCTCTCATTCACCTGTTACATCTAAATAGTTTCCAAGTCTTTTCTACCTCATTAATATAATCTGCACATAACCACAGTTATTCAGGCTCTTATTTCTTCTTGCTTAGACTTGGTGCAGTAGCATCTTAGCTTTTCTGGCTTCCCTGTCTTTACTCTCCGATCCATCATTCACAGAACTTTGCAACTAATCTTCTTAACAATTACTTTGA
This sequence comes from Gymnobelideus leadbeateri, assembly GCA_011680675.1. Classification (NCBI taxonomy): domain Eukaryota; kingdom Metazoa; phylum Chordata; class Mammalia; order Diprotodontia; family Petauridae; genus Gymnobelideus; species Gymnobelideus leadbeateri. The sequence continues at coordinate 686,185 of WOXC01010398.1, read as the reverse complement.
TGATGCCATTTTTCTACTCAAACCTCTATGGCTCTCTACTACCTACCAAATAAACTCTTCAACACTCTTAGTACTCATAGCCCTCAAAAATCTGGTCTCAACTCATCTTTTCAGTCTTAATTCCTACTGTTCCCCTAAACATACTGCACATTTTAGATAAAATGGACTACTTTCTCTCCCATTCTTGTACCTTTGTTCATGCTATTGCTCATACCCAAACTGCATGCTTACCATCCATCCCCATCCCACTGCTATCTGCAGAAGGCCTTTCTTAAAGGTATGCTTTGGGAGCTAACTCTTCCATAAAACACATCCCTAACTCTCAAAGTGACTTCTTTTTACTTGTTTCCTCTCCTCTGTATGATAGTTATCGTGTGTGTGTGTGTGTGTGTGTGTGTGTGCACGCGCACGCGTATCCCCATTCAATTGTAAGCTCTTTAAAAGCAGGATGTCCCGTGTGTATCTCCAGCACTTAGCACAAGGCACTGTGTATAGCAGGGGCTTATATATATATAAAGTAGTTGCTGAATTGATGATATCCATAAACTACCTCAACATTTATCCTGGTGTACTTATGAAATTTACATATGACATAAAGTTGGACACTCCATAGGGTAGATGATAGTCTAGATTCAAAAGCATTTGAAAAGGCCAAAAGAATCGGTCTGATCAAACATGATAAAATTTATGAAAGGAGAAATGTAAAGTTCTACACTTGGGTTAAAAAAATCAACTTCATAAAATCAGGAAAGAGAAATACATGGTTAAATAACCATTCTTGTGAACAAAATGAAACAAAACAAAACATTTTTAGTGGATTTCAAGTTTAGTGTGAGACAACAGTATGAGAAGACAAATGGAAAAAACTAACGCTTTTCTAGGTCACATTATGAGAAAGACAGGATTTGGGACAAGTGAAGTGTATTTATACATTTTACTCCTCTGGTAAGGCCGTGTCTGGATTATTATATTCGATTCTGGTCATCCCATTTTAAGAACTTTACAGATGATATGATATGTTCCCAGAAGAGGGTATGAATGAATGTCAGAGTAGTGGCAAATGTTCTACATGAGAAGCTGAAAGACTTAGGGACAAGACAGCTTTGGGAGTGTGAAGGAGGAGCGTTACAACTGTCTTTGAGTATTTGAAAGAGGAATTTAAACTGATTTTATTTAGTCTCAGAGGCTAGAGCTAGAAGTAATGAGCAGAACTTCCAGAGAGACAGATTTAGGCTTCTTTTAAGCAAAATTTTTCTAGTATTTACTCTTTTCAAAAGTTTCAGATGTTGCTCTGTTTCCCTCACTAGAAGTGTTCAAACAAGGGATAAATGATGGTTTGTTACTGATGCTATAAAAGGAATTCTTGGTAAGGTTCAGGTTAGACTAAATGACCCCTGAAGAAAATTTTAGCTCCTAGATGTAGTTATCTTTTAAAGGAATGTAAAATACATGATGATTATAAATTCTCACCATAAATGAAAATTTTGTTTAAACCCATTTTATTCAAAAGGTCCAAAAGAGCACACCTAAACTTAGAGCTGTTTTAATGGCAATTTTCAAAACTGTCAATAGATGGCGATGTAACTTCATGGAAGACCTTCCTTGTTACTAATGAACCAATTTCCAAGTGTGAAACTAAGGAGCTTTAGTAGTTGCAGTAAAGGGTAATTATTTCTTAGGTGCTGGTAATATTGAAAAGGGAATAATATGGACTGCTGTTGGTGGCGTAAGGTCACAGAAGTGTACAGTTTTAGGATGAGCAGTAATAGCTCCAGCTTCAGTACAAGAGACCCCAAAGGCATTTTCCTGGGCTAAAAACATGGACAACATGGAGTACACCTCATTACCTCTCTGGTCCTCATTTACTATATTGAAAAGATCAAAAAGTGGTTTTAAAAATGGACTGTAAAAGGACACTAAACAGTGCTGGAAAAGCTATGAATTACTACAACCATTCTGGAAAACAATTTGGAATTAGGCAAGCAAATTAACTAAATTGCATATCTTTTGAACTAATGAAGGCACTAATAGGTATATCAAGGAGGTCAAGAACAGAAAGGTCTTAATATTCACAATAGTAGCAAAAAATTGGGAACAAAGTGGTGCCTATCAACTGGAAAATGGCTGAACAAACTTTGGTATGTTAATGTCATAAGATAATACTGCACCATAATTCAACAGGCCTACTATGTGCAAGGCTGGGCAGCGAGGTAGTGCAATGGATAGGGTACCAGGCCTAAAGTCAGGAAGATGAGTCTTCCTAAGTTCAAATCTGGCCTCAGACAACTTATTAGCTGTGTGCCCCTGGGGCAAGTCACTTAACCCTGTTTGCCTCAGTTCCTCATCTATAAAATAGGCTGGAGAAGGAAATGGCAAATCACTCTAGTACTTTTGCTAAGAAAATTGCAAAAGAGGTCACGAAGAGTCAGACAACAGAAACTACTCAACAATAATACGTCCCAGACACTGTTTTAAGCACTAGGGATACAAATAAAAGTAAAAATTGTTCCTGCCCTCAAGAACCTCCCAATCTAAAGGGGAAGACAACATACAAATAACTATGAACAAATAAAATGTGTGTGTGTATGTGTGTGTGTGTGTGTGTGTGTATACACACATATACATATGTAAAGGATAAACTGTAGGTAAGCTCAGATGAATGGCATTAGCACTGAGAAGAACTTCTTGTAGAATGTGAGATTTTAGTTGAGACATGGAGGAAGTTCAGGAAAGAAGAGGTGAAAACAAGGAAGGAGGGAATTCCACGAAGGACAGCCAGTAAAAATGTATGGAGTCATTAGATAGAATGTTTTTGTGAAAGAATAGCAGTGTTTTGGATTGTAGAGCATGTAGAGGGGAGTAAGGTATAAGAAGACTGGAAATAGATGAAGAGGTCAAGTTATAAAGAGCTTTAAAAGTCAAACAGAGAATGCTATATTTGATCCTGAAGGGAATAAGGAGTCATTGTAGTTTATTGGGGGGAGAGAAAAGGGGAGTGAAGAAGAGAAAGGGTATGACATAGTCAGACTTGCATTTCAGGAAGATTCTTTGATATTTTGGTAGAACATGGGTTGGAGTAGGGCTACCAACTGTAAGATTAAAAAAAAGGGACCGGAGTAAAACTAAGTGAACTAAGCCAAGTGAAGAGAGCAGAACTAGAAGAAAAATACATACAACAATGATTTCAATACTGTGAATAAAAAGAACACTGTAAGGCAGCTGAACCTTGATAAAATAGAATGAACAATCTTGGCCATTAGAGAGTAGATGATGACACATATTTCACTCCTCTCAGTAGGGAGGCGGAAGCCTAGGGATTCATAATATTACATATGCTGTCTGATGGTTCCAACTGTGCTAACTGGTTTTGCTTACTTTTTTACTATATAGTTTATACTTAATAAATGACTGCTGACTGATTAATTTTATACAACAAGGGAGGATTCAGTGGGGGGAGAGCTTATCAGGAAATATGTTATATAAAACAAAAAGCATAAATAAAACTTTTAAAATAATTAAAGAAATTAAATGGTTAATTAAGTAAAAAGAAAGTTAAATTATCTACCCATATCCCTTTGTATACATTATTTCCCCATGTTTCTTTTGCTTGACTATGCAATTTGTTACAAGGGTTCTGATTTTCTTTTTTTTTTCCAGAAGATAGGTGAACATAGGAGAGAGAGAAAATACTTGTTAACTGAAAAAAAATTTTAAGTCTTGCCTTTCAAAACTAGTTATTCTTTCTACTACAAGAAGAAATCCCAGTTATTATATATATATAATATGTATATTATATATATATATATTCACTTTAATATGAATATTTCATTTACATAAAAGTCAATGCTATTCTTCTGTGAATGTTCTGTTTTTCTGGGGATCACTTAGCTGAAATTGTAGAAAAAGCTTTGAGAAAAGGCCATTTTCATACTTTTCTTCAATACAAAATGCACCAAAGATTCTAAAATGCCTGAGGCAAAGGAGGAAATTGAGTTAGTATGAACCCTAAAAGGCAGATGGATATGCATAACTGTCAAATAGCATTTTAAAAATCCACCAACATTCTGAAGATGGAATTTTTGTTTGTTTTTGAGGGGAAGGAATAGATTTTGAAAGAAACTTTAAAATTCTAGAAACCAAAAAGAAATTATTTTCGGGTTTTGTTTTTTTTTTTTTGGAGGTGGGAAGGCAGGACAATTGGGGTTAAGTGACTTGCCCAAGGTCACACGGCTAGTAGGTATTAAGTGTCTGAGGCTAGATTTAAACTCAGGTCCTCCTGACTCTAGGACTGGTGCTCTATTTACTGCGTCAACTTAGCCAACCCAAGAAATTATTTTCAGGTGCAAATTTGCAAATAATATATACTTGGACTTGATTAGGATGGACAAAACACTATAAAAAGTTTCTTTTATAGCTCCCTGGGGTTAGAATAGGGCTATAGCCTCTAGAAGCAAAAATACAAACAGGATAGAGTGCTACCTCAATTTTTTTGAGACTTCTTCCTCTCCCACTTTGTTCTTACTGAAACCACCTTGTTTTTATTGAACCGATAAATACATAAAAGGACATAACGGACCCAGAAAGACAACTTCTGGCACAAAATAAACGAAGACAGAAAAAATCAGAAACTCTAATCTATAAAATGCAAGTGGTTCAAGATTTTAACAGTATAAAATAACATCTTTTTTTAAATGGTAAGGACCCCAAAAGATAATTGAAGAAAAAATCTCTTTAAAATGTATAGGTCAAAAATACCTACTTACCATGCAAGGATTAACAGTGAGTGCACTTTTGATGAACTGAAATTGTAGAATGCCAGGTTGATTTGCTGAACTCTTGATGTCAGACTCAACATCGGCACTTTGAGAACCAAATCCACTAATTACCCACAGATGATAACCTTCTGCACCCCAACTCTTACATGAAAAGGAAACAAAAAATTATTCTCAAACAACAAAAAAGCCTCTTCCTTTTCATCTAAACTGTATACGTTCCCATACTACTTGAATGCCAGAATTGTTTATAACTTCTGGAGGATTACAAAATGTTGCTAAACTCAACATGGTTTAGAATCACATTAAAATTCAGCTGTTCTGAGTGTCCTTGCACGTTTAAACTTCAGATAGTGGAACAAAATATAGGTAACACTGGTTTCACCAAACCTAGGACTTTATTCTCAGGAAAATTTTTTCTCTACTTTATTATTTAAATTACTTTAATTGGATTATAGGAAAAGGGGACTGGAGAATACAAAATCCCAATTTCTGACCTAGATAATGAGTCTAGATCAGTAAAAAAAAAAAAAGCCTAAGGCACAAAATAAATATCAAAACCTTTTTGCTACGTTTTCTTTTATTCTCTACACACACACACACACACACACACACACACACACACACACACACACACTTCCCATCCCACTGAATGACAGAGGAAATGTAACCATGGAAGCACTGTCTAGAGAGGTTCATGATCCAGAAAATGACAGGCAAGTATCCCTTCTTATTCCTAGAAGAAATACTCCCATAATTTGTATGGGAGTATTCACAAACATATTTGCAAGTGGTGGGGCTGTGTAAGATTATATTTGACATTATATACAGAATGACTGATCCTATTAATTTCTGTAAAACCCGGAAGGCCATTCAGTCTATTTTAAAATAACAGAATAGCATTCTGTTATCTTAATTTAATTTAATTCTCAAGAAACATTTAGTAGTAAATTGTTAGCAAGACCTTAAAGGCAACACGTCCAACATATATTTAGTTTTGTGCTGGGTTACATGAGAGACTGGAATAAAAAAAAAAAGATACAAAGGAATCACAAAAACAATGGAGGTATTCTTAAGTAAAAAAGTTATGCCTTCTTACAACAAACCCTGCCCTACATGATAGCTATTGTCACCAAAAAGAATAAAAAAGTTAAATACTAAAGGCTGACTAGGTTTTCCCTGTTACCTTTAAAAATGATTTTTAGCCAATCAAAAACTATATACTAAAGAATTTATTCATATTCTGGCTGAACATTAAATCACATAAACAAGAATACCACACATGATAAAACATAAACTAGACGTCTCACACAGTGCTAATTTTCATAGGAATACTTACCATAGAGCTGATCCTAAGAGGTTCTTTCTTAGTACCATCTGACCGGTAACTGAAAGAAAAAAGACATTCTTAGTATAGGATTTTAACTTATTTACCACTTATTCCCTAAACCTTACTTTTCATCTCAAAAGCCCCTGACATCTTTTTCCAATTTCTTTATTTTCTCCAATCTCTGATGAGAAGTTGACTTTTTTTTTTCAAAAAAAGAATTTATAGTATTTGTGTTTTTTTAAATATAAGTTTTAAGTTAGCTTAAATTTTTTTTTTTTTTTGCTTTTTTGTTTTTGGAGGGGGGAAGGCAGGGTAATTGGGATTAAGTGATTTGCCTAAGGTCACACGGCTAGTAAGTGTTAAGTGGCTGAGGCCGGATTTGAACTCAGGTCCTCTGGACTCCAGGGCCAGTGCTCTATTCGCTGAGCCACTTAGCCACTCCAGCTTAAATCATTTTTAACAATTTAAAATTGCACAATTCTTTTGCCAGTCTAAAAAAAAAAAAAGCAAATAATTTATTTTTAAAAATCTGCCAATACAACATTAATTCTATGTGGTTTCTTTTTACGGATCTGTATAACAGAATAGCAAAGAATTCCTCAGTCTATACCATACAGGAATCCATAGCAGAATGGGAAGCTTCTTGCCAAGAGACTCTAGGAATGACAGCTGGAAGGACTATATGCACAGTGAATGTTCTACCTAACCAAGCATAATGGGGGTAGAAAATAGTCAAGTTCCCCTTGTTAATACTTTTTTGTATACTCTGTACATTCCTTATGAATACCCTAAATACCTTTCCCTATTCCAACCTCCCCCAGGAGATTGCTCCCTCAATTATCTACCCCTTTTCCCTAAACTATCTTCTCTCTCTATCAGCCAATTCATTCTTCATTGCCTAAAAACACAACTAAGTCTCCCCATCATTTAAAACTCCTTATTTGGGGGTGGCTAGGTGGCACTGGCCCTAGAGTCAGGAGGACCTGAGTCAAATCTGGCCTCAGACACTTACTAGCCGTGTGACCCTGGGCAAGTCACTTAATGCCAATTGCCCTGCCTTCCCCCTCTCCAAAAAAGCAAAGAAGAAAAAATCCTTATCTGACCCTTTCATGTACTCAAAACTATCATCCTCTAGTTCTCTCCCTCTCACAGCTAAACTGCTAGAAAAAGATGCTTATACTTTTAAAAACTGCATTATTTCCTTCTCACTCCCCTGAAAAACTGCTTTCTCCAAAGTTATCTTTCTCTTCCCAAATCCAATAGTCTTTTAGAAGTTAACACACTGAGCCTTCTTGACATCTCTATAGCAGCGGACCACATTCTCCTTGTGAGGTGTTCTTTTCTTATCTCTTCCTGCCTAACAATTCCTTCTCAGTCTCTTTTGCTGAATTCTAAATGTGGAAGATTCTAAAGATGTTATGGGCTGGCCCTCTTTTATTCTCTCCCTCTCTACTCTCTTGGTGACCTCATCAGTTCCCATGGATTCAATTTTCGTCTCTATGAAGATTTCTCCAGTACTACATCAACTGGCTAATGGATATCAACAATAGATATCCTAGAGATATGTCAAAGGGGCAGCTAGCTGGTGCATGGATAGAGTGCTGGGCCTAATGTCAGGAAGATTCATCTTTATGAGTTCAAATCTGGTCTCAGACAGTTACTAGCTGTATGACCCCAGACAAGTCATTTAACCCTCATTTGTAAAAATAAGCTAAAGAAGCAAGTGGCAAACCACTCTAGTATCTTCATCAAGAAAACCCCAAATGGAGCCACAAAGAGTCAAACACAATTGGAAAATGACTAAACAACAAGACATGTCAAACTCAATATGTCTAACACAGAATTCATTACCTTTTCCCCTAAATCCGCTCTGATTCTAAAATTCCCTATTTCTATCAGTGGCAGTATCATCTGTTTAAGTCACTTAGGTTTCAGAACCTTACAGTCTTCCTCACCCTACGTATCAGTCAGCTGCCAAGTCTTTAATTCTACCTCGGTAGCATCTTCTCTTTACTCAAATAGTCACCATCCTAGTTGAGGCTCTCATCATCTCTTGCCTGGACCACTGCAGGTCTCCTAATTGTTCTCCTTGCCTCCAGTTGTTCCCTCTTTAGTCCATCCTTCACACCAGTCATAAGAAAATATAAGTTAGACAACCTTAGGGGGTAGACATTCTCTGTCAGACTTAATTTGGCAAGGGGAATCGTGGCATTTACCTTATCCTCTGGTGGGATAAAATAAAACATCAGGACATCTTAATTATTATGAAGACAGGTTTCCAGAGATAAATTTAAAATGACTTTTTAAGGTGGTAAAATAATGAAAAACTCTAAAACAATTCCTTAGAAATTACTGTTTAGAAAAGGGAGGAAACAAAACAAGATAGTCCCAGGATACAAAGTTCTTTTTTGTCTTTTAAAAAACATTATTTTTTCTAATACTAGTTATAATTCATTCACTCACGCAAAATCTCCTCCAAGAGTACAAATCAGCTGGGCACCAAACACACTCCATAAAGAAAGGCCTCCATATTCCCAAGTCACCATCACAACACTGTTATCAGGAGACCACTTGATCAATTTAACAGCTCCCGTTTTGTTCCAAATATCTATTAAAAATGTCAAAGGAAGGGAAAAGGATGTTTCGTAAACATACTTTACATATTATCATATCTAGAGGGATTTAGCAGAATAAGTACTGAAATTGGAGTTAAAAGACCTGGGTTCTAGTTCTGGTTCTGCAGTTTACTGTCCATGTAATCTTCAGCAAGATGCAATTAAACTGTAGTTTCTTGAGGGCTGTCTCTTCTTTTTTTTTAGTTCAGGTAGTGCTCCTTTATAGTTTCTATGGTTAGTTACTATGAGGGAAATGTTCTAGTAATATTAATATAGAATTATTTCTCTAGTAAATTCAGATTTAAAAATACTAGCCTCTTCCTTTGACAAAACAACAACAACAGGATTTCAGTATCATAACTGCCTAAAAATTCCTTTAATTTTTATTTTTAACCATTTTAGCTAAAATAAAAAACCTCCAAAAGGTGAGGTTTCCTTATATTAATTATGACAACAATGGAAATTTCCATTTATTTACCACTTCAAAGTAGGTAAAGCACTTTATACATATTAACTCAGTTGGTATGTACACTGATATGATTTTGAACACAAAACCAGTGAGAGATAAGAAAATTTCCTTTCTTTTATTACAGAATTTTGTCATAATAGTAGTAATGGGCTTCATCAAAAATATGTATGACTGGAAAAGAAGGTGGGCTATTCATATAAGGAGAGCAAGAGATTAGAGATAGAAAGCTAGTTGCCACAGTGGAACACGACACACACACAGACACACACACAGACACACACACAGACACACACACACACACACACACGAAAAAAAATAAAAGAAGCAGAAGTCCTCTAGCCATCAGATGGATCATCTATGAATGTAAATAAAAACTGGACATCATGGGAAACCATGGAGGAGGTTGAAATCAGTTCCAGTTAGAGACTAGGAATATTAATGAGGTGTCAGATCTACCAAATTCTCAAATATTTTACTTCTAGTACATACATTTTCAGCTTATGTCATAAATTTAGCACATTACAAAAATCGACACCAGTAAGCTTTACAAATAGTATAAAAAATAACTCACCAGGATATTGTTTTGGTGTTAGCTCCAATTTGTGAGATAGTTGCATGGCTCCAGTGGTGTTATCTATTGTGTAAACTTGCACAGATCCACTGCAAAGTAAATCACACATCCTTTGAGAGGGAAACTATTTCTGAAAAACTATACAATCTTTTTTTTTTCTTTTTCTTTCTCTCTCTCTCTCTCTCTCTCTTTTTTTTTTGCTATTTGGAGGGCAATTGGGATTAAGTAACTTGCCCAAGGTCACACAGCTAGGTTTTTGTTTCTGTGTGTTAAGTGTCTGAGGCCGGATCCGAACTCAGGTCCTTCTGACTCCAGGGCCAGCGCTCTACTCACTGTGCCACCTAGCTGCCTCAAAATTATACAGTCTTGAATATAAGAAATGACATTATCACTGCTCACAAAATTAACTTTCTGGCACACAAGAAATCTGCATTCTTAAAAAATAAGGTCCTTAATTTTAGCTATTTTACGCTTATCTTGACTTTTTTTGTAATCAATACAAAAATAGACTGAAATATATCTTAGAAAGGATTTTAAACTATGGTTATTTTTATTTTCATATTACAGGGTAACTAGGTTTTACATACATACATATTTCAATACTGGAATTATCATTATAAATGAAATGAAAAGATATAAGGAAGTTGCAGATAAATGTAAGGATATATTACAAATTCTCATTAGAAAGATAAGGAATTTGTGAACTTTAACAATGCACCCAAAGGAAACAAAATACTTCCATTTCATGGAACACTGGTCATTTTGCTTTGTAGTGCTTATGCTGAGCAGAAGAAAAAAGACTAAGATGAAGATAACTGCATCTTTCATGGTAAAATCTCTTGGAAAGGATGAGAAAGCTGACCATAGGTCATCCATTTTGAAATATTAAACAGGAATTTCAAGATGCAAAACTGGAACTTGGTACAGAGGCTAGACTTAGATATGAAGATTTGAGAATCATTTACATAGAGATGACCATTAAATCCATGGGAGCTGATGAAAGTCACCAAATGAGAGAATAAAAAGAAAATAGGAAAGGGCCCAGAGACTTAGCATAGGTTTAATTATCATCTCTATACAAAAGACTCCCAAAATTACACACCTAGATTTAACGCCGTCTGAACCCCAGTCCTACATTACCAATGTTTTTACTGGTATGTCTGATTATAATCTTACATTCAACACGTTCATAATGGTACTCATTACCTTTACCTCTTAAACTACGTAGAATCTCTTCTATTACCTATTTCTCCCTATTACCCCAAGCATAAAAATAGAAATCACTCATTTTGACATTTGAAGTATCTCATTGACTCTAGTCTACTTATTGAAACTTATTTCATATCTTTTTAATGTTTATTTTTAGTTTACATCATTCATTTCTACAAGATTTTGAGTTACAAATTTCCTCCCCATTTTTCTCCTACCCAACCACCCCAAAATAAGGATCCCACTGTATACCCCTTCCCCCAATCTGTTCTCTCCTATATCCTCCCTCACTGCCCCTCTGAATTTCCAGTAGGGCAAGATGGATCTCTATACCCCAGTGCCTGTATATCTTATTTCCCAGTTGCATGTAAAAAATTATTATTATTATTAGCAATAATAATAATAATTTTTTAAACATTTGATTTTAAAACTTTGAATTACAGATTCTTTCCATTCCTCCCTCGTCACCCACCCTTACTGGGAAGATAAGCAGTTCAATATAGGTTGAACATTTATAGCTATGCAAAATATTTCCATAGTTGATATATTGTAAAAGACTGACTATATTTCCCTCTGTCCTATCCTGACCCCCACTTGTTCTATTCTCTACTTTGATCCCGTCCCTTTTCAAAAGTGGGTTCTTCCAACTTCCCTCCCCCCACCAGCCTGCCATTCCTTCCATCATCTTCCCTCTCATCCTCCTCCCCCCACTCTCCTGTAGGGCGAGATAGCCTTTTTAGTGTATATGTCATTCCCTCCCTAAGCCAAATTCAATAAGAATAAGGTTGACTCATTCCCTTTTGCCTTCCTGTTCTTCCCCTTCATTGAAACAGTTTTCCCTTGCCTCTTCTGTATGAGATAATTTACCCTATTCTGTCTCTCCCTATCTCTTCTCATTATATTCCTCTCTCACCTCTTAATTTCACCTTTTAAGTATCATCCCTTCCAATTCAACTGATCCTGTGCCCTCTATGTATACCTGTACACATATAAACACAGTCACATATGTATTCATATGCCCATATACCCGCCTACATAGACATATGTATGTATGTATGCATACATGTATGTATGCATGTATGTATATACACACACATATATATACACATTTCTATTCCCTTCAACTATTTTCATACTAAGAAAAGTTTCATCAGTTACAATTATCGTTTTTCCATGTAGGAATGTAAGTAGTTCAACTTTGATAAGTTCCTTATGATTTCTTTTCCCTGTTTACCTTCTCATGCTTCTCTTGCTTCTTGTATCTGAATGCCAAATTTTCTATTCAGCTCTGGTTTTTTTCATCAAGAATGCTTGAAAGTTCTCTATTTGATTGAATGACCATATTTTCCCCTGAAACACGATACTTAGTTTTGCTGGGTAGTGCTTAGCATATCTCTGATGAATTAAATCCAGCCAAGATTCTTCTTTTACAGATAAGTAAACAGAGGCCCAGAGTGACAAAATTCAGTTAGTGAATTCCCTATCTTCCATTAGATCAAATACTTCAATGGCTTTGAAGCCTTCCAGATGTGCTCCCTCCAAAGATGCAGTTCAGCCTGTGTCACCTTCACATGCTTTCCACCCAGGTTTCTGGCCAACTCTCTTGTTGCCCTGTGAGTACTTCTCTCCACCCACTCCCATCTTCCTTGTCTTGCTTTCCCTCTCTTACTCTGGGCACTGTACATAAGCTTATAACCCCTGTGACTCCCCAGACTAAAACTCCCTTCCCTTTCTAGCATGGCAGCACTATTCACAGATTACTTTCAGAATAACTTTCTTTTCTTTTTTTTTCTTTTTTTCTTTTTGGAAGGCAATTGGGGTTAAGTAACTTGCCCAAGGTCACACGGCTAGGTTTTTGTTTGTGTGTGCATTAAGTGTCTAAGGCTGGATCTGAACTCAGGTCCTTCTGACTCCGGGGCCGACGCTCACTGTGCCACCTAGCCGCCCCACAACAGAATAACTTTCTTAGTGGTTCACATCTAAATATAAATAAAAATGTGGAAGAGCATTTAGAATTTAAAAATTCAGGTGATTTAATATATTTGATGCATATGTAGTTATATGTGAACATATCTAAATTTCTAAATCTATGCAGAAGAAAGCCTACATTTAGAATTTAAAATTTTAATGATTTAACACAAACCCAACTACAGTATCAACAAAACAGCCTTGATATTAATAGATTGTAATAAAATTCTGATATTTTAAAACTACAATGTAACTATAATTATTTTAAGAGAAAACTTTACCAATAAAAGAGATTATACTAAATACAACTTTGCATGTGGTATATTCATTTAATTAAAAAGGTAAGAACTTTGGCAATGGTTCTTAAAACAAACATAGTACTTACCTAGCACAACCAAATGCCATGAGCCTGTATTTGTTATTTACTGCTACGCAAGTACCATCCACAACATCTTGTGCCCAAACACCACGGAGCTGCTACAATAGAGAAATAGTGTGGAATTAAAATGTTTTCTCAAAGATTTCACATTAACAATGATTCTATTTTACAAGGGGAATGTCTTCAAATCACACTTGTTTTGAACAAATTCTATGGTTTATTCCAGGGTACAGAATCGAATAGGATGGCAAGACATCAGAGGAATAATAAACTATATTGATGAAGGGAGTAATCACACTGATGTGATTTCCCAAGATGCCCTAATATTTGAGGGATTTAAGTCAATCCCACATATTTATTCAACGATGATTAAGTGTCTTTTTTATGTAAAGTACTCTATATACAAATATATATATATATATATATAAATCCAAGAAGAAAGGAGGGTACTGGGGCCCCGAAATTACTATAGCTTCGCGTGCCAGTAGCAAAAACCAGAGAATACAACCATCTTCTTCATGAAACTGGTCAAGCAGGCCATCAAGTACACAGAACAGCTGGAGAGGAATGTCTTAGTGGGCCAGGCAAGGGTAAGAGACATATCTAAAAGGGTGATAGTTGGGGGGAGAAAGGGGGCAATAAATGACATGGAACTCTGTGTGTGTATGTGCGTGTTTGACTATCACAGTTTATTTCCTCATCACCTTTTAACTGGAATATTATAGAAGCCTCCTAATTGGTCTCCCATCCTTCAGGCTCTCCCTTCTTCTAATCCATGCTTTAGATAGCTCTCCAAATAAGATCCCTAAAATAAAGCTCTGGCCATGTCACTCCCCTGGCTCAAAAACTTTCAGTAAGTCTTTATTTTTTCTAGGATAAAATGCAACCTCCTTAATTTAAACCCTCCACAATCCTGCTTTCCAAGTACCTTTTTAGACTGGTTTGTGGGAAGGCTAAAGGATGGTGTAGCTCTCTGCTGCATTGTGGTGTATTAACTTCTATGTTGCTATGATGAATTCAGTTTCCTGGTGTTGGGATTTGGTTTTCTGATGTCTGAATAAATGTTTTGTTTCTGTCTTTTATATGGAGGATGTTATATTTTGTGATTGAGCACTATGCTGGCATGTTTACAGTTGCTGTTGGCACTGTGAATATTGCAATGGTGCTACAAGGACCAGATGAGTAACAAAGGAAGGAGCACAATGAGTTATTTTCCTAGCCTAATTCAGAATAGAGAAAAAGCCAGAGGTCTTCAGAAGATAGGTAGGGGGGTCCACCTAAGACGGGCCCAAAAAGAGCCTTTTAGAACACTTAAGTGCTGGAGATACAAAAAAGCAGCAAAAGACAGTTAGTTTCTGCTCTCAATGGGCTGGTGATCTAGAAGGGAGATAACCAACAAGCAAATATATACAAAACAGGCTACATTCAGGATAAACAGAAAATAATAGAGAAGGCACTAAAATTAAGAGAGGTTAGAAAAAGCATCCTAGGGGTGGCTAGGTGGCGCAGTGAGTAGAGTGTTGGCCCTGGAGTCAGAAGGACCTGAGTTTGGATCCGGCCTCAGACACTTAACACACACAAACAAAAACCTAGCCGTGTGACCTTGGGCAAGTTACTTAACCCCAATTGCCCTCCAAAAAGCAAAAAAAAAAAAAAAAAGAAAACTGGAAAAAAAACCTAGGAGGAAGCTAGGTTATGAAGGGGCTTTGAATGCTAAACAAAACATTTTGCATTTGATCTTGGAGGAAAAAAAGGGAGTAACTGGAGTTTAGTGAGTAGGGGAGTGATCCGTTTGCACCTTCTCTATCTCTTTTTTTTTTTTTTAAAGCAATTGGGGTTAAGTAACTTGCTCAAGGTTACATGGCTAGTCATTATTCATGTGTGGGTGCTCATTTTCTGAGGCTGGATTTGATCTCGGGTCATCCCAACTCCGAGGCCGGCGCTCTTACTCACTGCGCCACCTAGCCGCCCCTCTCTCTTTTTTTTTGGAGGGCAGCTGGGGCTAAGTGACTTGCCCAAGGTCACACAGCTGGTTTCTGTGTTAAGTGTCTGAGGCCAGATTTGAACTCAGGTCCTCCTGACTCTAGGGCCAATGCTCTATTCACTGAGCCACCCAGACACCCCTGGAACTTCTGTTTAGGAAGATGATTTTTGTGGCTGAATGGACAATGAATTGGGAGATCTGAGGCAGGCTATTGTAATGACCAAGGTATAATGTGATGAGGGTCTGCACTGGAGAGGTGGTAGTATCAGAGTAGAGAAGGGGACTTATTTGAAAGATATTGCAGAGATGAAATAAATCAGCAGGCTTTGATAACAGATTGGATGTTGGTGCATGCGTGCGTGTGTGTGTGTATGATGTGTACGTGTGAAAGATTGTGAGGAGTTGAGGATAACCCACTAATGAGTCTGAGGGAATGGGAGATTGGTGTTGTTCTCCATATTAATAGGGAAATGAAGAGGAAGGGGAGAGTTTAGGGGGAAAGGTTAGTTCTGTTAGGACATGTTAAATTTAAGATGTCTATTGGACATCAAGTCTGGGTGTCTGAAACTTAGTTGGAGGTTTGTGAATGGAGGTCAATAGTCACTGGGGCAGGGCAGGTAGATTTGAGAATTATCTGTATAGAGATTGTAATTAAGTCCATGGGCACTGATAAGATCACCAAGTGAAGTAGCATAGAGAAAGAAGAAGGTCCAAGAATAGGGATTAATCTCAAGCCTGAGATTATGTATCAAAGAATAGTCACAGATCCATCAGGACATGGGCCTGCTGCTGTATATTACATAGAGAGCAGGAACAGGAGGCAAACAATAGCTTTGTCACTCAGACCCAGAGCTGGGTGGACTGAGGCAAGGATCTGAAGCTAAGCAGGGGGTCTACCTGTGGCTATGTACAAAGGCAAGCAGTAGCTAAATACAATGGCAACGAGGGCCACAGATCCAGCTCATACTTGGCCTGAAAAGGTGCAAGAACAGAAGTGGGAAGTAGGTATGTGGCCTTGACCTCAGCTTGGGGACATGGGTCCTACAGATTAGTGACCAGGCTAGGGAGTTTAGACCAAAGGGAAGACTGTAGTCATATCTCTCTGAAAGCAGAGAGCCTTCCAGCTGAATGAAAGGAAATGGGGCCGGGGGCAAGCTACTGGAGGAGCAATCAGGGGCAAACATGCAGCTGGATCACCTAAGGTCAAACTAGAGTCAGATTTTCAAAGCTTAGACTAAAAGGGCAGTGACCCCCTTAGCTGTACTGAGCTGCCACAGAAGGCCGTAACTGGAGAAGGCAGCAACAAGATCCCAGAGACAAGACCAACAAAGTCCCAACATTTCTTCCATTAAAAAAAAAAAAAAGGAATTAATCTAGCAATGCTCTAAGAATGGATTAACAAAAAACCCCAAAAGATTCCCATGAAAGACAGCCATTAAAATGCCAGGAACAGGGGCGGGTAGGTGGCACAGTGAATAGAGCATTGGCCCTGGAGTCAGAAGGACCTGAGTTCGGTTCCGGCCTCAGACACTTAATGCACACACAAACAAAAACCTAGCCGTGTGACCTTGGGCAAGTTACTTAACCCCAACTGCCCTCCAAAAAAAGCAACAAAACAAAACAAAACAAAACAAACAAACAAACAAATATATATATATATATATATAAAATGCCAGGAACATCTAAGAAACAAGCCCAGGAGAAGAGAATGAGTGCAAAATATCAACAAGCAAAACAAAGTAATGCTACAAAGGGAACTAGAGGGGGTGGCTTGGTGGCGCAGCGAATAGAGCACCAGCCCTGGAGTCAGTAGGACCTTAGTTCAAATCTGGCCCCACACACTTACCCTACCTTCCCCCTCCAAAAAGCAAAACAAACAAGCAAACAAAAACCATAGACCAAAGGCAACTAGATTTCCCAGAAGAAATGAAGCAAGAGTTTAAAAAAAAATTTTTTTAAGCTAAAATAACCTTGTAAATGAAATCAAAGTTCTAAAGGAAAAAAAAAGAAATGAGCTACAGAAGAAAGATCAGGAAGAATAGCATAACACAATAGGTACAAAACCTTATTCAAGCAATAAACACCTTGAAAATTAGGATGGCCAAACAGAAATTAATGACTCCAGAAGACAACAAGAAATACTAAAACAAAGACAAAAGACTGAAAAAATAATAAGAAATATAAGATCCCTTGTCAAAAACAAATGACCTGGTAAAAGAGATCATTGTCAGGGTAGCTAAGTGGTGCAGTGAGTAAGAGCACTGGCCCTGGAGTTGGGAGGACCCAGGATCATTTCCAGCCTTAGATACTTAACACCCACACAAAAAAACTGTAACCTTGGGCAAGTTACTTAACCCCAAATGCTTGAGAGAGAGAGAGAGAGAGAGAGAGAGAGAGAGAGAGAGAGAGAGATCATTCTCTGATGGACTGTCTGAAAACATGACCAAAAAAGAGAAACCTGAATCATTAAATAAAACTGTTGGGATCACTTAGAAACAGAAAGAAAAGTGAAAATATAGACTTGACTTGTGACCTCCTGAAACCCTAAAATGTAAACTAACAAGAATATCATAGACCAAATTCACAGCTTCCAGGTCAAAGAAAAATACAAGTAGGCAGAAAGAAAGAATCTGATTATCAAGGAATCACAGCAAGGATTTCATAGGACTTAGAGGACACCAGTACATAGAAGAAAATAGCTCTCAACATAATATTCCAAAAGGCTAAAGATGTAGATTTTTCTATCTATACATGTCTCCATATCTAAGAATAACTTACCCAGAAAAACTGAATATAATCCTATAATGATAAAAATAGATCTTCAATGAAAGATGACTTCTAAAAATTCCTGATAAAAAGTTCAGAGCTGAATATTTTGAAATACAAGCACAACAGTCAAGAGAAACATAAAAATGTAAATATGACTAAATGGAAGGAAACTATATACAAGGATGAAGTTATTTACATTCTAATAAGGAGAGATAATACAAATGTCCACTCAGAACACTATTTTCATTAGGGGTCAGAGAGGTAGTCAAATACGTCAGAAGGCCTGGGTATACTTTTTTATGTTTTGATTATCTTAAAAAAAGAAAGGAAAGGGAAAAGTGATATACTAAAGAAAATGAGAGGAAGAAAGAGTAAGAGTGTTACTTCATATAACTGAGGTGTTTAAGTAGAAGACTATACAAATAAGGAGGAAGAGGTAAGGGGAGAGGGCAATGTTTGAACCTCTTGTGAACCCGTCAATGAAGGCAGAATACAAAGATATATGTAAAAAGACACAGAAATGAGTACACCAAAGCAGAGCAGAAATAGTCAATTCAATGAGGAAACAGAAGAGAAAGGGGGGAATAAGAGGGAAGGCATAGTCACACAAATTGGGGTCTAGTTGTATATAAAATACAGACAGTAAAATGCCTAAGATGAATAAGGCAAGGTAGTGCCAGGCTTGAAGATGAGGGGAATTGGGGGTGCAGTGCCTTTAAACACCAGCATCAGGAATTTTTATCTTATTCAATAGTCACTGTAGTAACATTGAAGAGTTTGGAGTTGACAAGAGCAGCAGCTTATATTTCTATGGTCCTTAAAAATTTGCAGAGTTTTTGTTAGAGTAATGGTAAGGTAAGTACTATTGAGTAGCATGATTCCCACGTTAAAGGCAAAGAAAGTGAGGCTCAGAGATTAACTGACTTTCTTATAGTCATACAACTAGGAGGCATCAGAAATGGGACATAAATCCAGGCCTCAACTCCCAGGCCAGTGATTTTTCCTCAGTGATGTTGCCTCCAGACAATGGTATTAAAAAAACAAACAAACAACTAACTGGAAAGGATAGAAACAAGAAGATCAATTAAGAAGCTATAGTAATAGTCTCAGCAAGTTGAGATAAAGGTCTGAAGAAGAGTGATTGAAACAGAAGTTAAGAAAAGATAATATAAGCAGGACTTGGCAACTGAATGAACTGAACACAGAAGCAGAGAGGCAGACCTCAATATAAATATAAATTAAATAGATCTTAATGTTTTCCACAAGTAGCTATGATTTTGATCTATAGTGAAGATGCAGATTAAAACCCTCGTAGCAAACAGTGAGATAATCAGTTGACATCACGATAAGTAGGAATCAAAAATAGGAACCACATATTGATAACCAAGAATAACAGCTGATATTTATATAATGTGTTAATATTTGCAAAGTGTTTTATATAAATGATCTCAATTAGGAATCAGAATAGTAAAGTGGGTTATCTCCATTTCACTGATGAGAAACTGAAATTCAGAGAGGGTAAGTGACTTACCCAGGGTCACACAGCTAGTGTTAAGAAATGGGAATGGAACACTGGACTTAACTCTCTCTGAAATGTCACACTATCTCATTTAGGTAAGCAGCACAAGCAGCAGTTGAATGATCTATGGTACAGATAAAATATTTAGAAGCCTGAAGCAAAATCTGTGTATTTCCCTTCTTCCTTGATCTTTTTTCCTTCATATTTTGTGCTTTGGTTTGTTTTTGGCCATCTAGTTATCAACTAATATAATGCCTGATGACAATCAGAACCACCCAAAAGTGGAACGTGCTATGTGAGAAGGGGGTTGGCCAAACAAAGTCTTTATGACCACTTATCATGTGTGTTATAGAGAATAAGGCATGAGTGGCGTAAGATGGCTTCTGAGAATCCTAACTGAGATTCAGTAAGGTAACACAGATTGGTAGCTGGAAGGCATCTTAAGGATCATCTAGCTAATGCAAATCACTTTATTGTGCAGATAAAAGGAAAAGGAGGCTCAGGTTAGGTAAAGTAACCTATTCAAGATCACACACAACTATTTAGTTAATGGCAAAGACAAGTTAGTAATAATTTCCTGTCAAGGGCTCAAAGAGAATATAAATAAATGTGATAAGATCTGGACAAGAACACAAACATATGTGAATATATGTATCTATATAAATGGATAAGGTTGGGACTTATAATTTCATTGATACAAGAAACTCCTAGATGAGGACATTCCAACTACCAATGCAAGTTAACACCTTCTCTCTAATTTATAACCATACAGAGGTATCTAGGGCAGACAAGATTAAAATGTGATGGGGATATATTTAACAAAGTCGAAATAAATCCAAAAGGACAAAGATAATGTTAATGTGATTGGTCTAAGTTTGGAGAAAATAATGACAATATTAGGGTGGCAGAAAGTATATTATTCAAGACTACTCATACAATGAACCAACTCATAACTTCCTTATTATCTCGTATTACAAAAACAACATTAGAGAAATTCTGCAAATGTAAGAGATGCACTTTTCTAGAATTGAAGCATTATTAAAAGTAGAGATTTCACAATCCAAGTATGTAGAAAAAGAAAACTAAAACAGCTATTTTAGAAATTCTTTAATTCCTTATGATATACATTGAGGGAAGACTAGAAAATAAGTTTACTTTGGTTGTGAGGACAAAATATAAAAAACTAAAAGCTACATAAAAACTACTAAAAGCTTTTAGTTTAATGTTACAGATAAGAGGCACAATTTTATTTTTGTAGATTTCTATTTGTTAGGGCATGAAATTTTAAAAAAATATAATATCACAGGCAGTATGGCAAAGTGACTAGAGAACTGATTGCAGAGATGGGATTAAATACATGTATTTAAGCAAAAAAAAAATATTTATTTACAAATCTACACATATTTACGATTACCTCGTCCTCAGTTTAAAATTCTACCACATCCTGGCTGTGAACATGGGAAAGTATTTAACTTCTTTCATCTTAGAGTGCCCCAGTTAACTGTATTAATACCATAAGTTTTGTTAAAGGCACTAATCTGCACTGTTAGAGGAGGTCCCTCATCAGGAAATCACTACACAAATGAGGTCAGGTCAATTTTTAAAAAGTATACTTGGCTTGCTTGATATGGGACATGGTATATATTGAACATAACTAATATTAGCTCAGGGTGAGACCCCTGTCAGGATGTATTTGCAACTTAAAGGTCAAGAGGAAGAAGAACGATTTTCATTTTAGGGTCTTTCTGCTGCTAAAAATTCAAGAAATTGTCTTCTTTGGTGTATACAATAGCACTTGGAATTACTGGCACAGTCAGGTTACCTTACAATGTTACATGGTTACCTTCCAAAGATTGGGAAATAAAAAGGCTGGTTAATATGAAGGATTTCATTTATTCGAGGAATGAATGAATAAATAAATGTTTATTCAAGAAATTTGTTACTTAAACCAGTACTTCTTAAACTGTGAATCCAGTAACTGAATGTGGGGGTCATAAAAAATTTGGCAACAGTAAAATGTTTCTGAACATGCAATGACCAAAAATTAATTCAAAATCAAACACGTAATGAATCTGAGTTGTTTCTGGCAGTACTTGGCCATGTTGCATTGGGCAGCTTCACTGAAGGCTTGGTTCTGAACACACAACAATCACACTTTGCAATGAACATGCTATCAGGCCATGCAACGCCAACAAATGCTGCTAGAAACAACTCAGCTCAGATTCAAGACTACTATAGATTATGAATTAATGTTTTTTTTTTACTATTCATATAAAATCGTTAAATGAATTTTGGCTTGGGATTCAGAGAGAATTTCCAACAATTTCTTAAATGGCACTAAACATTATTCTGCCATTTTGTATTTATTTATGAATTTATGTGAAGCAGCCATCAGTCTTGATTATAAAATCAAAATATGAATCAACTGAAAAACATTTAAGATACTCTATGTCTTGCATTATCAAACATTTAGCCAAGATTTAAATCTTTAAAGGATTGTTTTAAAATAAATTTCTTTATGATTTATTATCAGTAAATGTTTAGTTTGTATACCTATTTTATACATCTATACCCCCAGGGTCAAGTAAAAATTTCTCAGGTGAAGAGGGGTTGCAAGTGACTTAAACAAGAATTCAAATCTACTAAGGAAGGGAAAAGAGAGGGCCTTAAAGAAAAGCTTCTCTTCTCAGCACTTTTATATCCCTAGCATTCTGAATGAATTATGGCATAAATCTGGAACCTGACTATTTTTAAAGGGTCAAGTAGAATCTGGTTCAAGAACAAAATATGTTCATAATGTGCGTATAATTTAAGCCAATACCTTGCAGTTAAATAGCACTTTAAGGTTTGCAAAGTACTTTACAAATATTTCATTTTATTTTCATGATAACCTAGGAAATAGAGCCAATCTTCTTTAAGAAGATTAAAATATCATTTTACAGATGAGGAAACTGAGGCAGGCAAACTTTAAGTGATTTGCCCAGGATTACAGAAGTAAGTATCTGAATTAGTATTTGAATCCAGATTTTCCTGATTCCAGGTACAGTGCTCTATCCACTGTACCACCTAAGCTGCCTTGTAAAAAATATTGATATAATATGATATATGATATTTGTATATTATAGTTATCTGTTTATCTGTTTTAGTAGTTTATCCCCCACTAGACTGTAAGCTTCCTGTGCAAAGGGTCATGTCTTATTTAAGCTTTTTATTTCTCCAAGCATCTAGACATGGTGAGTTCTCTGCAATAACTTTTAAAATAATTTTTGTTTTAAGGAAATATATTGTAGGAAGGTGGCAGTGTGCTAAGACATAGGGGAGCCCATATCTCTAAAAAACACCTCATTTAGAAACAGACTGCTCTAAAAAGAAGTCATTTGTGGATTCCTCCCCCTAACCTAGGAATCCAAAGGCGATATTCACCAGAGTTCTGTGGTTATTCTGGCTTAGTCAGGCTAGGGCAGGTAGAAAGCAGCAGGCAGGCAGCATCAAAACATTCCAGACAGGTAGAGAAAGCAAAAGTCCCTTGGCACTAGGAGACTACCTTCCTGTGTTCCAGGCCAGTCTAGCCCAGGGGGCTATGGCTACCTGAGTCCAGCTACTGGAAAAAGGTGCTAGGCAAAATCCAGCCTAAGTAGTCCCAGAAACCTATGGCAGGAACTCAGTATGGAAGTAGCCCCAGAGGCTTGGGGGCTAGTAAAGGGAAGGACCCAAAGCAGAGCTTATAAAAGGGGGGAAGTCCTAGAGTCCTGTGTCAAAAAGGCACTAGAGTAAATATGGAATCTATAGGAGAGGCCTATATAGTTGGCTACCATAGGCTGGACCAAGCAGGCTACTCAGTTGTGAGACTGGCCCAAGGGCATAATGTGAAATTTACTTTTGAGGGGCCGCTAGGTGGCGCAGTGAGTAAGAGCGCCGGCCTCGGAGTTTGGATGACCCGAGATCAGATCCGGCCTCAGAAAATGAGCACCCATGCATAAATCAAATGACTAGCCGTGTAACCTTGAGCAAGTTACTTAACCCCAATTGCTTTAAAAAAAAAAAAGAAATTTACTTTTGAGATGAGATAAGCAAACTAAGAAAAACTTTGAACATCACTGAGAAATACCATGGTTGGAGAGATACCCAAGAATAAACCCCCTAGGGAGTGATCTCACTTATCCTTGTAAAGCCTCAGAGAAAAAAATGTACTGGTCACAAGGACTACAGGCGCACCTGAAAGAAATGAAACAAGAGATACAGAGTGGAAAAGCTAAGGAATAACAAGGAAAGTTGTCACTTTGTAAAAAATGGTGACAAACCTCACACAAGAACTGAATACCCTAAAAATCAGAATGGGCCAAATAGGAAATAACTTAATAAAACAAGAAATATTTCAAAAGATGGGGGGGGAGAGTCACAGAAGAAAATGTAAGAAATATTTTATCAGAAACAACTGATGAGATTTTAAAAAGTTTGGATTGCATATTTTAAGAAATTTTATATGAAAACTTACTAGCATTCTTAGAAAAAGAGCTAAGTGAAAAACAGAAAGAATTTACCCATTGCCTCCAAAACCCCAAAAGAAAAGAAAAACCCACCAAAAAGAAATTCAAGTACCAAGGAATCACACAAAAAAGCTTGGAAGACAATATTCCAAAAGGCAAGAGATACCCAGGATAATCTAACTACCAAAACTAAGTATAATCCAAAAAGACGGGGGGGGGATTAAAAAAAAAAAAGGCAGGGGAGCTTTAATAGAAAGGAGAATTTCCAAGCATTCCTGATGAAAAAGTCAGAACTAAAGTAGGTATTTAGAAATGGAAATACAGACAGCAAGAGAAACACAGAAAGGCAAACATATTTAATTGAAAAGGAATAGGTGGGGATAAATCATTTACATGTTAATAAGGGAAAATGAAATAGTATCTTCTCAGAACTTATTATCTCTAAGGGTCATAAAAGATAAAAATGATGTAAAGTTTGTGAAAAATTTTGTTCTGTTTTAATTCTTTTAAGAGAACACAAAAATAGGAAGGACAGAGGAAAACTAGGGAAGAAAGGAAAGAGGAAAGGAAATCATTACTGAATTATAGAACTTTATGAGAATAGTATATATAGTCATGGAAGAAAGGTCAGGGGGGACCAGAATCCCATGAACCTCATATTTTATTTAAAATGGGTAAAGGAAGATTGGACATAATTCAAAATGGCTTCGGTATAAAAATACATTAAATTTAAAGAGGAAATAGAGAATAAAGATAAGGAAGCAACAGTTGAAGAGGTCTTCTAACAGAGAGTGGGATAGGTAAGGAAATGGCCATCATCAAAATAAATGTTGGAAAAAAGAATTTGATTAGGGAATCAAAAGGAAAGGAAGAGTAAAATCCTGGAATCAAAGGCAAGGTAACCAGAAGAAGAAAGTTTCACTTATAAGATCAAAAATGTCAGGCAAACTCCCTCCCTTTTATCACCCTCCTTATTTGTAAAGAGAGGAAAACTTACAAGAGGGCAAGATAAGGAAAACACACAATTAACAATCATAACTAACACTATGAATGGGTTGAACTCACCCATAAAATGGAAGAGTCTGTAGAAGTATGGAGAGAAAACAAATTTTGATAATATAGTATTCATAAGCTGTAGTACAATCTATTATGCTTCTGCTGAACTCAAAAAAGAGAGGTAGCAAGCATAATTTCAGACAAGGCTACAGTAAATATAGGCATGATAAAAAGAGATAAGCAGGGAAATTATACACAAAAACAACAGATAATGAATGCACATCAATTTTCTCTTTCCATATATATAATATATGTGTGTGTGTGTGCATGTGTGTACACATTCTTTTTAAAAGAAAAAACTACTTACTACTTTAAAAAAAAAAGTTAATTTAATTGGAGGGAGAAATAGTGAAACTACAGAGAGGAAACTTGATACACAGTTTTTATACCAAAAAAAATCTAACTAAAAGACAAACAAGAAAGAAGGGCCTGAACATGATTTTGGAAAAATTAGAAAATATATGTCTCTGTCAAGGAATTGTCATACATCTCAGTTATATATAGAACCTTTGCAAAAACTGACCATATCTTTGATCATAAACACCTCATCAAAAATGTAGAAAAGCAGAAATATTAAGTGCATCACTTGCTGATCATAATGCAATATAAATTATACTCAAAAAGGGGACCTCAAAGAATGAAAAAGTTGTCAAGTCATTTTTTTTTTTTTTTTGCTTTTTCAGAGGGCAATTGGGATTAAGTAACTTGCCCAAGGTCACAAGGCTAGGTCTTTGTGTGTGCATTAAGTGTCTGAGGTCGTATCTGAACTCAGGTCCTTCGGACTCCAGGGCCAACGCTCTACTCATTGCGCCACCTACCTGCCCCCTAGGTCATTTTTGAGTTGTGTTTGATCGTGACCCAGTTTGGATTTAGGGGGAAGGGGGGTTGGTGGAATAGATAATGGAGTGATTTGCCATTACCTTCTTCATTTCATTTTACAGATGAGAAAAGGAGGGAAATAGGGTTAACTGACTTGTCTAGGGTGATACAGCTAGCTAAGTGTCTGAGGCCAGATTTGAACTCATAATTTTGAACTCATTGTATTCCTGACTTCAGGCCCAGCACTCTCTCCACTGTGCCACCTAGCTATTCCAAGTAATTAAAAAGTAACTAGAGAATAATAGAATTCTAAAGAACAGGTAGGTCATGGTGATATGTACCTGTAATCCCTGCTATTGACTGGTAAGGCTGAGGCTGGTAGATTGACTGAGCCTGGGAGTTCTGAGCAGCAGTAGGACTAAAGATGACCAGTATTCACAATAAGTCTGATACCAATATGATGAGGCCCCTTCTACTGGAAATACAGGGTGACCAGTCTATAAGCAAACCAGGTCTGGTAAGAAATGCTACAGGCAAAAATTTCCCTCTTTATTAGTAACTGGTTTGAGCCCATGAGTGGCTGCTATAATTCTAGCCTGGATAATATAGGAGATTCAGTCAAAATAAACAAAAGCAACATCAAACAATCTGTTCCATTAAATTATATAAATAAAAATTTCATGAAAGAAATGATAACGTTGATACTTATGGATGTGACTACAGTAGATCTCGGGGGAAATCTTTTTTTTTTTTTTGTCAACAAAAGAGTAAAAGAACAAATCAACAAATTCTGTATGCAATTAAAAAAAAAACAAATAAAAATATCCAACCAAGTAACAAAGTAGAAACTCGGAAAATTAAGATTAATAAAGATAAAAACAAAAAGACCCTTCAAATGGTGAAACAAGGAATTTTTTTAAAAAAAGTTAAGTCTGAAATGTTTATGAAAGAGAGGAATATCAAGCTATTCATATCAAAAATAGGGGAGAAAAGACTTCAAAAGAACTGAAAAAGAAATAAAGGAAAATAACAAATAATTTTGCTCAATTATGTGTTACAAAACTCATAACTCAGAGGAAACAGATGAATACTTAGAAAAATATAAGGTATTCAGATTTTAAAAAAAAAAGAACAGACTATTTAAATAACTCAACATCAGAAAAAAAAACACAAATGAATTCCTGAAGGGAAAACAAAACATAACTCCAAGATGAAATGGATTCACAACTGAATTCCATCAAATATTCAAAGAAAAATTAAGTCCAATACCATGTAAACTATTTACAAAAAATATGAAAAGATATCCTTCCAATATCTTTATATGATACAATTGTGGTCTTGATAACTAAACCAGGGAGAAACAATGCAGAAAAAGAAAAGTAGGGGCGGCTACGTGGCAGAGTGAATAGAGTACCGTCTCTGGAGTCAGGAGGACCTGAGCTCAAATCTGGCCTCAGATGCTTGACACACTTGCTAGCCATGTGAATTTGGGGATATCACTTGATCCCAATTACCCTCCAAAAAGAAAAAAAAAGTATAGACTAATATCCCTAATGAACATCAATGCAAAAAATTTTAAACAAAATATTAGCAAGTAATTACAGTGACATGTAGAAAGATTGTATAATATGTTATGATTTATACCAGGAATGCAGGGTTTATTAAATAATAAATAATATAAGTATAATAAAGCAGAGTGAAATATAAATAATTTTTTTCAACATTAATCTTTTTTTCAAATGCTTTATTCACTTCTAGTTTAGATCATTCATTTCTGCAAGATTTTGAGTTACAAATTTTCTCCCCATTTTCCCCCTACCCACCACCTCAGAAAGCAATCCCACTGGATATCTCCTTCTCCAATCTGCTCTCTCCTATGCCCCCTGCAACTTTCCAGTAGGGCACGGTGGATCTCTGTGCCCCAGTGCCTATATATCTTATTTCCCAGTTACATGTAAAATAATATTAATAATAGTGTATATATTTATACATATATATATATATATATATATATATATATATATATATATATATAAATGTATATACGTATATACACATTCCACATTCATTCCCTTCCTCCCTTGTCACCCACCCTTACTGGGAAAATAAGCAATTCAATATAGGTTGAACATGTGTACCTATGCAGAACATATCTATAGTGGATATGTTGTGAAAGACTGACTATATTTCCCTCCCTCATATTCCACCTCCCATTTGTTCTATGCTCTACTTTGATCCTGTCCCTTTCGAAAAGTGGGTGCTTCCAACTTCCCTTCCTGCCAGCCTGCCCTCCCTTCCATCATCCCCCGTCTCATTACCTTCCCCCCTACTCCTTTATGGGGGAGATACCCTATTTAGTGTGTATGTCATTCCCTCCCTAAGCCAAATTCAATGAGAATAAAGTTGACCCATTCCTTTTTGCCTTCCTGTTCTTACCCTCCATTGTAATCATTTTCCACTACCACTTCTATATGAGATAGTTTACCCATTCTGTCTCTACCCATCTCCTCTTATTATATCTCCTCTATCACCTCTTAATTTCACCTTTTAAGTATCATCCCTTCCTATTCAATTGGGTCCTGTGCCTCTATGTATACCTGTACACATATATACACACATTCACATATGTATTTATACGTCTATATACTCTCGGATATAGACAAATATGTATGTGTATGTGTATGTATACACACACACACACACACACACACATTTCTATTCCCTTCAATTATTCTCCTACTGAGAAAAGTTTCATCAGTTACAATTATTGTTTTTCCATGTAGGCATGTAAATAGTTCAACTTTGATAAGTTCCTTAGAATTTCTTTTCTCTGTTTACCTTCTCATGCTTCTCTTGCTTCTTGTATCTGAATGTCAAATTTTCTATTCAGCTCTGGTTTTTTCATCAAGAATGCTTGAAAGTCCTCTATTCCACTGAATGACCATATTTTCCCCTGAAAATGATACTCAGTTTTGCTAGATAGGTGATTCTTGGTTTTAATCCCAGCTCCTTTGCCCTCCAGGATATCATATTCCAAGCCCTTCAATCCCTCAATGTAGAAGTTGCCAGATCCTGTATTATCCTGATTGTGTTTCCACAATATTCAAATTGTTTCTTCCTGGCTGCTTGTAATATTCTCTCCTTGATATGAGAATTCTGGAACCTGGCTACAATATTCCTAGGAGTTTTCTTTTTGGGATCTTTTTCAAGAGGTGATTGGTGGATTCTTTCAACCTCTATTTTGCCCTCTGGTTCTAAAACATCAGGGCAACTTTACTTGAGAAGTTCTTGAAGGGTGATTTCTAGGTTGTTTCTTTGATCATGGCTTTCAGGCAATCCAATAATTTTTAAATGATCTGTCCCGGATCTATTTTCCAGGTCAGTGGTTTTCCCAATGAGATATTTCACATTGCCTTCTATTTTTACGTTTGTTTGGATCTGTTTAATAGTATCTTGATTTCTCATAAAATCATTAGCTTCCATTTGCTCCAATCTAATTCTGAAGGAATGATTCTCTTTAGTGAGCTTTTGAGATTCTTTTTCCATCTGGCAAATTTGGCTTTTCAAGGCATCCTTTTCCTCATTGCCTTTTTGAGCCTCTTTTGCCATTTGGGTTAGTCTATTTTTTAAGGTGTTAGTTTCTTCAGTCAAGTTGTTGACTATCATTTCACAATTTTTTTGCATTGTTCTCATATCTCTTTCCAATTTTTCTTCCACTTCTCTTATTTGGTTTTCAAAATCCTTCTTAAGGTCCTCTATGGCCTGTAACCAGCTGATATTTTTTTTTAAACAAATACTTTATTAACTTCTGTTTTACATCATTCATTTCCACCAGATTTTGAGTTACAATCATTTTCCCCCCATTATTCCCCTACCCAACCTCCCAGAATAGCAGTCCCACAAGATATCGCTTCCTCCAATCTGCTCTCTCCCATACCTTCTCCCATACCCCCATCGACTTTTCCATTAGAGGAAGATGAATCTTTGTGTCCCAATGCCTGCACATCTTATCTCCCAATTATAAGCAAAAGAGTATTAATAATAGTATTATATATATATTTGAAACATTTAATGTTACGACCTCGAATTTCAGATCCATTTCCTTCCTCCCTTGTCACCCATTCCCTCTTGGGAGATAAGTAATTCAGTATATGTTGTACATGTCTAGCTATGCAAAACATTATCATAGTAGATATATTGTACAAGGCTGCTTATAATTCCCTCCCACTCATCCCACCCCCCACCTGGTCCATTCCCTACATGATTCTGTCCCTCTTCTATAGTGGGTACTTCCAACCTCCCCTCCCCCCAAGGATGCCCTCCCCATCCATCATCCCTCCTCTCATCCCCCTTCCCCCTATTCTGCTGCAGGTTGAGATATCCCATTTAGTATGTATGTCATTTTCTCCCTGAACCAAATTCAATGTGAATGTGGTTTTGCCTTTTTAGCCTTCCTTATTCTCCCCCTCCTTTGCAACCACTTCCCCTTGCTTCTTCTACATGGGATAGTTTACCCTACCCTGTCTCTCCCCATCTCCTCTTGCCACTTTCCTCTCTCACCTCATAATTTCATCCCTTGAGTATTCTCCCTTCCCAACAAATTCAACCTATGCCCTCTATCCATATAACTGTAACCATATACACACACATTCACATATGTATTCGTATGACCACACCCCCTTCTTCCATTATTTTCATAGTGAGAAAGATATCATCAGTCACAGATATTGCTTTTCCATATAGGAATGTAAATAGTTCAACTTTGATAAGTTCCTTTTGATTTCTTTTCCCTGATTACCTTCTCAGGCATCTCTTACTTCTTGTGTCTGGATGTCAAATTTTCTATTCAATTCTGGTTTTTTCCTCAAGAATGCTTGAAAGTCCTCTATTCCACTGAATGACCATATTTTCCCCTGAAACAAAATACTCAGTTTTGCTGGGTAGGTGACCCTTGGGTTCATTCCCAGTTCTTTTGCCCTCTGGAATATCATATTCCATGCCCTTCGATCCCTCAGTGTAGAAGCTGCCAGGTCCTGGGCTATTCTGATTGTGTTTCCACAATATTGAAATTGTTTCTTCCTGGCCGCTTGTAGTATTTTCTCCTTGATCTGGGGATTCTGGAACCTGGCTATAATATTTCTGGGAGTTTTCTTTTTGGGATCTTTTTCAGGAGGTGATTGGTGGATTCTTTCAACCTCTATTTTGCCCTCTGGATCTAAAACATCAGGGCAATTTTCCTTGAGAATTTCTTGAGGGTGATTTCTAGGTTCTTTCCTTGATCATGGCTTTCAGGTAGTCCAATAATTTTTAAATTGTCTCTCCTGGATCTATTCTCCAGGTCAGTGGTTTTTCCCATGAGATATTTCACATTGCCTTCTAATCTTTCATTTGTTTGGATCTGCTTAACAGCATCTTGATTTCTCATAAAGTCACTAGCTTCCATTTGCTCCAGTCTAACTCTGAAGGAATGAATCTCCTCAGTGAACTTTTGAGATTCTTTTTCCATCTGGCAAATTCGACTTTTTAAGGCATTCTTCTCCTCACTGCCCTTTTGGGCCTCCTTTGCCATTTGAGTTAGTCTATTTTTTAAGGTGTTGTTTTCCTCAGTCAGGCTGTTGACCCTCATTTCATACTTTTCCTGCATCCTTCTCATTTTTCTTTCCAATTTTTCCTCCACTTCTCTTATTTGATTTTTAAAGTCCTTCTTAAGGTCCTCTATGGCCTGCAACCCCTCATGGTTTCCCCTGGGGCTTTTGGAGCAGGACTTCTGACCTCACAGTCCTTTTCCTGCTCTATGCCCCCAAAATAGGAGTCTAGGGTTGCATTTTTCTGTTTCCTTTGCCTTGGCATGTTGCCACTTAATTGCTTGACTTTTGGGCTTGTTGCCACACTATGGCTTTAAGGCCAGATAGAGGAATTTTTGTCCCAAACGTGTGGGGGGCAACTTCCGTTTCTGGCAAGCTGTAAACCCACCCACAACTTCCACCCTAGATCACAATCTAGATCCAGGGAGGTTAAAGCAAGAGCGATTACCCCCCCAAGACTGATGGCTGGATCTCCCCACGATTTGTAGGCTGGGAGCCGGAAATGCCTCTGAAAACTACAAAATGGCGAGTCTCCTCAGTGGCTTCTAGCCCCCAGGGGAGGGAGCTGACGCATTCCCCAAATACGGGTCCCAAAGTCCATAGGACACTAACCTCTTACTTTGTCCTAGGCAAGTCTATGTTGATAATTCTGGCGTCTCCACAGTTCCTGGTGTTCTGGGGTTCCTCCAGCAGGCTGCTGGCCCTGCCGCCCTGGGGCTAAAACCTCGGCTCAAGTGGACCTGGGCTCGGCTCGGCTCCTGCGCTCTGCCGGCTCCCAGACCACTGCGCTGGTCCTTCCTGCAGGGTGCTGGGCTGTCCTCAGCGGGAGGTTAGCTTCTCTGTGTCGTTCTGTGGGTGCTGGAGCTCCAGAAGATTTTCAGAGTCCTTTTTTACATAGTTTGTGGAGAATCTGGGGGCAGAGAGGCTTGGACGAGCTGTTTCTACTCCGCCATCTTGGCTCCGCCCCCCACCAGCTGATATTTTTCTTGGAAGCTTTTGGTGCTAGAGTTCTGACTTCACTGTCTTCCTCTTGTTCCATGCTTTGATCCTTTTCATCCCCAAAATAAGAGTCTAATGTTGGATTCCTCTGTTTGCTTTGCTTCCCTCATTTACTCACGTTGCCACTCAATTAGTTGACTTTTGGGCTTTCTGCCACAGGAGGACTCTAATAGCAGACAGGGGAACTTCATATCAAACGCTGGGGTTTTCTCAGCTGCCGAAGGTATTAGTTGGGTGCCCTTTCTGAAGCCTCCACATGCTCTGGCAAGCTGGTCACATGCCCCAGGACCTCCACCCTAGACCACAATCCAGATCCAAGTAGGTTAAAGCAAGAGCATTACCCCTCAGGATGGTTGCTTAGTCCCCTTACAGTCTGCAGGCCAGGAGCTGAAGCTGCCATGTGATGGTGGCTCCACTCCTGCAGTTCCTCAGTGGCTTCTCCCTCCTGGCAATAAAGGCTGGACTACACTCCTAAACTACTCGATTCCAAAGTCCACACTGCACTGACCTCTCACTTTGTCCTTAGCATCTATGGGTTGATAAGTCTGGAAACTGCCACAGCTGCTGGTGGATCTGAATTCCCTCCAGCCAGTGGCTGGTCATGCCTGCCCTGGGACTAAAACCTCTGGCTCCAGCTGGGCTGGGATCTGCTCCCAGCTCGCTGCACTGGCTGCTTTCTGCTGGCCTGCTGGGCTGTCTTCAGCAGGAGGTTAGCTTCTCTGTGTCATTTTGTGGGTTCTGTAGCTCCAAAGTTTGTTCAGTCACCTTTTACATGAATTGGGGGAGGTGGAAGCCAGAGTTCCATGGAAGTCCTTTTTCTACTCTGCCATCTTGACTCTGCCCCCTCAATATAAATAATTTTAAAATGACATGAACAGAAGCTAAAAAGTCTCCTGACAAAATCCAATACATATTTTCATTTTAAAACTCCAATGTACCTTTCCTTAGTATGTAATATCTAAGTTTAAAAGGAAACACCATAGAGGAGAATTAGTGATCTTTCCAATAAGACCAAGGGTAAAGTAAGGATGCCCATTATCACCATTACTATTTAAGAAATTGTTAGCTGTAGCAAAAAGAAACTAAGGTAACAACTACATGGAAAGAGGAAACAAAATTTTCACTTTTTGCAGATGATATAATGGTGTACTTAGCAAATCCTATAGAACCAACTAAAATTAAGTGAAACAACTTCATCAAAGGTGCAGGATTTAAAATAAGTCCATATAAATTATTAACATTACTGTATATTGCCAAGAAAACCAAGCAGAAGAGTTAGAAAGAGAAATTATATTCAAAATAACTATGACACTAGGAAAAATCTACCAAGATTCACTCAGGAAGCACATATAGATATAAATATGAAAAACTCTTTTGTAGAATTAAGACAGACCTAAATAATTAGTGAAACATTAATTCCTCATGCATAGGCTGAGTTAACATAATAAAAATGACAATACTATCTAAAGTAATTTATTTGTTCAATGCTGTACCAAACAATCAAAGGAATATTTTATTAAGGTAAGAAAAATTAATGATGATAAAATTCATTTGGGGAATTTAAAATTAGAAAGTCTCAAGAATAATGGGGGGGGGGAGAAGCAAATCAAGAGAGTCTACAAGTGTTAATCTTAAATGGTATTACATTGCAGATATTACTAAAACAATTTTGGTACTTGGTACTATCAGCTAGGTGGTATAATAGGGTGCTGAGCCTAGAATAAAGACTTGAAATGAAGTTCAAATTCAGCTTCAAACACTTAATAGCTAAATTTCTTTGAGCAAGTCATTTAATTTCTGTCTGTCTCTAAGTTTCTTGATTCATAAAATGGGGATGATATCAGTACCTATCTCTCAGGATTGTTTTGATGATAAAATAGTATTTGTAAAGTAATTTTCAAACATTAAGGTGCTATACAAATGTCAGGTATTTTTTAAAAAGAGAGTCCAATAATATTAGCTATATACAGGGAAGGAAACAAGCATTTTTTAATTACTTATTATATAACAGGAACTGTGTTAAACACCTAATATTTTTTCATATGATCTTCAAAACAAGTTGGGAGATAGGGGCTATTATTATCCCCATTTTTCAGTAGCATAGTGTTTGATAAACCCCAAACTCCAATTATTAAGGGAATGACTCATTTATTTGACAAAAACTGCTGCAAAAATTGGACTACAGTCTGACAAAAGTTATGTTTAGACCACCACCTCACACCATACACCAAAAATAATCATCAAATGGACATATGATTTCGACATAAAAGATCACATAAACAAATTACGAACAAGGAAGAATCTACCTCTCAGGGTGCTATGAAGATCAAATGAGATAATTCTGCTTTGGCATATAGTAACTAGAACATAGGAGGCACTAAATAAATGTTTTCCCCCCTTCTTTGTATACCTGATCTGACTGAACTCTCTCTCTCTTTTAACAATAGCTAATGGCCCCACACAAATTTCAAACAATGTGAAAGGGGACTCTGAACAACTTCTGGAGCCACAGCACCCACAGAACGGCACAGAGAAGCTAACCTCCTGCTGAGGACAGCCCAGCAGCCCTGCAGGAAGCAGCCAGCGCAGCACTCTGGGAGCCAGCAGCACGCAGCGCGCCGGGAACCAACAGCATAGCGCGCAGAACCAAGCCCAGGTCCGAGGTTTTAGCCCCAGGGTGGCCGGGCCTTCAGCCTGCTGGAGGGACCCCAGAAAACACCAGCAATTGTGGCGATTCCAGAATTATCAGCACAGATATGCCTAGAACAAAGTGAGAGATTAGTGCCCTATGGACTTTGGGACCAGTATTTGCGGAACTCGTGGCTTCCTCCCCTGGGGGCAAAAAGCTACTGAAGAAACTGCTGCACAGAAGCCATTTTGCAGCGTTAGTAGTGGTTCTAGCTCCTGGTCTGCAAACTGTAGGAAGATCCAGCAATCAGTCTGGGGGTTAATCGCTTTTGCTTTAAACTGCCTGGATCTGGATTGTGGTCTGGGGGGGAAGTTTGGGGTGGGTATCCAACTTGCCAGAGTGGGTGGAGGCTTTGCAGAGGCCACCAAACTGGAGGAAGTTGTGAAGACCCCACATTTGGGCGGAAGCTCCCCCTGTCTGGTGGCAGAGTCCTACTGTGGCAACAAGCCCCAAAATCAAGTAATTAAGTGGCAACATGCCTAGGCAAATGAAACAA
Organism: Gymnobelideus leadbeateri; assembly: GCA_011680675.1. NCBI lineage: Eukaryota > Metazoa > Chordata > Mammalia > Diprotodontia > Petauridae > Gymnobelideus > Gymnobelideus leadbeateri. Next base: position 650,469 of record WOXC01010398.1, on the reverse strand, counting down.
AATAAACAGAAAAGTTCAACATTGGACCCCTATTTTAGGGGCAAAGAGGCTCAAAGCATGGAGGAGGACTGTGAGGTCAGAACTCCTGCACCAAAAGCCCCAAATGAAAATACAAGCTGGCTACAGGCCATAGAGGACCTTAAGAAGCAGATAAGAGAAGTGGGGGAAAATTTGGGAAGAGAAATGAAAAAGATGCAAGAAAAGTATGAAATGACAGTCAACAGCCTGACTGAGGAAAATAACACCTTAAAAAATAGACTAACTCAAATGGCAAAAGAGGCTCAGAAAGGCAATGAGGAGAAGAATGCCTTAAAAAGTCGAATTTGCCAGATGGAAAAAGAATCTCAAAAGCTCACTGAGGAGATTCATTCCTTCAGAGTTAGACTGGAGCAAATGGAAGCTAGTGACTTTATGAGAAATCAAGATACTATTAAACAGATCCAAACAAATGAAAGAATAGAAGGCAATGTGAAATATCTCATGGGAAAAACCACTGACCTGGAAAATAGATCCAGGAGAGATAATTTAAAAATTATTGGACTACCTGAAAGCCATGATCAAAGAAAGAACCTAGAAATCACCCTTCAAGAAATTCTCAAGGAAAACTGCCCTGATGTTTTAGATCCAGAGGGCAAAATAGAGGTTGAAAGAATCCACAGATCACCTCCTGAAAAAGATCCCAAAAAGAAAACTCCCAGGAATATTATAGCCAGGTTCCAGAATCCCCAGATCAAGGAGAAAAATACTACAAGCAGCCAGGAAGAAACAATTTCAATATTGTGGAAACACAATCAGAATAGCCCAGGACCTGGCAGCTTCTACACTGAGGGATTGAAGAGCATGGAATATGATATTCTAGAGGGCAAAAGAGCTGGGATTGAAGCCAAGGGTCACCTACCCAGCAAAACTGAGTATCTTGTTTCAGGGGAAAACATGGTCATTCAGTGGAACAGAGGACTTTCAAGCATTCTTGAGGAAAAAACCAGAGTTGAATCAAAAATGTGATGTTCAGACACAAGAAGAGATGCTTGAGAAGGTAATCAAGGAAAAGAAATCAAAAGGAACTTATCAAAGTTGAACTATTTACATTCCTACATGGAAAAACAATAATTGTGTTTGATGAAACCTTTCTCATTATGAAAATAATTGAAGAAAGGTATATGGCATATGTTCACAGGTATACATGGATAGAGGGCACAGGTTGAATTTGATGGGAAGGGATGATTCTTTTTTTTTTTTTTTGGAGGGCAATTGGGGTTGGGTGACTTGCTCGGGGTCACTCGGCTGGGTTTTTGTTTGTGTGTTGGGTATCTGGGGCCGGATCCGAGCTGGGGTCCTTCTGGCTCCAGGGCTGGTGCTCTGCTCACTGTACCACCTAGCCGCCCCAAGGAAGGGATGATTCTTAAGGGGGTGAAGTCAAGAGGTGAGAGAGGAAAGTGGCAAGAGGAGATGGAGAGAGACAGGGTAGGGTAAACTATCTCATGTAGAAGAGGCAAGGGGAAGTAGTTGCAGGGGAGGGGAAGAACAGGAAGGCAAAAAGGCAAAAGCATATTCTCATTGAAGTTGGCTCAAGGAGAAAAATCACATACATACTAAATGGAATATCTTACCCTCACTCACTCTCCTGAGTAGGGGAAAGGGGGATGAGAGGGGGGATGATGGAGGGGAGGGCATTCTAGGGGGAGGGGAGGTTGGAAGTACCCACTATCAAAGAGGGACAGGATCAAAGTAGGGAATGGACCAGGTGGGAGGTGAGACAGGTGGGAGGTGAGACAGGTGGGAGGGAAATATAAGCAGTCTTTTACAATATATCTACTATGGTAATGTTTTGCATAGCTATACATGTACAACACATACTGAATTGCTTATCTCCTCAGAGGGAGTGGGTGACAAGGGAGGAAGGGAATGGATCTGAAAATCGAAGTTTTAAAATTAAATGTTTCATAAGATGTCCAGGCATTGGGGCTCAGAGATTCACCTTGCCCTAATGGCAAAGTCAAAGGGGATATGGGAGAAGATATGGGAGAGAGCAGATTGGATGAGGGGATATCTAGTGGGACTGCTATTCTGGGGTGGTGGGTAGGGAAAAAATGGGGGGAAATGTAACTCATAATCTGGTGGAAATGAATGATGTAAACCAGAAGTTAATAAAGCATTTGTTAAAAAAAAAAAAAACCAACAAAAACAAGAACAAAAAAAATAATAGCTAACATTTATATAGTACTTTTCACATGTTGGGGAGTGGAACAGTTGATGCCTAAACAAGCAATAGGGAGGATCATATGAAATAAAATGGGGAATTCTAAATATAAAAAACTAAAACGTTTTGGTTAATAAACAAACCTGATATTAAAATTAGAAGGGAAATTTTAGGTAACTAGAAAAATATGGTATTAAATTTCTCTGATAAGTATCTCATAAACAAGATATTTAAGGAACTGACTGAAATTTATCTCTCCTCAATGGAGAAAAGGTTCAAAAGATATAAACAGAAGAAAACCATAGTAGCAACATTCATATGTAAAAATGATGCTAATCACAAATATTAGAGAGTTCTAGCTTATATCCATCAGACTGCCAAAGATAACAAAAGAGGAAAATGTGAAATGCTTAAGGGGTTGTGGGAAAATGGGTACACCTACATACTATTAATGGAGTTGTGAACTGGCACAGCTACTCTGGAAAACAATTTGAAATTATGCCCCCAAAGTTACTAAACTATATTCATATCCTTTGACTGTGTTATTAGGTCTATATTCTGAAGAAATCAAAGAAAGAGGAAGAGGATCCGCAGATTAAAAAATATTTATAGTAGTGGTTAGGTTGCACAGTGAACAGAGTATCTGCCCTGAAGTCAGGAGGACCTGAGTTCAAATCCGGCCGCAGACACTTAACACTTACTAGCCATGTGACCTTGGGCAAGTCACTTAACCCCAATTGCCCAATTTATAGCAGCTCTTTTCATGGTAGCTCAAAACAAGAAACTTAGATGGTGTTTTCTTAATAGTAAATGGCTAGACAAATGTGACATATGAATATAACAGAATATTATCATGTCATAAGAAATGATAAGATGGTCAGTTTTAGAGCTGCCTGATAAGACTCTTATAAACTGATGACAATTGAAATGAGAAGAACTAGGAGAATAATCTAAACAATAATAATGTTATAGAGAACAAAAACTTTGAGAGACTTCATTGGAACACTGGTCAACACAATTATAAATGATAAGTCCAAAAGAATGAAGATGAATGAAACAATCCACTTGTCTTCTGACAGAAAGGTGATAAATTTAAAATGCAGTGACACACTTTTTTTTGGCGGGGGGGGTGGGGGGGTGGTGGAAGGGATGTATAATTTATTTATTTATTTTTAGTTTCCAACATTCACTTCCACAAGATTTTGAGTTCCAAATTTTCTCCCCATCTCTCCACTTCCCCCACCCCAAGATGGCATGCATTCAGATTACCCATTCCCCTGAGTCTGCCTTCTATCATACCTCCCTTCTTATCCCCTTCCCCCTTATTTTCTTGTAGGGCAAGACAGATTTCTCTACCCCACTATCTGTATATCTTATTTCCCAACTGAAGGTAAAGACAATTTTTAACATCTGTTTTTAAAACTTTTGAGTTTCAAATTCTCTCCCTTCTTCCCTCCCCACCCACCCTCATTGAGAAGGCCAGCAATTCAATATAGGTTATATATGTGTAGTTATGCAAAACATTTCCATAATAGTCATGTTGTGAAAGACTAACTATACTTCTCTCCATCCTATCCCACCCCCTAATTATTCTATTTTCTCCTTTGACCCTTTCCCTTTTCAAAAGTGTTTGCTTCTATCTCCTTCCCTAATTTTCCCTCCCTTCTATCACCCCTCTTTTTGTTTCTTTCCCCCCTTACTTTCCCGTAAGGTAAAATACTCAACTGAGTATGAATGTTATTCCCTTCTTAAGTCAAATCTGATGAAAGTAAGGTTCAATCATTCCTTCTCACCTGGCCCCTCTTCCCCTCCATTGTGAAACCTTTTTCTTGCCTCTTTTATGTGAGATTATTTACCACATTCTATCTCTCTCCTTCTCTTCCCAACATATTCCTCTCTCACTCCTTAATTTTATTTTTTAGATATCATTCCTTTATATTCAACTCACCCTGTGCCATTTATCTATCTATCTATCTGTCCATTTCTTCCAACTACCCTAACACTGAAAAAGGTCTCATGACTTACAAATATCATCTTTCCACGTAGGAATGCAAACAGTTCAACTTTAATAAGTCCCTTATGATTTCTCTTTCCTGTTTACCTTTTTACACTTCTCTTGAAGTTTTGTATCTGAAAGTCAAATTTTTTATTCAGTTCTGGTCTTTTCATAAAGAATGCCTGTAAGTCTTCTATTTCACTGAATATCCATTTTCCCCCTGAAGTATTATACTCAGTTTTTCTGAGTATGTGTATCCTTCCCTTGCCCCCTTAGTTTAAAAATGTATGTCTATCAACCTTGGTTCTTTCTTATATTAACCTCACCTATGACACAAACCACATCTAACTAGCAATTTACAGCAGCTAGGACAACACTATATTGAGAAAAGTGCTTAATTTTTTAAACAATTAAGGAAAACTCAAATATATCTGATTAATTATAATGAGGCACTGGAAGATAGATTTCCAGAGCTCATTTAATCCTAAGGACATGAACATACTTCATAAAAAAATGCTGATGGGGCAGCTAGATGGTGAAGTGAGTAGAGCGCCGGCCCTGGAGTCAGAAAGAGCTGAGTTTGGATCCGGCCTCAGACACTTAACACACACAAACAAAAACTTAGCTGTGTAACCTTGGGCAAGTTACTTAATTCCCATTGCCCTCCAAAAAGCAAAAAAAATAAAATAAAAAAAAATGCTGAGTACATACCATACTCAGTAAGCATTTTAATGATAAAAGTATAATATTTTAACTGATAACAGAAAATGTAATAATACCTAAAATCACCCTTTTGGTCAGCAGTTTAGAATTGAATCTGCTAGACATATTTTGAAACATTTTTGAGAGAATTGATAATTATAAAGTTCTACATACTTCAAAAATGTTCACTTATTCAACAAACACTCATTAAGTACAACAGTTTTAAATATTTGGTACTCGGTAAAACATAAGACATTTTTGTTCTTAATAATTTATATCTACAGTAATTTTATGTAGTGCCATTCTCACCTTTATAATTTTAAGGTTGAGCAGTAATTGGAAAATAGCCCATAATTTCTTTAGTCACAAATATTCAGAGATATCAAATATCTATTTCACATAAATGTGAACTTAACTGTATAGTGCTCAGAAAAAAATTCACTAAAACAGTAGTACTTTGTAGAAGTATTTTAACCAAGACTTTTAAAGTAAATATTGTAATAGATATTTATAATTACTAGCTTTCTACTATTCTTTCTAATAGCCGAGGCCAACAAAAATCCTTCTTTTGCATTCTAATTTATTGGAAGAAGTAACTAATCACACACCAATAATTTAGTATCCTGCTATTTGTAGAGTTATAATATAAATTTAACTTAAAATGCTTACTAGGTTCTTTGAACCTAAAAGCACAGACAGTGAAACAAAAACTTCCTTTAAATATTAGGAAAAAGGGGGCAGCTAGGTGGTGCAGTGAATAGAGCACCAGCCCTGGAGTGAGGAGGACCTGAGTTCAAATTTGACCTCAGACCCTTGACATTTAACTAGCTGTGTGACCTTGGGCAAGTCATTTAATCCCAATTGCCTTTTCCCCCTCCAAAAAAACAAAAAAGAAAAAGAAAAAATATTAGGGAAAAGAAGATGATTAGAAATTTCATACTAAAGGGAAAAATTAATAAAAATAAAATGAAGTTTGGCCTCCATGTAATAAATATGCCATACCTCAGCAGTAAATCTGCTTGACATTGGTGTAATGAATCCAACTCTACCATCATTAAACACAACAGCAAACCCATCAAGTGTAGCACAATATTCCATATCTTTGATGTGTACATCTTCAAAACCCAAGAATGAACCTGCTGGTGAAAAAAATATGGAAATGAGCATTCACAACAGTTAAACAATGTTCTCACAGTATTACTGGGAAGATTATTAGATTCTTATATGCAAATGCATATTTAATAATCCAATAAATTTGAATAACTTCATTTTAAAGAACCAAATGATGGGGAAGTGGTTAAATAAACTGTGGTACTGGTTATAACAACATATGATTGCCATAAGAAAGGGTGAACAGGAAGAAATCAGAAATGTCTAGGAAGACTTATAGATTATGAGTATGGAACATTACATGTCTAATGCAGTGTTAGTTTTGCTATACTGCTTTTTCTGCCTCTTTTTTATTATTTGTTACAAAGAGTACTCTGGGTAGAGGGAAGGGAGGAAACGAAGGAAATAGGAAATAAAAATCAACTTAAAAAATTTACTTGTAAGAAAAAGAAAAGCAAATGTCCCAGATCTCAAACATTTCATTACTGAAAAGAGATCAAGATCTGGCAGTGATCTGGCACTTTTAAATTATTTACAATTACATGAGATAACAGATCACATGCATTAAATTAGCAATTAGTTGGGGTAGGAGAAGAGGGACTGGTAATGAACAAATGATAATGTGACAAGGAGACAGAAAGTGGCGGATGAAGAAGAGGGGCCTAAGACTGGTCAAAATAAGGTGAATGCTCACCAATCATAGCCCAGGGTCACAGAGGTGGGAGTATGAGATTTAGGTGAGAGGTGAAAGATGGAGTGTAAGCAGTATGAAATCCAAATGGCTGAGAATATAATATTTTTTTGAAAGTAAAAGACACTGAATTAAAAGACAAAGTCTATACCCTTTGACACACACTGGGAATATCCTGAGGAAATAATACAAAAATGGGAATATATCTTAATGAAATAATACAAAGCAAACAAAAACAATCTATTTGCATAAGAATGTTTTTAGCTGCCCCAAACATAATAGAAAAAAAAAAAGTGAAAAATGCAAATGTCCATCACCTAGGGATTAGCTATACAGACTTTTGTACATCAAGAGTATAAAAGCAGTCTGTGTGGAAACAAAGATCTAACAGAAAGAATTAAAAAAAAACCCACCATAAAACATATTTAATCAGTTATGTAAAAATATGTTTATGAAATCATAGGAAAACATTTTACAATCTGTTATTTGTTGTGATTCTTTTCTTGTAGTTGCTTAACTTAAAAAAATATATCAACAGTTTTAAAAAGTAGGTTCTTCTACTTCAGACATAGAGAGGTATAACTACCTCGAGATGACTGCAAGTCTACTGAAAATGGTACTGTACAGAGATTGATGGCTTTCCTTCCATTTGTCATCCCTTCCCAGTGAATAAGATGAAGCAGCCCATCAGATGTAGCAACCAGAAGATCCTCTAGCATAGATTGCAAACTGTAAGGAAAACAATAATTTAGAATCAATGCTTTAAAAAGTGTAAGCTCACTGAGATAACGTAAAATTTTTATAAGCTTTCAACTTCACAAGCAATTTACAGTCATAGCTCACCTATGTGGAACATAGCCAAGAACTAGAGTAGCCAAAATAAATGTTACAAAGTCCAAAGACCAACGCTCATTTACTCTTATGTATTAAAGTTTAAAATTTTTTAAATTTTTATTTAGTTCCAAATTCTGTCCCTCCCTACACTCCGTTCCTCATCCACTAAAAAGGTGAAAAATAAAATACCCATTCCTATCTATAGTTCTAACAAGTTTATCTGCTTTCCAAGCCTATGGCAAATTTAGACACAGCAAATGAGAAGCCGCATTGCTACAGGCAAGTACACGCAAAAATGAGAACTGGTTGCATAAAGGAAAATAAAGAGACCAAAAAAAAACCCCAAAAACAAAAAAACCAAAACCCAATTCCACACATGGCAGAAAACTTACTTTAAGCATACTGTAGTCTAGCATAAAGGTAAATAAATAGTCCTCAGTCCCAGTGCAGTGCAATGGAATGAGAGGGAGGGCTCAAATTCTAGCTCTTCTGTGGCTGGGCTAGACAAATCATTTCCCTCAGTTTCCCCATCTATAAATGAGGTTAGAGCACAGATCTCCCCTTACTAGATTGTGAGCTCCTAAAGGGCAGAGATTGTCAGGGCAGAGATTGTCTTTTGACTTTCTTTGTATCTTCAGTACTTAACACAGTGACTGGCATTTACTAGGTGCTTCATACAGGTTTACTGACAGGCCGAGATCTAGAGCTAAAAGGAAGGGGCCTAAAAAGTCATTTAGCCCAACCTTCTCATTTCACAGGTGAGGACACTGGGGTCCAGAAAAGTTAAGTACCCTCTCTAAGGTCAGTAGTATGTGACAGTAAATGACAAAGCTGGGATTCAAACAAGTCCCATGACTCCAAGCTCAGCTCCAAAGATTCCGTCTCACTGCCTTTCCTCTCCCTGCCCAGAACTCACAAGGATGGTGTAGGGGGACTTTCCAACAGTGAAGGCGGCAACAACTGAACTGCTGCATATTACAGAGGAGGGAGTCACAACTTAAAAAGAAAGAAAACACGAAGTCTTCAGGCTTTAAGACTGTGATTTAAAACCCAAATGGTTGCTGGAACAAACTACTTTATTACAGTTCATGTTGGTGAAGAAGAATGTGTACATTTAAGTGTTCAAAATCCCCACTCATGAAAACAAGCCACTGGCTCCATCTAATCATCAGACCAACAAAAACAAAAAAGACTTTTTTTAATGCATTATTTTGAACAGTAGCCATTCTGGTTTTTTATACAGATTTTCTCTTCCTCTCTCTGTCTCTGTATACACACACACAAACATATATTCAAGCATTATAGGGGAAAGTATTAAAATTTGGGATAATAAAAGAAATTTTATTTTTTAAAAGAATAATCCAACTATTATCCAATAGTCCAATAACTCAATCCTCAACAGTCATTGATTGCATCACTGTATCATAATAGTAAGTTCAATGACACTCATAATAATGCCTGAATCATTAAGAAAAAGTTTAATTTTTTCCAGTGCTCTCTGTTAAAGAAGTCAAGGAAGTATGAAGTACATTTTAAGAAGATTTTCATCTAAAATGGCTACTTAAATGAATTCGTGATCTCACATATTTTGATAAGGATCCATAGGATCCACAGCTGTTGGTCTATGAACTAAGATGAGGAAAAAATAAACTATATCTTCACCGTACTAGTATTTGATTTCCTTTGTAATCCTATATATTTACAAATATAATACTGATGGGGAGAGGAGGCAGGAGGGATAGGAAACAAGAGATGGGTACAAACAAAAACAAAGATCAGGGGTAGAATTTGTTTGGGAAAGTATGTGTCTATATATGTATGTATATATGTATAGTAGAGAGAAACATATCTAAACTTCATTGTAGACTTTGGGGGGGGGGGGTCAGGGGGAAGAACAAAGTAAAAATGTGTACAGTAGAGCACAAAAGAAAACTCACAAGGAAGCAAAGAAAAGATGAACAATTCTCAACATGAGTATTATTTATCATACAGGCTTTCTTGAAATGAAAATTTATTGTTACATATTTAGAATCCTCTCATGTTCTGCTATGCACAAGACATGCTTTTTCTTTCTTTCTAACTTTGTATTTAAGTCCCAATATTTAAATTTATGATATGTTTTTGTTTCTTTTCTCTCTATTCTGTATTTGTATTCTGGTGTTTGAGTCTAAAATAAAATAAAAAAACCATAATACTGAGAAAGAATAGGTTTCACGAGACTATCAGAGTTTGGTTTAGAAATCCTCATCTAAGGCCAAAGCCCTCACTTTACATTTAAGGAAACTGAAAAGAGAGTTGGAATGCACAGATCACAGCTAAATGAGTCAGGACTTGAACCCAGGTATTTATAATGCAAAATGGAATACTGGGGACCCTTAAGCCTGGAAGCTGTAAGATAGTCCCTTTCACTGCTAAGGTACCTGGAGTCCAACATGACTTTCTATTTGTTTTTGAAAAGATTTTCTATTTGTATGTGTATGTGTAAAAAATTGTAGTAGCCATTTCTTTGAAGTAGCTTGTTTTCCACAGAATGCAAGCTACTTCAAAGAAATGGCTACTACAGTTTTTTCTTCTTCATTCCTAGCAATTAGCATAGTCACTGGCATAGGGCAGACTAAATACTTGTTTAATGAAAGAATGTTTGTCATTTTAACCTCAAAGTGAACATCATTGAACCTTCTGAGTTGAATGAGAACATGCTCACTTAGCATGACTCACTTAAAGTTCATTAAGTACCTCTGGCTTTTCTTTTTTATTATTATTCTTTGTAGTATGGAACAGTAGTTCATGAATCTGCCAGCTAAACTTACCTTACAATTCCCAGTTTCCTCAAAAGAAACTGTCTTTGTATAATGATTCAGCCTTCAGAAAAGCACTGGGTTTTTTTTGCTTTTTGGAGGGGGGGAAGGCAGGGCAATTAGGGTTAAGTGACTTGTCCAAGGTCATATGGCTAGTAAGTGTTAAGTGTCTGAGGCCAAATTTGAACTCAGGTCCTCCTGACTTCAGGACCGGTGCTCTATTCACTGCACCACCTAGCTGCCCCATGCATATGAAATCTTGAGAGAAAAGTAAATTGTTAGGAAGAAAAATTAGGTCCATTTGTGGAACAGAACAACATTAGGGCTATTATATATAAGAAATACATTTAATTAACTCATTAGCTAAGCCATTTGTTCATATAAGATAGGCCTTTTACAATGGGCAAGCAGTCAGAAAAATCAGTTCTAGTTTGGTGTTTTTGGTGGAAGGTCAAGACAAGTTATATAAACAAAACCAACTGACAAATACTTTTTCTTGGTCTCTAAACCAACAGAATACAGTTGGCACTATTTGGAGAACAAAGCTTATACTACTGATTTACTTTCTTGCAATAAAGTTTATATGTACATAGCTAAAACTGGCTGTGGCATAAAGCTATACCTTTCCCTACTATCACTTTTAACAGTGTGACAAACCTCTTATATGGAGGATGTGGATTTATTAAGCTGGATTTTCTCTCCTAAGAAAGGTCACACAGATGTTAAGATGTAAATACAGCTTCCATGGCAGTTACTTAAGGATTCCGGTAGATGGACAACTCATTTCAATTAATCATGTTTTTAAAAGTGTCAGCAAATTAATCAGCACAAAAGTAGATCTTACTTTTTTTTTTTGGGGGGGGGGGGGTTAAAGCAATTGCAGTTAAGTAACTTGCCCAGGATAACAAGCCAGTATACATCAAGTGCTGAAGCATGAATTTGAACTCAGGTCCTTCTGATTCCAGGGCCAGTGGTTACACTGTACCACCTAACTTCTCCTAGATCTTGCTTTCTTAGGAAAATAGTAGGAATAATTTGTGCCACAGAACAAATGTTTCTGTTGCCAGACTGGGAAGTTACAGTCATATCAGTGTAGTATATAATTTTTCAATTCCAGTTTCTATTTTAGGAGTACATATGGGTAATAGTTAATGGTTGGTATCTTTTCTTTAAAATATACACAAAGAGTTACTATTCTCATCTACAACTAAGCACTAGTTTTCAACAAAGAATGAAAAATACAAGCCAATGAACAAAATGATTCTCTATGGAAAATATATGTTCTGCTAGAATCTCAAATATGTTTGTGACTGTATAGACTATTTACACTGTGTTATTAGAATAAGAAATAATCATTATTTCCTTTTCCTTCACTACACATTGTTCTTACAGCATCACATATGATTGTAGCATTGTAAAAAAAAATTTTTTTTAAAGCAGTACTACTGATTTATGGGAGGTAGGGTCAGGGAAGAGGTGGGTAGAGGGTCAAGTCCTGATTTGGATATCTTTGCTCTGGCCAACTCCTGGTAAGGAAACTCTAATAAGCAGATCAGAAATTGTTTTGCAACCCATAGTTTTAAGTAGTTGTTAAGGTCACTGAGAGAGAAAGAGACTGATGCTGGGTCACACAACCAACATGTGCCTACTTGACATGAATTTCCTGACTCATGGACGGCTATCTATCCACAATGCATATTATCAGTTATTAATGCCATAAAACTAATAATTAAAGTAAAACAAAAAAATGTAAACTCAACAAAATGAGCAGTAATCCACCTTACTAATATCACTATTGTTTCTAATAGAGGCAGCATGATAAGAATGGATTAGAAGGGTAGTCTTGAAGCTAGGAAGACATAATCTTACATTCTGCCCCATGTTGGCTATGTGACTCTGGGGAAGGCAGTTAACTTCGCCGTGCACTAGGCAACTTTCTAGCACCGAAGTTGCAAAGGTGTTTTTAACAGAGTTCTATATGCTAATAAAATCACAGCTCTAGTCCCTATCACTATTATTTCTATTCTCAATATTTCAGTGGCAAGTAATGAGCTCATGTAATCTTTCACCATGATGAAGACAGGCTTTCCTCCCTCTTCTCCCATCGCACTGTAACACTGGATTGGTGTTTTGTGAACTGTGAAGGGTTAATTCTTGATCCCTGTTTCTTCTTTCCCCAGCAACATATTTTGCTGCCTCCAAGAGGCAGAAAGTATGAAGCTGGCAAATTTAACATTACCTTAAGTACTCAAAAATGTCACTAAGTGCTAGGAATACAATGATAAATAGGAAGAATGTCTGCCCTTGAGAAGCATATTTTCTAAAAGAAAGAACTGGACACATATACAAATGTATATGATAAGAAAGAAAATGATAGCCCAAAAGAACAAGAAAAGTGATATGAGAAATGAGAAGATTTAGAGATGACTTTCATCTGAGATGATCGTGGAAGGTTTTAAGCAGGAAATGGCATATAAGCTGCACTTTGTAAGATGGGACAAGACTCTGACAGATGGAAATAGAGGTAAGATTCTACTGCAATGGCAGGGTCACGCTCAACAAAGGCATGAGGAAAGAGAACAAAAATGGGAAAAGTTGTCAGGGTAATAGAAAGTAGCTGAATGTAGAATATGGGACGAGGAACAGCATGAGATAAGGTACTGTAAATCCATATTATGACAAGTCTACTAAGGAGAAAGAAAATATAAAAATAGTAGAAAAACCAATGTTATTTCTCAAAGGAATTAAAAAAACTTTAAATAACATCCTAAAAACCTATTATAAACATATATAATGTATAAATATAAACATAAACAACAAATCAGTGTAATAAGAAATAATACATGCTGAGAAAAACTAAAAGTAAAAATACTATATAATATATGTCTTCCTCATATTCCATTCAATAAATTAACTAATCAAAAACAAGCATTTGCTAAGCATTAATTTTTAGCTCACTATCCAGCACTGTGCTAAGCCAAAGGGACATAAAAAAAAGCAAAAATAGTCCCTGCCCTCAGGGAATTTGCATGCTAATAGAGGAGATATGTATATAAATAGGCATAAACTCCTGAAGGACACTATTGCTGAGGCATATAGTAAGCACTTAATAAATGCTTACTGATTGATTGGTTAAGCTAAGTCTTGAAGAAAGTCAGAGGAAGAGGTAAAGAAGGACAATATTACAGGGGTAGGGGATGGCCCCTACAAAGACACAGACAGGAGATGGAACTTTGAGTTTGAAGATCAGCAAGTAGTCCAATATGGCTGGAACATACAGTGTGTGGAGGGGTATGTGGTATAAGAAGACTGGAAAGGAACAAAGGGGCCAAAATGTAAAGAGCTTTAAATGCTAAACAAAGGATTTTATCTTTGATCCTGAAAGTAAGAAAGAACTGTTGAAGTTTACTAAATAGGGGGATCAGACCTAAGCTTTGGGAAAACCACTCTGGCAGAAGGATGAAAAATATACTGGAGTAGAAAGAGATGAGACAGGAAGACCAATTAGAAGACTACTATAATATTCCAGGCAAGAGAGAATGAAAATCTAAAAACTGGGGTGGTGGGTGTGTGAGTGGAGAGAAAGGAACATGTATGACCGATGTTGTAAATATAGGAACGAGCGCGGGCAGCTGATTAGATATGTGGAGTTAGGTTAAGGAGTTAAGAATGACATAGAGGTTGTAAATATGGGTGAGAAGGATAGTGGTGCCCTTACTGGTAAAAGGGCAGTTCAGAAAAAAACTCAGAAGTGGTAAGAGAGGCAGCAAGTTAATCAAGAGAAAGCAGTCACAATAGTCAAGAAGGTGCTCAACAGTGCAAAATACTGAAGAGAAGTCAAGAAGGATGAAAATGAAGAAAAGGCCATTCAATCTGTCAATTTAGAAATCATTGATAGCTTTGCAAAGAGCAAATTCAATTAAATGATGAGGTTGGAAATCAGAAAACAGAAAGTTTAGAAGAAAATGAGAGAAGAGGAAGTAAAAATACAGACTATATAGTGTTTTTTTCAAGTAGCTTAGCAAAAATTGGAATGAGATAAGGAAGGATAGCTAATGAAAACTGTAGGATCAAGTGAGGGAAAAGAGAACACATAAACATAGGCAGCAAAGAAGGAGCCAGAAGAGAGAGCCTGAGGCTTTAAGAGAGGAGTAGGGACAATAGTAGAGGAAATCAGCTAGGACAGTATGGGTAAATAAATCAGAGTAATAGAAGGCCTGTCTTGCTTCAGAGAGGGCCTAACTGAGAACAGACAACATATTTCTAGTGGACCCAATCAGTAGTTTTATGATGTTCTCCAGCTCCATTCAGCAATGAGTAAAAGTGGAGGAGGCAGATGGTGAGATTAATTTAGCACTCAGATTTGGCAAAACACAAGCAGATAAGGAATTTGAACATTGAGGATATGTATAATCAAACTGGCTCACCAAAGAATGGGTAAAAGGGGTGGCTAGGGGCAGTAAATAGAGCAGTGCCCCTGGACTCAGGAGGACCTGAGCTCAAACCTGGCCTCAGACACTTAACACTTACTAGCTGTGTGACCTTGGGCAAGTAACTTAACCCCAACTGCCCTGCCTTCCTGCCTCCAAAAAAAACCAAAAAAACAAAAATGGGTAAAGATTGGGAGAGGAAGACAGTACAGCCATTAGAGGTGTGAAGACCAGGTAGAAGGTACTAAGAGGTGAGCATGTAAAGGTTTCACTGGGTATGAAGAAGCAGGTTAGGATTTATGAGGCATAGGGAAAGATGCAATAAAAAAAAATTATAAGAATATAAAGGAATTTAACAACACACAGACATCTGAGTGAAACACTTGTAGGTGATGGCAAGATCAATGATATGACCACTCTGTGTGTAGCTGAAGTGCAGTAAAAACATAAGTCTAAAACTTAGATCTTTTCCTTACCAGGCTCAGTAAAAGTTAGTCTTAAGTTCACCTGAAATTCATTCTAACTCAAGTATTTTTTTTTCTTTTTGGAGGGCAATTGGGGTTAAGTAACTTGCCCAAGGTCACACGGCTAGGTTTTTGTTTGTGTGTGTTGTGTCCACATTTGAACTCAGATCCTTCTGACTCCAGGGTGGGCGCTCTACTCACTGAACCACCTAGCCACCCCTAACTCAAGCATTCTTTCACAGAGAAAATCTATTAGCCCTTTTAATTGGAAGATCTTTTGTTTTATGAGAAGCAGCATGCTTCTGCTGCCTCTGTGCTCTCTTTGATCCACCAATCATTCTTTCCTATCAAAATTTCTGTGTAAAGTGAACGATTTCTCCACACCTATTTCCACTTCTCTCCTCCTCTACACTATGCCTTAGTGTTCTCATTCCTCTTGGTTTCCTTTCCTTTCTTTTGTCTTCCCTGAGAAAAGGATAAAATCAAATCATACCATGTTTTCTCCTCAATTCCCCATTTTTTTGTTTGAATATACAAGAGCAGCATGTAATAAATGATATACAACACTGGCATTATAACCTGTTGTTTCATTATGTAGACAGAATATGTGGGAATAAGTTCTGGCTTTTGTCCATTCCAGAATAGCTCTGACTTAACAAAATGAGAGAAACTGTCACTTTATAGTTTGCCAAATACCATTGGGTAGTACCCTCCAAATCAGAATCTCATAACTGGTCGAGGTAGTAGCTGGGAAACGTAAATATCTTTAAATGCCTAAATGAAAATGACTATTTTGTCAATTTATTTAAAGACATAAAAATAAAACTTCGATAAGATTAAATAAAGGGTTTCTCCCACCAAAAATAGCAAATACAAGTTTTATCGGCTCAGTTCTCTGACCTATCCTTTCACATGCCCATTTTAAGTTTGTGAGCAGCCAACCTACTCTGCTGTAATAATGGGCCCAGAAGATAACAAAATGTTGAACCTAACAGAGGTGTATGGCATACCTAATGACAGGTGCTTGTAAATCCAGTACTTTTTTCATCTCCAAATGCAATGATGGAGCATATTGTTCTTCCTTAAAATGAGGTGTTCCCTTTACTTGTGGACTTCCTCTAAAAGAAAAAGACATATGATGAGAACAATCTCTTAATTTTATACATTCTCTTTCTCTCCCCCACCTTGCCCTTCACTGCTGCCCTCCTCAGAATTTTAAAACTTAAAAACGTTCCAAATGCAGTCTGACACATTTTGATACAATATATTCAAAAATATGAACTTACAAAAAAGTCTTGTCCTTTCTCTTCTTTTTCTCTCATGTCCTCTCCCTTGGCAATCTCATTAACTTGCATACCTTCATTTCTTTGAGTTATTTTTTGAGACTCTTGAACTTGTTTCTTTCTATGAATGTTATTTTTTCTAGTTCTATAACTATAAACTAATTTATAAATTAACCCATATAGTAATATATAAAGTAAGCCTTTTGTATCTTGACTGGAACAGCTTGGAATGAGCAAATTAATGTACTATTTTCAGTTTTATTATTTATTCTGGTTTTTAAATTATTTTATTATTTATTATTATTATTATATTTATTCTGGTCCATCTGACCAGAAAGAATTAACATTTTCCCCAGTTATTTAAGTCTGTCATCATTTCTGCAAATAGATGCTTGTAATTGTATAGTTCTTGACAGGTAGACTTTCAAGTATTTTATGCAGTTTGTGGTATTTTAAAATGAATCTCTCTTCCTGCTTGGTTTTACTGACATTATAAAGAAATGATAATTTGTGTGATTTATTTTACGTCTTCCAGGTTTGCCAAATTTCTTGTTTCACTTTAGTTGATGCTTTAGAGTTTTTAAGAACATTATCATATTATCTGCAAAACATGAGAATTTTATTTCTGCTTTATTTTTGGTTATTTCCTCAGTTTCTCTTTCTAGTCTTACTGTTTGTTTCAGTTAGCAAATTTCTAGTCCTGTATCAACTAAAAGTGGTGACAAATGGATATTCTTTGATTCACCCTTGAATGTACTGGAAATAATTCTAGTTTATCTGTTACAAATATAGTAGATCTTGGTTTTAGATATATGCTACTTATTGTTTTAAAGAAAAATCTGTTTATTTCTACCATTTCTAGTGTTTTTAACTGAAATAGTGCTGTTTTATTAAAAGCTTATGCTGCATCTATTGATATAATCAAGACTTTTGTTGATGGTTAGTAATATCGTTAATTGAATGCATCATTTTCCTAATATTTAACCAAGCCTGCATTCCTCGTATACCTGTAATTGTATCTAATCTTTGTGATAACTGTTTTAGTCTCTGTTAATATTTTATTTAAAAATTTTGCATTTATATTCATTAAGGATATTGGTCTACAGTTTTGTTTTCCTATTTTGATTCCATCTGGTTTATTCATCAAGCCTGTTCTGTGTCAAGAAAGAATTTTATATTTTTGCCATTTTAAAAAACAATTTGTGTAATAGCAGAATTCATTGTTCTCTGAATATTTGATATGTCACTTGTAACCCATCTGGTTTTACAGTTTTTTCCTTTGGAAGCTCATTTATTGCTTAATAAAAGTATAGATACTTAAAGTGTCTATTTCTTGGCCTGGTAACTTGTTCTGAGTATTTTACATTTTTGTAAAGATTTTTTAATTTTATTTAAGTCGTTGATTTAATTGGCATATATATGGCTGAGTGAAACTGTTTTCATTATCTTTTGTTACTCACTTATTCTGAGTTCTCTTCATTTTGGATACTGGTAAAATTAGGTAATTCTCAATTTAAAAAAATCAAAGCAGTTTATGGTTTGTCTATTTTGTTCTAAACTTTTATTTATTTATTATTCATTCATTCATTCATTCATTCATTCATTCATTCATTCATTCATTCATTTATTTATTGTTGGTTTTTGGAGGGCAATTGGGGTTAAGTAACTTGCCCAAGGTCACCCGGCTAAGTCTTTGTTTATGTGTGCGTTAAGTGTCTGAGGTCAGATCCGAACTCAGGTCCTTCTGATTCCAGGGCCGACGCTCTACTCACTGCGCCACCTAGCAGCCCCTAAACTTTTATTTATTAATGGAATTTTTCTTTTCAATTTCGTTAATTTCCTTTTTTAGTTTTCAGGAGTTCTATTTTAGTGTTTAACTGCAGTTTTTAATTTGTTAGCTTTCTGGTATTTTAAATTGTGTTCCCAATTCACTGATCAGTTCTTTTTTTTTCTGTATAGTTAATAAGACTTTAGAAATACAACTTTTCTCCTAAGAATTGATTTAGCTATATCCTCCCAAAATTCTGAATGTTGTCTCACTGCTGTCATTATCTTCATTGAAATTATTTACCATTTCTATGACTTGCTCTTTAAATCATTAATTCTTTATGATTAAGTTAATTGGTTTCCAATTGATCTTCAATACCTTTTTTAGCTGCACTTAAATATAATTCTTCCCACATGAAATTTTCTGCCTTTTTGTTTTTATGTCCTAGGACATCATTGATTTTTATAAACATGCCCCACAAAATTGAGATATATTTTTACTCCTTCCCTTCTCCATTCAAAAATCATTACAGGCTTATATGAAATCATAACTGTTACTCTCATTTTGTTTATTTTGTCTTTTTGCTTTCTGGAGGGGGGAAGGTAGGGCAATTGGGGTTAAGTGAGTTGCCCAAGGTCACATGGCTAGTAAGTGTTAAGTGTCTGAGGCAAAATTTGAACTCCAGTCCTCCTGACTCTAGGGCCGGTACTCTATTCACTGTGCCACCTAGCTGCCCCTACTCTCTCTTTTTTTTTTTTTTTTTTTTTGGTGTGTCTATATTCAGATAAGGCACAACAGATTTTGCTCCAGTCCATTATTTTAACTCTGTATGAGTGTTTCTTGTAAACAACGTATTGTTTTGTTTTGCTTTCTAAAACAGTCTGCTAACTTCTTCCATTATATGAATGAATTTATCCCATTATATTTGTAATTATGATAGTTTCTTTTCTACAGTTCTATTTTTTAAATAATTTTTATTCTCAACCATTCTCCCTGCTTATTCCAAAATACTATTCTATTTCCTTTTAACCTTCTTTTCTCCATCCACTCTTGAAACTTAAGATTTATTATGTTTATAACTAATCTCTTCCTTAATTTACTCTCCTCATAGTCACTTTTCTTCTCTTCCTATTCCCATCTCTAGCTTGGTTGAGCTGAATGTAGTTCTATGCCAGCGTGTTTTGCTTTTTTAATCAGTTTAAGTGAAAGCATAGTTCAAGTGATGGTCACTCCTCTTAATTATGCCATGTTTGTATATAGTTCTACTTACACATTCTGATTATATGTTTTAACAGGTTCTCCATTTTTTCTCCCATACCTCCTTAATCTATCCTCTACCCCTTTCTTTTTTCTTCCCACATTTTCAAAGTATAAACTACTTATAAGTCTTTTATCTCAAATGATTACTTCTATGATTCCTTACTGGCAATGGGATTCTAAATGAACCCTTTTAAACATTCACCCTTCTCCATTAGAATGTAAACAGTTATAAAGTCTCTTCTGAATGTACTCATATTTAACCTTTTTTTTTCTCTTGACTTCCATATTTCAAAGTTCCTTTTCAGCTCCCATTTTTTCACCAGGAATATCTGAAAATCCTCTCTTTTCACTGAATGTATAGTTATTCCTTATTGGATGATACAAATGTTTTGGATAAGTTATTCTTGGTTATATACTTACCTATTTTACTTTTTTGAATATTTTATTCCATGTTCTTCATTTCTGCTTAGTGATAATTGTGAAATCATGTGTGGACTGTTTTGTGTCTCTTCAATATTTCAATTTTTTTCTAGCTACATGTAGTATTTCTTTCTTTTGTTGGGAAGGTCCGGATTTTGGCAATGTCACCCATAGGAGTTTTCATTTTGGGAGTGATTGGCAGATTTTTTTTTTCTATTTTTACATTGCCTTCTTGTTCTAATATGTATGGCTACTTCTTGAAATATGATAATCAGGTTCTTTTTTTTGTACCATTGATGTTAGGTAATCCTTTGATTCTTAAATCATCTTTCCATGTTCTGTTTTCCAGAACAATTGTTTTTAATATAAGATAGTTTACATTTTCCCTTTTACATTCCTTCGACTTTGTTATAAGAATTTTTGTTGCTACTTGGAGTCTTTCCTACATGGCTGATTCTGATTTTTAGGGGAGTCTGTTACTAGGGAAAGGTTTTATACCTCTTCTGTTAAGTTTTTGACCTTTTCTAATTCTTTCCTCTATAGCTCTCATTTTTTTTTTTTTTGGAGGGCAATTGGGGTTAAGTAACTTGCCCGCGGTCACACGGCTAGGTTTTTGTTTATGTGTGCGTTAAGAGTCTGAACAGCTCTCATTTCTTTTATAAAATCTTTTTATTTTATTTTTTATATAATTAATTTTTAGTTTTCAACATTCACTTTCTACATGATTTTAAGCTTTAAGTTTTCTCCCCCTCCTTTTGCTGCCCCCTCCCCAAGGCAATGTGCAATTTGATATAGGCTTTATTTATATCATTTCATATTAAACATATTTTCACATTAGTCATGATGTAAAGAAAAAGTAGAACTAATGAGGAACTGTGAGAAAAAATAAACAAAACAAAACAACAACAAAAAAAGGGAGAGCAAAGAGTATGCTTCCATATGCAAAGTTTTTTCCTCTGGATGTGGATAGCATTTTCCATCATGAGTCTTGGAGTTGTATTATATCCTTGCATTACTAAGAAGAGTTAAGTAGACTCTATCGAAGTCAGTCATCATACGATGCGGCTATTATATTGTACAATGTTCTTCTGGTTCTGCTTATTTCACTCAGCATCAGTTTATGTAAGTCTTTCCAGGTTTTTCTGAAGTCCACCTGCTTATCAATTTGTTATTAGCACAACAGTATTCCATTACACTTATATGCCACAACTTGTTCAGACATTCCCCAACTGATGGACATCTCAATTTCCAATTCATTGCCACCACAAAGAGTTGCTATATTTTTGTACATATGGGTCTTTTTCCTGTTTTCATGATCTCTTTGGGATACTGACATAGAAGTAGTATTGCTGGGTCAAAGAGCATGCAAATTTTTTAGCCCTTTGGGCATAGTTCCAAATTGCTCTCCAGAATGGCTGGATCAGTTCACAACCCCACCAACAATCCATTTGTGTCCCAATTTTCCCACATCTTCTCCAACATATAATATCTTTTAAAAACTTTTACATCATTTTTTCAAAGAATTCTCATTGAATTATTCTCCTTTTCTGGGTATGTGCACTGATCATCCCTAGCATCACAAAAGGTTTCTCCTGTTAATTTTTGTTGTTGAGGTCTTAGTAGTAGTTCTAGGTCTCCTCTACTCTGGGGACCAAATCAAGTTAAGGACTTTTACTTTGCCAAAGCAGTCTTTCTTTAGGCCCTCTCCCATCCCTATAGATGCCGAAGTTCTCCTCTCTTGTGATTCTCCTTTTGGATGAAGAGAGAGGCTTTTTCTTTAATTCTCAGTTAAATCCCAGAATATTTACCTCTGATGTATAAGATATATTTGAGGATTTTTCTCTGAGGGAGAGTAGAGAGGGGTTTAGGTTCTTTTCTTAGCCTGAGAGAATGCTTTTCCCTCTCAAGGCAAGTCCCCCTCCCAAAAAAATGTGCAGTTTTTTGCTTCTTTGTTTGACCTTAGCACCTAAATCTTGAACACCTCAGTTCTTCAAGGAATGATTACCTCCTATTGATGCAGCTGAGACCTTTGGTCTTTCACTTTTATTTTCCTTCAGTACCTTCCCTAAGAAGATTTGGATCACATTTACTGCTTGTCTGCGGGTAAGTTGTTTAGTAATCAGGTTGTTTAATGGTGAGATTGAGCCAAGCTATATTCTTTTTCTTTTTTTGTTCTCAGTGTCGGTCCAGATTCCTGATATAAATCCAACTTTGTCACTGTGTATATAATCATTGTGATAGCTTGCTCTAGATTCCTTGCTGATATCTTATTAAAAATCTTTGTATCAAGGGCGGCTAGGTGGAGCAGTAAGTAAGAGCGCTGGCCGAGGAGTCAGGAGGAACTGGGATTGGTTCCAGCCTCAGAAAATTAGCACCCACACATAAAAAATAACTAGCCATGTAACCTTGAGCAAGTTACTTAACCCCAATTGCTTTAGGAAAAAAAAATCTTTGTATCAACATTCATTAGGGATATTAGTTCTCCAGTTATTTTTCTCTGACTTTCCTTGGGTAAAGTAACAAGACCATGGTTTGTTTCAAAAAAGAAATTTGTTCACTCATTTTTTCTTTCCCCTCTTCCCCCAGTTTATATAATACTGGAATAAGGGGCGGCTAGGTGGCGCAGTGAATAGAGCGCCAGCCCTGGAGTCAGAAGGACCTGAGTTCGGAGCCGGCCTCTGACACTTAATCCACACAAACAAAAACCTAGCCTTGTAACCTTGGGCAAGTTACTTAACCCCAATTGCCCTAAAGGGGCCGCTAGGTGGCGCAGTGAGTAAGAGCACCGGCCTCGGAGTTGGGATGACCCGAGATCAGATCCCACCTCAGAAAATGAGCACCCACGCATAAATAATGACTAGCCGTGTAACCTTGAGCAAGTTACTTAACCCCAATTGCTTAAAAAAAAAATAATAATAATACTGGAATAAAATGTTCTTTGAATTCTGATTAAATTCTCTTGAAAATCCATCATCTGGAGTTTTTTTCTTTGCAAGTTCATTTATGTCCTACTCAATTTCTTTGTCTAAGATTGGGTTATTTAAATTCTCAATTTCTTATTCTATGTGTATTTTATATTTTCCTAAATATTTCTTTTAGATTCTTAGTTTTATTTGCATATTACTAGACAAAATAGTTTCTAATAATATCCTTTCACTGTTCTTCATTTTGGTGACACCATGAAGAGCATGTCAGACCTAAAGTTAGGAAGACCAAAGTTCAAATACGGTCTCAGGAATTTAATAGATGTATGACCCTGGGAAGTCACTTAATCTCTGCTTAGTTTCCCCATCTGCAAAATGGGATAATAGCACCTACCTCCCAGGGTTGTTGTGAGGATAAAATGAGATAATAATGTAAAGCTTTGAAAACCTTAAATGATACATGTTATTATTCTCATTATTTTGTTAACATTCCTTTTTTCATTTTTGATAATAATCTGGTTTTCCTCTTCTTTAGTCAAATTAGCTAATAATATATTTTATTGCTTTCTCAAAATAACTGCTTGAATTTTTTTCTTTTTTTGGCTTTAAATTTTGTTAAGCTCTCTGATTTTTGAAATGTGTATTCTGGTGTTTAATTGGATTTTAAAAATATGTTGGCTATCCAGTTACTTTTAAACTTTGTTTAAAAAAGGAGGGGATTTTGCAGCAAAATCTGTTATACTTCAGCTGAAGTAAAAAATTCAAGGGTTATCAATAATGGTTTCAGATGTAGAAACAATAAATAGACTTGGTTAAGAGAGATAAACAGGGAAATTAATTTATTCTAGTAGACATAGACAAATAGTATCAATAATAAACATATGTGCAATGAATGGCATAATCTAGAAATAAAGGGAAAAAGTTAAATGAGTAACAATGCAATAAAACTATATATTAGGGCTACAACATACCTCTTTCAGACTAGGACAAATCTGACAAACAGTTAACAAGAAAGAAGCTAAAGACCTAAAGAGAACTTTAGAAAAATTAGATATATTGCATCTCTGGCAACAACTGAAAGTATACATATTTCTCAATTATATATGATACCTCTATGAAAACTCACCATGCCATTTGGACAGTAAGAACACTGCAATAAAATTATATTCAATAAAGGACCACTGACAAAATGATTAAAAACGGAGACTAAATAACTTGATGCTTTTCTTCATATCCTGAATACTTAGCATAGTAAACGGCACACAGGAGGTTATGAATAAATGCTTGTTGGTTTAGTTCCTGCATTTGAATGTAAACATGTGACACTTATTTAGTTCCTTACCAATGGTGACTTCTACTAATTATTTTAGTGGCCTTTTCATCAAGAAAGTCTGGAAGTCCCTTATTTCATTGGATGTCCATCTCCTTGCCTGAAAGACTATGCTCAGTTTTGCTGGGTAGTTGATCCTTATAGTCCAAGCTCCTTTGCCTTACATTATATAATATTCTAGTCCCTCTGATCTTTTAATGTAGAAACTGTAAGGTCCTGTGTGATCCTGACTGTAGTTCCACGATATTTGAATTGTTTCTTTCTGCTGCTTGCAGTATTTTCTCCTTGACTGGTTAATTCTGGAATCTGGCCCACAATATTCTTAGTTTTCAATTTGGGATGTCTTTTAGAGGTGAGATTTTGTTTGACTGATTCTTGATGCCTCAGAGTCATTAGATTCAACTTGTCTAATTCTAATTTTTAATGAATTGTTTTCCTTGGTTTGTTTTTATACCTCCTTTTCCATATGGGCAATTTTTGCTTTCAAGGATTTATTTTCTCCAGTTGGGTTTTGTACCTACTTTTCCATTTTGCTAACTGTGCTTTTTAAGGAATTTTCTCTTCAGTGAAATTGTTTTCCATTTTGTGAATTGTATTTTTAAAATAATTGGCCAATTTTTCTTCTGCCTCTCTAATTTGGCTTTAAAAATCCTTCTTGAGCTCTTCTAGGAATGCTTTTTGGGCTTGAGCCCAGTTCATATTCCCTTCTGAAGCTTCAGATGTGGGTATAGTGTCAATGCAGTCTTCTTCTGAATGTGAACCTTGCTGGTCCTATTCACCATAACAGGATTCCAAAATGTTTGTTTTTCCAATTTTGTTTTTTGCCCGTTGTGATTGTCTTATTTCCTGATTTTTAAAGTGGGTCTCTGATGGGAGCCAGGGGCCTGGTTACTGGCTTTGTATGCTGTAGCCTCTGGTTCTGTCAGTTAGAGGTTACACAATGCTGCAGCTCACCTGGTGCTGAGCTGGAGCTGGCTGTTGAGTGCCAGGCAGGCCAAGGCCAGGACTTTCTAAATTTCCCTGGGATTACACTGAAGCTCATAGCATGAGCTCACCTCCCCCGGGCTAGAGCTCAGGTAGTCTCAGCCATTGGTGGCTGGCACCATGCTGGTATCTGCCAATTCCCCTGACTGTACAAAGGCACACCTGGGATTCTGGTATTGGTGCTTGTTGGCTCCACCCCTCTAGGGTTCAGGATCTCCCACTGGGATGCCTCCCATCCTGCACTGCTCCCCTTAGTCACACTCTTTATGCAGATCTCCCTAGCTTCCTGCTGGTTCTACTATTTTAAGATTTTTGCCCTGGGAGCAATATTCTCTGGGTTTTTCAAAGTCAACAAGGAGAGGATGTGAGATGGTTTACTCTGCCATCTTGGTTCCCAGAACTTCAGGTAGGTGATTTTTAAACATCTAGACTGTGGGCTGATAGCCCCAGGAGTAGGTGCTGCAGGCCCTGCGCTTGTCTCTTGCCCAGCTACAACAGACACCCGTCCTGTGGTGAGAGATTTGGGAATTGCCATTGTGGTGGGTGAATCAGTTCACCCAGGCTTGTGCTGGCTCCACTATGGGCAGGTGTCTGTTGATGCAGCCCACACACTCTGCACCCTGTGCTCCCCCTGCCTGGCCCAACAAATCCAACCTGTGGATTTTCTGTATTGTTCTCCTGGGCTGAAAATCTGCCACACTCTTATCTCCTAGTAGATTCTGCCACTCTAAAATTTGTTCAGATTCATTTTTTAAAGGTAACTGAAGGAATTTATGGGTGAGTCTCTACTTTTACTTTGCTATCTTGGCTTCACCCTCACCCCCCAAGACCTTTTCTTATCTAAATGTACAGCCACAGCTCTTGCTGCCCCACAATTCAGTCTCCACATGTAGGGACCCTTCTGGCCTGATCTCATCCACAGTGTCTAGAGACCTCCATCTTTCTTCCTATGAGAACCTGGGCTGGAAAAATAGCTTACTCTGACTTTTCCTCAGAGTTCCAGATCAGGACTCAGTCTGGCACCTTTTAAAAAAACAAAACAAAACATCTTTTTAGCGTAGTTGTGGAAGAGAGCTAGGCTAAATTACTTTTCCCTACTACATTTTTGGCTGGTCTCTCCTCAATGATCTCTAAACAATTAAGCTCCTTTGATGTCTTTCCAAGTAATTCAGTTCCTGGGTATTACTATGTTTAAATACTGCAGTAACACTGTACTTGTGGTCCATACTTTACAACAACCATATGTTTTTGCAACTTTGATAATTAAACTGCTTTGGACATGTTTCAAGCATCATAACAAAAAACCAAGAAGGTAATCGATACAATAGCTACTTTATTATCCCTACAATGCTTGTTAAACATTGGAAATCCAAAAACAAGAAACAATGGAACTTGCTAGGGATAAATCATTACGAGGCAAATTAAAGGGACAATTCCAAGAGGCATGTATCTAGAATAAAAATTTTAGCAGACTAGATTCTGTCTTCAACGATTACAGAGCTCCTATGAACATTCTTGTTGTATAGAAGTACTACAAAAATTTGCATTTCATTGAATCTGCATATTACTTCTTAATTACTACTTCCATACTTCACCCTCATTTCAGAATACAATATGGTAGAAAGAAGACTATTTGAATCAGAAAATCTTTATTTTAATATAGGTTCTGCCACTTACTAGCTGTAAGTAACTAGTTCCTGCCTGCAAAATGGGGACAATACATATTGGGGATATGATTACCCCACAAAGTTATGATGATCAAACTAAGATAACAAACACGAAACACAAAAATAAATAAGAAGCATGTCACAAATGACAAAAGCACAATGTAAATGTCAGCAATAATTAAACGATTTGAGAAATTCTAAAACAACGTCTAAATTATCACATAATAACTCATTTATAGAGTTCTTTAACATAATAAAAATGAATGCAGGTACATTATACTTGTACAACACAAAATTGAAAGTAATCAACTGTTTGATAACACCGGAAATCAAACTTATGAGATGTTAATACTGATAGTGACCTGTTGAGTTGGTGATGTAGAATGCAATAAAATGAAATTAGAAAGCAAAAGCTTTCAGAGTTAATGTCTTTTGTTTTTATTTTTAAGGTGAATGTCTTTTACCAAATGAGCAATAGAAAACAGAATGATTAAGAAATGGTTGCTCAGTTTTTAGGCTAAAAATGTGAAGTAACATTTTTCAACACATGCTACATCATGCCTGAATCAAGAATATTAGATAATATTGATTCTTTATCTCTCCCTGCAGCTCTTCCAAACCTTCTCTTCTCTCACTTATTTGACATCCCACTTGACATCCTTTTAGCTGAGGCTTTTGCCTCATTATTTATTGACAAATTTAAAATCATTGATGGTGATATCCTCCTCCTCGATTCCACATATCAGAACCTTTGGACTTCCTTCACTACATACTTTATTGAAGTCTCAGATGAGATATGTCTTCACCAAGATCTGAGTGAGGAGGGTGTCGAATGGGTGTTGTTGTATTATCACATTGCTTTCTCATGCACTTTGCAGTCTACTAAAATCCCCACCTTTGCAGAGCATCGCTCCTTCTCCATATAGTGGTAATGCTGATTTTTTATATCTATTCACTGGACTTGACATATATCTCTATTGAATTCAATGATGCAACCCAATGCCTTTTTGGCCTGCCAAGAACCTTGCATATCATAACTGTCATTTATTGTGGTAACTATACCTCCTATAGCATCAGTTTACTCTTTGAATGTGATCTCCCACCTTTGTGATTCTGAACTCTGAATGATGAGGTTTTACTCAATTGTAAACCTCAATGAGGTTTTACTTAATTCACATCATGCCACTTTCCAACCATTTCCAAAGACAAACTAAAAGACAGCTTCTACTCCCAAAGAGCTTTCAGATGGAGAAAGACAATGCACAAAAGGTAAAATGAATAGGGGCTGGGAGTGCAATGAAGGTATATACATGGGAGGATGGTGTTAAAGTATGGCAAAGCTGCAGGGACAGACAGATGTTCAAGGGTGAAGAAGCCCCAGGAAGTGAGGTAGGTTCTAGGGGAATACTGCATTTGAGGTATGATGTTGAACTATATTCAGTCTAGAAGTAGAGGGGAATGAAGGCTGGTTAGACTGAACCTCTGCCCATGATGGAACTTAATAGGAAAGGGGGGCCACTGAAATCCCAGACCCTGAGGTCACTTATTCAGGTTCAAACTTATACAGAGTTGTAGACAAAATGCTGATAAGATAATAACAGGAAGGGGCAGCTAGATGGTGCAGTGAATAGAGCACCAGCCCTGGAGTCAGGATGACTTCAAATTTAGCCTCAAACACTTAACACTTACTAGTCATGTGACCTTGGGCAAGTCACTTAACCCTGATTGCCTTGCCTTCCCCCCTCCAAAAAAAAAAAAAGATGCTAACAGGAAACTGTGTGTTGTTTGCAAGGAAAGTAATAGGGATAGTCTGGACCACTAAAATCAGGGTAATTTCTGAGTTGCTTAATAAAGAATGAGAAATGAAGGGTACGGACTCAGGAAACTTAACTTTTAATTATGCCATAGAAAGCAAGTGGCTGGGCAGGGGGACCATGTTCAGTCTCCAGGTTGGTTGAACTTTAGCATACATGCATCTTGGGGGCTGGGGCTGTACCAACTAAATTGGTTTTCACTAGCTCACAAAAATACAAAAAAGAATATTGTAGTTGAACTGCTCTTATTACAGTTTTTTAAAGTATACACTGAATTTAAAAAGAAAATTGCCCTATTTTGGTCTTTGTGAAATGGTTTTCCCCTTCTAAATATTTTAAAGGTTTTATTGTTGCTTCTTTTTTGGGGGGTGGGTGGGGGCATTTTTATCACTACCTGATAACTCACCACTACTCCCTCTCCCCTCCCCCCACCCAAGAAGCCCTCCTCCAGAATAACAAATAAATATAGCCAATCAAAACATAACATACTGGTCATGTCTGAAAATATATGACTTATTTTATACTTCTGGTTCAGCATCTCTCTGTCCAGAGATGGGAGGAATGCTTCATCAGTTTCTGAAGTCTTTCAAAATTATTTTTCTTTTTATTGCTGTAGTCATCATTTAAATTATTTTCTTGGTTCTGCTCATTTTATGCTGTACCAGTTCATACAAATCTTCCCAGGTTCTTCTGAATTCTGATGTGACATTTCTTATAGCATAATAATATTCTATTATATTCAAATAACAGAATTTGTTCAGCCATTACCAGACTGATTAGCACTCACTTTGTTTCCAGTTCTATCAAGTATGGCTCTTGTTATATATGAGTATTTATTACCTACCTATCTTGGATATCAGACTTTTTCCAGGATAGTTGCTGTGAAGATTTTTTTCCCCCAATTAACAGCTTCACTTCCAATTCTGACGTGTAAAAAAAATTTTTTTTAATTCTGTATAATTAAAACTAACCATTTTATCCTTGATGACCCCCTCTATCCCTTATTTAGTTAAGAATTCTCTTCTTGGTCATACTTATGAAAGGTAATATCTATTTTGTAATGTTTTTTTCTGATAAAACTTTTTTCTGTTTAGGTTATGCAACTATTTGAAGCTATTATGGTATGTAATGTAAAACATACTGGTCTTAATCTAAAGTATTGTATATTTTTGTGTGTGGGGGGGGGGGATCTGGACTGAGGTTGCTTGGTATTTCTTCACTTTCCTCCTGTCTGCAGTATTTTTCTTTGACCTGGAAGCTCTGAATTTTGGCTATAACATTTCTAGGTGTGATCAATTCTTGGTTTCTTGCAATTTTCATTCTGTCCTTTGGTTATAATATTTCTGGGCAGTTTTCTTTTATGATCATCTGAAATACAGTATCCAGGGCTTTTTTCCCCCCAGTCATGGTACTCATGGAATCTAATTAATTCTTTAACTGTCTCCTCATATTGTTTCCAGGCAATTTTTGATGATTATCTCACATGTTCTTACAATTTTTCAGTATTTTGATTTTATTCTAACATCCTCATCTAATGACTGAACTTTGGAAATGTTTGCAATATTCTATTTTTCAGAATATCTACTTCTTGGGTTATGCTTTCCATCATCTGATTCAAGGATTCTTACAAGAGAAGAAAAAAGTATCCCCCACCTCCAAAAGGGTTGTAAGTTTGTTTTTAAAAATAGTTTGATAGCTGCATTTTGATGTAATTTGCTTCCTTTACAATCCTACTTTATTTTCATGCATTTAAAACCATTATTCTGAGAAGGTCCATGACATAAGTTGTTCAAGTGACTTAATTTCATTCCTTATATTTTTTCAAGCTCTTTCTCCACCTCTTCCACCTACTCTTGGGATCCTTGTGAATCAATTCATTTGTTTGTAATCCTGGTAATTTTCTTTTGAGATATTTTTTTCTTGGAATTCTCTTAACACATAGAAGGTGTTTTTTGTTCCCCATTATCTGTTTATTTATGATTTTTGCCTCAGCTTCTAGACTCTGTCTTTGAGTCAGAAGTAAATTTTGTCTCCTTGTCTAACCCTGGATAGAGTAGATAGGATCAAATCCTATCTATGCTTATGGCCTGAAGAGGGATGATACAACACCAAGATTAGATCATTTCCCTACAGCAATCCAGATGTGGCTGCCCTGCCACAATTCTGGGTGGAGTGGCTTGGGCTTGGTTCCATCTCCTCTACCACAATGCCCTGCTTGGGAAATGGCTTAGGGCCTGGTGCAGGCCTCACCCACTATCAGAGTACATGGTTTCTTTCCCCATCTCCTGGCAGGAAATAATATTGACCAGGCCTAATCCTCTGGCAAAGTACAGTCTCTCCTTCCCCCTCCCCGCCCCCACCCAACCCAAACTATAAAGCCACAAGATTCAGTCCTCATCTCCTGGTACAGGCTTGGAAAGGACAGAAGAGCTTAGTAGTTTTCCTCTTTGGCTTTGTTGAATGCTTCATCTGCAACTTTTCTTCATCATTCCTGAGGTGATTCTCAGAGAAACTGGCTTTAGTTGGTACTTTTTACACTGCCATCTCTGTCTTTATGTTCTTATCAAATATAAAATGTATACCATTTATCTGCATCATCCTTCACACCCCCAAAAGACACCAAATCTGAGGTGGGAGAAGGCGTCCCATTTATATCTCTCTCCCAAGAGTTAATCTCCTCATCTCCTCCTTTATGTGCACCTACAAACCATGGAGATTCACAAAAGCATTCATGCCTAAAATTAAACTTAGAAAAACCAAATATTTTCTTTAAAAGACACAGTATTTATATTTAAACACAAGCCTTACTACTCCAACACATGCCTTACTATTTCCAACCAGGAGCATAAAATTTCTAAAAAAAAAATTTTCTGCTCCATCTGCTGGACAAAGGGTAGATAATCCATAATAACATTCAGTTCAATTCTTATCAAGAAGTCCTACCCTTTCCTTTGCTCAAATTTCCTTAAAAGAAACATGATGTTAGGAAGGAATGGGAGCAAAAATTTTGAAGACTAAAACTTTCTCATTCACATATTTTACTTGAAAATTACAAATAGTTATGAATTTTTTTCTTTGGCTTTGGGAAGTATATAACAAGTTAGAAGGGAGTCTTGATGTCTCTCAGCCAACAGTATAATAAGGTAGAGGGGAAGGCAAGAAGTGAGTCATGATTATTCTCTGAGGGAAACCGAATTTATAGTGTGATGTCTTAAACTCTCCAAGAAATATTTCTGTACATGATTCTGCACACTGATAAACTAATTTAAAATTCCAATAAGAGACTTTAAAATCA
Organism: Gymnobelideus leadbeateri; assembly: GCA_011680675.1. Classification (NCBI taxonomy): domain Eukaryota; kingdom Metazoa; phylum Chordata; class Mammalia; order Diprotodontia; family Petauridae; genus Gymnobelideus; species Gymnobelideus leadbeateri. Next base: position 618,499 of record WOXC01010398.1, on the reverse strand, counting down.
CCTTTATTAAAATTATTATATCAACTTAAACACATACTGAATGAACTGAAAAGAGAGCAAACAACAGAAGCAGCTACAAAACCTGATATAATTGTAAAGGTCAAGATAAAAAAAGTTATCTGTCTTTATTAAAATGAAACAAAATAGCTTCAGACTAGACATCATTGAAACTACTGGCATACTGTACCCTTACTTTATTTCTATCTCTTTCGGATTCCGTATATGCATACATAAATAAAAAGTGTGAACTTAAAAAAAATGTTTCTACATTTCGTAAAAATATAAGTTAATGAAAAATGACCAATGAATTAAAGAGTTTGCCATGATCCTTAAGAAGTTATTTTTGTGGTTACTTGGAATTTTCAAGTGCTACTGCAATTTAACACAGCTGTCAAAGTTCTCAGGAATATTAAGAAGTTTGTCTGTATCTGTGTGACTAAACTGAGTACAATATTTACTTCTGACAGAAGTTATTTGTAATTTTTGGCAGTTATCTTTGTCAGTATTATCTTCCAATATTCAAATTCCACTTCATTCTGTACCAACATGTTTATATGATCCATAATTTACCTATTTCTGAACACAATTTTTCGGGGGTTCAGTCATGTGATTTAATTGGCAGTAGACCAACAACTCTCCTGTAAAAGAGTCCTAGGGTCTGGGGGTGTGGAGATTAAGTGATTTATACATACATCACCACACATCTATTATGTGTCAGAGGCAGGACTTGAACCCAATCTTTCCTAACTCTACAGTCAATCCATGTCACCCCTTCTAAAACTCAGTAAAACTTCAGTGGCTCCCTATTACCTCCAGGATAAAATATAAATTCCTCCATTTTTTAAAGCCTTTTGTAATCTGGTTCCTTCCTACCTTTCTTACATGTATTCTATGATCCAATGAAAATGACCTTGCTATTCCTTTCACAAGACATCCCACCTTCCTACTCCATGCATTGTCTATAGCTGTCCCACCAGCTTGGAATGGCCTCCCTTCTCATCTTTTCTCCCGGCCTTCATTAATTCTCAGCTAAGATACCACCTTCTACAAGAAGCCTTTCCTGGTCCCCTTTAATGCTAGTGCCTTTCCTCTGAGATAATCTTGTTTGTATGTAGTTGTCTGCTGTCTCCCCTATTAGACTGTAAACTCCTTGAGAGTATGGACTGTTTTGGAATTTCTTTGAATCCCCAGCTCTTTTTTTTTTAAAGCAATTGGGGTTAAGTAACTTGCTCAAGGTTACACGGCTAGTCATTATTTATGTGTGGGTGCTCATTTTCTGAGGCCAGATTTGATCTCAGGTCATCCCAACTCCGAGGCCTGCACTCTTACTCACTGCGCCACCTAGCCACCCCTCCCCAGCTCTTTCTTAGCCCAGAGCCTGAGGTTTAGTAGGTGCTCAGTAAATTCTTCTTTCACTGTATGATACTGGTATTTAAATTATCCCTTACTTTCTGATAGGTGGTTAACATGGAGTACAGTAGTTAAAATTAAATGCCAAATGCTGTTCACTGGCCAAAAACAAATTTAAAATCTAGGAAAAGGTAAGCTCTGCTTTTTCTTTTCAAAATCTATTTCTCTTTCATGATGAATTAGCTAATGAAAACCATCTCATAAAACAACAGGGTGCTTACAACATACTTACAAATGACACTTAAATCAAGTGCTCTGTGTATTTTTTTTAGTATGAAGCATGTATAGCAGGTACATGGAATAAGAGCACATTATAATATTTGATTATTAACTATAGGATGTTTTATTGTAACTTGGTCAGTAAACTAATGTCACTATAGGTTACTGGCTGAGAATTGATTGTTTAGATTAGGAGGGGCAGCACAGTGTAGTACAAAGAACATTAATCTTGTAGTCAAAAGATCAGAATTCAAGTCCAGACTCTCACATTTATAACTTGTGTAACCCTAGGCAAGTCTTTTTCCTCTCTATTTCTCCACTTCATCATCTATAAATCAGGGACAATATTTATATTACTTACTTTACTTCACAAGGCTGATGTTACAAAAGAGGTCTGAAAACCTTAACACAAGAGAGCCTGTATCAGATCGAACACCATCTTGGGGAGGAGAGGAAGGGGAAGAAAATTTAAAACCCCAAAGTTTATGGAACTGAATATTAAAACTAATAATAAATAATTTAAAAAAACCTTAACACACTATGTAAATATGGAAATTATTACACAAAACTTTTTTTCAAATGTGTTGTTGTCAAGGGATTAAATATTTAACAAAAATTCTAAGTTAACAGAAATACATTCAAGTATAAATGTGAAAATACATTCTAAGGCTAAATAGAAATTATTTCTGGATTATATGTAGCACAGATCCTTAAAAACAAACAAACAAAAAAGACAATACCCTAAATGTTCATGGAGCATAGTTGTTAAAAACTAATAGAAAAAGACACTTTAGTGATGATCCTAAAGTCTTCTAGCTTTAAATCCTACCATTCTACCTTTTCATCAGAGGTTTTTAAAAGGTCATATAAGAAATATAAAACCTACAGGTAGGGAGAAGAAGAAGGGAAAGTAAGGAAAGAATGTAGGTTGCCTAAGGCTGAATTAAAAGAGGATCTGAAATGATATCTTGTTGGAAACTATTAATGAATATGGACATTTGACCTGTTATCTCAGATGTGATATGACAAGGAAAAGATATGTACGTCTAAGGTAAAGTGTGCTGTCATCCAATACAGGGCATCTGATAAACCAAGAGAATAAAATTAGCTGGTGTACTCATAAAATTTAGAAAAGAGAAAACTATTCAACACATGAGTCAGGGAGGAGGAATTATCTATTCCTTGTGAGACATTTAAATTCTGTCTCTCTACTTAAAAAAAATGTAAATTTGTATCACCTCTTTTTTAAATAAACTAAATGTCTCCCTCTATTATTCTCCCTTTCCCAGAAAGTTATTCCATATAAACAAATAAATTTTTTAAAAAGCAAAATAATCAATATGTTTAACCCCCCACCCAATAATCTGACAATACATATAATATTCCAAAGCCATGTATCTCTGTCTCCCCATCCCCTGCAAAGCAGTATGGGGGAGGTATCTTTTTACATCTCTTCTTTGGGGTAAAGCTGAGTCATTACACTTTTGTGGCATTTATTTCTATGTTTTTTTATTATATTCTTTCCATTTACACTGTTGTAGTCATTGTATATGCTGTCTTCTTGGCTCTGCTTATTTCAATGTGCATCTATCCATGCAATCTGCTTCCATGTTTACCTACATTCATATCTATCATTTCTTAAAGCACAGTAATAGTCTATTACATTCAAATATGATAATTTGTGAAGTCATTCCCCAAATGATGCTGTCCCTTCCATTTTTCAAAGGTACAACCAACTTTGAAGTTTCTTTCCCTTTTTCTTTTTCTGCCCTGTCTTTTTTTTCCCCTCAACAAAACCCAAAGCAATACACAGGAGTCACAATCAGAGCTGAGAGGTCCCAGGGCCAAAATCAATCAATTTGTTTCCTTATTCCTCTAAGCCCTGACATAAAGCCCAGCTGAAATTATTTTCCTTCTTTTTGTTGCCAGCAGAGCAGATACACATTTTACTCAGCCTGATTTAGAAAAGATGGGTCTTTGATAATGCTGAGGGGTTTAAACAATGTATAACAGATTACAAAGAAGTCACAACCTCTTTCAAATTCATTTTTCTCACCTTGATAATCTCAGGTTCCTTCTAGCTCTAAAGTTCTATGATTTATTTATTTTTTAAAATGCTTTATTAACTTCTGGTTTACACCATTCATTTCCATCAGATTTTGAGTTACAATATTTTCCCCATTTTTCCCATACCCATGACCCCAGAATAGCAGCCCCACAGGATATCCCCTCATCCAATCTGCTCTCTCCCATACCCCCTTTGACTTTTCCAGTAGAGCAAGGTGAATTCCCGTGCCCTAATGCCTACACATCTTATCTCCCAATTATATGTAAAATAGTATTAATAATAATATTTATATATTTTTAAAAGATTTGATTTTAGAACTTTGAATCCCAGATTCATTCCCTCCCTCCCTTGTCACCCACCCTTGTTCCTTTGCCCTCCAGAATATCCTATTCCATGCCCTCCAATCCCTCAGTATAGAAGCTGCCAGATCCTGTGTTATCCTGATTGTGTTTCCACAATATTGAAATTTGTTTCTTCCTGGCTGCTTGTAATATTCTCTCCTTGATCTGGGAATTCTGGAACCTGGCTACAATATTCCTAGGAGTTTTCTTTTTGGGATCTTTTTCAGGAGGTGATCAGTGGATTCTTTCAACCTCCATTTTTCCCTCTGCTTCTAAAACATCAGTGCAGTTTTCCTTGAGAATTTCTTGAAGGATGGTTTCTAGGATCTTTCTTTGATCAAGGCTTTCAGGTAGTCCAATGATTTTTAGATCATCTCTCCTGGATCTATTTTCCAGGTCAGTGGTTTTCCCCATGAGATATTTCACATTGCCTTCTATTCTTTCATTTGTTTATATCTGCTTAATAGCATCTTGATTTCTCATAAAGTCACTAGCTTCCATTTGCTCCAGTCTAACTCTGAAGGAATGATTCTCCTCAGTGAGCTTTTGAGATTCTTTTTCCATCTTTTTAAGGCATTCTTCTCCTCATTGCCTTTGTGAGCCTCTTTTGCCATTTCAGTTAGTCTATTTTTTAAGGTGTTGCTTTCCTCAGTCAGGCTGTTGACTCTCATTTCATACTTTTCTTGCATCTTTCTCATTTCTCTTCCCAATTTTCCCCCCACTTCTCTTCTCTGCTTCTTAAGGTCCTTTATGGCCTGTAACCAGCTCATATTTTCATTTGGGGCTTTTGGTGCAGGAGTTCTGACTTCACAGTCCTCCTCCTGTTCCATGCTTTGATCCTCTTTGCCCCCAAAATAGGAGTCCAATGTTGCATTTTTCTGTTTATTTTGTTTCCTTTGCCTAGTCATGTTGCCACTCAATTAGTTGACTTTTGGGCCTGTTGCCACAGTAGGACTCTGCCACTAACCAAGGGAGCTTCAGTCCCAAACGCTGGGGTTTTCCCAACTGCAGGAGGTATTAGCTGGGTAGCCTCTGTGAAGCCTCCACACACTCTGACAAGCTGGTCACACACCACAAGACCACTACCCCATACTGCAATCCAGATCCAAGAAGGGTAAAGCAAGAGCTATTACCCCCCACACTGATCACCACATCTCCCTACAAACCTCAGGCCAGGAGCTGAATCTGCAAAGTGGCAATGTGGTGCAAGCTGTGCCAGCTCCTCAGCTACTTCTCGCCCCCAGGGGAAGAAGCTGACTCGCTTTCCCAACCAGTCCCAAAGTCCATAGGGCACTGACCTCTCACTTTGTCCTAAGCATCTATGTATTGATAATTCTGGAAACACCACAGCTCCTGGTGTTCTGGGATCCCTCCAGCAGGCTGCTGGTCGGGCCACCCTGGGGCTAAAACCTCCAACTCATGTGGGCCTGGGCTCGGCTCCCAGAGAGCTGTGCTGGACACTCATTGCCCGGTTGCTGGGCTGTCCTCAGTGGGAGGTTAGCTTCTCTGTGTCATTTTGTGGGTTCTGGAGCTGCAAAGGTCATTCAGAGTCCCCCTTTCACATAATTTTGAAGTAGTGTGGGCCAGAGCTCCGTGGAAGTGCTATTTCTACTCTGCCATCTTGACTCCGCCCAGTTCTATGATTTATTAACATATGTTGACTAGGAGCATAATGTTCATTCATATAATAGTGGATAAGAGCACTGGACCTAGTGTCAGGAAGACAAGCTGTGTGATCTTGACTGAATCATCATTAACTTCTCTCAGCCTCAGTTTCCTCATTTGTAAAATAAGTAAAGCAAGGAGGGTGAATTTGATGTTAAGTTCCCTTTCAGCTGTAAATCTAGGATCCTATGAAGAAAAAGGCACCTTTTTTTTGGTGGAGGGCAACTGGGGTTAAGTAACTTGCCCAAGGTCACACAGCTAGGTTTTTTTGTTTGTGTGTGTTAAGTGATTGAGGCAGGAACTGAACTCAGGTCCTTCTGACTCCAGGGGGAAAAGGCACCTTTTGCTGAATATAACTGCAAACAACATCAATAATCCTTCTTTCAACCCCTAAATAAAACACAAAACACCTCTATAACCTCTTTGACAAGTGATCAGCTAGCCTCTGCTTAGTAACAGTCTACTGCTAATAACCTCAAAAGCAGTGGCCTCAACTCTTTTAAATACAGTCCATTCCATTCTGGGAGAACTCTATCTCATTACTAGATTCTTAAGTAACTGACCTACCTATCAGCTTCTCATCATCTCTGTCTCTTAGAATCTTTAACTTCTCTCAAGGGTCACTCAGCTACCACTTCCACCACTTCCTATGGACTTTTGGTTCTTTCTTGTTTTCCCCAGTTGTTAGTGCTCTCCTTCCTCAAGTGTTATCTTGTGTTACTTGTCAGTACACATGATTTATCCCAAGTAGAATGTAAGGTCTGTGAGAACAGAAAATGTTTATGCTTTTGTCCTTGTATTCCCAGGGTCTATCACGGTTCCTTTGTATGGCATATCTGTTCAACAAATGTTTGTCAAATTTTATTAGCAAACTCTTCACTAAATTGTGTCCTAATGTATCCTCTCCTGTAACTTCCACAATCCAACACCAACTACAGAGTCCAGTATCAACACTGATTCACCACCCATCACTTCTCATAACTTTAGTATTTTGATTTATAATTAACAAAATACCACACATTCTACAAGGGAGCAACTAAGTGGCATAGTGGATAAAGTACTGGGCCTGGAATCAGAATACTCATCTTCCTGAGTTCAAATCTGGTCTCAGATACTTACTAGCTGTGTGACCCTGGACAAGTCACTTAACCCGTGTATCTCAGTTTCCTCATCTGTAAAATGAGCTGGAGAAGAAAATGGCAAACCAGTCCAATATCTTTGCCAGGAAAATCCCAAATGGGGTCATGAAGAGTTGGACATGATTGAAATGAATGAACAACAATAACATATTCTATAGGCAGCCATAACAAGGGGCACCAGGTTGGCCTGGAGTTTCAGAAAACAGTTGTATTATAAAAGCAGTAAAATTATAACTTATAGTATAAATAGGCAACATCTTCATATAAAAAGTTCCTTTACAATTCAGCATTTTGTTTCATTTTCATTTCTACTTTATTTTTTTATCATAACATATATAACTAACAATCCTTGTCTTACACTAGGGGTCACAACTATAACCTGCTGATCAAATCCCTGCTACCTGTCTGTTTTGTCTTTTTTTTTGTATGGTCCTCATGCTAAGAATAGTTTTTTAAATATTTAAAATATTTTTAAAATGGTATAAAAGTATTATTAAATTTAATTGTATTTTAAAATGTAAAAAAACATTCTTAGCTCCTGGGCTATAGACAAACAGGTGGCAGGATGTGGCACTGACATAATTTGTAACATTAATAAAATATTCTAGACCAATAACTATCATATCCAACTAAGTATAGCTGACAAGTGAAATTTTCTGAATTTTCTTAATATAATCCTCTTTCCATGCTCAGTTAATTTCCTTAGTTTCTAAAAGCAAAAATTGTTTAGCAGCTGAAATAAAACATTAGAAAATGTTCCCCGATGATTACAAAATAAGAAACAATCTATGCTAAGAAAAGCTAGAAAACACAGTTTAACTGTATTTTTTAGACATCCCAAGTTCCACTATGTAAACTAGATTTGAAATAAAGTAGCAGGTACACATTTGAATTTTGTTATACTGATGGGGTGGGGAGCAGAAATTATATTCCATTATATTCCATGAATATAAGGAGCTTAAGTAGAAGCAAACTCTCACAATCAAAGTAGATATGCAATTTACATATTTAAAGAATTGTACCCCCAGGTGGAAATGAAAGATCACTTGGGTCACTTGCCCAAGGTTACATAGCCAGCATGTATAGGTATAGCAGTTGAATGTAGGTCTTTCTGGATTCTCTAATCAGGGCACCCCTCCATCCACTAAGTCAAGCTACCCCACCTCTCATGAAGAGCATCAAATGTTTGCCAATCTTTCATGCAGAAACCAGAAGAGTTATAATCATAAAAAATTGAATACAAGTTTTCTGATAAACATAACTAAGGAGTCAATTAATTCCTTTCTTTTTTTTCTTTCTGCTTTTTGGAGGGTAATTGGGGTTAAGTAATTTGCACAAAGTCACACAGCTAGTAAGTGTGTCAAGTGTCTAAAGCCGTATTTGAACTGAGGACCTCCTGACTCCAGGACCGGTGTGCTATTCACTGTGCCACCTAGCCACCCCAGAAGTCAGTTAATTTCAATTAAGGTTCATGAGCAAGTCAAATTAAAACAACTGGTCACTACATTTTCCAAAAAAGAAAAAATTATAAAACTTATTAAAATTTCAGAAACTATAGTGTATGTATAAAATTAAATATTTTCTGTAAATATCACAGAGTATTCTATTCTCTCTTGATTCAATAGTCATTTATATTCCAACAGGTTTCTGTCTAAACTTTACTAGAAAAAAATAAAAGCACAAGGTATATCACAAGAATAATAAACTCTGTAGCATTTAAAATATTTTCAAGACTAAGTTAATAGCTAACTTATTTTAACCTATATTTCATTCCACATATACACACGAACAATAGGACTAACAAAATAATTTGGATAGTCCCCTGGCGAAGGGATTTGATATATATTCAAAAGAGCCTGCCCTTGTTTGAATCTACTTTTAAAATTACCAAGCCGGTAAGGCATTTTCAAGAGTATAATATACAAATCAAGAATAAAAGATAAAAAACAAAAACTTACTTGGGATATACAGGCTCATAAAGATACTTTTCTCCTCTTGCTGATGCAATATGAAAAAATAAGATGTAGCCATTTGCTGTCTGAAAGAGATAAATTTTATTAATTATTGAGTATACTTTTTTCTGTCACTTCAATAAAATTCTCTATTATTTTTCTGAATTATATCTTCACATTTGCTAATCATTCATTTTCATTGTTAAAAAATAAGCCTTTTGAAAGATACCATCCTAATGAACAGTTTTCAAAAGTGTAAATTATTAGCAACTATATGAAAGACAGCTCAGAATTACCAGTAAAAAAAAAAGACAATCAGAAAAATTTTGAAGTTTCATATCTCTCCATACATACACATATACATACATATGTGTTTATATATGTATATATGTGTATATGTATACACACATAAATAGTGTTACAGATGTTGTGCAAAGATGGGCATATTAATGCACTGTTGGTGTAACTACAAACTGGTCCATCAATTTGGGAAAGCAATTTGGAATTATGGGAATGAAGTGACTAAAATGTCTATAACTGACCCACTACTAAGATTCCACTACTAGGAACATAATCCAAGGAAGTCAGTGATAAAAAGAAAGTTATCTTAGAAAATATGGAACTAAAAATTTTGTGGAATTGAATGTTGAAAACTAAAAATGAATTCTGTTTAAAAAAAAGATTATCTCATGTTGATCAAAATATTTATAACACCGCTTTTTTTTGGTCTTTATTAATTTGTTTGTTTACTTTGAGTTTACAAGATTCAATTCTTCAAATTTTCTTTCCCTCCCTCCCCTCCCCCTTCATGATGGCATACAATCCAGTATAGGATCTGTAAATACTTTCACATTAGACATTAGTCAGGTTACAAAGTTGGATTGTACTAGATGGAATGAAAAATGGTAAAGAAGAAATAAAACCAAACAATGAAAAGAAAAAGATCAATTAGTTTGCTTCAATCAGGATACAAATTCAGTTCTTTCTAGTTCTTTCTCTGAATGTAGACATCTCTCTCCATCATGAGTCTTTTGGGGTTGACTTAAATCACTGCATTGCTGAGAAAAGTCCAGCCTATCATAGTTGGTCATCACACATATGTTGTGTCTGTCATTGTGTACAAGTTTCTCCTGGTTCTACTCTTCTCACTCAGCATCAGTTCATATAAGCCTTTCCAGGTAAATACAAAGTCCGTCTGCTCCTCGTTTCTTATAGCACAATAGTATTCCATTACATGCATATACTACAACTTGTTCAGCCATTCCCCAATTGATGGGCACCCCCTTAATTTCCAATTCTTTGCAACCACAAAAAGAGTTGCTATAATTATTTTTGTACATATGGGTATTCCTCCCACTTCTATGATCTCTTTGGGATATAACCCTAGAAGTGGTATTGCTGGGCCAAAGGGTATGAAATTATTTATAGCCCTTTGGGCATAATTCCAGATTGCTCTCCAGAATGGTTGGATCAGTTCACAACTCCACCAGCAATGCATTATTGTTCTAATTTCCCCACACCCTCTCCAGCATTTGTCATTTTCCTGTTTTGTCATCTTAGCCAATCTGACTGGTGAGATGTGGTACCTCAGAGTTGTATTGATTTGCATTTCTCTAATCAATAGTGATTTAGAGCATTTCTTCATATGCTTATAGATATCTTTAATTTCTTTCTCTGAAAACTGCCTGTTCATATCTTTGACCATTTATCAATTGGGGAATGACCTGTATTCTTATAGATTTGACTTAATTCTCTGTATATTTTAAAAATGAGTCCTTTATCAGAGACATAGGTTGTAAAAATTCTTTCCCAATTTCCCACCTCCCTCTTGATCTTGGTTACACTGGCTTTCTTTGTACAAAAAATTTTCAATTTAATGTAATCAAAATTATCCATTTTGCATTTTATAATTTTCTCTAATTCTTGTTTGGTCATAAAGTCTTTCCTTCTCCACAAATCTGACAGGTGAACTATTCTTGCTTTCCAAGATTGCTTACGGTATCATCCTTTATGCCTAGATCATGCACCCATTTAGACTTGATTTTGTTATATGGTGTTAGATAATGGTTTATGCCCAGTTTCTGCCATACTATATTCCAGTTTTCCCAGAAGTTTTTGTCAAATAGTGCGCTCTTATCCCCAAAACTGGGGACTTTGGGTTTATCAAACAATAGATTACTATACTCATTGATTACTGAATCTCATGCACCCTATCTATTCCATTGATCCACTACTCTATTCCTCAGCCAGTAAGTACCAAGTAGTTTTGATGACTGCTGCTTTATAATACAGATTAAAATCTGATATAGCTAGTCCACCTTCCCTAGCATTTCTTTTCATTAATTCCCTAGATATTCTGGACCGTTTGTTCTTCCAAATAAATTTTGTTATTATTTTTTCTAGCTCTATAAAATAGTTTTTTGGTAAATTGATTGGTATGGCACATATAATTTCATTTGGGTAAAGTTATCATTTTTATTATATTAGTTCGACCCAGCCACGAGCAATTGATATTTTTCCAATTAGTTAGATCTGACTTTATTTGTGTGAGAAGTGTTTTGTAGTTGTGATCATATAGATTCTGGGTTTGTTTTGGCAAGTAGATTCCCAAATATTTTATAATGTCTACAGTGACTTTAAATGGGATTTCTCTTTCTATCTCTTGCTGTTGAATTTCATTAGAGATATACAGGAATGCTAAGGATTTATGTGGGTTTATTTTATATCCTGCAACTTTGCCAAATTTATTTGTTGTCTCAAGTAGTTTTTTATTTGATTCTCTAGGATTCTCTAAGTATATCATCTGCAAAGAGTGATAGCTTGGTCTCTTCTTTGCCTAATTTGATTCCTTTGATTTCTTTTTGTTCTCTAATTGCTACTGCTAATGTTTCTAGTACCAGATTGAATAAGTGGGGTGATAGTAGACAACCTTGTTTCACTCCTGATCTTATTGGAAAGGTTTCTAGTTTATCCCCATTGCATATAATACTTGCTGATGGTTTTAAATAGATGCTACCTATTATTTTAAGGAAGGCTCCATTTATTCCTATAGTTTCTAATGTTTTTAATAGGAATGGATGTTGTATTTTTTCAAAAGTCTTTTCTGCATCTATTGAGATAATCATGTGGTTTCTGCTAGTTCATATGATCAATTATACTGATGGTTTTCTTAATATTAAACCATCCTTGCATTCCTAGAATAAATCCTACCTGATCAAAGTGTATTATTTTTGTGAGAAGTTGCTGTAGTCTTTTAGCTAATATTTTATTTAAAATTTTTGCATATATATTCATGAGGGAAATTGGTCTATAATTTTCTTTCTCTGTTTTATCTCTTCCTGATTTAGGTATCAGTACCATATTTGTGTCATACAAAGAATTTGGTAGGACTCCTTCACTAATTTTCCCAAATAGTTTGTAGAGTATTGGAATCAATTGTTCTTTAAATGTTTGATAGAATTCACTAGTAAATCCATCTGGCCCTGGAGATTTTTTCCTAGGGAGTTCACTGATGGCTTGTTTGATTTCTTTTTCTGAGATGGGGTTAAGTAATTTACTTCCTCTTCAGTTAATCTGGGGAACTTGCATTTTTGTAAATATTCCTCCATTTTATTAAGATTGTCACTATTTTGTAGTAATAAATAACTAGAAATAAAGCAGATGCTCATCAACTAGGGAAATGGTTAAACTGAGAAATACAGTTTACATAAAAACAAAATGCAGCAATAACATTTATTTATTTTTTAAAAAAATTATCAATTCATCAAAACTTAAATGGTGAAATTTTTGCCCATGGTGCTAAATGATGCTAAATTTTTGCCAAAGAAAACATACCTTTGCTTCTTTGAAGCTATCAATAAAAAGGATTTTATAAACATATTGTGCAATCTGTACTTTAAAAAGTAATATGCTTTTATGTAAACATTCTAAAACAAGAGATTACTGTAAATGCATTTAATAAGCTATAAAATGTTAAAAAAAAATAACTGGATCTTATACTCTGAACACTTTTTGAACATTTGTTTCTTATCCTGATCTATTGTTTTAACCTGTTAGATTCTAATGGAAACTCCCTCCAGAGGTGCAGCTGTTTTATAGCTCATCTGCTTCCTGTAGTCTAGAGCTGGAGTTCTTAACCTGGTATCCATTTCAGAGATTCCATAAACTTGGATAAGAAAAAAAAAATCTTTATTTCTATTAACCTTTAACTGAAATTCAGCATTTCCTTTAATTATTTACATTATATTCTGAGAAGTCCATAATTTCCACCAGATTGGCAAGGGTTTTACACAAAAAGGTTATTAATAACTCCCAATTATAGAGTTGACCAGATGCACTGTGAGGGGAGCCCAGGTTTTTCCAGTTCTAAGGCCAACCTGCTATTCTAAAAGTTCGTAACTGTTTTGAATCACAGATCCCTTTGGCAGTCTTGCGAAGTCTATGGAGCCCTTCTCAGAATAATGCTTTTAAATATGTAGGATTAAAAAGGAAATCTAGGGGCAGCTAGGTGGTGCAGTGAGTAAAAGCACCGGCCTCGGAGTTGGGATGACCCGAGATCGAATCCGGCCTCAGAAAATGAGCACCCACACACAAATAATGACTAGCCGTGTAACCTTGAGCAAGTTATTTAACCCCAATTGCTTTATAAAAAAAAAAATAAAAATAAAAAAAAGGAAATCTATTATATTTAGCTATCAAAATCTTAAAAAATTGGGGCGGCTAGGTGGCGCAGTGAGTAGAGCGCCGGCCCTGGAGTCAGAAGGACCTGAGTTCGGATACAGCCTCCGACACTTAACCCACACAAACAAAAAAAAACCTAGCCGTGTGACCTTGGGCAAGTTACTTAACCCCAATTGCCCTAAAAGGGGCAGCTAGGCAGCGCAGTGAGTAAGAGCACCAGCCTCGGAGTTGGGATGACCCGAGATCAAATCCGGCCTCAGAAAATGAGCACCCACGCATAAATAATGACTAGCCGTGTAACCTTGAGCAAGTTACTTAACCCCAATTGCTTAAAAAAAAAAAATCTTAAAAAATCAAGTTCAGACTCCAAGTTAAGAACCCCATCTATATTATGCCATGCTGCCTTTCAAACACTGCCTTACTAAATAATAATCCATTGACCAAAAAAGTATTATTTTCAAATAAAGAACATGAATTATTACTAATATGCAGAAAAACCATAAGAAAAAGAATTCTAGGGTTTTTTCTCCTCTTTAAAGTAGTGTTAAATATAGTCCAGAATAAATACAAATTTTCTACCACTGAAAAAAACCCTGGTAACACCATATCTCTTGAGATGCAGTGAAGGAACAGAATCAAGTTTGAATCCCCAAGATTAAAGCAAAAAGTAGCTTTTTTTTCCAAGTTACCAAAATATTTCAAAGATGTGTTTGAATATTAAGTCTGTAGACTTAAGCCCAAAATAACAATTTGTTCTATGTAACTGGTCATGACATATAGCATGATTGATTACATAACCTTGAACAAACCATTCAACACAAGCACAACTAAGAAACTACTAGTAAATATCAAGACCTTCCTAAATTTAAGTTTCTAACCAATTATCTGTCATATTATTTAGTGAAATGATAGAAGTATGAATTTATTAAGATACTTATGCCAATTCAAAATTCCTATCATTTTAATGCTAAATGGGCATGACTAAAAGCAAAAAGCAAAACAAATAGGGATTCCAAATTCTTTTCCAGTATTAGCTTCCTGTTTTTCATTTAAGGAATGACAGGAAACACACAACTTCTCAGCAAAAGTGGCCTTTTTCGGGGTGGAGAGGGCAGGGGAGTGTCATGAACCTCATTCCTTTTTAAAGCATCTCATACCCTCAAAGCAGGACTAAAAAAACAAAACAAAAAATGAGGTATATTGATTTAGAGAAAAGGATCCTTTCTAATTTATCAATGCTTATGTGGTATTAATGATTACTTTCTCTACATAAAAACATCTTGAAACCACTTATCAAAGTCATTTAGAACACACATATCAGTTGCTAATATACTGTTTGGCAACTATTTAAATTTTTACAACTCTTCTTTAATCTTATATGAAAGGGAAAAGTAAAATAATACTGTAAAGTATCTACAGTAATGACATAAAAGCACAAAAGCTTTCCTGAATTCCATTCACTCAAGCCAAGTGTCCACCACTTAAAAGGGTATCAAATACCAACAATGAACCCAGAATTTAATTTTTAAAAGGAGTAAAGAAAAGAGTACAAGGCTCAGTTATCTTTCTGAATCCAAACAGCAAGCCTGTTTTATATCACACTAGCTGAAACTGAAATTTATTGCTTCATTTACTAGTTATACAGAACCATAAGAGCATAGTTAGATGATCTCAAAGATCTCTGGTCCAATCTGCTTATTCTGGATATATCAAGTTATTTAATACAAGCAGTTAACTTTGATAATAAACTAAGAGCTTTTTTCCCCCTATGGCCCAACCACAATTTAAATGTAATGGTTCTTGATTATCTAAGACACTGGATACTAGAGAGAAATGTGTACTAGAGAAACCTTGAGCAAGTGTTTTAAGTCCACAGAACAAGGGGAAGGAGGACTTACATTAATATCACAGGAAAAAGGCAGACAGGAAAACAAAAGGGAAAAAGGAAACAATTATCTTAGAAATAAGAGATAAACTGAAAATGTGTGTGTCTATATGTCCATTCAAAATAAAGATAAAAAGTCAAATGGAAAATAGAAAATGTTATTTTGATAGTATTTCTAGACATCAGCAATAGTCAACAAAATGTGTATCTGAACATGTATGAATGAGGCTGATCTATGTCCACAGAACTCAGTTAAACAAAGCTCCTGCAAATATGTAGGATAGGGTTAGGCACTGGAGGTATATAAACATACATATATACCAATATGTATGGGGGTACACACACACACACACACACACACACACACACACATTCACACAGAATAGATGCAAGCTAATTTTAAGAGGTAGGCACCAGTAGCTGAGGGGATCAGGAAAGGCTTCCTTTAGAAAGTGGCACTTGAGCTAACCTTTGAAGAAAGCTAGGAATTCCAAGATGTGGCAATGAGGGAGTGAATTTTATACATGGGAAAGCATGAAGAAAGGAGACGACATGCCATTTGAGAGGAATAATAAGGAGGCCAATTTAACAAGACAAAGAAGAATATAAGCAATAAGGCTAAAAAGGTGAGGTGGGACCAGGTAGCAAATGTCAAACAGAAGAGTTTATATCTGATTCTAATGATAATAGGGAGCCATTGAAGTTTATTTAGCATGAGAGTGACATGGCCAGACCGGTGCTTTGAGAAAATAATTCTGGTACCTGTATGAGAATGAACTGAAATATGGAAAGACATGATTAGGGATACCAGTTAGGAGATCATTGCCACAGCCAGGGAAGAAGTGATAAGGGTCAGGATAATGGGCAGTGAGTGGAAAGAAGGAAACAGTAATCAAAAAATGCTGAGGAGATAGAAATGACAAGATAAGGTACTTGCAAGATAAGTTGCAAACCTAGGTAATTGTGAGGATGGTGATATTCTTGACAGAAACAGGTAAATTTATAAGGGCTGGATTTTGGGGTAAAGATGATGAGTTCTGTTTTAGACATGTGGATGTCCAAATGCCTCTGATGCCTATGAAATATCTGGTATCAGATGCCTCAACTTCACATTAATTACATATAAGGCTTACCCATAAATAGAGACAGCAAGGTGGCAGAGTGGATAGGGTACCAGGTTTGGAGTAGGAAGACTCATCTTCCTGAGTTCACATGTGACCTCAGACAATATGTTATGCTACACAAGTCACTTCTCCCTGTTTGTCTCAGTTTCCTTTCTGCCAAATGAGCTGGAGAAGGAAATGGCAGACCACTCCAATAAATTTTTTTTTCAAATATGGCAGTCAACAATGAGGAGATACATTCTCATCTTCTTTGCAGAGGTAGTAGGTTACAGGCATGGAACATTGCATGTAACACCAGATTTTTCTACATAATTGGTTGGTTTTACTTAACTAGTTTTTTCTTTGTTTTTGTCTTTGCCATGGGAGACAGTTCTCTGGGAAGAATATACTAGAAAACCTAAGTGATACAGAAACAAAAGCTATGACTCAAAATTTATTCAGAAAAAAAGCCAAAACCATACAATCAAAGTTAAAGGTCATGTCCCTTGGATTGAATTGCCTTCTCCCTCCTTTTTTATTCTTTGTTAGAGAAAAAAAAAAAAAGCTTTCTGCAAAAGGATGGAAGGGATATTTGGAGATGAAAGTGATATAAAAATGAAATATATCAATAAAAATTTTAAAATAAAAGACATGCCTCCTTTCTTTTAACATTAATAAACTAATGGTACTTTTGGAGAATATGTATTATATGAGTGTTTATCAGGGTATATTAGTTAGTTAATAAACATTTATGTACCAGTTATTATGCTAAGCTCTGGAGACAGCAATCTAGTGGCAGAGATAATACATAAACATATGTACAAATAAGCTATATATAGGATAAATTGGAACTTATCAACAGAAGGAAGGCACTGGCACGGGGTGGGGAACCTGTGGCCTCAAGGTCACATGTGACCCTCTAGGTCCTCAAATACAATGCTTTGACTGTCTCCAGACTTCACAGAACAAAGCCCCTTAAAAGGATTTGTTCTATAAAATTTAGATTCAGTTGAAAGATTGTACTTGAGGACCTAGGGAGCCACATGTGTCCTTGAGGTCGTAGGTTTCTTGAGCCCTGCACCAGTGTCTTGTATCAATAAATTTTAAAGTAAATAAAAATTAAAACAGAAAATTAGCATACCGATTTATTCAACTGAAAACTAAGGCAAGGCTTAATGGTATACTCTTAGTTCTCATTCTAAATAAAGGGATATAAATTGATGTTTGTGATTAAGAATATGCTTTATAGATAGGAAAACTTCAGAAATGTACATGCTAATGCCTCATGTTGGCAATGAGGGGACCTTGGATTTTCAAAGACCATGTCAGCAGAGAGCAAACTGTCTGGAATGTTCTAATAGGCTGGAAAGTATCTGAATACTGGCCCAGTCATGGACCCTCTGCTATCTGAACACCAGCTTAGCTCAGAACATGCTTATCACTAGGTTGCTTAGTCAGTCATGTATTCTTGGCAACTCACAAAACAATGAAAATAAAAAAGGTCTTCAGACCAGGGAAGCACCATTCTGATTCAAAAGTAGCTATGGAGCAGTGGCGAAAAAGAGAACAAAGGTACAAGGAAGCACAAAATTTACAGACTGTCTATAAATACTAACTTAGTTGCTGGTGTTCCAAATATAAGATCCTTCTCCAGTGAACAAGTTATTCTAACTTCCAAAATGAAGCTACAGCTAAATAGAAAGATGGTTCCTAGGGAGACAAATTGAAAAGGCAAATAAAGGAATTGATGAAGTTGGTTTTTGTGCATCCAAAGTCAATAAGAAACAGGTTGTGGAATATTTTCTCATCTTAAATTCCAACACTCATGACAAACATTTACGAAGAGACCATCATGAAAATACTTGCTGCTCATATGCCAACATCTGTTGTAGAGTAAGAAGACACAGAGAGCCACAGAATCACGTAATTTTTGTGTTGGAAGGGACCTCAGGAACCATCCCTTCCAAGCTATTACATAAAAGAAATCCACACTACAGTAAGTGGCCATCCAGATCTGCTTGAAGACCTACAAAAAAGAGGAACCCACCATCTCCCAAGACAACCTGCTCTACCTATGGATAGTACTATTAGGACATTTTTCCTGATATTAAACCCAAATTTGCCTCTATGAAACTTTTACTTATCACCCCTGGTTCCACTTTCTGGGGCCAACACCCCACCAAAAACAAACTCCAACCCAAAAAACAAAATAAATCCTTATTCCATGTGATAGCCCCTGAAATATGTGGACATAGTATTCATAGACCTGAATCTTTTCCAGGCTAAATATTCTTGGTTCCTTGAGGTGATCTTCCTCTACCCATTTCTAGATCCAGCTAATCAATGTCCTTTATAAATTGTGCTGTCCAAAACTAAATGTAATACTCCAAATAGAACTACCTCCTTATTTCTAGAATCTATGACTTTTAATTCAGTCCAAGGTCGCATTATCATTTTTGATTGTTCTCATTGTTGATTCAAATTAAACTTTATAGTCTATTCAAACTCCCAGATCTTTTTCAAACTCCTATCTATGACTCCTCTATTCTGTACTTGTGAAAATCATTTTTTAAACTTATAATTTGTTCTTATTCATCTATTAGGGTCAGCCCAATATTCTAATCTGTCAAGATTTTTTTAGATCCTACCATCCTTTTTATAGAGTACTTTTATATAACTGAGAAACAATAAACAGAGAAATCTTTCTTCTATTCTGGAGATCTTTAAACCAACTGTGTATGGCTAAGAATTTTGTCTACTATGGAATATCACTTGTCTGTTTACTCTGAATATCATCGATAATGTTCTTTTTTTAAAATTAATTTATTAGTTTAGTTTCAGTTAACAAGATTCAATTCCATAGTTCCTTGATTTTCAAATTTCCTTTACTTCCCTCCCCCCTCCCCACACGACAGCATATAGTCCAGTATAGGATCTGCAAATGCATTCATATTAGACATTATTCCAATTACAAAGGCGTATTGTACTAGGTGGGATGAAAGATGGTAAGGAAGAAATAAAACCAAACAATGAAAAGAACAAGATCATTTAGTTTGCTTCCATCAGGATTCAGGCTCAGTTCTTTCTAGTTATATCTCTGGATGGCGCATTTCTCACTTTCTTGAGTCTTTCGGGATTAACTTATATCACTGCATTGCTGAAAAGAGTCCAGTCTGTCATAGTTGGTCATCACAGATATGGTATGTCTGTGATTGTATACAAATTTCTTCTGATTCTACTCTTCTCACTCAGCATCAGTTTGTATAAGTCTCTCCAGGTAATTATGAAATCCGTCACCTCTTCGTTTCTTATAGCACAATAATATTCCATTACATTCATATACCACAACTTGTTTAGCCATTCCCCAATTGATGGGCACCCCTTTAGTTTCCAATTTTTTGCAACCACAAAAAGGGCTGCTAAAAATATTTTTGTACATATGGGTCTTCCTCCCACTTCTATGATCTCTTTGGGATATAACTCTAGAAGTGGTATGGCTGGGTCAAAGGGTATGAAATTATTTATAATCCTTTGGGCAAAGTTCCAGATTGCTCTCCAGAATGGTTGGATAAGTTCACAAATCCACCAGCAATGTATTAGTGTTCCAATTTGTCCACATCCTCTCCAGCATTTGCCACTTTCTTGTTTTGTCATCTTAGCCAATCTGACTGGAGGGATGTGGTATCTCAGAGTTGTTTTGATTTGCATTTCTCTAATTAATAGTGATTTAGAGCATTTCTTCATATGCTTATAGATATCTTTAATTTCTTTCTCTGAAAACTTCCTATTCATATCCTCTGACCACTTATCAATTGGGGAAGATAATGTTCTTTATGTATATGTAGAATAGCAGTTCTCAAACTTTTTGATCTCAGAATCCTTCTACATTAAAAAAATCACTGAGGACCCCAAGGAGCTTTTGTTTATATATACTGGTATTTACTGCATTATAAACAAAAATCTCATTTTCAAAAAGTCATTTAAAAATAAACCTATTGGGGTGGCTAGGTGGCGCAGTGAGTAGAGCGCCGGCCCTGGAGTCAGAAGGACCTGAGTTCGGATCAGGCCTCAGACACTTAACCCACACAAACAAAAACCTAGCCCTGTGACCTTGGGCAAGTTACTTAACCCCAATTGCCCTAAAAGGGGCGGCTACGTGGCGCAGTGAGTAAGAGCACCAGCCTCGGAGTTGGGATGACCCGAGATCAAATCCGGCCTCAGAAAATGAGCACCCACACATAAATAATGACTAGCCGTGTAACCTTGAGCAAGTTACTTAACCCCAATTGCTTAAAAAAACCAAAACAACCCATTATATATTAACATAAATAATATTTAATGAAAAATAATTTTCACAAAATAAAGTTAAAAGAAATAATGTTATTTTTCCAAAACAAAGAATCAGTCAAAAGAATGGCACTGTTTTACATCATTTTGCAAATCCCTTTAGTATCTAGTTTATTAATAAAAGCTAGCTAGATTCTCATATTCTGAATGTAATTTGTTTCCATATGTTGTTCTGGTTAATATATATGAAGAAAATCTGGTCTCACAAAGATATGTACTTGGAAAAGGGAGGAATATTTTAAAAGGCAAAAAAGTTTTAGTATTATTATGAAAAGTTTTGACCTTGAGGACTCCTTGAAAGAGTTTCCTTGAAAGAGGACCTTCTAAAAGAGTCTCAGGAACTCCCAGGCGTCCAAGGACCATACTTTGAGAGGTGCCAATATAGATGATTCTCACGAAAATGCTATACAGATGGGAAATTAAGCATGTTGGTTGGTGGTAGATGTACTGATATTAATAAGGTCTGAGTTTTTTTTCTCATGCCTTTGGTTTCTCTTCCTCCTTCAGAAAATCTGGAGAAAGATCTACACAATTTATTACCTTCTCTGGATAGAACTGATCTCATTCAGTTGCTTTTACCATTGTTGTAGGTACTTAGAAAATACCTGCTGAACTGAATTACTTATCTTGTCTCCCTTCACATCCCTTGAGAATTAATCTCCTAAAATACCCTTACAGAAAAATTCCACAGCACTTTCTCTTCTCTCCTGCCTCAATTACTGTGGTAAACTGCCTAACTGGGAGGCAGGGAATATGACTAAAATGAAATCCACTCACCCCATTTCCTCTTGCTACTGACCCCAGGTACTTCTCTGGACTGTAGGCTATCTGGTTTAGGGTTTACATGGTATTCGGGAGGGCTAGCACTTCTGGTGTGAGGGTCTGCTGAGCTCTTTTCAGGGCTGCCAATCCATCTTTGGTGTCTACTTTAACTCTGTGTCTATTCTTCACTAGTGACTCTAAGAAGCTGTAATCATCTGCAGCAGCCATACCCTGCTAAAACCATCTCTGCAGACAGGTTAGGTTGAGGGTAACTGACAGGCCCCAAACCCATGGGGGAATTGGGGTATGCCAACCACAACCATGGAAAGACTTCCCCAGTGAATGGATGGATGAGAACGGTTTGTTCTACCAGCCATGAAGGCAGTTGAAGCAGGCACTGTGGAGCACTTAGAACTTGGTCAGACATCAGACACTAAGGTCATCCACACTACATCCCAGACCACTGTCAGCTGTCCTGAATTTTTTCTTGCTATTGGAGTTTGATGACTCTGGGAGAATGAGGCTGACCACTTTGTGCAACTCTGCCTCACTTAAATCTAACTCACCCTCAAGTCAAGACATGACCCCACAATATCACTGGTCCTCTTCAAAAGCAAAGGATGAACAATAACGTAGTTTAAAATAGCTACTAAAGGTAATGATTCAATAAACAGAATAACAGCATCTTAGTCTCCCTAGGAAAGTTCTCCTAGACCAGTCTCCCACCCAGTATAGGGGGCCCTTATTAACTTCTTTTGTACATGGTCTTGGCTTCTCTGTGTTTGAATTCTTATGGCGATAGCTTATTTACCAATTTTAGGTGTTCAGTTGTGTCTGACTCTTTGTGACCCCATCTGGGTCATGAAAATAAAGGACAAATAACATCTGGTCCAACCTAGGAGGATATGGTTTAACTTATTTAACAGAAAGAGGGGCCCACAGAATTCATGGAAGCAGTTAAATCCAATTATCTAATGAGACCTACACACCTAGTTTCATCTGGCAACTTTTCTCCAGATCTTCTCTATAGGTTCTCTGCATAATGTTCAGATATTTCATACTGTCATTAAAAAAAAAAAAAAACAAAACAAACAAAAAAAAAAACCAAGCCTTCATTATACTGGCCTATCTTAGTATTTCTAATCTACAAACTACTATACCACTGAGGAACTTCATGTATAATCACAAAATTTCAGAGTTGAAAAAGAGACATCAAATTTAAACCATTCAAAACCATTGCCCATCTCAAACATTCTCAACAAATGATTACCCAGCCTTTGCTCAAAGACCTCCAATAAGGGGAAACCTATTATATTCTAAGAGAGTCCATTACCTTTGAATAGCTCTAAGTGTTAAGACATTTCTTCTTACACCAAAATCAGATTTACTTCTTTGTGGTTTCTAAACCATTGGTCTTAAGTTTTGCCCACACTGAACAGTTCTAATACCTCTTCTACACAAATACCCTTCAAACACCTGGAAGATTTAGTATGCTGACCTCTTAGAACTCTTCTCTTATCCAAGTTCAGCAACCCTAGTTCCTGCTTCTCTTCTCTAGTCCATCCTTCAAATAACTGCTAAAATAATGTCCCTAATATACAAGTTTACTTACTCACATGCCTCTGACCAAACCTTCAGTGACATCCTATTAGCTTTCAAATCAAATCAAATACTGCATGATACATGAAAATAATCTATAATCATAGAGCCATAAGACCAAACCATTGATCATGAGTAATAGTACAATGAAAGAAGTTACAAAATCCACAAGATTTTAAAACAATCAGAATATAAAAAAGGACCAATTCCAGAAGTGATTTAACATTTAAAAGGTGGAGTCTAATAATATGTCATAAAGAAACATACAGAGCACTCTAGTGTTCAAGACTATGAAGAATACAATTTATATAAATTAAGATAAGAGAATCAGGAGAACGTAATTATTACAGATGCAGTATTAGTAAATTGTTTGGATATTTAAGAACAAAGAAGCCTTGTTAATTCCCTCCAAATCATACCCCTATGACTATTATTTTAATCCTAAAGGTTTAGTCTCACTTGGTGCTTTAAGACATTCTAGACTGTACATTCTATTCTCTGCTTTTAAGTTGAACTTACAATATAAAGAACTTTCACATTATCAAGAGTAACACCATCATCTAGGATGTTCCTGGGTGATTTAACTCATTTTTATACTATCGTTTTTGATTCTTTCAATTTATGTCCCATACCTATTCGCTGTTCTCCTTTTTACTATCAGTGTCTCTGGTCAAAGACATCTCTTTTCTGGACTATAGAGAATTACTTTTTTTGAATTCAGGTACTATATTCCTTAAATTTCTTATCACTGCCACCAAAACATTTAGACACCCATTTTAACGATCCTGATTCTCTTCTAAAATGCTATAGTTTGTTCCAAAGATGTCTTCATCATTTATGAAGAGAGAGAACGCTAAAAACACGTTATACTTTACAAATAGAATAAGAACAATATATTATCAAAAGCCCGAAGCAAAATCAACTCAAAATTCCCATTTCCATTCCAAATTACTTATTTTGAAGAAAATTAAAACAGAATCCACATTCTGGGCTCAATTTATCTTTGCCATAACCAAAAGTGGCTAGATTAAATAACTAATGGCCTTGTGCAGTAAGTAAAGAGAACTGGTTTGGGCAGAACCAGGAACTAGGAATGGAAAGCACAGAGGAAGATTTTTAGATTATTATAAGAAAACACATCCTTACATCCTAAAGTTGTCCTAAAGCAATATAGCTAACTACCTTAGCTGGTGAGTGGATAATCAACCACTTCAGTAAACAGTGAGTTTTCCATCACTGGAAGTTTTTAAGCAAAGACTGAATGAGCACTTGTCAAAATTCTGGAAAGGTGATTTCTATATAGGTAGGGTTGGACTAGATGGTACTTGGGGTCCCTTTGAACTCTGAGATTCTGTGATAGTGTGTGCCTAACACAAAGGGGCTGTTTATAGTTCTAAGAGTACTTAACAGGCCAGTGTTGCTTAAAGTCAGAAAGACTATCAGAAAGGACACAGAATAGAAAACATAAATGGAGGACCAAAGTAGCATCTAGATGGTGACTGGACAATAATAAGCTGCCAGAAATGGAGGGCAAAGAATAGGAGTGCAATAGGAATACTGAAAGTCTGGGTATAGTACCAGATATGGAAATTTGAAAACTAACAAAAATGAAGGTGGAGAAAGAGGAACAGTTTAATAATAATGATGATGATAACAGCTAGCATTTATTTAGGACTTTTCTATATATATAAAAACTCATGTGATCCTCAAAATATTCCTGTGAGGAAGGTTCTATTATTATCTCCATTTTACAGATGAGGGAACTGAGGCTGAGAGAGGTTAAGTAACTTATCCAAGCTTACACAACTACTAAGTGTCTGAGGTAGGATTTTAATTTAGGTCTTTCTGACTCCAAGTCTAACACATCACCTAGCTGCCTACGCAGTTTAGACAGAAAACAGAAATACATTAAATGGGTGACTAAAATAGACTTTATAACATTTAAAATCTTACATTATAAGTTTTGTTAAACATTTCTAAATACTCAATTCAACAATTTGACAAACATTTAAGCTCTTTATGTACTTGAAGAGGTTATGCACTCTGGCTAGAAAATGCTAAATATCAAGATAAAAACTTGTCTATTTCCTGCACTATAGTTACTATTATGTCACATCTCAAGTATAATTATATTCCTAGACAAAAACACCACATTATGTTAAACTTAACTCAACTACAGCAAGCTAATTGCCTAAAGACCAAGTGATCTTTCTTTTGAAAGCTGTTAATAAGTATCTCAGGTACAGTATATAAACTAAGGAAATATCTGAGTTAGTTCTCAAAAGAATAATACAGCAATTAAAAAAAGGTTAGTCTTTCAGCAACCACAAACATATGGATAGCTGCCAGAACTGGAAGCTCAGATAAAATTTTAAAACAAACTAGTTTTTTTGGGCAGGTTAGTAACTGTCCCTGTCTAGCAGGCACCCAAAAGAACCATTTTCCTCTTCACCCCTGAGGGTCAGGAAAAAAAAAAAGAAAATATTTTATGCACACAGCATACTTAGTCACTGCTTTTCCCCTAAGTGAACCCTCAAATTTACCACATTCTTAACACCTGTGGTCTGGGGCTATTATAATGGTCATCTAACTTTTCTTGCCTCTACAATCTTTTCTGTAGTCCATTCTTTACAGAGCTGCCAAAATCTTCTTCCTAATAACTTCCAGGTTTAATGACATCATACTACTCAGTTTCAAAACCTTTCAATGACATCCTACTGGCTCTCAAATAAAGAGCTTTTTAGACTGGCATTCAAGGCCCTCCACAATCTGGGTCCAACCCAACTCTCCAGTCTCATTTCTCAGCAGACCTCTTCTTCCCACTACAGCAAAAGTGAGCTTTCTACTCCATCTACTTCATCTATCATAAGATAATCGATCATAAACCTAGAGCTTAGGATTCTAATCTAGACCTGAGGCTATCTAGTCAAAAGCCTCATTTATAGATCAGGACACTGCAGCCCAGGAAGATTAAAGGGAATTAATTGTCAATGGTCAGACAGGTAGCAACTGGGAGATAGGATCTGAACCCAGGTGAAGTAACCTGAGAGCTCATCTTTCCCTTGTAACCCTGAACTTTCCCACCTTTGTGGCTTTCTGTATGCCAGTCTCTCTCTCTCTCTCTCTCTCTCTCTCTCTCTCTCTCTCTCTCTCTCTCTCTCTCTCTCTCTCTCTCTTTTTAAATGTTTCATTAACTTCTGGTTTACATCATTCATTTCCACCAGATTTTAAGTTACAAATTTTCTCCCCAGTTTTCCTCTACCCACCACCCCAAATAGCGGTCCCATAGGATACCCCCTCCTCCAATCTGCTCTCTCCCATACCCCCTTCGACTTTTCCAGTAGGGCATGGTGCATCTCTATACTGTATATCTTATTTCCCAATTACATATAAAATAGTATTAATAATGGTATATATATATATATTTTTTTAATATTTGATTTTAAAACTTTGAATTCCAGATTCATTCCCTTCCTCCCTTGTCAACCACCATTACTGGAAAGAGAATCAATTCAGTACAGGTTGTACATTTGTAGCTATGCAAAACATTTCCATAGAGGACAACTGTAAAAGACTGATTATACTTCCCTCCCTCCTATCCCACCTCCCAATTGCTCTATTCTCTACATTGATACTGTCATTTTCAAAAGAGGGTGCTTCCAACTTCCCTCCCCCAAGCCTGCCCTCCCATCATACTTCCACTTATCCCCTTCCCCCCTACTCTCCTGTAGGCTGAGATACCCTATTTAGTGTGTATATCATTCCTTCCCTGAGCCAAATTCAATGAGAATAAGGTTAACCCATTCCCTTTTGCCTTCCTGTTCTTCCCCTCCATTGTAACCATTTTCTCTTGCCTCTTCTATATGAGATAGTTTACCCTATTCTGTCTCTTCCCTTCTCCTCTCATTATATTCCTCTCTCACCTCTTAATTTCACCTTTTAAGTATCATCCCTTCCTATTCAATTAGTCCTGTGTCCTCTATCTATGTATACCTGTAAACATATATACACATATCCACATATGTATTCATACACCCATATACCCTCCTATACACACACACACACACACACACACACACACACATATTTCTGTTCCCTTCAACTATTTTCATACTGAGAAAAGTTTCATCAGTTACAATTATTGTTTTTCCATGTAGGAATGTAAATAGTTCAACTTTGATAAGGTCCTTATGATTTCTTTTCCCTGTTTACCTTCTCAAGCATCTCTTACTTCTTGTGTCTGAATGTCAAATTTTCTATTCAACTCTGGTTTTTACATCAAGAATACTTAAAGTCCTCTATTGCATTGAATGACCACATTTCCCCCTGAAACATGATACTCAGTTTTGCTGGGTAGGTGATTCTTGGTTTTAATCCCAGCTTCTTTGACCTCCTGAATATCATATTCCAAGCCCTTCAATCCCTCAGTATAGAAGCTGCCAGATCCTGCGTTATCCTGGTTGTGTTTCCACAATATTCAAATTGTTTCTTCCTGGCTGCTTGTAATATTCTCTCCTTGATCTGAGAATTTTGGAACCTGGCTATAATATTCCTAGGAGTTTTCTTTTGGGGATCTTTTTCAGGAGGTCATCAGTGGATTCTTTCAATCTCTATTTTGCCCTCTGATTCTAAAACATCAGGACAGTTTTCCTTGAGAATTTCTTGAAGGATGTCTTCTTAGGTTCTTTCTTTGATCATGGCTTTCAGGTAGTCCAATAATTTTTAAATTATCTCTCCTGGATCTATTTTCCAGGTCAGTGGTTTTTCCCACGAGATATTTCACATTGCCTTCTATTCTTTCATTTTTGGGTCTATTTAACAGCATTTTGATTTCTCAAAAAGTCACTAGCTTCCATTTGCTCCAATCTAATTCTGAAAGAATGATTCTCTTCAGTGAGCTTTTGAGATTCTTTTTCCATCTGGCAAATTCGACTTTTAAAGGCATTCTTCCCCTCATTACCTTTTTGAGCCTCTTTTACCATTTGAGTTAGTCTATTTTTTAAGGTGTAATTTTCCTCAGTCACGTTGTTGACTCTCATTTCATACTTTTCTTGTAGCATTCTCATTTCTCTTCCCAATTTTTCCTCCACTTCTCTTCTCTGCTTCTTAAGGTCCTCTGTGGCCTGTAAACAGCTTGTATTTTTCTCTTAAGCTGTTGGTGCAGGAGTTGTGACTTTACTATCTTCCTCTTGTTCCATGCTTTGATCCTTTTTGTCCCCAAAATAGAAGTCTAATGTTAGATTCTTCTATTTACTTTTATTCCTTTGCCTGGTCATGTTGCCATTCAATTACTTGACTTTTGGGCTTTCTGCCACAGTAGGACTCTGCCACCAGACAGGGGAGCTCTGTTCTAAAGGCTGAGGTTTTCTCAGCTGCTGGAGCTATTATTTGGGTGCCCTCTCTGGAGCCTCCACACACTCTGGCAAGCTGGTCACAGCCCCCAGGACCTCCACCCTAGACCACAATCCAGATCCAAGTAGGTTAAAACCAGAGCGATTACCCCTCAGACTGGTTGCTTGGTCCCCCTACAGTCTGTAGGCCAGGAGCTGAAGCTGCCATGTGTTGGCCACAGCCTTCAGTGGCTTCTCCCTCCAGGGGGATAAAGGCTGACCACACTCCCAACTACTGGATCCCAAAGTCCACACTGCATTGACTGCTCATTGTGTCCTTAGTATCTATGTGTTAATAATTCTGGAAACCACCACAGCTGCTGGTAATCTAAAGTCCCTCCAGCTGGTGGTTGGTCAGGCCTCCCTGGGGCTAAAACCTCTAGTGCAGGGGGCTGGGGTAGGCTCCCAGAGCACTGTACTGGCTGATTCCTGCCAGCCTGCTAGGCTATCCTCAGTGGGAGGTTGGCTTCTCTGTGCATTCTGTGGGTTATGTAGCTCCAAAGTTTCTTCAGAGTCCCCTTTTAAATGAATTAGGGGAGGTGGCAGCCGCAGCCCCATGGAAGTCCTGTTTCTACTCCGCCATTTTGACTGTGCCAATCTCTTCTGATCAGCCTATCTTCCAGGTAAAATCTCTGTCTTCCTGCACTGCTCAGCTGAAAAGCCACCTCTTCTTTGATCCTTTCCCTAACTCCTCCAAACAGAAATAAACTACTGCTTCTTAAGGCTACCAGGCTACCATTTGTCTCTTCTATGCATTCAACCCTTTGGAACTTAATGTTAATTCTGTGCATCTCATTCCTATGCTCAGTGAGAAGCTTCTTGATTTAAAAGACTGCAGGTTTGGTTTGGTTTGGTTTTTCCATTTTAAGCACCATACCAGTCATTCTTTAGTGCTAGCTTAAGTGAAGTGAAATAAAAGGACATTATTATTGGGTGACAAAAGCTGTAAAAGCAAAGATGTACAATGAAAAAAAATTAAGAAACATGAAGGAATTGGGAGATGAGGGAGAAGAGAGTAAAAAGGATATAAAAATGAAAAAGTAGAGCAGTCAGCTAGGAGGAAACAATAAAGACGATTCTTCATTTTGGGAGGGGGAAGACACATCATCAGAGGAACTCAGTGTCTTTCACTTGTATTTTGCTATATGCCATCACAAAATTATAGAGATTACAAAAAGGAATAGTTTGAAACTTAAAAATAAGACGTTTCAAAGTGAGGTCTACATCATCAAGCAAAGGGTTACATGAAAAGGCTACATGCACTGGCATAAACTAACCGTTCTAAAAGACTTAAGAATGCTGATCAACACAATGACTCTGAAGGTTAAAGCTGAAGAATGTACTCACCTCCAGATAGAGAGGATGGACTCATACGCAGAATGAGACATACAATTTTGGTTGTGGCCAATGCAGGAGTTTGTTTTGCTTCACTATGCTTTTTTTCCCCACAAAGACTTTTTCTTTCTTTTCTCCTTTTTTTTTGGGGGGGGGAGGTGTGGGGCCAGGAGAGGGGTAGAGGATTGAGAAGAAGAAAAAAGATTCCTGACAATTAAATTAATTTAATATTTAAAGCCTATGCTTATGCCATTTAAAAGTAATAAAAATCATTAAAGAAATGAATTTTTCAGAGTAATGCCTAGTTTAATTTGTTGGAGAGATTAAATCTAGCATGTTCAAAAATCAAGAAAATTTTATTGCAAAAATAAAATCAAGGGTCAACTAGGTGGCACAATGAGTAGAGAGCACTGACCCTGGAGTCAGGAGGACCTGAGTTCAAATCTGGCCTCAGATACTTGCCACATTTACTAGCAGTGTGACCATGGGCAAGTCACTTAACCCCAATTGCCTACCCTTCCTACCTCCAAAAAAAAATTAAAAAAAATAAAATATTAGACTTTATCAAGCTCTTTAGCAGAATTCACCTAAGACAATAAAGACCCTTAAGACAAATGCCATCAACAATATAAAAAATATAAAATCACTAATAAATGAATGCAAATTAAAATAATAGCAATATCTCACTTATCAAACTGAAAATGAAAAAAGTCAGTGTTTTTGCAGCTAAGAGAAAAAGTGCTGGCAGAGCAATGAACGGTCTAATTATTCTGGAAAAAATATGGAATTGTTTGAAAAAATTACTGAACTGTTCACATTCTTTAATATCTCAATTAGGCTAATATATGCCAGTCAGCTAGCAAGCATTTTTAAAAAGCTCATTATGTGTCTAATACTATACTGAATATTAGGGATAAAAAGAAATGCAAAAAACAATCCTTGGCCTTAAGAAATATATTATTTTAATGAGGGAAATAACATGTAAACGACTAGGTTATATAAATGATATATGCAGAGTAGATAGAATGTAATTTGAGAAAAGTCAAAGTCACTACCAGATGGGAGGGAATGAGTAAGGCCTCAGAAGGTGGGCTGACAGAGAATTTGAGCTACTTGAGTGAATAGAGCATATGACCTTGAGTCAGGAAGACCTGAGTTAAAATATTACCTTAGACATTCAGCTGTGTGATCCTGGGTAAGTCACTTACCCTGTCTGCCTCTCTTTCCTCATCTGTAAAATAGTGTAAATCCAAGCATGAGCAGCCTTCCAGGGGATGGCTGCTGTGAACAGCTTTCAAGACTCTGATTATATAGTATAGTGAAAACTCTATTTATTCAATAACAAACAGAGCACAAAATTCACAGAAAATCAAGGTACAGCATTCACAATGTTACAACTTATCACAGAAAATCAAAATATACAGCATTCACAATGACATAATAACTCAACAACTGATCACTAAAATGGCCACATAGTTTTCATCAAAGTGGTCGCATAGTTTTGAATAAAGTATAATCATTTAGTCAATCAATCACTTAGTAACTCAATCATTCAATCATAAAGTACAAATGGTCAAAGTCCTCTACCCAGGGGTGCACTAAGTTACAAATCAGTCACTATTCAGTCATCAGTCACTACTCAGTACCCTCTTAAGGAGTAGTGGGAAATACACAGACCATCTACCCCTCAGTCACAAGTAAATCACAATTTCATCACTACTCAGTATCTGAGGAAAGGTCTTTTCATCTTGATCAGGGCAGGCTTTCAGTTTCCTTCAGACTCCTCTTTCATGGTCCCAGCTTCCGCCTGAATCTAACCAACTGCCACCTGAGTTCAAAGGCAGACAGCTCCCAACTCCTTGTCCAGCTCTCCTTGTAGTTCCTATTCCACCACACTGGGGCTTCATAGTGTCCAGTATACCTCAAATCCTTCACAGTCTGTATTCCTGGGAAGACAAGGCTTAACAAAGCCACATGAACAATCATATATATTAACAAAACCACAACAACATTTGTATAGAATACAGACACCACAGGCATGATTCCTCAGTCTTTGGCAGCTCTAGCTGGCCCTCAAAAGTCTTTAGCAGCTTCCTTCTCAAAATCAAAATCACTTTCTCCACAGAAGTTCCAGTCCAGCAGCAGCAGCCTAGCCTTCAGGTGCTCATCCCCAAAAGTTCTGACTTTCCCAGCCCCTGCTCTTCCTTATATATGGTATTGCTCT
Organism: Gymnobelideus leadbeateri; assembly: GCA_011680675.1. NCBI lineage: Eukaryota > Metazoa > Chordata > Mammalia > Diprotodontia > Petauridae > Gymnobelideus > Gymnobelideus leadbeateri. The sequence continues at coordinate 586,380 of WOXC01010398.1, read as the reverse complement.
TCCCTGTTCAGCCCCTTCCTGTTATATCAGCAACAGGGGTTCACACCTTCTGTTTCTTTAACAGAGGCTTAATTTGAAACTAGGTGCTAAGTACCCATCAGCTTTTCAATACAAAGGGATCTTCAAATTTCATTACTATTACATAGGGGTAATAATAGTACCTACCTTCCAGGGTTTCTGTGAGGATAAAATGAGATAATATTTGCAACACACTTTGCAAACTTTACAGTGCTATATAAGTTCTAGCTATCATAACCATCATTATAGGAAGCCAAAGATACCAATAGGCAGATGTGAGGGGGAAGAGCATTCTAGACAGGGAGAACAGCCAGTGCAAGAGCAACAGAGATGGAAAATTGAGTGTCATATCTAAGGAAGTGCAAGTAGGCCAGAGTGTATGGAGGGGAAAATGGTATAAAAAGGCTGAAAAGGAAGGAAGGGGCCAGGTTAAGGAGTTATTATTCCCAGCAGCATTATTTATTATAGCAAGAAGTTAGAAGCAAATAGTAGCAAGTGGGAATCAGCTGAACAACCTGAAGCACACATTAATATAATGTTAGAGTATTACATCAAAAGGAACAAATTCAAAGAAACACGGAATGATGTGTAGGAACTGATGCAGAGAAAGCTGAACCAAATAATATATCCACTGACTACAAAATGAAAAACAACAAAATTTAGGTAAAATGCATTGGACAATTTTTTTTTTGCTAAAGTGCAAACATATATGTGGCTTCCTATTAATAGCAAACAACAAAAACAGAAAATTAAAATACTGTTGGGTCAAAATAAATTTATATTAAAATTTTGCTAAACTTCTGTGTGTTTTTAATTGAAAGGCTGTCTATTGGGAAGTGACTATATCAAAACAAAATGTATCAATGATCATAAAAAAAAAAAATACTAGAGTCAATATATTACTGGGAAAAGAGTACTGGACTTGGAGTATAAGAACCTGGACTAGAATACCAGATTTACTACTTTTTACCTGAGGGACACTGGATAAGTCACTCTACTTTGATGAACTTCAATTTTCTCCATTTGTAAAAATGAGAAGGTTGGATTTAAATGACCTGTAGGATCCCTTCCAGCTCCAAATCTATGATCCTATCAATAGCACTATAAGACCAATGAATCTATATAAATTAATTTGCATTAAGCAATCATCTTTCAAAGATATTTAATTTTTTAGTCAATAGATTCTCTAAAGTACACATGCTCATAGACTGTAAAATCTATTTACATTACTTTGTGGGTGATTTATGAATTGTTCAATAAAAAAGTGTCTAGGGAGTGGTAATGCATCTTTAAGACCCAGTCAGAGGTAAACTAATCAAAGCGATTTGAACTAGTAATTTTAGTCATGCAAGAACAATATGGCTAAAATACTTTCATGATAACTGAAGTTAAGTATTCTATAAATGGGAAATGGATAATGTGGGTAAGATAAAGCTTGATTCTTGGAAGCACTATATTTAAAATTTTATTGCTAGTTTCATTTCATACTTAATTTCTTCAACAATAACACAAGGGTCTATGGGTTAAGGGTCAAGTCTTATACAGCATGTCTCAGTCCACTGCCTGATATCCTCTAGATAACATTCAACCAGTAAGCTTTATTTTTGAAATTTATTTATTTTTGCCATCAATAACTCACAGTATTCCCTTTCCTAAACCCAATGTTCCACATTTGCAAACTCATTATTTCCTAAACTTACCACCTTTACTTATAATTGTCCTCTTTCACCTGGACTAGCTCTTCTACCCAGCCAAACTTGTATAACTTCTATGCTCAGCCCTAAAAGTCATTAAACAATGTTCATTTAATAGGACTGAATTTAAACGGGATATCAGTGCCTACATAATAGATCTGAATTCAATTACCAACTTTTCTAATGATCTTCCCAAGTTTACATTTTTATATAACAAGTGTTTTCATCCAGTATTAGGTTCCACTTTTTTTTTTAACAAAAAACTAAAAAATGGCATTCTATACTTACTCACATCTATCTATATAGTCCATCTCATCTTTCTCCCTTCCTCTCATCTACAAAAAATAGGCACAACATAAATGGTACCTGTAAAGACAGAAGGAGGGGGAACTAGGTGGTACAGTGGATAGAATGCTGGGCCTGGAGTCAGGAAGATTAGTCTTCCTCAGCTCAAATCTGGCCTCAGACATCCTGTTGCCTCAGTTTCTTCAAAGGAAATGGCAAACCACCTTAGAATCTTTGCCAAGAAAACATCAAATGGGGTCACATGGAGTCAAACACAACTAAAATTACTGAACAACAAAAGACAGAAGTACAAATTAGATATGGAGAAATCAATGTCTAAGAATTCTCTAAGGCTTCTAAAACCGCAAACCACAAAATAACAATCTTTCAAGTTTTCCTTAATTTTACAGAATATCTCACATCAAATGTACTCTACTGGTTCACTTAACCTTCTATTTTTCAGCTACATAAGTCCCAGTCAACAGGAAATTATTTTACCTTATGGCTTCTCTTTAGTATTTCCACTATGAAACTAAGACATAGACCACTTTTCTTCATTTCAATTAGCTCCAACTTGCTTAATGTACCTAAGTAAGCACAAATTTAAAATTTTTTAAATGGCTGATTTGTTGATTTTATTAAAACTGTTTTAAAATATTATGCAAAATTTTGTAAAACAAATTTCATTCCTTCCTTCCCAGAAGCTATGCTGAATCTTAAGACAAATTAAAAATAATAGAAGACTATCTTCATTGCATAATATTTCCCTGCCCAAAGATATTTCTTTGCTATTTGAGATACTGAGACAATAGAACTATGTGCTGTCAGAATGGGCAGGCAATTTATAATGAATTTATTTTTTACTTGTAGGATAACATTTTATTTCTTTTTTTTTATTTTCTTTTTTTTTTTTAAAGCAATTGGGGTTAAGTAACTTGCTCAAGGTTACACAGCTAGTCATTATTTATGTGTGGGTGCTCATTTTCTGAGGCTGGATTTGACCTCGGGTCATCCCAACTCCGAGGCCGGTGCTCTTACTCACTGCGCCACCTAGCCGCCCCTTTAGGGCAATTGGGGTTAAGTAACTTGCCCAAGGTTACACGGCTAGGTTTTTGTTTGTGTGGATTAAGTGTCTGAGGCCGGCTCCGAACTCAGGTCCTTCTGACTCCATGGCCGGCGCTCTATTCACTGCGCCACCTAGCCGCCCCAACACTTTATTTCTAATAGCTACAATTATAGAGTTGCAAAAGTAAACACAAAGATGGAATCCATCAAATTTTCATAAAAATGAAAGTTTGTCTAGGAAAAAAGGAATCTGAGGAATTCATGATTGTAAGAGAAAATGCAGTTACATACTAACACAGATTAGAGACAGTTAAGAAATATGAAAAATATGATGGTAAGATTAAGATTAATCTCTGAAGAAGTGACCTTTATTCCCTCATTAAAATTAAAAGCAATGCAAAGAAAAATTATATTGTGATTAATTTATTTTTAGTTCTGTATAACTTTTTATTTAAGACACTTCATAATAGGTGAGGGTAACTTAAGAGTTCTTACCAATAATCATTGATTTATTTAAGGGAGTAGATCTTGCAGTAGCCAACAAATTCTGATTAAGTTTAATTATTTATTTGGGGTTAATACTTAAGTTACACTATATTTATTATTAGATGATAATGGTAAAACATTTTCCCCCCTTTAGAGTTTGTCAGTTATTTTTAGATCTCTATTAGAACCATGGGATTGTCTCAAGAAATATTCAACTCCTAGTGTCTGTCAGTTTTACTGATAGTTTATAAAAAAAGACTGAGTATTCAGTTATAAAAAAAGTCAATTCATCAACAGCAAATATTTATTAAAAAAAGAAAAACTATCATATGTAAGGAAGACATTATGCTAAGACCAGTGGATAATGAAAGGCATAAAACACAGTCCCTGGTCTCAAGAAGCTAATAATCTAGCGAGATTATATGTATGTGTGTATACATATATGTAATTATATATACATATACACACATATGTGTGCATATAGATAAATATAGGTATACAAAATAATAGTACCAGACAGCATATGCTAATCATGAAAATGTTCTGCCCCCTCATCACCAGCTCTTGGTGTTGCTGGCTTCCTTCTCAAGATTCAGCTAAGTACTACCTTAAGCAGGTCTTTCTTCATCTCCTCAGTAGCACCTTCTTCTCTCATATTATCTTCCTTCTACTCTGTATATATATATGGCATTTACTGAGTCATTAAAATGCTCCTTACCTCATTAGAACATGCTTGAGGGTAGGGGCTGTTTTTGCCTTTCTTTTTAATCCCAGCATTTAGTACAGTGCCTAGTACGTTGTAATCACTAATAAATGCTTGTTGATTGACCAAAATAAGTGGCAGACACAAAAAAAAGTTTCTGAAATCTACATAAAGAAGTGATTATTAAGGGTTAGGTGGTTAGGAAAGCGAAAGGGGAATTCTGAGAGGAGCCAGGAAGGAAGAAGATTCCAACAAGTAGAGGAATATGGAGTTGGAGGAACTTTAAGTGAAGAGAATAAGAAGGATGAAAGTCTTAGAACTGAGCACACAAACATCAAGTTATGTGAATAATGAATTGATGAGTTTGGCTACATTGAAGGATTCATATAGAAAAGTAGGGGGAGAAAAAGTTGGAGAGATGGATAGGAAACAGCCTAGTAGACAGCATGCTGGCCTTAGACTCAAACACTTACTAGCTAGGTGACACTGGTCAACTGTAAATTGGGGATAACAATAGCACCTATGTCACAGAGGTGTTGTGAGGCTCAAATGAAATAACATTTGTAAAGCTTTTATTTAATTATTTATTTGGGGTTATTTAAAACTTAAATTACACTGTATTTATTATTAGATGATAATGGTAAACATTTTTCCCCCTTTGGAGTTTGTCAGTTATTTTTATTAGGATATCACTATTAGGACCATGGGATTGTCTCAGGAAATATTTAACCCCTAGTGTCTGTCATTTTTACTGATGGTTTATAAAAGAGATTCAGGATTTATTCAGTTATAAAAATTCTAGCTTCCTCTATGCTAAAGATCTAGTCCTTGACTAAAAGGGTCAACTGTTCCTCAGAGACAAAGAAGAAAAAGATGAAAATGTGCAGGGGTTCTAATATGTTAAGTAGGAGAAATTAAAGAACTACTAAAATAGACAAGGATAAAAAGTCATCTACTGTGAGACAGGATAAGGAAGGCATAAAAGCTTGAGGTTTGAAGAAGTCAATCTGGGGAATGTGACTGCTTAAACATGGAAGAATAAATGTTTTGCAATATGGCAGTGAAAGCCGGCCAAGAATAAATAACAGGAATTTCATGGGTCCTAATGAGCACAGTTACATCACTTACTCCAACAGCATTATCAGAGTAGGCATAGAAAAGGTGGATAGTGGGGATGACCCAAGGTTGAGGAATGGATCAGAACAAAAGAGCAGAGGTATATAGTTGAACTGTGAAGTCATTACAGCAGAGAACAGATAAAGATGAAAGACTAGGGGTCAGAGTGAGGAAAAAAATATTTAGGACAAGTAAAGGTAAGGCAGAAATGAAAGGATAGTAAATTGTGATATGAAAGGCATTTCAGAGACAAAGATTATGCAGGTGGCAGTTAAAGATGACAGTGATATAAACCTATATGTTCATGTCAATGAAGTAAAGATTTAGGTCATGGGAATTAATTAGGCTTATGATTTGGGAGATCAGGATATTCAAGGGGATATCAACAAGTACAATGATGTCCCTAAGCATAAATGCAAGGACTGTGGTAGACAGAAAGACTGTGAGAAACAAGTTCTAAACTCTTGAAAAAAAGAGAGGGAGTACAGATGACAAAGTGCTAGGAGTATAGCTACATAATGGATAACACAGTCATGATCCAAAAATATCTCACAGGCTAGAAAATTGGACCCAATCTAATCATATTATATTTAATAAGGACAAATAAAAAATCTTGTACTTGGGTTCAAAACCCTAATTTTACAAATATAATATCAGGGTGGCATGGATAAAAAGCAATTCATATGAAAAAAAGATGTGGGACTTTAGTGAAATGCAAACTCACTACCAATCAATGGTATGATAAAATAGCCAAAAAAAGTTAATATGACCTAGATTTTAAAAATAGTATCCAGAGCAAGGAAGGTAATAGTCTCACTGTATTCTGCCCTAGTCAGACAACATATGAACTACTATGTTCAATTCTGGGCCCATTTTAGGAATGATTGATAAGTTTGAGAACATCCAGAGACAAGACAGTGAAAAGCCTTGACTATATTCTCTTAAGGATTATTTGAAGAAATTAGAGATGATAGTCTAGAAAACACAATACTTGGGGCGGCTAGGTGGCCCAGTGAATAGAGCGCCGGCCCTGGAATCAGAAGGACCTGAGTTCGGAGCCGGCCTCCGACACTAAATCCATACAAACAAAAACCTAGCCTTGTAACCTTGGGCAAGTTACTTAACCCCAATTGCCCTAAAGGGGCGGCTAGGTGGCGCAGTGAGTAAGAGCACCAGCCTCGGAGTTGGGATGACCCGAGATCAAATCCGGCCTCAGAAAATGAGCACCCACACATAAATAATGACTAGCCGTGTAACCTTGAGCAAGTTACTTAACCCCAATTGCTTTAAAAAAAAAAAAAAAAAAGAAAACACAATACTCAGGGAGAGACAAGATAGGTATCTTCAAGTATCTGAAAGGCTATTCTGTAGAAGAATTCAATTTGTCCCATTTGGTTCCAAAGGAAAAAACTAGGAGCAATGAGTTGATGTTGCAGAGAGGTAGATTTAAGTTTGATATAGAAAGAAACTTCCTAACAATTAGATATCCAAAAGTAAAATAGGTCGTCTCAAGAGGCAATGAGTTCCTCTATGCCAGAGATCTTCAAATGACTGCCAAACAACCATTTGACAGATATACTATGGAGAGAACACATATTCAGCTATAGTTTAGATTAGATGACAACTGAATTCCTTTCTACGTCAAAGATTCTAAGTATGAACTACAAGTAGGATATGGTACCAACGACAAAAATGGATTAGTCTAGAAATGGAGTTCACTTGGACATAAAGATGACATTGGTTTCAGACATTTAATGCACTGAATGATGACAAGATATTTAAGGGGAGATGTTTGGAAGCCTGATGACATATAACTAAAAGCCAAGAGAAGCAGCCAGGGCTAGAAATGCAGATTTCTTAGTCATCTCTATAGAAGTAATAGCTGATATCATAAGAAATTGGATTTCCAATTTAAAAAGTGCAGAGTGGGAAGAGAAGTTTAAAATAGTGAAGGAGACAAATAAGGAGCTTGACAGGTAAGAAAAGAACCTAGAAAGCAGTGCTACAGAAACCAGGCAAATTTTTTTAAAAGGGAGAAATTTTTTTTCACGAAGAAATGGATAAAAAACAATGTGCAATGCTATAGAAAGGTCATTTATCAATGATAATTTTTTTTTAACACCACAAAATAATCATTTTATAAGAAGGTACTATCAAAGCTGAAAAATCCCCTACTTACTGATACAGCTATCATGGTACTATCTGGCCTCCATTCAACTTGCTTGTAGGATCCAAACTGAGTAGATGATTTTGCCAGTTCCTTGTAGGTTACGATTAACACGCTAGGCTGGCCAAGAAAAAAGAAAAGTTGCATTTTTATTGACATCAAAACAACGCACAGAATAATTTCAACCAGACAAGTAATCTCAGGGAATTCTCATCAAATATTCTGAAGAATTTTGAGAAGGCAAAATAGCCAATATTCAACTAAGTGCTTATATATGACAGAGTTGTTCTCAGTGGGTTTGCAAACTGGACAAAGAGAACAAAATAATACCCTCAGATACGGTGTAGTATATAATTGAGCACTAAAATATAGGACATGAACTCTTCAGTGCTATGAGAGGTCATTCATCTGTGTGAGATTAGTTGGAAGTTTTCACAAGAAATATGATTTGTGTCTTGAGAAACTTGGAATGAGAAGAGGAAAGTGGAGGGCTTTTTACATGAAAGGAAAAGCAAAGAAAAAGAGAGGCAGGCTTGAATTTTGGTGTATAGAGGACAATAAGAAAACATACTTTATTGAGGGGTCTGGAGTTCATGTAGTGGTAGTGCCTTTGTATCTATACCACCCAGAAAATAAGCTCTGAATAAATGTTTGTTGAGTGACTGACAATGACTGAAATATAAGGGGGTCAGAATGCCAACATGAGTGCAAACTTGCTGCCCTGAGCAATAAATAGTGTTGGAGTTTTCATAGTTTCTGAAGGTACAGTTTAAAAAATAATTTCAGAACTTTCACAAAGCAATAAAATTTCCTTGATATGCTAAGACAGCTAGTAATGAACCCAAATTTAAGTGCATGAGTTTTTAGGCCAATGATTCTACCACTTGTTCACTCATTTATTTCTCAAACTCCTGGTTTTCATTGAATTTCCATCCCCACCAATCAGTTAACAATATCCCAAGGTGTTTCTAGGGATCTCCTAATCAATTCAAAAGTTATTCTCTCCTGGAAAATAGATCCAGGAGAGACAATTTAAAAATTATTGGACTACCCGAAAGCCATGATCAAAGAAAGAACCTAGAAATCACCCTTCAAGAAATTCTCAAGGAAAACTGCCCTGATGTTTTAGATCCAGAGGGCAAAATAGAGGTTGAAAGAATCCACCGATCACCTCCTGAAAAAGATCCCAAAAAGAAAACTCCCAGGAATATTATATCCAGGTTCCAGAATCCCCAGATCAAGGAGAAAATACTACAGGCAGCCAGGAAGAAACAATTTCAATATTGTGGAAACACAATCAGAATAGCCCAGGACCTGGCAGCTTCTACACTGAGGGAGCGAAGGGCATGGAATATGATATTCCAGAAGGCAAAAGAACTGGGAATGAACCCAAGGGTCACCTACCCAGCAAAACTGAGTATTTTGTTTCAGGGGAAAATATGGTCATTCAGTGGAATAGAGGACTTTCAAGCATTCTTGTGGAAAAAACCAGAGTTGAATAGAAAATTTGACATCCAGACGCAAGAAGTAAGAGATGCCTGAGAAGGTAATCAGGGAAAAGAAATCTAAAGGAACTTATCAAAGTTGAACTATTTACATTCCTATATGGAAAAGCAATAACTGTGACTGATGATATCTTTCTCACTATGAAAATAATGGAAGGGGGTGTAGTCATATGAATACATATGTGAATGTGTGTGTGTATATGGTTACAGTTATATATGGATAGAGGGCATAGGTTGAATTTGTTGGGAAGGGAGAATACTCAAGGGATGAAATTATGAGGTGAGAGAGGAAAGTGGCAAGAGGAGATGGGGAGAGACATGGTAGGGTAAACTATCCCATGTAGGGGAAGTGGCTGCAAAGGAGGGGGAGAATAAGGAAGGCTAAAAAGGCAAAACCACATTCACATTGAATTTGGTTCAGGGAGAAAATGACATACATACTAAATGGGATATCTCAACCTGCAGCAGGATAGGGGGAAGGGGAATGGGAGGAGGGATGATGGATGGGAGGGCATCCTTGGGGTGAGGGGAGGTTGGAAGTACCCACTCTAGAAGAGGGACAGGATCATGTAGGGAATGGACCAGGTGGGGGGTGGGATGAGTGGGAGGGAATTATAAGCAGCCTTGTACAATATATCTACTATGATAATGTTTTGCATAGCTTAGACATGTACAACATATACTGAATTACTTATCTCCCCAGAGGGAATGGGTGACAAGGGAGGAAGGAAATGGATCTGAAATTCGAGGTCTTAACATTAAATGTTTCAAATATATATAAATACTATTATTAATACTCTTGCTTGTAATTGGGAGATAAGATGTGCAGGCATTGGGACACAAAGATTCACCTTCCTCTAATGGAAAAGTCGATGGGGGTATGGGAGAAGGTATGGGAGAGAGCAGATTGGAGGAAGCGATATCTTGTGGTACTACTATTCTGGGAGGTTGGGTAGGGGAATAATGGGGGGAAAATGATTGTAACTCAAAATCTGGTGGAAATGAATGATGTAAAACAGAAGTTAATAAAGCATTTGTTTAAAAAAAAAGTTATTCTCTCAGTCTTCATTCTCTTGGACCTCTCTGAAATACAACAGCACCGACTAGCTCCTCCTTCTTATGATTCTTCTCTTTCTTTGCCTTCTACTCCATTGCAGTCTTCTGGTTTTCCCACAGCTCTCTTACTGTCTAAATCACTGACTCCCCTTCTTCTTCCCAAACCTTTAATGGACATATTTCCTCAAGGTTAACCTTCTTCTCTTTAGTATCTCCTCCTGATTGGTGATTTCATTCAATCCCAGGTCTTCAACTATTATCTCTAGACAGATGAACTTTAAATCTCTAGCTCAAAACCTTTCCCACAAGAACTCAAAATGTTTATATGCAACTGATCCACAGACAACTCTACCTGGGTCTCCTGAAATTTAAAATCCATAACCTACAATGCTAATATACTACCTTCTCTGCTCCATATCACAAAAATGTTTAAAATAACAACAACACGAGGCAGCTAGGTGGCGCAGTGAATAGAGCACCAGCCCTGGAGTCAGGAGGACCTGAGTTCAAATCTGGCCTCAGACACTTAACACAAAGACTAGCCGTGTGACCTTGGACAAGTCACTTAACCCCAATTGCCCTAAAAAAAAATAACAACACTAATAACAATAACAGCACTCCATTAGTATTAAGCACTTAGGCAGGTGAGGGCTACAAGACACCAAGCACCTAGCACACTCTCTCTCGATAACTGGATACTAGAAAGTAGGATTTAGGTCCTAGGGTCCTCTTAGGAACTAGGTTTGGATATCTTTGCACAATGGAACCTTGTGCTACATGTGTCTTTTACTACTTGGTCTTGTGTCACCAAACTATATGAGAAAATAACAGCTCAGCCCTTGGAGAAATCTACTGCTCTATGCCTAGCATTATTTTTTTTTAAATTTTTTAAAAATTTTTGCTTTTTGGAGGGCAGTTGGGGTTAAGTAACTTGCCCAAAGTCACATGGCTAGGTTTTTTTTGGTTTGTGTGCGTTAAGTGTCTGAGGCCAGATCCGAACTCAGGTCCTTCTGACTCCAGGGCCAACGCTCTACTGACTGCGCCACCTAGCCGCCCCAATGCCTAGCATTATTAAGAAAACAATAGTTACTTAGTTCTCTGAAATCTTCTAGGGTACAGTCACATAGCTATTAAGTGTCTGAAGAAGGATTTGAACTCAGGTCTTTTTGTCTCCAAATTCAGTACTTTATCTACTGTGCCACCCAACTGCCTCATGTTGAATTTATTAGGGCACAGGACCTGTGCTGCTGAGAGAACAGATGAGGAAATCCAGATATTGCCAAGTCCACATCTTTCTCTGCAATTTAAGTCTCAAGATTTGCCTAGAGCACCAAGAGATGAAGTGGGGTGGAAAATGAACTCTGGTCTTCCTGTCTTCAAGGTCTCCTCTCGATCTCCTATGCCACCCACTCTCTGTACTGAATTTTTATAGCTTTTTAAAAAGAATGAGTGAAGCATTTAATTAAACACTATGTGCAAAATACTGTGTTGGGGCTACAAATAGAAAAGATAGTCTCTGCCATCAAGGAAGTCCTATTTTATTGGCGGAGACAACACATATTAAATACTTCTTCTTTAATGTCATTTCCACTGATAAAATGATAGCAGTTTCTGATATTGAACCAATTGCAAGAACTTTATCCTGGGTCTTCAGGAGTTATAGCTCCATCAGTCTATATCTCCACAGAGACTGCTTCCCAGGATAATGGCTCAGAGCACTGAGTTAGAAGCTATGCTATTCCCAAGGCTTTGGGGTTCAGGGTATTAGGATATCTTCATTAGGATTTGAAGGGAGATGGTGGGTCAAGGTGGTGATGGTGGTTTCCCTTGCAGGTTTCCTGCCCTGTAGGTGGCAGCTCGTAGTTGGTGGTAATGACCATTGGTCCCTTCTCCGAAGGAGTTGCCTCCCTGGATGGACTGAAAAGAGGACTGGGGAGATACTGCCATTCCCAGAGGTCCTGCACCTGACCCTCTTATTGGGTCAGTTAGTTGGTCGGCAGTAAATGCTGAAAGTGATAAGTAAGTGGGCTCCCTTTCCACAATAATTACTCTCCTCAATGACAAAGTAACAAGCTGGACCCAGTGGTGATTTGCAGTTTCATATGCAATCCTCTTTTTTCTATTTTGTATATATGCAAACATTTATTCTTTGTGCATTGAAATGACTTCATTCACTCTATCTCACAAATCTAATCTATTACCAAATGTCTTCTTTCTCAAATGCTATCAAATGAAGTATTTGTAAAGTTTTAGCACAGTGAGGAGACTTCATAAATATTTGTTCCCTTCCTTCCATACTTCTCATTTATGTCTTTGCCTTCTCTTAGCCACCATTCTGAAACAGGCCCTCATTCCTCCTACTCCAGTTTACCTGCATTCATTTGCCAAAGTAATCCTCTTAAAGGCCAAGTCTGACCATGACACCTTCTAAACTCCAGCAGCTCCCTATTATCTCCAGGATAAAATATAAAATCCTCCCTTTGACTTTTAAAGCTCTTCACAACCTGAACCTTTTCTACCTTTTCAATTTTCTCATACCTTATTCCCTTCTACCCTCCACATACTCTATAATCAAGCAACACCAGCTTTTCTTGCTATTTCAGACACTATCCTCCAACTCTTAACTGTCTTTTCACCAGCTGTCTTCCATGCCTAGAACACTTTCTTTCTCCACCTCCTCCACGTCCTGGCTTCCTTCAAGAGTAAATCCCACCTTTTACAAGAGGCCTTTCTTGCTCCCATTATACCTTCCCTCTGAGATTTCCTTCTCTGTATGTGTGCACATGCGTGTGCTCAGGTATGCACACACACACATACATATACACACATATGTATTCTTTTATGTACAGATAGTCATTTGCAAAATCCAAAGCTTCAAAGTCAAAGAAAAAATACTGCAAAAGCCAAAGAGAGTTCAAGTACCAAGGGACCATGTTTTTGCCTTTCTTTGCATCCCCAGAACTTACCACTGTACCTGGTCATCACTATTCAACAAAAACTGTTAAGAAAACTGGAAAGCAGGCTGACAGAAACTAGGTATAAATCAATATCTTATATCATATGCCAAGCTAACCTCCAAATGACTTAGACATAAAGAGTGACAGCATAAACAAAAAAGAGGAGCACAGGGTAAGAGGTCATGAACAAACAAAAGGTAGAGAGGTTCACAGGAGGTAAAATGGACAGTTTTGATTACACAAAATTAAAAAGGTTTTTTTCCCTTCTAAAAAATAGGGCAGCTAAAATTTGATGAGAAGTGGGGAAATTGGAAAAAAATATTTGTAGCAAGTTGAGACCTAATAGGTATTCATAATAGATATGGAACTCCATCAAATTTATGAGTCATTCCTCAATTGATAAATGGTCAAAATATATGAATAGAGTTTTTAGAAGAAGAAATTCAAGCTATCAGTTGCCATATAAAAAAATGCTCTAAATCACAAAGAATTTGAGAAATCCAAACTAAAACAGTTCTGAGGTACCACCTCATACTCACTTGATTGACTAAGATGACAAAAAAGGAAAATGACAAATGCTAGAGGGGGCTCTAAGAAAACAGGCACCTTAATGCATAGATCACGAATTGTGAACTGCTGCCAACATTCTTTTTTTTTAGCAATTGGGGTTAAGTAACTTGCTCAAGGTTAGTTATTTGCTCAAGGTTAGTTAGTTGCTCATGGCTAGTTATTTATTTACATGTGGGTGCTAATTTTCTGAGGCCAGAACTGATCCTGGGTCCTCCCAACTCTAGGGCCAGCACTCTTACTTACTGCGCCACAAAGCCACCCCTGCCTGCCAACATTCTTGAAAGCTATCTGCCTTTCAATTTTCCAAAAGCTATTAAAATGTAAATACCCTTTAACCTAGTGATACCACTATTAGGTCTATATGATCAAAGAGATCAAAGAAAGAGGAAAGGGAAGAATATGTAAATATATATATATATATATATTCATAGCAAATCTTTTTATAATGGCAAAGAAGTGATGGGAACTGATGGGAGTGCCCATCAATTAGGTAAAGGATAATCAAGCAAGCTATGGTGTAATACTATTATGCTATAAGAAATTATGAAGGAAATATATATATATATACACACACTATTATTAATATTATTTTACATGTAACTAGGGAATAAGATATACATGCACTGGGGCATAGAGGTCCACTGTGCCTAATGGAAAGTTGGAGGGGGTATGGGAGAAGATATGGGAGAGAACAGATTGTAGGAGGGGATATCCAGTAGGATTGCTATTTTGGGATGGTAGGTAGGGAAAAAATGGGGAGAAAATTTGTAACTCAAAATCTTGGGGAAATGATTGATGTAAACTAGAAGTTAATAAAGCATTTGATGAAAAAAAAGAAATGATGAAGGAAATGGCTTCAGGAAAAACCTGGGAACACTGGTATAAACTGATGAAAAGTGAAATGAACAGAACATATAAAACAATTTTATATGATAACAGCACAACTGTTGATTTAGCAAACTCTGATTAATAACGACCAGTCATAATTTCTAAGGATTCATGCCATCCACCTCTAGGTAGCTGACAAACGCAGGAATATAGACTTTCTTTATTTCTTTATTTTCTTTTTCTTCTCTTCTCCCTGTACTCCCCCCTCCCCCACCTTCCTCCTCCACTCCCCACAGACAGGACTAATACAGACATTTGTTTTGAATGACTATACATACTGGTAATGGGTTTTGTTTTTCTTGGGGGGGGGGAAGGGAAAGAAAGAATTCAGAACTAAAAATAAAATTGAATTTTAAAAAACAATAACAAAGAAATCTGGGAAGACTTGTGCGTACTGATACAGAGTGAAATAAGCAGAACCACAAGTACAATTTATACAATAATGACAATATAACAATAAACTTTGAAAGTCTTAGGAACTCTAATCAACAAAATGACCAACCACAATTTTAAAAGACTCATAAGAAAAAGGCTAACTACCTCCTGATAAGAGGTGATGGATTCAAGAATGCAGATTGAAACATTTTTTTAGATGTGGCCAATGCAGGATTTTGTTTTGCTTTATTATACATGTTTGTAACAAAGGATTTAATTCTTGCTTTCTCAGTGGGGAAAGGGAAGGGAGGTGGGAGGGAGAGAAGTGGGTCTTAATTTGAAAAAAAAGTTTAAATATATAAAATTTGAATACCTTCCTAAAAAGGGCCTAGGTATTGATACGTGAAAAAAGGCTCAAAGTCAATAAAACCTATGGATATGAATGGGACCTTAAAATCTTCAATAAACGATGTCTACTTATCTACCAATTTAGATATTTATTTGCCAATTAACAGTCTGCAGTATTATTCTACTCAAAGTACATTATACTACTCAATTCAATAAGTATTAAATGCTTGTTCCTACAAATTAACTGTCCTACCTCAGTGTTCTTATTTGCCATGGTGTTACAAACACAAAAATAAAATATACAGTTAAAGAATAGTAGAACAGAACAGGAACACAAGAAGTCAGGGTATACCATATAAACTGCTTAAAGTATACTAGTCATTTTAAGACAAATGTCAAACAAGCATTAAAACTCAAAGTATCATATGATGTTTTTTGTATCTATGATATATATTAAAAATATACTTATTCAGGGGTGGCTAGGTGGCACAGTGAATAGAGCACCACTGGCCCTGGGGTCAGGAGGACCTTAGTTCATATCCGGTCCCAGACACTTAACACTTAACTAGCCTTGTGAACTTGGGCAAGTCATTTAACCCCAACTGCCCTGCCTTCTCCCTCAAAAAAAAAAAAAAACCACACACACAGATACTTATTCAAGACCAAAGCTGACTCACATAACAAATACCCTGAGGATACAAACAGTTCCAAGGAATTAAAGTATAATTTACTTTGTATCTACCTACCTACTGCATGCAAAAATGAACAGAAATGCAGAATCAAGCTGTTATATTTCTGCTAGTGACTAGGTATCTTAATGTGTACCTTTCCTTACTGTTTCTGGTAGTACTGCTATCACCTTGTCCTTCTATTTGTTTGAAGTTTCAGGTTTTAGCAGGGTTTTGTTTTTAAAGCAGGTCTGCTGGAGCTATAGTTCAAGGAACTGAACACAATGAATCTAAACTGAAAAGCAAATGAAACTTTCTGAATATTATTTCTCTCTGCAGAAATACATATAATTATGTTCAGATCACTTGTCAGTTTTCCTACCAATAAAATCTGCTAATTTTTATATAAGATGTCAAATTTTTGTGAACAGTTTCATAATCTCTATTTGCAGTTTTTGCTCCCTTCATTTTCTTTTCCATTGTCATTTAAATTTGATCAAACAAAATCCAAACCTGTATGTTTCTGTGGCATAAGCAGTAAAACCAGATCTCCTCAATAACCATGGGAAGATTTTATTTTCAAACATGAAGAGTCATAAGATTTCTTCTCTGGAATGCTAATAGATCACTGAAAATCAGCTTATAAGTAAGTACCTGAACAGTCAGTTCAAGTAACAGTTCAATTCTAAACAGACAATTCAGTATTAGTGATGTTTATTCCAAAGGCAAGGGAGACGTAATTCCAAATCTAAATGAATAGACTAACTTTCTACAAGAATATACTTTATGAAAAAAGATAAATTTTTAAGTGTATAAAAGCTGTCAGAGAGTTATATAAAATGGAGCAGTTTAGAAGAATATAGAAATTACAGCAATTATAAAGATCTAAGTTGGGGCGGCTAGGTGGCGCAGTGAGTAGAGCACCAGCCCTAGAGTCAGAAGGACCTGAGTTCGGATCCGACCTCAGACACTTAACGCACACACAAACAAAAACCTAGCCGTGTGACCTTGGGCAAGTTACTTAACCCCAACTGCCCTCCAAAAAGCAAAAAAAAATTTAAAAAATGAAAAAAAAAATAAAGATCTAAGTTACTTTGGTAAGAAATCAAACTTTTTAAAGTCAAAAAGAAGATATTAATGCCCCGTCTGCTTATCTAGACATCAGACTTTTCCTTTTCTTTTTTTTTCTTTTTTTTTTTTAAAGCAATTGGGGTTAAGTAACTTTCTCAAGGTTACACGGCTAGTCATTATTTATGTGTGGGTGCTCATTTTCTGAGGCCGGATTTGATCTCGGGTCATCCCAACTCCGAGGCCGGCGCTCTTACTCACTGCGCCACCTAGCGGCCCCTTTAGGGCAATTGGGGTTAAGTAACTTGCCCAAGGTCACACGGCTAGGTTTTTGTTTGTGCGGATTAAGTGTCGGAGGCCGGCTCCAAACTCAGGTCCTTCTGATTCCAGGGCCGGCGCTCTATTCACTGCGCCACCTAGCCGCCCCCTTTTCCTTTTCTTTTAACCTTTATTTGGAAGTCAAATTTTAGTAGCCACAGTAACCAAGCATAAAACCATTTTAAGTCTTATACTTATTCATAGTAGAATAAGCCCCTGAAAAAAATCTCTGAATTCAAGGGAAAAAAAAGCTACCACAAAGTCCATGAACTCCGTAAGAGTTCCATTACCTCCAGATTCTTACCCAAACAACTGTGTATAAAAATTGTGGCAGTTGAAAATGAACAGTAAAGAAGTAGAGAGCTGCAAGGTGCTAATGAAAGCAGGAGAAGGAGATAAAGGAACTACAAAAAGACTGAAAAACCACATAAGCATAACAATATAGGGTTCATTTTAAGGCGGAAGGAAATAGCTAGACATATTAAAAATCCTGAAGTCATTATAACCCAGTATAGTACAGTAACTGATATTCAATAATGACCCCGAATCATCAAGAAGAGGCCCGATTCTGTTCAATATACTCTGTTCAAGAGAGGCAATATGATGTAGTGGATAGAGTTGGCCTTGGTGTTAAGACCTGGGTTTGAATACTGCTTCTGAACATATTAGCTATGCATGTAGTTATGGTCAAACAACTTAACCTTACTATCCAAGGCAATTCTCTAGGACTGTAAGGTACAGGAAAACTGTCAAGTTTCTACATTACTGAAGTCACAAATTCAAACCAAAACAAAATACTATGTTCAAAAGGGGAACAAGTATGTAATTCATACTTCAAAATATTTCCAAAATGAGTTAGGAAAAAAAATGTTGCTTAAAGGAGAGAGTTTAAGTTATTTGGAAAATTAATTTACATGAAATTTATTTACCAACATTGCCAAGGGAAATAAGGTATTACTTTATCTAGAAATAGTCTAATATGCTAAAGAACATGAAACTTAAAGATTCCCCATTCATATGTATGTCCCCACTTCTTCCAGCAATTTATCTTCCCACTTCTTTTTTTTTTTGCTTTTCAGAGGGCAAATGGGGTTAAGTGACTTGCCCAAGGTCACACAGCTAATTTTTGTGTCTGAGGCTGCATTTGAACTCAGGTACTCCTGACTCCAGGGCTGGTGCTCTATTCACTATGCCAACTAGCCGCCCCTCACACTTCTATTTTTACAGCAGTCTTTATTCAACTTTATTCAAACCAGGTCTAGGTATAAATTCTTTTCTTTTTAAAGTTGTCTTCCAGAAGTATCCTTGCAGAAAAATTTATAAACCTATTTTTTTTTAAATAGTGACCCCACTTACATGTATCTTTCCATCCCTAAACAGCATAACCAGAGAAACCGAATAGTGATCACCCTATCAGGATGTTAACAGTCAAATATTTAATGAATCCCTCTTCAAAACAGTTTACCACAGAATAATAGGACAGTAATAAGCATCAACAATTTATATAGCAGACTGAAAAATGAAGGGACTATGCCTGTAAGTAAGACTAATAAAGTCAACTTAAAACTGCTCAGTAATGATCACCAAAGTTATATATATGAGAAGATACAGTACAATCTAGGAGGAGGAAATTTGCCCAATAGTCAAATATGATTGAAGAGGGATCTTACCCATACTATTCTAGCCAAAATCTCATACATAAATTAAGAATGTTTTATGGTTTAATACAAAATTGTTTGTCAAGACTGAAGAATTTGAGGTGGCAATTCAAATAGGATAACAATAAAATGTTATTACAAAGTGTGTAAAAACATACAGTAACATTCATACTGATTTGGGGAAAAGAAACAGATCTATAACCAGAACTATACTTCAAAGCAGTAGTTATCAGAATGATGGCTAAAAAAGAGAGGTTAGTTAGTGTAATGTTGGACATGCAACATATGAAGTGAGAGAAGTGATTATTCATAACCAATGATTTGGGGAAACTCAGATTTCTCCCTTTTTCTTTCAAGACTTCAGACTAAAAAAAAAAAAACTTCAGACTAATCATTGAGCTAAACTTTTCCTCTATCCAGACCCCACCCAAGTGGGGGCAGTTATGGTGTTCTACTCAGGTTTGGGTAGGATAAATATTTTTAATAGACAGCTGAAGAGGAGGAGAGGAGGGGACACTTAAGAATTAACCACTATACTCAAAAAGTTCAGGTCCAGCCTCTCATTGTAATATTCATTCTCTCATTAACAGTTAAGCAATCAGAGTTGAATGCCTATCTTCAGAACATCCCTCTTCTGATGGGCAAATATAATGGGGCTGAGCCCACTACCATCATTGTTTTTGGCCTAAGAGAGTGATGGTTGTAAATGACCATCCTTTTATTAAAATGCTGACATTATTAATAAAATGATTAAATTAAATTACACAGAAATGTCTCTCAAATCTTTTTATTTTATTAATTTTTTGGTCTTTATTAATTTGTTTGTTTACTTTTAGTTTACAAGATTCAGTTCCACAATTCCTTGAGTTTCAAATTTTCTTATGGCGGCATACAATCTATATACAAAGTATAGGATCTGCAAATGCTTTCACATTAGACTTCTGTCAGGTTATGAAGAAGGACTGTATCAGATGGAATGAACAATGTCGGAAAGAGGAAACAAAACCAAACAAGAAAAAGAGAGCAGGTAGTTTGCTTCAATCTGGATTCAAACTCAAGTTTTTTCTTTGGATGTAGACATTTCTCTCCATCATGGGTCTTTTGGGGTCGACTTATAACCCTGCATTGCTGAGAAAAGTCCAGTCTATCAAAGTTAGCCGTCACACATACGTTGTGTCTGTAATTGTGTACAAATTTCTCCTGGTTCTACTCTCTCAAACCTTTTTAAATGCTACAAAAGCAAATAAACCTGGTATTTTAGTGTTCAATAAACCCAAAGACCCCAGTTATGGAGGTAAAGACTCAATACTGGACAAAAACTGTAGTTATGTACAAATTAGGTTTAGAAAACTATCCCATACTATATACTAAGATAAGCTCCAAATGGATACATGATTTACACATAAAAGATGACATTATAAATTTGAGGGACAATGAAGTAGTTTTTACATATATTGATAGAAGAAGACTTCATGACCCAACAAGGGATAGAGAAGATTACATAAGATTTACAAGGTTTTGTACAAATCAGACCAATACAATTAGAAATAGAAAAGGAATAGGCAATGGGGGGTGGGGAAATCTCTACAGCAAGTTTTTTTTAAGGGGGAAAAAAGCCTCATTCCAAGATATAAGGAACTCATTCAAATTTAAAAGAATAAGAGCTATTTTCCCATAAAATAACCAAAGGATATAAACAAGCTGCTTTTAAAAAGAAATCCAGGCTATCAACAATCAAATGAAAACATGGTGGAGCAATCAGAGATATCAGAGAAATACAATCGAGAAATAAGATGTTTATCCTCCATTTCTTCCTAAAGAATGGAGGTTTTTGCACCACCCTCTAATCAAAAGGGCAGAGAGCCACTAAAAGGTAGAGCACCAAGACTGATCTGGTCTTTTAGAATAAAGAGGTTTTCCCAACAAAGAATTTCCCTGGGGCATAGTGACATCAGAGAAGTCCCAAAGTAGTACACACATATGGGAAATGAATGGAGGCTTTGGAGTTCATGGCTCAAAGCTCTAATCAGAGGGGCAAAGAGTAGTGATGAGGTATGAGTACCAATGCTCATTAGATCCTGAAGAATGATGAAATAATACAATCCAAAAGAATATGTGAGTCTGATGAGGTATGGGCTCTGGGAACCCCCTTGAGCTCTCCTTTAATCTTTGAGGTACAGGCTCTGGGAACCCCCTTGAACTCTGATTGAATCCTCCCATTTGATAAGACATCTGCATGAGGCCATAAGCCTTTCATTGTGGCTCTGCCCAAACCTTGTTACTAGCCTGGCCCTCCACTGTCCATCTACTTTCCACCCTTGAGCCTATCAAAATATCTATACCCAAATCAACTGCTACCTGACCTCATTAACTACTCCTGAAGACCCTCCCCAGACTCATTACTGGAGTCTGACCTCCCCAAACTCCTCCCCCAGACCACCCCTAGACTCCTCCTACAACCTTTTGGTATATAAGACCCCATCATGTCTCCATGTGGTGTAAGAGCTCCACAGAATATTCTAGCACAGACTTACTTTGGGTCCAATGTTTAATAAACTTTGCTTTTCTTTGGCTGAGGGAAGACTTGAGTTAAATTCATTCAGCAGTACCTGGCAAGTTAGTATTTTGGGGTCTCAAGCACCCCTAACCCTAACCTCATTTTATGCTGAACCTCTTCATTTTTATAGTTCTCTGAGACTGGGAAACACTGCTAATCTCAAGCTCTTCTCCAGCCAGGACTGGAAAGTACGTAAGCCTCCTTTTTTCTTTCTTTTTTTTTTTTTCTTTGTGTGTGTTTTTCTGGGGGCCTGACCTCAGGTCCCATTAGGTCAGACAGCTAGGAGGCTGTCTCATACTCAGCCTGACCTCTGAGGTTCTCAGTCCAGTTTGGTTATGTTGGAGAACATGGACCCAGATGCAGCTTCTGGGACAAGGACTGAAACCCCATCAGGAAGTATAAGCCAGATTTTTTCAATTCTCTTGGCACTAGGGAACTGGGAAAACTTCAGGTACTTTTTTGTGTGTGTGGTTTTTGTTTGTTTGTTTGTTTTTCAAGGCTTACTCCCAAACCTTCCTTTATGGAGCAAGGAACTTCCAGGTCCTATGCCTGCAGCTCCCAAAAGTTCACCTTTGGGTTGTCTTTTACAACATTGGGAAAAATTTAGTTTCTCTGGAGAACTTAAAAAGGAAAAGTTGGTGTTTTTTTTTTGCAACACTGTTTGGCCTCGGTATCACCTAGAGGACCACGAATCCTGGCCTGTTTTGGAGACTTTAAAAGATAATACTCTCTTGCAGTTAGAATTATACTGTTGCAGAGAAGGAAGAGGGATACTTAATGGCCTTCGTTGAATTTTCTCACAACAAGGTTCTCAGGAAAGATTGTAGATGTTTGAAGCTGGAGCCCCTCCACAAAGGGGCAACAGGGACCAATCAAATGACCCCCTTCCTATGGCTTCAGCCCCAGCCCCTCCACCCTCAGCAATTTCTGCTCAGGTCCCAGTCACCAATCTCACAGAGGCAGCTCCCCCACCCTTTTCCCCTTGGTTTCCCTCTAGCCCAACACTCCTCATTTCCTGCCTCCTACAACATCCATTATCTCCTCGCATGGCCCCTCCCCGCTCAGGGATCCCTGCTCAGGTCCTACTCCCACAGCAGTCATAGAGCTATCTCCTCCTCTGATCCCTTTCACTCCTCAAGTGCCAGCTGACCTTCCTCCTTGCCAGCTGGATCAGTCTGATCCAGTTCAGCCAGCACCCCCCAGTCACTCCCTCACAGGAAGTGGGACTTCCAATCTCCCTTCCCAAACCCCTGTCCCCACACCACCTTCAGGGCTTTTTCCCCTAAGGGAAGTGGTTCTCTCACCTGATAGACAACTAGAGTGCATATCCCATTCTCCATTTTGGATCTCAATCAAATTAAAGAAAAATGGGGCAAGTTCTCTGAAAATCCAAGTTTTACTTAAAGTTTACTGAAGGCTTTCGGGACATATCCTTATAATTTGAGCTTTCTTGGGGTGATTTGCATAACCTCTTCTCTACCTGTTGTTCCACTGAGAAGAGAATATGGGAACAAGCCCAAAAATTTGGGGATCAATGACCCCAGAAAATACCCCCCAGTAGCAGCTGCTGTTCCCACTAGTGATTCAGGATGGGATTATCAAATCGGGGAGAATAGGGAGAAGAGAGAACATGTTACTTTGCCTGTTAGAAGGCCCAAGAACTGCATTTCAAAAACAAGTAAATTATTAGAAAGTTAGGGAAATTATTCAGACAGATAAAGAAAACCCCGCCCTTTTCCTAGATAGACTTATAGAAGCTATGAAAAGGTATACAAATTTAGATCCTGACTCTATAGAAGGGGCAGCAATCCTTAACATATATTTCATTAATCAGTCTACCCCAGATATCAGGAGGAGACTGCAGAAATTGGCAATGGGAACCCAAACACCTCAGGCCCAATTACTGGAGAATGGCCTTTGGAGTCTTTAATAGCAGAGACCTGGTTGCAGCAGAGGAGAAAACAAAGGGAACTAACCAGAGGCAGAGAACATGCTTGATTCCTGGCTGCTGCCATGGCCAGGAAAAGCCCCTCCAGGGGACCCCCTTGGTAGAAGCCCAGTCACTTGGGCAGGGAGAAAACCTGCTTTTGATGCCACAAGGAGGGTCACTGGTCCAAGGAGTGCCCTTCCAGGGCACCCCCCAGAGGGAGTCCCTGGAACCAATGCCTCTAGAACCGTGCACATCTGAGTAGGAGGGACATTAAAGGAAGGATGGTCACCAAGGTAAAAGTGGTACAGCTACTTCCCAGTACCCTGCCCTCCAGTCTTCTCAAGACATGGAATGATGGGAAAGCCCAGGGCTTGGCAGTGCTCCCACCTTCTCCATTTCCCTTGCTGAGCTCTGGGCAAGCAACGAGGTCTAATGTAAGGTTACCTGATTTCTGATTGATACGGGAGCTAGGTTCTCTATTTTAATTAGTTACTCTGGCCCTACTCTGGTCAAGGGCATAAAAGGGAAAACTAAGGGATGTCCTGAGACATACCTCCTCC
The DNA here is from genome assembly GCA_011680675.1 of Gymnobelideus leadbeateri. NCBI lineage: Eukaryota > Metazoa > Chordata > Mammalia > Diprotodontia > Petauridae > Gymnobelideus > Gymnobelideus leadbeateri. The sequence continues at coordinate 562,388 of WOXC01010398.1, read as the reverse complement.
CCTGCCTATGTGAGGATCTGCTGTTTGAACACTCCTTCCTTATTATCTCCTCTTGCCCTGCCCCCTTGTTGGGAAGCAACTCAATGGTGAAATTGGGGAGTCAATTTTCTCTAGTTATACCTCCCATCTCCCTTTGCCCTCTGTTCACCAGACTTCCCCCACATGTTCCCCCAGAAGTGTAGGAGGCAGCTGAGCCAATTGTCTGGGATCAGGGGATTCCTGGGAGGGCTATTCATGCCACCCCAGTTACTGTTCACCTCTGAGAACTTAATGTGTTCCCCATCACCAGTCATATCCAGTCAAGTCCAAGGCCTGGGAAGGACTACAAAACCATTAATTGAAAAATTCCTAAAATATAAAATCTTTGTCCCTTGCCAATCTCCATGGAACAATCCAATTCTTCCTATGAAAAAGCCTAATGGAGAATACTGGATGGTTCAAGATCTCAGGGCTGTTAACAAAGCTGTCATCCCTATACACCCCATAGCCCCCAATCCGTATACAATACTTACTCAGATCCCTGGTGGTACTGAAATAACAAAGAATTATGTAAAAGAAAATGAGAATGAGAGAACATAACTGAAACTTTGGGGATATGAGCAAAATCAATTCTTATTCAAAAATTTCTCTTTCTAAACACTTCTATCAACAGAAGAGGGCAAGAATAGATCAGTAAATAGTGCATGTAGCTAAAAAACAAAATAAAAACCTGAAAAGTAACAAATCAAAAAATATCAACTAAACAAAAAATTAGATATTTTAAATATCAAAGGTAAAATTCAAAACAAGCAATTGTCATAATTTGATATACTTGCCAAACAGAAGGCCAACATAAATTTAGAATAAAAACTCATTTGCAAAATGTTATGGAGGACAGGGGGGGCAGAGTGGATAGAGCACCAGGCTTAGAGTAAGGAAGAGCTGAGTTCAAATCCAGCCTAAGACACTTATTTAGCTATGTGACTCTGGGCAAATCCCTTAATCCCATTTGCCTCAGTTTCCTCCTACATAAAATGAGCTGACTCCAGTATCTTTGCTAAGAAAACCTTAAATAGGGTCAAAAAGAATCAGAAAGGACTGAAACAATGGAACAAAAAGAAGTAATCCATAGCATATTATCAAGGATGATTTGCATAAAAGAAGACACTTACAAAAAAACAACATTCTGGATATGTATGATTAGAAGGGGATAAGGGGTGGGCTGTCCATTAGTCAGGAAGGTATAATGAAAAAAAAGAAGATGTGGATGGCATTAACTTAGCATCCATAAACTAATAAAAGAAACAGAGGTAGACCTCCAATGCATTAAGTAGATCTGCTATGGAAGATAGATGGAGAAGATTAGCATAGAATGCAAAGGTATAGATGCACTGCAATCTACACTAGTAGAAGGAGTATATCAATAAGACCATGAATCCACTGAAGGACAATGTTATTTCTGCAAAGTACATACAGTAATTAGAAATAGACTAATATAGTAAATAGCATAGTTAACTGAAGGCCTTAATTTTATGAAAACTACTTATAATTGTCTTATCAGTGATTCATAAGTAAATAATTAGTATATCAATGACTCAAGTAAATATTTCTGAAACAAATGTAGATGTTTTATAAGCATTTTCTTATGTAGCATGAAATACTCTCTGCAATTATACTATTAAATTACTGTTCTCTGAATATTGTTAATGTAAACTTCTGCTAAGCCCCTGCCTAAACTCTCACAAATTTGGAGTTAATGGTTTCCTAATTAATGTTTACTACATATGAAACTAAATATCAGCATGGTTGATTGTAAGGTACAAAGATCAGAAGGTGACTAGGAAAAGAATTAAACAATCTAAATATGCATTATCTTACTTAAGTTCCTCTATACTTTCCCCTTCAGAAATCCTATCCATTCCAATGGCTTCGGCTATCATTTCTATAAAGATCATTCCCAAATCTTTATCTCCAGACTTGAACTACCTTTTACTTGCCAAGCCCACACTTAATTACTGATGTTTGTTACCTCAAGCTCAACTTGTCTAAAATCAAATTCAAAACTATGAAATACTTTATCAACTATTTATCATTCAGAAGAAAGGGCCCATACTATGGGGGAAGATAAAGCACATATAAGTAGGGAAAGTTAGAATATAATAAAGGTAAGAAATCCACATAAACGTACCATAAGAAATAGGAAGAGCAAGATTATTCCATAACAACAACAACAACAACAACAACAACAAAAACCGCTTCCCCTCCTAATTTCTCTAGTTCTATTAACGGTAATGTACCTTTCTCGTCACTTAGGTTCAGAACCTCCAAATCAGAATGTAACAGAAATTGTTTCCTAGTGCTGCCACTCAGTAAATGTTTGACTCTGGACAAACTCTTGAAGGCTCATTTTCTTTTCTATAACGAATATAATACTAATTATATCATCTGCCTCATACTGTTGCTATACAAATTATGAGAGAACCCATATAAAAGCCTCTTGTAACCATAAAGTACCATATAGTGATCCTCCATCCCATCAATTCTTATCTAATCTATCCTTTACACTGTTGCCTGAGTAATCTTCCTAACAGACTTTTCTACTACAAAAACAAAAACCAAACCCAAACAAACTTCAAAACCTTCAGTGACTCCCCATAACCTGTCAAATAAAACATGGATCCCTGGTATATATCTCCTTACTGAAGCCTTCCTTGACATTTCCCCCACTCTCAAGCTCCTCAAATTTCTCATAGCACTTTGCCTGTCCACAACAAATTCAAAATAACCATCTAATTACTCTAGAAGTTTAGATATCTATACTGATAGAAGTACTCAATCTAATAAAATCACAACTCCCTTAAGTATTGAAATATGTTAAACACCATATGAGGGGTATAAATAAGAAGTGTACAAAAAGTCAGGAAAGGAAAACATCACTTTTGGTTGGGTTATTCATGGCATGGTTCATGAAAGGTTGGGTCATAAAGAGTTCAATAAAAATGAGAGTTCAGACAAGGAACAAAATAAATTGTGTAAAGAAATAGCACAAAACATGGCTGCTAAAGTGGAACGAAACAAATTGTGGTTTTCTCAGTTGTTGAAGCCAAAATCCAACACTGGTTGACAACCCATCAGTAATGTCTCTCCAAAAACTGTAATCTTAGCTAGAGCAGGATCAGCCTATCACTGCGCTCAAATTCCAGCCTTTTCCATCTTCGAAGGAATTGTCAGATCTTTCACTGTTGTAGCATAGTTTATGATAATCCAAGGTCATTTCCATGACAAGACAATAATGTGGGGCGTTAGAGGAAATGTCCCAAAAATAGAACAAAAAGAAAACATGGCCCGAGAGCTACTTTTTCTTGAGTAAGGGTGGATGATCCTACTTTATCTCAATTAAAATAATCACAAAAGGCTTAGACACATAAAATAACTCAATCCACTCCATTATAATGTGTGACTATGTCGATCAATTAGAGAGGACTGTAGGGTTTGGATGAAGGCAGATAGTGCCCCAAAAGAGACATCATGTAACAAACTAAAAGAATCAGACATACCAGACATACCCCTGACCCTACATACAAAAATAGCAATAAGTTAAGCAGTGGGCCAGTCCAGTAAAGGAAAATTCCCCATAATAGACCCCCTGAATAAGGACTGCTCTTTGGGAAAGGAGTTCTCCAAGTGACACATATTTTAAAAAGACACTCATAAAAGCTAAATGATAGCATACCTAAATCAAGATAATATACAGAAAAGTAGTAATGAACATGTAAGAATAGTGCCAAGGGGACTAATGGTCAGAATGAGTTGAGGCTTACCAAAAATTAAAGTATATAGGGGTACATTCTGGAAAGCATTCTCTATTTGTTAAACTGTTCATGCCCTCTCACATAAACATTCCACTACTGGAAATGAACCCCACTCCAAAAAAAAACTAAAAAAACAAAAAACCACTAACAGAAAGATCAATATGTACAAAAAAATCATAACAGCATTAATTGTTATAATAAAAAGGAGGAAATAAAATTCCCACCAAATGATCAGGGAACGGATAAAATGGTGTATTAATACAACAATATTACAATGCAGTACAAAATGGAAAATATAAAGAACTCAGAGACCACAAGAAACCTAGTAATGTGATTACTAGTAAACTAGTCATTAGTAATGTAATTGAAGTAACATAATATAAAGAAAGTAGAATCAATTTTTTTTAAAAAACTAGACCAGTACAGACAAGGCCTGGGATTATGTGAATAAAATCAAATTTGAGGGGCCACAAAACTCTACTGAAACAACAGAATATATCCCTCTTCTCTTTTTAATAATAAAAAAATTGATTTCAGGGAATGTATGTGTATGGAGGGAACAAATGAGTGGTGGGAAGTGTCTTATCTTTAAAAAAAATACCAATAACTTTAATTTTTAAAAACATATCGAGGACATAGTCTTTGCACCAACCATGGTACCTAACACATTGCTGAGCTCCTGACAAGTATTCAATACTTCTGAATTTCTGGCACTACTCTTATGTCAAGCAATTCTTTTATATCTGTCTTCTATTATTCCTTCTTTTTCTTTAATCAAATGCTTCATTAACTTCTAGTTTATATCATTCATTTCCTCAAGATTTTTTGAGTTTCAAATTTTCTCCCCGTTTTTCCCCTACCCATCACACCAAAATAGCAATCCCACTGGATACCCCTCCTCCAATCTGCTCTCTCCCATATCTTCTCCCATCCCCCCTCCAACTTTCCAGTAGGGCAGGGTGGGATCTCTATGCCCCAGTGCCTATATACCTTATTTCCCAGTTACATGTAAAATAATATTTGTAATAGTATATATATTTAAATTTTATTTTAAAATTTTGAAATCCAGATTCATTCCCTTCCTCCCTTGTCATCCACCCTTACTGAGAAGATAAGCAATTCAGTATAGGTTGTACATGTGTGGCTATGCAAAATATTTCCATAGTAGATATACTGTAAAAGACTGACTATATTTCCCTCCCTCCTATGCCACCTCCCACTTGATCTATTCTCTACACTGATCCGGTCCTTTTTCAAAAGTAGGTGCTTCCAACTTCCCTCCCTCACAGCCTGTCCTCCCTTACATCATTCCCCATTCTCATTCCCTTCCCCCCTACTATCCTGTAGGGTGAGATACCCTATTTAGTGCGTATATCATTCCCTCCCTAAGCCAAATTCAATGAGAGTAAGGTTGTCCCATTCCCTTTTGCCTTCCTGTTCTTCCCCTCCATTGTAACCATTTTCCCTTACCTCTTCTATATGAGATAGTTTACCTCATTCTGTCTCTCCCCATCTCCTCTCATTATATTCCTTTCTCACCTCTTAATTTCACCTTTTAAGTATCATCCTTTCAATTAAATTGGTCCTGTGCTCTCTATCTGTGTCTAACTGTACATACATTCACATATGTATTCATACGCCCATATACATTCCTATATAGACATATATGTATGTGTGTATATTTGTGTGTGTATACACATACATACACATATATGTATATATACACACACACAATTCTATTCCTTTCAATTATTTTCATGCTGAGAAAAGTTTCATAAGTTATAATTATTGTTTTTCCATGAAGGAATGTTAATAGTTCAACTTTGATAAGGTCCTTAGGATTTCTTTTCCCTGTTTACCTTCTCATGCTTCTTATATCTGAATGTCAAATTTTCTATTCAACTCTGATTTTTTCATCAAGAATGCTTGAAAGTCTTCTGTTCCACTGAATGACCATATTTTCCCCTGAAACATGATACTCAGTTTTGCTGGGTAGGTGATTCTTGGTTTTAATCCCAGCTCCTTTGCCCTCTAAAATATCATATTCCAAGCCCTTCAATCCCTCAGTATAGAAGCTGCCAGATACTGAGTTATCCTGATTGTGTTTCCACAATATTCAAATTGTTTCTTCTTGGCTGCTTGTAATATTTTCTCCTTGATCTGGGAATTTTGGAACTTGGCTATAATATTCCTAGGAGTTTTCTTTTTGGGATCTTTTTCAAGAGGTGATTGGTGGATTCTTTCAACCTCTGTTTTGCCCTCTAGTTCTAAAACATCAGGGCAATTTTCCTTAAGAATTTCTTGAAGGATGATTTCTAAGTTCTTTTTTTGATAATGGCTTTCAGGTAATCCAATAATTTTTAAATGCTCTCTCCTGGATCTATTTTCCAGGTCAGTGGTTTTTCCAGTGAGATATTTCACACTGCCTTCTATTTTTTCACTTGTTTGGATCTGTTTAATAGTATCTTGATTTCTCATAAAATTATTAGCTTCCATTTCCTCCAATCTAAATCTGAAGGAACGACTATCTTCAGTGAGCTTTTGAGATTCTTTTTTCCATCTGGCAAATTCGTTTTTTTAAGGCATTCTTCTTCTCATTGCCTTTTTGAGCCTCTTTTGCCATTTGGGTTAGTCTATTTTTTAAGGTGTTATTTTCTTCAGTCAGGTTGTTGACTCTCATTTCATAATTTTCTTGCATAATTCTCATTTCTCTTCCCAATTTTCCTCCACTTCTCTTATTTGATTTTCAGAATCCTTTTTAAGCTCCTCTATGACCTGTAACCAGCTGGTATTTTTCTTGGAAGCTTTTGGTGCAGGAGCTCTGACTTCACTGTCTTCCTCCTGTTCCATGCTTTGGTCCTTTTTGTCCCCAAAACAGGAGTGTAAGGTTGGCTTGCTCTGCTTGGTTTGCTTCCTTTGCCTGCTTGTGTTGGCGCTCAATTACTTAACTTTTGGGCTTTTTGCCACAGTAGGACTCTGCCACCAGACAGGGGAGCTTCATCCCAAAGGCGAGGGGTTTTCTCAGTTATCGAAGATATTAGTTGGGTGCTCTCTCTGAAGCCTCCACATGCTCTGGCAAGCTGGTCACACATCCCAGGACCCCCACCCTAGACCACAATCCAGATCCAAGCAGGTTAAAACAAGAGTGACTACCCCTCAGACTGGTTGCTTGGTCCCCCTACAGTCTGCAGGCCAGGAGCTGAAGCTGCCATGTGATTGTGACTGCAGACTCCAAGGCTCACAGCACCTCAGCAGCTTCTCCCTCCAGGGGATAAAAGCCGACCACACTCCCAACTGCTGGATCCCAAAGTCCACACTGCACTGACCTCTCACTTTGTCTTTAGCATCTGTGTGTTGATAATTCTGGAAACCACAAGCGTTGCTGATGATCTGAAGTCCCTACACCTGGTGGTTGGTCAGGCCCAGTTGGTGGTTGGTCCGGCCCACCCTGGGACTAAGATCTCAGGCTCATGTGGGGCTTGGCTCAGGTTTGCTACCAGCTTGCTGCTGGCCTACTGGGCTATCCTCAGCAGGAGGTTAGCTTCTCTGTGTCATTTTGTGGATTCTGTAGCTCCAAAGTTTGTTTAGAGTCACCTTTTGTATGAATTGGAGGGGGTGGGAGCCAGAGCCCAGTGGAAGTCCTGTTTCTACCTCTCTGTACATCTCTTAATCCTTTCTTCCTCCAAGTATATTGAAAGTTCCTTGAAAGCAGGGATTGTTTATTGTTTTGGGGTTGGGTTTTTGTTTTTTTTTTCCTTTATGGAGGGGCAGTTGGGGTTAAGTGACTTGCCCAAGGACTCACGTCTAGTAAGTGTTAAGTGTCTGAGGCCGGATTTGAACTCAGGTCCTCCTGACTCCAGGGCTGGTGCTCTATTCACTGCACCATCTAGCCCCCCCGTCCCCCCGATTGTTATTTTTTAAAAAAGAATTGTAGTTACTACTTACTAATTTAATAAATAGTTGTTTAATTGAATTAAATTGAAGCCAGGAAGACAATAAAAGCTATTGCAGTAGGTTTATATGTTACATGACCTGGACTAGCTTACTAGCGGTTAGAATGGGGGAGAGGTGAGTGAAAGATATTTTTAAGGATAAAAGATAGGATATATGAAATGAACAAGAGGAAAGAGTTAAAGACAACTTATAATTATAACTAGACACTCCCCCCCCCCAAAAAAGCGTCACTACTGACAGAAATGAGGGGAAATGCCAAACAGTAGAACAGGAAGGTGCCGTTAAAAAACAGAAGATCTGAAATTTGTCTTGCAGAAGCATCTATGTTAGCAAGCATCTATTAAAATTACAGATTTGACAGCATTTCAACAGATCTTAAAACTGAGTGATAATTCAGCGTCTTCACTTATGCCAGGCTGTTCTTTGGAGCCCTCTACTTTCAGAAACTTAGAGACTATCTAAGAATCCTCTCATACTAGTATAGAGATAGTATATGTTTAGGAATAGAAAAGTGAGAAGCATTCATTTTGCCTTTTGATAGGATCAGTTCTTAAAATGGATAGCTTATCTTATAAAGTATGAGGTCTTTTACCTTTTTCAATGATATATTTTGATGCAATATGAATCTTGTTTTCTTCATCTAATTTTGCCCTAGCTTTATTAGTTCTCTAAGAGAACTATAGGGTGTTTGTGGCAGGGAACATTTTGATTCTTTGTCAAGAGAAATATTAAATTAACCTATTAGGACAGCATATATTCATTCAGGAAACATTAAAGTTTTTACTATGTTCCAGGAAAATGATCTGTATTGAAGAGTAAGTATTGGTGAACTAGAGACTTAGATATTGTGGAATGACTAGGATCAGCTCAGAGAACAAAGTTTGGAGATGTTATTGCTTTGTCTAGATACTCAGAATGGTTTATAATTGGCAGTTGTGTTGTATGGGTGACTTTTGAGTTCTCTGCTCTGCCATGGATACCAGGGGCTACCAACTCCTTAAGCTATAGTTAAGCTGTAAACATGAAACTTTTGATTAAAACCTATTTATTTAAGGCCTTGAGAGTAATCATTTTGAATGTCATAGATCCATAGAATTAGATATATATAGTTTTATCATTTTTTCAACACCTAGTTACCTGTAGAGTTGAGAGGGTCCATAGAATGATATAGTGGAAAGTCTATAGCTCATATAAAAATTTTGATGTTCCCATTTGCTGGCTTTGTGACAATCTGTAAACACTTTCGCTGCTTTGAGTCCCAGTGTCTTTATCTTGTAAAATCGTCAAATTGTTGTTATCATTATGCCCCATTACATAGCATTGTTGTGAGAATCAAGTGAGATAAACTGCATATAAGAGTTCTGTATTCTATAAAGGGATATTAACATATCATCTGTTCTTATATGGTATAACTTTCTTCTTACACAGTGTGGGTAACATCCTCATCTGCAATATCCTCGGGGTGAAATTGGTCTAGCTTGGACTGTATACTAATAGTGATGGAGAGCTGCAAAGAAGCCCATTTCAGATTTAGACAACTATTCTTGAAAGAAGTTCCTATACTGAAGTGAAACTTGCCACCCTATCACTTAAAGCTGTTGGTTTTTCTGCAGACTAAATCTACTGTGACAGCTTTTCATACATTTGAATAGTAAGCGTACCCTTGGTCATCTTTTTTTTTGGGGGGGGGGGCATAAAATATGCGTAGTTCCTAAAAAATTCATCATGCACCATGGTTTCAATATTCTCCACCATCCTGGTGCCTCTCTTCTAGATTTACTCTAGTTTGCCAATATTCCATTCCCTTAAAATTCCATTTAGAAGTGAACTTTGCACTTGAGATGTAGTCTGATTAGGTCAAAGTACAGTAGGACTATTATACTTTGTTCTGGGCACTATACTGCTATTAATGTAGACTAAGTTTGCATTAACTTTTTGGGAGCCACTTCAAACTCTAGATATAGTTCTGAGTTCATAGACATTGACTCCAAATGATCATAGGGATGAATGAGCAGGAAGAAAGAAAGGGAGGAAATTATATGGTGGGTGAAAGAAAACAAGGAAAACAAAAGTTTGAGCATATTGATTTATTAAGCAATGCATACCAGTTACACAACAGTCCAGGACCAGGCCTCCCCAGCTTTGGCACTAGACCCCAAACCCAGGAGGAGACAAACTTTATGCCTCAAAAACAATCTAATAAGACCAGTTAATTAAAAGAAAACAGTTAGCCATGATATGAAATTAGATTATCTAATTTCAAGTTAGAGAGAAGATTAGGGGCTTTCCAAATTGGGAGGGGGAGAATGAATGAGTGAAATTCCCTGAAATCAGAAAAAGAGGTGTCCCACTTCCCCCTAAGTAATTGTTTCCATGGAAACAATGTTAATATAAAAAAATTAGTTCCTTGAGATGTGTAATTGTGAGAAAACTTGCACCAGTCTTTGGATCTACTTGGGTTTCTGATTGACATAGCCTAGGTTTCTTTATTTTAAATTTATTTTTAGTTTTCAACATTCACTTTTATAAGATTTTGAGTTTTAAATTTTCTTCCGGGATCGGCTAGGTGGCACAGTGAATAGAGCACCAGCCCTGGAGTCAGGAGGACCTGAGTTCAAATTCAGCCTCAGACACTTAACACTTACTAGATGTGTGTCCTTGGGCAAGTCACTTAACCCCAATTGCCCTGCCTTCCCCCTCCAAAAAGAAAAAAAAATAGGGTGTTTTTTTATAACTTCATTTCTAACAGAAAAATAAAAAAAATAAATTTTCTTCCCCTCCCCAAGATGGCATATAATCTGATATAAGCCATACATATACAATCATATTAAACCTATCTCCACATTAGTTATGTTGTAAAGAAGAATTAGAACCAAAGGGGAAAACCACAAGAAAGAAAACAACAAAAAAGAAATATAGTATGCTTTAATCTGCATTCAGACTCCATAGTTGGTTCTTTGCATGTGGATAACATTTTTCATCATGAGTCTTTTGGAATTGTCTTAGATCACTGCATTGTGGAGAAGAGCTAAGTCATTGCACAATGTTGCTGTTACTGTATACAATGTTTTTTTGGTTCTGACCACTTAGCATCAGTTCATGCAAGTCTAGTTAAGGGTTTCTAAACACTTTACCAGCTACACAGGGCTAGGTTCAAACAATACAATAAGATTTTCTCACAGTTCCCAAAGTTGAATTAAGTTTTCTCACAAGACAGAAACTGGGTTAGACCCATAATTGAATAGAAAGTGAACTGACCTTGCTCCAGAGTTGAGTCACAAGATGGAGTCAGTGTGGTTTTCTAATTTCCCACTACCGCTTGCTGTTCTAACCCCCTCAGTTTTTTCAGAAAGCATTTCTAAAGCACCTACCAAGTTCATGGTATTGTGTTTAAACATTTTACAAATATGATCTCATTTGGTCCTCACAATAACCCTGATATGTAGGTACTGTTTTTCAGTTAAGGAAACTGAGGCAAAGAGAGGTTAGGTGACATACATAGAGTCACACAGCTAGTAAGTATCTAAGGCCTGATTAACCCACTGAGCTGCCTTTGATAGAAATTTCTGAAAAATAAAATTTACAGTACAACAAGTAATCCTGATGTGCACTAAAACATAGAGGTATCTAAAGAAACCATTGTAACACAGAGATATACAATAAAGTCAGACCTTAAAGAATATACCTAGCCCAAAAGTTAGAAGGAATAGCAGGCAGAAATGTGGGGAGCAGAATCAAGATGGCAGAGTAGAAACAGGACCTCCAAGGAGCTCTGGCTCCCACCCCCTCCAATTCATACAAAAGGTGACTCTAAACAAACTTTGGAGCTACAGAATCCACAAAATGACACAGAGAAGCTAACCTCCTGCTGAGGATAGCCCAGTAGGCCAGCAGCAAGCTGGTAGCAAACCTGAGCCAAGCCCCACATGAGCCTGAGATCTTAGTCCCAGGGTGGGCCGGACCAACCACCAACTGGGCCTGACCAACCACCAGGTGTAGGGACTTCAGATCATCAGCAACGCTTGTGGTTTCCAGAATTATCAACACACAGATGCTAAAGACAAAGTGAGAGGTCAGTGCAGTGTGGACTTTGGGATCCAGCAGTTGGGAGTGTGGTCGGCTTTTATCCCCTGGAGGGAGAAGCTGCTGAGGTGCTGTGAGCCTTGGAGTCTGCAGTCACAATCACATGGCAGCTTCAGCTCCTGGCCTGCAGACTGTAGGGGGACCAAGCAACCAGTCTGAGGGGTAGTCACTCTTGTTTTAACCTGCTTGGATCTGGATTGTGGTCTAGGGTGGGGGTCCTGGGATGTGTGACCAGCTTGCCAGAGCATGTGGAGGCTTCAGAGAGAGCACCCAACTAATATCTTCGATAACTGAGAAAACCCCTCGCCTTTGGGATGAAGCTCCCCTGTCTGGTGGCAGAGTCCTACTGTGGCAAAAAGCCCAAAAGTTAAGTAATTGAGCGCCAACACAAGCAGGCAAAGGAAGCAAACCAAGCAGAGCAAGCCAACCTTACACTCCTGTTTTGGGGACAAAAAGGACCAAAGCATGGAACAGGAGGAAGACAGTGAAGTCAGAGCTCCTGCACCAAAAGCTTCCAAGAAAAATACCAGCTGGTTACAGGTCATAGAGGAGCTTAAAAAGGATTCTGAAAATCAAATAAGAGAAGTGGAGGAAAATTGGGAAGAGAAATGAGAATTATGCAAGAAAATTATGAAATGAGAGTCAACAACCTGACTGAAGAAAATAACACCTTAAAAAATAGACTAACCCAAATGGCAAAAGAGGCTCAAAAAGGCAATGAGAAGAAGAATGCCTTAAAAAAACGAATTTGCCAGATGGAAAAAAGAATCTCAAAAGCTCACTGAAGATAGTCGTTCCTTCAGATTTAGATTGGAGGAAATGGAAGCTAATAATTTTATGAGAAATCAAGATACTATTAAACAGATCCAAACAAGTGAAAAAATAGAAGGCAGTGTGAAATATCTCACTGGAAAAACCACTGACCTGGAAAATAGATCCAGGAGAGAACATTTAAAAATTATTGGATTACCTGAAAGCCATTATCAAAAAAAGAACTTAGAAATCATCCTTCAAGAAATTCTTAAGGAAAATTGCCCTGATGTTTTAGAACTAGAGGGCAAAACAGAGGTTGAAAGAATCCACCAATCACCTCTTGAAAAAGATCCCAAAAAGAAAACTCCTAGGAATATTATAGCCAAGTTCCAAAATTCCCAGATCAAGGAGAAAATATTACAAGCAGCCAAGAAGAAACAATTTGAATATTGTGGAAACACAATCAGGATAACTCAGTATCTGGCAGCTTCTATACTGAGGGATTGAAGGGCTTGGAATATGATATTTTAGAGGGCAAAGGAGCTGGGATTAAAACCAAGAATCACCTACCCAGCAAAACTGAGTATCATGTTTCAGGGGAAAATATGGTCATTCAGTGGAACAGAAGACTTTCAAGCATTCTTGATGAAAAAATCAGAGTTGAATAGAAAATTTGACATTCAGATATAAGAAGCAAGAGAAGCATGAGAAGGTAAACAGGGAAAAGAAATCCTAAGGACCTTATCAAAGTTCAACTATTTACATTCCTTCATGGAAAGATGATAATTGTAACTCATGAAACTTTTCTCAGTATGAGAATAGTTGAAAAGAATAGAAATATATACATATATATATACACACACACACATATACACACACACACATATGTCTATATAGGAGGATATATGGGCGTATGAATACATGTGAATGTGTGTATATATGTTTACAGGTATACATAGAGGGCACAGGACCAGTTTAATGGGAAGGCATGATACTTAAAAGGTGAAATTAAGAGGTGAGAAAGGAATATAATGAGAGGAGATGGGGAGAGACAGAATGAGGTAAACTATCTCATATAGAAGAGGTAAGGGAAAATGGTTACAATGGAGGGGAAGAACAGGAAGGCAAAAGGGAATGGGACAACCTTACTCTCATTGAATTTGGCTTAGGGAGGGAATACACACTAAATAGGGTATCTCACCCTACAGGAGAGTAGGAGGGAACGGGATGAGAGGGGAATGATGTAAGGGAGGACAGTCTGGGGGAGAGGGAAGTTGGAAGCACCCACTTTTGAAAAGGAACAGGATCAAAGTAGAGAATAGAACAAGTGGGAGGTGGCATAGGAGGGAGGGAAATATAGTCAGTCTTTTACAATATATCTACTATGGAAATGTTCTGTATACCTACACATGTACAACCTATATTGAATTTCTTATCTTTCCAGTAAGGGTGGGTGACAAGGGAGGAAGGGAATGAATCTGGAGTTAAGAGTTTTAAAATAAAATGTTTTATATATATATACATACTATTATCATATTATTTTACATGTAACTGGGAAATAAGATATACAGCCACTGGGGCATTGAGATCCACCGTGTCCTACTGGAAAGTTGAAGGGGGTATGGAAGAAGATATGAGAGAGCAGATTGGAGGAGGGGATATCCAATGGGATTGCTATTTTGGGGTGGTGAGTAGGGGGAAAATGGGGAGAAAATTTGAAACTCAAAATCTTGAGGAAATAAATGATATAATCTAGAAGCTAATAAAGCATTTGATTTAAAAAAAAGAGAGATGCAGAGAGAGTGAGAGAAATAAGGATAATATATATATATATATATATATATATATATATACACACACACACACACACACACACACACACACACACACACTACTTTGTGTATGAGTGGGGCGGAAAAGGACAAATTTTGTAAGATACTAAAAATTTGAGAACACTTTCACGCAGGATGATCAGGGAAGGCTTTCTAGACAAGACACCATAGAAGCTGAGCTCTGAAAAAAGAAAAGGATTCTGTAAGGTAGAAATGAGAATGAAATGAATCCCAAGCACGGGAAAATGACCTAAGTAATATATGGATACAGAATATGGCATTTCAAATTTGGGAAACATTTAGGAGTCCATTCTGGGTGGAACACAGAATATTATGAGAGGTATCAATGTGAAATAAGGCTAGAAAGGTAGACTGAAACTGATTTAGGGGTATCTTAAATGCCAGGTCCATTCTGTAAAGCTATGCTACATATGAATGCCAGAGTAAACTTTTAAAAAGCCACAATATTCAAATCAAAACTTTCATCATGTCACTTCCAGAATCAAGAACCATTAGTAGTTTCTTAGTGTTTATATTAAGTCTAAACCCTAACTTTTAGGCCCTACCCTACCTATCCAATCTTATCTCATGAATCCTCAATACAGATCCTCTGCCACACTCATGCCAACATCTCACTGTTTTTTATTCACTCCCCAGTCATTACCACTTAATATCTTTGTTCATGTACCTTCTACTTCCTGGAATGTCCTCTCTACTTTTCTCTATCTAAATCCTACCTATATCACTGGAAGGCTCAAACTAAGTCCTTCCTTCAAGAAACCTATACAGCCAGCACAATCTCTCCTATCCTTGAATTATGGTAGTACTAGAAGTCTATGGCAGTAGACCCCAATGTGGGAACTGAATAACCCCAGTGAACAGTGGCATAATGACAAGGGGTAACTCATAAAGAATGGAAACTTGGGTCTTAGTCCACCCTCCTAGTTGTAGGTCTTTCATTGGGCTTTCCTCTAACACAGTTACACTACCACCCTTATTTATTATAGGGCAACAGTCCTGCAGCATACTGCTTTCCCACTAGCTATCTATGCAAACTCTCAACCTTTCCCTTTTGTGCAGTGTATTCACATCCCATCCCAAATTACTTCCTGACTGTTACAGTCACCCTTCAATGGGGTAGGTTCTTTGCTGAGGCAGCCATCGTGTAAATAAGAGTCATGTTCCCCTTCTGCTTTTCATTTTTTTGTTTTGTTATTGTTCCCCTGTGGGACCAAATAAACCAATCTGGATAAACAAACATGGATGGGTTATTCTCTATACGGTGGAACTCACTACATGATGGAACTTACTACATGAAGCCTCCCATACATCCATCCCTCTTCCAACTTCCTTAATCAAGGACATCACTCTCTTTTATATCTCCTGAGTTCTAAACCTTCATAACTTTGCTTCATCACTTAACCAAAACTGTTCTCTTCAAAGTGACCGGTGATCCCAAACGCCAAAGTCTTTTCTCAATTTTCATCTTACTTGTCTTTTCTATAGTATTTCACACTGTTGATCAATCCCCTTTACTCCTGGACACTTAATCTTTCGTATCTTGCTGAAAATATATGTCACTGATAAAAACTCTCATATTTGTAAAGTTAAGAAATTAGGGGGGAAAACTGCCTATTTAAAAATCTTCCAAATAAAGTTTCATTGGGTTTTAACTAATTTGTTAAAATGATCAAAATGCTAAATCTTCCCATTAGTTGGCAAGAACTAATGAAAAGCTGCAAAAGACTATTATCAGGAAAGATGAAAATATATTAGCCAAATACCAACAATAATTTTGGCATAATTGGTACAGGAAATTATGGATCTAAAATGACTGTAAAACTAGCTATGATAATCATGAAAACCAAACACTGAAATAAACTGAACTTATAATCAGACCTGTGAATTCCCTCTACCACAAAGTGTTAAAAACAAAGCCTTTCAAAAATATTCAAGCAAATTCAGGAGAGCAAAAAGGTTTTGTACCACTGATGACTAAATAATATTTTAAACATTATTTTCTTTTTCATAACCTTTGCATAAGTTTTATAATATGTTTAAGTATTCATGTAATTATAAATAATTATATAATATACATAATTTAAAAATAAGTGAAAATACATATATTTTATAGCATACAATTTAGCTCTTAATTTTAAGTCATATTTTCTGTGTAAATCTTGTCCTCTCAAAAGGAATATAAATATCCCTATGCAAAAAGGGTATTTCTTATACTTAATATGTATCTATGACAAGCAAATGATAAGGTCTGACATTAGACCTTTTCTTTGATTCCCCATAACTTCTCAAACCTCCCAAAACTTAAATAATGCACTGCCGGGGGCCTTATCTACGGCACCGGCGGCGGGTTGATCTGTAACTATTATATCCCCGTCCTCTCTACTCACCTATCCCCATGGCGAGCCTTCGGTCGTCACCGGCCTCCGAAGAGGAATTAACCCAGACAGAGCACCCGAGGTTTCAGGGGTTGTTTATTCACGGCTGGTCACATCCCGAGAGAGAGATGCTTCCGCGTACAGCATCTTATATACATTAAACCACGCCCTCATATGGAAATTAGCACAGTAAAAGCAAAGCCTATCCCCGCCCCCAACAATGCACCAAAAATAAAATAACTTCAGCTGACTACATGGTCTAGGACACAGAGAATACAAAAGGTTTAAAAAAAAAACACATAAAATGTAGGGGAGCAAAGGTGGTGCAGGGAATAGAGTTCAAATCCGACCTCAGACACTAACACTTACTAGTTGTGTGACCTTGGGCAAGTCACTTAACCCCAACTGCCCTACCATTCCCCCTCCACAAAGCAAAAACAAACAAACAAAACCCAAACATAAAATGACCCTCGCTGACTCCTCTCCCACCTTCCACACTACAGGCAGCAAGACTGCTATAGCAAGATCCAAAACTCTACTTATAGGTCACGGTTTGCAACAAAAACAAAACCCACTCTCCATCTCTACTCCTTCCTTACAGTGTGACCTGGGTTCAAAGTTGCAGAAGTTTTGCTTAGGCAGAGACAGCCATCCAATGGGGTTGGTAACAGCTCTTCAGAAATAAAAGCCTGCTAAGGCCCCAAACCCTGTAGTACCTCTGAAACAAAGGTCTGAAATGCCCATGCTGGGGCAAACAACCCTGTTGTACCAGCACAGCAGCTTTCTGATCTTCTCAGAGGAAACAAGGGAGGAGAGGACACTGTGTGTCCGTGAAGGTAGGAGGTGAAGGTGTTATGCAACATTATTCTTGACGGAAAGAGCACAGCATCCAACTGGGGCTAGTTCTAACTACCCAAAAGTCACTTGTGACAGAGATCTGGGCTGGCAAATTAAGAATTGCAAAGCATGGGAGAAGGATGAGATGCTTTGAGATCCAGTCTCCAAAGAAATAACCATTAGAGAGGACAGAGTCAGAAAAAGAAAGAGTTAAGAAAAGGACAGTCAAAGATCTCAGGAAGATGAAAACTCAAAGACCTTGGAAATAAGCAGATAAATCAATTTAATCATATCAACAGAAGGAAATATAGCCTCCAGATCTAGAAAAGGAATACAAGTATCTATGAATTAAACACAGCCAAACAAAAGAAAATTATCCAACACTTGATAAAGACAAGACAGAAGACTCAGTGGAATTTAAGAAGAACACAGAACCACAACACACTGTTTCTGAGTGGTTCAAAAGAGAAATGGAAATTTATTAGGGCAGAATTTATGGCCTTCACAACAAAAATAATGGAGAGAATAGAAAAACTAATCTGCAAAGGCAAGTCCCACTGAAGAAATAAAGAAAAAACAATAGATCGGGAATATAAATATACAGAAGTGAAAGACAATCTAGAAGAGAAGTAAAAAAAGAAAATATGCTCACTATGCAAACAAAACATACTGACCTTGAAGACAAGGTGCACATAGGTCTCCCAAGACAACATGACAGAGCAAAAACCTTAACACCATCATTCAGGAAATAATAGAAGAAAACTGCCCAGAACTTCTGGGCAAAGAAAATGAAACATACAGAAAATGAAATTCACAGATCACTTCCAGAAAAAAAACAACTAAAAAAAGCGTGCTTAAATTTAACAATGGAAGTTCTGTAAGTAATCACAAGCAAGATCTTTAAATACAAAGGAAAGGAAATAAAATGCAAGGGTCTTCTGCACCCACCAGAAAGCTCAAGAGGTAAGGAAAATGCATTCCAAGGAGCAATGGAGCTCAGGATGCAGCTTAGGGTGACCTACCTTACAAATGTGAGCTTAAACACAAATGAAAAAAGGGGGGGGGCCCTTTAATAAAAAAGGGGCATTTGAAACATTTTTAGAAAGAAAACCAGAACTGAAGAGATTATTCTTCTCAAACATCCCAAACAATAGAAATGCAGAAAGAGTGAATAAATGCAGCAGACAAGGGCAACAACAGTGACAGTAGAAAGAACAGTTAAAAAAAAAATCTTTCTAAATATATTCCAGGAAACAAGGGTGAAGGTTGAAGTCTTATAGAGGTAACAGAAAAGCCAGGCATGGGGCACTATGGACACAATTTAGCAACACTCTACCTACAGGTAAATTAATGTTGTTTTATGTTTGTACGTGTATGTGTATATGTGTGGGACTAAATTACAATATAAGAGGGTACATGAATGAGGAGGGAAAGGAACAGGTTGGAGAGGAATATGTGATATGTCCAGGTCAAATTGAGGACTGGAAATTAGGGGAATTTGACCCCTGTGGTCTCAGAAAGAGAATAGCCTATAGGGAATTGGGCAAAGGAGGAGGGGGTAGGTCTGAAAAGGAGGGGGAAAGAAAGAGGCTTTGCTTTGGTGGTGGGAGGAGGTACCACTGATGAGTGTGCCTTTGGGTAAAGAGAAAAGATTGGGGCAGCTAGGTGGTGCAGGAAATAGAGCACCTGGAGTCAGGG
Source organism: Gymnobelideus leadbeateri (assembly GCA_011680675.1). Classification (NCBI taxonomy): domain Eukaryota; kingdom Metazoa; phylum Chordata; class Mammalia; order Diprotodontia; family Petauridae; genus Gymnobelideus; species Gymnobelideus leadbeateri. The sequence continues at coordinate 543,044 of WOXC01010398.1, read as the reverse complement.
AGGACCTGAGTTCAAATCTGACCTCAGACACTTAAACACAAAAAACTGTGTTACCTTGGGCAAGTCACTTAACCCCAAATTGCACTGCCTTCCCCCCTCCAAAAAGAAAAAAAGAGAGAGTCAGAGAGTCAGAGAGACAGAGAGAGAGAGAGAGAGAGAGAGAGAGAGAAGGTCTATGAAGGGAGATAGGAACCTTGTGCTCATGAGGAATTTTGTGCTAGAAGAATCTAACAGTCCAACCTCAGGGTAGGAGGAGAATTTAGAAATCCTGAGGCCAACTGGGAGAGTGTGAACTCAGGAAGGTGATTTTGAAACAAATGGTGAGGGGGGTTTAACCAGGGGAGCATATAGATAGGTAGTGGGCTGCACAATCAAGGATGTGGTAGAGGGAGAGGGTTCTACAATGGGGGCAGCATCTTTTCTAATACCTTCAATAAGCACTGTTCTAGAAGTGAGGCACAAATAGAAAAAGGGAATCCATAGGGCAAACTCTGCAAGACAGTGGAAGAAATCACATATAAAGGAAAGGATACCTTGGAAGTTCTGATTCCATAAGGAATACAGAGAAAAGAGAGAGACCAGATAATTATAGGGGTCATGAATCAGAGAATGAGAATCTAGTGTAGACAGGAAGTAATGAAAAGAATGAGAAAAAGCTTTTTTGGAAAGGGGCACAAAAAATTAAATTTTAAGAACTAATGAACAGGACTAATCAAAGAGGAGAAGAGGAGGAGAAAATCAACTGAGAAAGAAAGGGAAAAGAATTATTTAACTAGCTAAAAGCAGTAGAAAAAGAGAAACTAACAAGTAAAATCCCAAAAGCAAAGGATTAACAAATGAGAGGAAAAAAGATGGGTAGAGAAAGAGAGCCAGTGAGAACATAGCCACCTAAAAAAGATTAAAGTAAAGTAACCAAAGAACCATAGTACTATATTTTTAGCAGAAGAGTGGGAAAAAAATTATAATTTGAAGAGAAAATATTAAAGACAAATGGAGAAAAATATAAATCTAATTCTCATAACTTTAAACATGAATGGATTAAATAATTCAATAAAATGAAAATGCCAGATTGGATAAAAGAAAACAAAACCATACAATCTGTTGCTTATGAAAAATCCCTTTAAAAAATACACAAAATAAAACTGAGGAGGTGGAGAAAATTTACAATTCGTCAAGTGAATCCAAAAAGCAGGAATTGCAATTACGCTGTTTGCTAAAGAAAAAAATAAAATCAAAAAAATAAAAATAACAAAGGATTAACAAGGAAACTATATCATGCTAAAAGGAACCACAGACAACAAAAAAGTATCAGTAATAAAGTTATATGCTCCAAATATCTTAGTATCCAACATCATAACGGAAACAATACCTGAATTACAAGAAGATAGAAAGAAAATAGCATAATAGTAACAGGAGACATCAAAATTCCTCTCTCATAAGTCTAACAGAAAGACAAACAAAAGGGAAAATATGGAACTAAACAAATTCCTGGAGAACTCAGAGTTAAAAGATTTATGAATCTTCTAAATAGAACAGTAAAAGAATATACATATTTCTCAGCACTCCTAGACTTCAAACTCTTAAAAAGCAACAGTTATCAAAACTATCTGCTACTAGATAAATAATAGAGAAACAGACAAATCAATAGGACATATTAGACACAGGAGAATTCGTAACAATAGTAAGTACTCAACAACCCAGTGTTTGATAAAAGTGTAAAACATAAATCACCTAGGAAAAAACTCCTTATTTGATAAAAATTGCTAGTTGGAAAGCAGTCTGGCAGAAGGTAGTCTTACACCAATACCTTACAATACATTCTCAATGGATATGTGACCTTAATATTAAAGATCAGGCTATGAAAAAACTTAGAAGAGAAACAGGTCATGTACTTCTCACAGCTAAGACATACATTCTTTTTTTTTGCTTTTTGGAGGGCAGTTGGGGTTAAGTGACTTCCCCAAGGTCACAGGGCTAGTTTTTTGTGTTAAGTGTCTAAGGCCAGATTTGAACTCAGGTCCTCCTGACCCCAGAGCTGGTGCTCTATTCACTGTGCCATCTAGCCACCCCTAGGACATATATTCTTAACCAAACAAAAGACAGAAGCAATTATAAAAGATAACTCTGATTACATGAAACTGAAAAGCTTCTGCATAGGCAAAATTAATGCACTTTAATAAAGGGAAGTGGTCAAATAAAAAAAAAAATTTGTATCAAATTTCTCTGATAAGCATTTGACATACAACACATATAAATAATAAATATCTAGATACATGACAAATAGCCATTTTCCAATAGGTAAGTGGCCAAAGGATATCGACAGTTTTCAAAAGAACTGCAAAGTATTCACGATCACATGAAAGAATGCTCCAAATCATTAATATTAAGTGAAATTCAAATTTTAAAAAACCCTCAAGTTTCACCTCAGATCCTGAAAACTTGCAAAATTTGGAGAAAAAAAAAAGGCCAGTAGTCAATGTTAAAAGGGTTGTAGAATGATAGGCATACATTCATTTTTGGTGACGCTATTAAATAGTACAACCATTTTGGAAAGCAATTTGGAATAATGTCAATAAAATAACTAAAATGTCCATACTCTTTAAACTAGAATCTCCATTAGTCCAAGGAATTCACAGATAAGAAAGTCCCCATATACACCAAAATATTTATAGCAGCAATTTTTTTGAACTAGAACTAGAAACAAAGTAGACACCCACCAACTGGGGAACAACTAAACAAATTCTGGTACTGAATGTAATAGAATATTACTGTACTATAAAATCCTGGTTACTGGTTGTCTACTGGTAAGATTACTGGTATGACATCACTATGCTAGAGTCAAGTTTCATTGTATCCGACCTTGATCAGACCAATATGAGCTTGGAATACTCTACCACAGGTTGGGCACAAATAGCGCATGTGAACATTTCGGGTAGATTCTCTAAATCTGCACATTTTGTGTTTCTTTTGAGCCATTTCAATTTTGCTTTGCTCACAGAGCATAGCACCTCTGCTGATGGTGGCACACCATGCTAAGTGGTCCTATGCCAGTGTCTCCCATGGCACACAATCAATTATAAAGTTCTTAAGAGAGAACTTGAGAGTGTCCTTGCTTCTTCTGACCACCATGTAAACACCTGCCCTGTGTGAGTTCTCCATAAAAAAGTCTTTTTGGAAAGTGCATCTGAACAACACAGTCAGCCCACTGGAGTCGCCATGTGCGTGATGAATACAGAGAAACATGGAAAGATCTATATGAATTGATGCAGAGTGAATTAAGCAGAATCAAGAACATAACAGTAACTGCAACAATGTAAATTTAAAAAATCAAAAGTAAAGGTAACAAAATTATAAATATCAAGCACAACTCAAGTGAAGAGATATGAGAGGACATCCCCAACTCAGTCCTTTGTGAAAATGGAAGCCCAGAGGTGGTTACACATTGACATGTTTTCTGACTTTTTCAATGCACTGATCAGTTACCTGAATTTTCTTCTGGGACAGGCTGGGGGAAGGATCTACAACCACAGAAGAAACAAAAGATATCAATGCAATACTTTTTAAAAAAGTGATATGGTGGGATGAGCACAAAATCTGGAGTCAGAGAAACTGCACAGTGCCTGGCACATAGTAGGCATTCAATAAATACCTAAATTGATTTGAATAACTTCTAATCAAATAGAACTTAAGTCAGGGAAAAGATACATATACATGTAACCATAATATGTAAATTCACAAGAGATACCACTAAAGAGATTCAAAAGGAAAAAGATCATTAGCGACTTAAGGGAACCTCTAGAGCATAAAACAACTTTAATGCTGGACTTTAAAAGGATAGATAGGAAGAACTTAATAGTAAATAGTAATTGCAGGCATAAGGAACAGCATGAACTAGGATACAGAGGCTTGTAAAATAAAGGTATTTAGCAATGACAGTGAATAGTCTACTTTGGTTGGATCATAAAGTATCTATGTAAGAGAGAACAAGAAGAGCTAGATAGGTAGAATGATCCAAGAATGTGGAAAGTCTTGAATATCAGGATAAGGAATTAAAACTACTCAATAAGCAATAGGGAACCATTGAAGGGTTTTCATCAAAGAATGACATGACAAATAAAATTAATCTGATGTTACTACTAATGAAGAAACAATAAAGAGAGACAGAGCCCCAGGAAAGGTAGCAATGAGACTTTGTGCTAGCTAGGACAGTGGCAGTGGGAAGGGAATTCAAGACTTAGTAATATTGGAGTCAAAACTGACAAGATTCACTAACAATTCAATAAGAAATGGGAGAAAGAAGCATTTAAAGACATTAATGTTTTAAAACATGGGAGTCTGAGGAAACGGCGGTACCAATGACAGAAATAATATAAAATTAGAAAGCAGGGCAGGTTTTGGAGCAAAGATCATAGGTTCAATTTTCTATATGCAGAGGGGAATATCCTGAAGGTGACCACAGTTCTAGAGCTCACGAGAATGGTCAGGACTTGTAGATTTGAGAGGCAACTACAGAGAAGTGCTAACTGAGGCCATGAACTCAAGCAAGTATGATTACCAAGGGAAAGATTATAGAGAGGAGTACTAAGGGCAGAATACTGAATACTCACTTCAAGGCCCTAGGAAATAAACAAGGAAGAAAAAAAAGAAGGAATAATAAAAAGTGTAATAATAGAACAAGGAAAGCATGGTGACCACTGACGTTCATCCATTATTTGACTGTATGTACTAAATCATAATCATGAAACCAAGGAAGAAGGGAAGAGGCATTCAACATGGTCAAATGCTGTGGAATAGTCAAGGAAGATGAGGATTGAGAAAGGCCACTAGATAAAGCAATCATGGTGAGCTTCATGAAAATACCTTCTGTAGAGCAGTTGCCAGATTGCAAAGTGCTAAGGAAAATACAAGAAGAAGCAGTGGTTGCATAAAGAGTGAAGAGACAGGGAATGAGTAGCTATACCACAGCCTGGATGGGGTAGAAGGGATGAGCGAAAGGATTTTTAAAGATTGGGGACACCTGAATGCTTTTACAGGCAAAGGGTTAAAAGCCAGTGGAGAAGAATGCACACAATAGAGAGGATGATTCCTAAGAACAAATACAGGAAGAAGCAGGAAGGAATTGGGATCAAGAACCCAAATTGAGGGATTAGCCTCTGCAAAAAAAGTAAGGATAATTATTCCCCTGATACATGAAAGAAGTGATGTCACTGACAGAATCAGAGGAGTTGATGGATTAATTTTCTTAGGGAAGTAGGAGATTAAATCATCTGTTATAAATCCAGGGGTTGAGGAACTGATAGAGGAAAAGATTTGGAACAACTGCTGTTGGGAACAAGAGAATTAATTAGTCAGTAAAAGTAGAATAGGATTTCCAAGTAGCAATGAAAATCCAGATGAAGTTATGTTTGAAGCAAAACAAATTCTTCTCACAGAAACATTATAAATTATAGTTGGCTTTACAGGTTGGTTCATGAAAGTAGATGTAACTGGGGGCGGCCCTGGAGTCAGAAGGACCTGAGCTCGGAGCTGGCCTCAGACACTTAATCCACACAAACAAAAACCTAGCCTTGTAACCTTGGGCAAGTTACTTAACCCCAATTGCCCTAAAGGGGCGGCTAGGTGGCGCAGTGAGTAAGAGCGCCGGCCTCGGAGTTGGGATGACCCGAGATCAGATCCGGCCTCAGAAAATGAGCACCCACACACAAATAATGACTAGGCGTGTAACCTTGAGCAAGTTACTTAACCCCAATTGCTTTAAAAAAAAAAAAAAGTAGATGTAACTGAACTACATATAGTTCTAGCCAAAGTTTTGGGTCCTGAGAGGAATGGGTATGGCCCAGGAAAAAAAGAGGAAAAAGACACCTTCTCTTTTCTGTGCATAACCAGGCCTAGATTTCAAATAGCTCATCTCTTTATAAATATATATATATATATGTGTGTGTGTGTATATATATATATATATATATATATATATATATATATATCTCCTGATCTCCTTAACCACAGACCTCAAGTTATCTTAAATCCACCAAGTAAGTTTCTTACTTGGGAGGTTAATTTAAGTAGGTCTATCATGTCCTTCATACCTTCCCCCCATTACCTTCCTAATGGTTTTTTTTTGGCTCTATAATTATCTACTTCCTTTTAATCATAGATCTCATTTCCTCAGTGAAGTATAATGCACAAATCCATAGAGAAAAAACATTTAAATGTCAAAAGAAACTATGATTTATAAATCATCAGATTAAACTAAAATGCAAACTAAATAAAACCCTACTTTGTGATTTCAAGTAGCATAACAAAGGAAAGAAAAAACATATTGGGGCAAGATGGTTGCAAACACACAAGCAAATCTGTCCCATGCCATCTGGAAGACTTGACTTTAAGTCACCACTTCCAAACTTTTTGGTTTCATCTTTTCCCCTACTTTAAACCCTCAGAGTCTACAATATCTTCAGAATTTTTCACACTGACTCTCATGGTAGCATTTTGAGGGTTCCACCACCAAAGGAGAAAGAAATTTATTTGTAAGGGAGCTATTTCCTGCCTATATTATTATTATAGGATTATTGGGTTTATATAGTACCTTTCCTCCAAACTAATTAATTATGCATTACTATGAAATGTTTAATGAAAAGTATCATTGGAATGAATTATCCTGACAGTCTTAGAATGTTATCCATTTTACAGTATGATAAAGTGGCTTTCAGTTCAGTACTCTATTAGTTTTATCTAACACTAAATTGGACATATATTTTAATAGGAAGAAAAAACAAAACCACTGTAGCCCAGATATTACAAAGGCAATAATAAATCACATTCTGGCAAAATTCTAGATAAAAAATTTGTTTTTTAAATTGAGTCCAAATTATTGTTTCTGCCCATGCTTTCAAGATATAGAGGCTGGGTTCCATTTTAGAGTCTAAAAATCTGCTTCAAATATCTATTCTGCCATTGTAACAAAGTTTAAGTGTCCTTGGCAAAGCCATTTACCTCTCTGGGCCTCAGTTTCCGCATGAGTATAATGATATTGGAATGGATAAATTTTAATTTCTCTTCCAGCCCTAAATCTACGCTCAAAAGATCACAGTTAATCAAAGTGCTTTGAATGCTATAACTACTTAAACTAATGTTTACAACATAAACTCTGGTTAGTAGTACCTCAATTAATAATCAAAAGTACAAAATACAAACAACAATCAAGCTCATAATATTCCTAGCTCAAAAATTTACTGTTCTTTATCCTGTTTCTGACATAAGACTGAAAAACTAATCAGATATATATTTAATGTAACAAATCATAAAATGTATCAGCATTACCAAAATCCCAAAGCTAATTTCCCCACTCTGTGAGTACAGTCAAGGACATTATAGACACTTGGACAGTAACTTTGAGGGATTTCTGGTATTAACTTAATTGGGCCAATTGGTTCACATGGTCACATGACATGAGGTCACAGCCTATCTCCACAGAGTCCAGTTATCTTCAAAGAGAAAAAAAAATTTAACACCTAAACACCACCCCTGACATAGGTGGGTAGTGCCTTTATAAACAAAAGGATGGTACATTTTTTAGTATTCTTTGCATTCTGTAGATTTCAAAAAATAGGCCTATAGCAGCTTGGGAGATTGGGGGAGGAGAATCTCATGCACGATTTATTTCCAAACGTAACTCTCATTCGTCCATGACAATAAGCTATAAGTAGAAGATGATTAAAATTCACAGAAAATGGGAAAAATAACTTGAACATCGCCTTCCTTTAAAAAGTCTTTTCCCAGATCTAGTACTAAGGGATACAACAATGACTGGAGTAATACGGTCCCTACCCGCAGTCCCTCCCCTGGAAAAATAATCTACAAAGATAAAGGTCAAAAATATATATGGGAGGGAGGGGGTGGTGAAGGGGCCGCAGAAAAAAGGGAACTTTAAACATTCGCAAATTTATCAACCCCCAGCCCTTTAAAAAGGAAAGACGGTGGGAGATCTTTCCGGAACCAAAGTTAAGCCAGAGAGAAAATGCCTGTTATTTGACATTCCATCACCCATCAGGCTAAACCAACTACAATTCCACCGCAAGAAAAAGCTGGGGGTATACGCTCCCCAGAAATTTATTTTAAATTGTAAAAAAAAAAAAAGTTCGGACGGACTTTGCCAATGTTTTCTGCACCACACAGTCGGAGCCGAGGCAGGGGTGGCAACTTGAGTTGGCACCGAGGAGCCTTCCTAAAAGCGGACAGGCTCAGGGACTGTAAAGAACCACATTTTTTTTTTAAAGCTCCAGTCTAGGATATTCCCTATCCGGCCCCCTTCCCCCTCGCCTCCATCCCCTACTTGGAGGAGGTAGACAGGAAAGGGGAGGAGGGAACGGGGGAGTTTCCCTGACGCTCCTTTAAACAGGTACAGGACGGTAAGGGGTGCGCGGGGAGAATTACGACGCGGGGAAGGCAAGATGCGTGGGCTTGGGGAATGTCACGGCGGGGGGAGGGGGGGTTGTGTGTGGCGGGGGAGGGTTAGTAGAGTGAAGATCCCGGGAAGAGGAGCAGGAGGGGAGGGCTCAGAAGTTCGGGGGGTAGGTACTTAGTCCCGGGGCAGACGGGAGGGGGGAAGGGGTCCCGGCCGCGGAGGGATTTAGGGAGGGGGAGGAGACAGTGGGGGAGGGGAGAGAGCCGGGCAGGCGGCGGGGTATCCTTCTGGACTTACTCGGCTGTACCAGATGCTGAGGTGGGCCGGGGCCAGCACGGCGAAGAAGGTTCTCTGGGAGTCGGTCTGGATGTGAAAGGGAGGCTCCTCCGGGCTCCCCACGGGGCACAGCAGCCTCTTGGGCCAGCCGCTCAGGAAATACATGGTCCGCCCGAACCGGCCCCCGCGGTTTCTCTGCCGCCGCCGCCTCTGCGCCGCCGGGTCGCCGGCCCTGCTTCCCCGGACCCTTCCCCACTCCCACCCACCCCCCCCTCTCACACGCAGCCCTTTTGGGCCGGACCCCCGCCTCCCACACCGGTAGCAGCACCGGCGACGGTGGCTGCTCGGGGCATCTGCCCGCTGGCCGGGTCGGGCCGGGCCGACGCGACGCTGCGCGACGCTCGCTCCCCAGGGCTGACGGGGCTGACTGAGGGAGGGAGGGAGGGAAGGGGGAGAGGGAGGAGAGGAAAGGGGATGGGGAGGAGGGAGGGAAGAAGGGAGGCGGGACGAGGGTGGAAGGGGGGGGGCACCGGAGCCCCGCCCCTGGCCCCGCCCCTTCCTTCGGCCGCACGGTTCGTCAGCACGCCCCGAGCGGCGTAGTGGCGAGGAGGGAGTGGCGACGTGGGGGGAAAGCAGGTGAGTGCGTGCGCTCTCCCGAGTGCCCGCCTCTCGAAATTACGCCTCTCGAGTAGGACATTCCCCCCCCCAGGAGGCCGCAATGCGCATGCGCCATTTCCCGGGACCCCCTGGGCGCTCCGATCATACCAAGTCGTCTGTCGCTTTTCATTTAGCTTTTTTGTTTCTCTGGCGTTTACCGCTGTAGCAGGCGCTTAATGTATGATTGGTTTCTAACCTCATTTTCGAAATCTGTGAAGTGGGGATAAACCTTGGACTCCCTATATGCCACCCAGGAGAATTGTGTGGAAAATAACACTGCGGATTAATCATAAGAGAAAAAGCTCGAGAGAGCTCAGATAAAGGCGTCTGGGGCGAATCACTACAAGATCAAGGTGGTGTGTGAATCTGACTGTGAAATCAGGAAGCTCAGGTCTGGCTGAGCGTGGCTTACCTTGTGATCCCCGCATTCCTATTGGTGGGATCTTCAGGTGGGGACCCGGGAAAGAAAGAGAGAGCGAGATCTATTCTGTGCTTGACTCCCACTGGTAGGAAGTAGCTCTGCACAGAATTTATCTCGTGGAGAGCTGAGCTAAGAGTTCGGAACGGAAACTTGGGGTGACTCAAACTGGGGGATCAGAATGAAACCACGAATATTTATTAAGTTCCTCTTATGTACTTGACATTGAGAAGACAAAAACACCCGTGAAAGAATCCTTTGCCCTCGTGGAGCTTACGATCTATCTGGAGAAAGAGCTTGTACATGTGTAGATATAGCCAAAGTAAATGCTAGGTCATAGGAGTGGGAAGGCATAGGGAAGGGAATTCAAGAAAGGTCTGTAGAAGACGAGCATGAGCCGAACCTTGAAGGAAAGTGGGAATTTCAAGAGCAGAGAGAATGGAGTTCATTTCCACACTAGTGCTGAATGTGAGGATGCACCAGAAGGACAGTTTGGCCAGACTGCACCATGAAGTGTGAAGAATGAGGCACAGTCCAAATGGAAGGCTATTGCAATAGGAACCAGGTGAAAGGTGAAGAGGGCCTGAATTGGGCTGGTCTCTGTTACTGGAGAGAAGTGTGTGTGTGGGAAAGCTATTGTGGAGGCAAAAACAAATTTTGGTAACTGGATTTGTAGAGTCAAGTCAAATCAACAAGTACCTACTATATGTCAAGTATCATAATTACTATTGGGGATACAAAGGAAAAGAGAAACAGTCCCTGACTAAAAGGAGTTCACAATCTAAGGAGGGAGATGATACTCAAATAACTATGTAGGGACATATATACAGGATAAATTGAAGATAAATTGAAGATAATCTCAGGTGTTTGAAAGTAAGGAGTCACTGATGGCACTGAGATTGTGAATCTGGGTGACTGGTGGTTGCATGATAGAAAAAGGAAAATTCAGAAGAGGGGTGGATTGAGGTAGAAAGATAATGAATTCCATTTTGGACTTGTTGAGTCCAATTGGTAGTTGATATTACAGAACTGGAGTTTAAGTGAGATACTAAGATTGGAAATGCAGATCTGGGAGTCATCAGCATACACATGGTAATGAAATCTGTGTGAGCTGATGAGATCAAGAACAGAGTGTAGGGAGAGAAAAGAGGGTATAGACTATCAAGTCAATGGATTTATTCAAAGTAACAGCTCCTAGGGGTAATGTATAATAATAATGACATTTGTATTGCTCTTTAAGATTATTATGGAACTTTACATATATTATCTCATTTGATTCTCACAACCCTGTGATAAGGCTACATTATTATGACCATTTTGCAAACAAGCAAACTGAGACAGATAAATTGAGTGCCAATATCCCAGGAAGGGAATCTGCAGGCACTAGCATTCACAGAAACATTCCCAGCTGCTATATTCACAGAAGGACAGAATGTTAAAAAAGCAAAAGCTGTTTGAGAGTCAGTATCTTTAGAGAATAGCACTAGATTTGTGATCAGGAGAGTATAGTGACCATGGGAAAGTCATAATCATAGGATTTGGATTTGAAACATAGATGAGCAATCATCTAGGACCATCCTCTTATTTTAGGCTTGAGGAAATTGAGGCTCAAAGGAGAGAAATTAATTTTTTTAAAGTCACTCAGCCAGTAAGTGGCAGAACCCAAGATTCAAAGGCATTATCTTCGGATTCTTAACTTAATGTAGGTTTCATCATTTCAGGCTACCTTCTCAATTTCTAGTTAATAACCAAAGATAAACTGTTACTCTGTTTCCGTATTTCCCACAGCACTGGCTAAGCTAGACCAGAAAGATGTCCCCTCTGGGCAGTGGAAATTCTACCAAACCTCCTTAGCACCAAGGAAGACCTCATAGACTGGGTCTTTTATCCTAGCAGCAAGAAACCAAACCAGTGATTCAAGCCCTCATCTGTTGGACCAACCAAAATTCAAGAACACCCTCCCTTTACCATTTAAGGAAAATCAGTCAAATCTACATAAAATTACTACTTCTCCTACCATACCGCACCCCTTGATGGCAGTCTTCCAAAAATTTTCTGAGGAACCTTCTACCATTAAAATGGTTTCTAAAGCAATCCTTACCTTAGGAAGAAACCTAGCATAAGCAGTACCAGAGGAATGTAATACAAATGATAAAAACACAAAATGCTGCAAAAGGTCCTTTAAAAAGTGTAATCCATGCAATAAAGGTGATATCAGGGTTAATTCATGAAAGTTCTTCCCAGGTAAAATGACAAGGAGCAGCATCAGGATTTTCAGGGCCACAGCTTTAATGACAGCTCCTCTGACACCATCTCCAAATCCTATCACAGGTCAGCGTCACTGCAAAAGGTCTTACATAAGCTTTTTGCTTACAACCTGACCTGGGATTTAAATTGATTGTGAAATTGACTCACTCATCTTTCCATAACAAATCAGCAAAAACCACACCCTCCCTGAGAATCTCCAAAAGGAGATGATACCAAGTTTTGTTCCTATAGAGGCCTCTACTGAAGGATTGTACTTTTCATACAGGGACTTCAGATTGACCCTAAGTTAGTCAATAGAGCCCCTTTCTTTCCAGTGAATTCACCTTTCCTATAATTATGTAAAATCTGTTTCATTTCTCCCATATCATTAAAAAGCACGTTAGTGGTAGTATTAATATCCTAAGCCTTACCTCCATACAGGTTAGATGAGTCTTTCCTTTAAAAGTATTGAAACTTGGAGCGGCTAGGTGGCACAGTGAGTAAGAGCGTAGGCCCCGGAGTCGGGATGACCAGGGATTGGATCTGACCTCAGAAAATGAGCACCCACACATAAATAATGACTGGCCATGTAACCTTGAGCAAGTTACTTAACCCCAGTTGCTTTAAAAAAAAGGGGGGGGGGCAGCTAGGTGGCGCAGTGAGTAAGAGCGCTGGCCTCGGAGTTAGGATGACCCGAGATCGAATCCGGCCTCAGAAAATGAGCACCCACGCATAAATAATGACTAGCCGTGTAACCTTGAGCAAGTTACTTAACCCCAATTGCCCCAAAGGGGCGGCTAGGTGGCGCAGTGAGTAAGAGCTCGGCCTCAGAGTTGGGATGACCCGAGATCGAATCCGGCCTCAGAAAATGAGCACCCACGCATAAATAATGACTAGCCGTGTAACCTTGAGCAAGTTACTTAACCCCAATTGCTTAAAAAAAAAGTATTGAAACTTTCCTCTAGACTTTGTTGGCTCAGGGGACTAAGGGCTCAGACTATTGACTTTACTTCCTGGTCATCTAGGTACAAAGCAGCCATAAGAAGCAGGAGGAAGTCTTAGAAACAGCTCGTGAAACTAAGAAAAAAGGTTGTGACTTGTCCAGGGTCATACAGCTGCTAAATGGACAATTCATCTGACATAGCCTCCCTCCCCTCCTTCCATAATGGGAATCATGGTACCCTAAGGAGATTGATTCATTCATTATCTCAAAGCAGAAATCCTTCAGCACTGAGCTAGATCATATAAATCCCTGGAAGTGGCAGGGAAGCTCAGGGAAGCTTGCACATATGCTTTATTGGACATGCTTCATTCAAGTCTATTGCCAAACACAGTCAATGTATAATTATACATTACATTATATAAACAATGATTTAAAGTTCATCACACATAGCAAATCATACTGTATTCTCCTCTTTACCGCTAATATTACCCAGTCCTATCCTTTAACCCTTCTGAATGTTCTTGAAATTTGGTTAAGGGAGAACCTAGAAAGGGAAAGAATGAGAAGATAAGTGTTACAGGAGGAGAAATAGGACACCTAGCCCTATTGTGTTAACATCTAACAGACTGTTGGAAATGTGGGACTGGAACCCATGAGAGAGATAAATTTGGAGGTCATTTACATGTGTATCAGTGATAACAAGCCACAAGAGTAGATTTCTTAATTATAAGACCCAAGAATGAACTGCAGAAGGAAGTTATATATCATATACTATTATCATTGAAGGATAGTTTGGGTCAAACTCAAATAAAGCCACTAAACAATATGGAAGGATCCCTCCTGGCTGCATATTGACTTAGAAAACCACATATTTGCATTATCTATATTTTATCAAATTTGTATTATGTTAAATATTTCTTACCTTTTAATATGGTTTGAGTCTTTGGGGGGCATTATGGCTAACCCATGTTTTTGACACCCTTTTTTTCTATTATAAATCATATAATCACATAGCACTTAGCACACAGTTCCTGGCACCTTGTAGGTGTTTGATAAATGTTTACTGAGGCAGCTAGTAAGAGTCTGGCTGGCATTCAAACCCTCAACCCTCTGACTCCAGAGGCAGTGCTCTTTTATACTGTAGACCCATGCTGGACTGGATGGTTTGGGCCAGGGTTTTAAGTAATTGACTCACATGCAGGTGGGATTTTTCTTTAGCTTGCATTCTTTCCCTGTCTGACATATCTTTCTGAGTCTCCCTTGAAGGATTGTTACCCTTGCTGTACTTCCTGTGCATAAAGGTCTTTCAAGCTTTTCTTTTGAGCCTTTTTCACTTTCCCTACATAATCCATTCTCACTCTGGCTACTATATCCAGTCAGTTGCCATGTCTTTATGTTCTCCCCCCTTTTCTTGCATACTTTCCTTTCTATTTACCCCACTGTCACCCTCATCCAGGACCTCATCAGCTCTATTGAGACTAATAGCTTCCTAATTGGTCCTCTTGCCTCCATCATCTCCTTTCTCCAGTCCATCCTCCACTCAGCTTCTGAATTGGTATTCCTAAAGCACAGGCCTGAACAAGTCACTTCCCTGCTCAAGAAGCTTCAATATTTTTCTATTGCCTTGAGGATAAAATACAAACTCCACTGTTTGGCATTTAACACCCTTCATATTTTGGGTCCAGACTTTTTCCAAACTCATTATTCTTCATCACTTACTCTGTGCTCCTATCAAAATGGTCTCCTTGCTGTACTGTATGTATAATATCTCATCACCCACCTCTGTCCCTGCACATTGTTTTCTATGCCTGGAAACTTCCTCCTTATCTCAAACCTCTTTGAACACCTACCTTCCTTCCAGGATCACCTCAAATGACATCACCTGATTTCAACCAGTTGTTAGCACTCTGCGCTTCCCTCTTCTTCCTTACCCAACTATTATGCATTTTTATGCACGTTAATTTATATATTTATTTTGTATATATTCTGTTTTTTTCTTCTGTGAACATGTAGCATCTCCTAGTAGAATATAAATTTCTTGATGTCAAAAACTATTGTGATTTTGTATTTTTATAGCCAGCATCTAACACAGTACCCAGCCAAAATAGGTGCTTTCTGAATATCCGTTGATTATTCATTAATAAAATGAATTATGAACTTTTATATATTAATTAGGCCACAGTGAGTAAGAGCGCCGGCCTTGGAGTTGGGATGACCTGGGATCGAAACCGGCCTCAGAAAATGAGCACCCACACATAAATAAAGACTAGCCGTGTAACCTTGAGCAAGTTACTTAATCCCAATTGCTTTTAAAATAAATTAATTAATTAATTAATTAGGCACTCTTATTTATATCTGGGGAAAAATGCATTATATGGGATAGACAGATACTTAAGTGCCCAGAATGTTCAGGTGAGCTTTAAAAATAAACAGATTCTTATTACCCTAGATGTCAGACATTTTTGTCAGAGCTAATCATTATAAATATACTTTGTCACCAAGCCCTATGGTTAAAAACCAATTAACTCTTGGTCACTTGTTAAAAACCAGTACAGGTTGCAAAGTTCCCTTCTCTGACACAGATCATAGGTATAAACGCCATAGGTATATATAGATCATAGGTATATTTTACCAAGAAATGGCAAACATCTTAGGATGCCACTTAAGGGATTAAATAACACCTTTTTTGAATGTTCTACCACTGTTCAAATACTTCCCTCTGGTGGCCAAGCTATTAAGTGGCAAAAATAGCTACTTAAACATTCACTGCCTTATAATTCCTAAAAATTTATTGAAATAATTTGCTTTTGCAGCTTTTTCCTTTGTGAATTCGTTAATGAGAATTCTTGGGAGTACATACTTAAATAGCACCATTTTGCATGTAGCTCATCATAGCAGACATAAGGAAATCGAATCTGGGCATGGTGGCACACACATAATCTCCAGCTATCAGAGATCCTAGGCCTGGTGGATAACTTGAGTTTGAGAGTTCTGTGCTGAATCAAGTGTCAAAGTAAGTTCAGCACCAATGTGGTGAGCCACAGGCAAAGCAGTTCAACTTAGAAGAATGTCAAGGAGCTCTTATATTCAGCAGTGGGATCTGGTTTTCTGTGAATGGCCATTGCATTTCCAGCCAGGGCAAGAGAGGGAAAGGAAGGTAAAGAAGAAAAGAAGGAAAGGAGGGAAAAACAAAGAAAGGAAGAACAGATAAAGGAAGGAAGGAAGGAAGGAAGGAAGGAAGGAAGGAAGGAAGGAAGGAAGGAAGGAAGGAAGGAAGGAAGAGAGAAAGAAAGAAAGAAGGAAAGAAAGAAAAGAACCCAAGTCTTCTATGTGTTGTATCTTGAAGGCAACATGTAGACTGTAGAAATTCCACTGGACTTAGAGACAGAAGACCAATGTTCAAATCTGGGCTCAACTCCTTTCTAGGTATGTGACCCCAGGAAAGTCACTTAATCTTTCTAAGCTTTATTTTCTGCATCTTTAAAATAGAGCTAATATAATTTAAGCTACCCATCTCATCATTTTATAATGAAGCCCAAACAAAAGGAAGTATAGATTAGTCCTTTATAACTGTAAGTTACTGATAAATATAAGCTGTTATTGTTTTAATGACATATATAATATCAGTTACCAGGTATGATGGTTTGTGTTGGCTATAAAGATTTTAAAAAATCAGGGGATTTAGAATTTCATAGCGTGATAGTGAGCAATTCATAATAACCTTAATTCATAATAAAAACTGACAGAGTGGGCTTTAAAGTTTTCAAAGTACTTGATGTAATTATCTCATTTGAGACTTAACAACAATCCTGTAAGGCAAGTACTATGATTATTATTATCCAAGTACTATGATGATTGTATATTCTTCATAATATTATTATTACTACAGATAAAGAAAAAGAAGTGAAAAGAGGTCCTTTAACTTGCCCAGGGTCACATGGCTGCTAAGTGTCAGCTGCAGAATTCCTGGGCTTCCAGTACATCACTCTCTCTAATATACCATGCTGCTTTATTTCCATTGTATACATTATTCCTATATACTATACAACAATATAATGTTATCCCATTGACCAGTTAACATGTTAAAAATAAAATCAGATACCTCTGGAAACCTAATGAATCCTCTTAAGATTTTAGGGTGCCATTTGGTAAATTACCTCTTCATTGAGCTAAATGTAATCTAAATAAGTTAAGAAAACTCCCCAAATTTCCAGGTTATTAATATAAGGTACAGGGAAGCTTGATGAAGTGCGGAATACATAGATTTTAGGATGTACAAATATGGATAAGTTCTTCCCCTAAAGTCTTTCTCTGATGTTTCATTATGGCAAGAGTTCTTAATCCTTTTTTGTATATTATAGACCCTTTTCGCAGTCTGGTGAAGCCTGTGGACCCCTTCTCAAAATAGTGTTTTTAAATGCATAAAATAGGGGTAGCTAGGTGGCACAGTGGATAGAAAGCACTGGCCCTGCAGTCAGGAGGACCTGAATTCAAATGTGACCTCAGACACTAGCTGTGTGATCTTGGGCTAGTCACTTATCCCTGATTGCCTCCCTGCCTAAAATTTACAAGATGAAATATATGACTGCAAAGGAAACCAATTGTTAAAAATAAAGATGCATGTATCTTATATGTTTATAATATAATTATTTACATTTTGTAAACCAGGTTACCTAACAAGTAGCTATAATGTGAGCTCCTTGAATGCAGGTACTATCTTTTGCTTCTTTTTGTATCCCAAGTGCTTGGCATGGTACCTGGCACACAGTAGTTACTTAATAAATGTTTATTGATTGATACATTGATAGGGACTGTGTTTTTGCCTTTTTTTTATAGTCCCACTTAGCCCAGTGCCTACAGTGTAGTAACTAGCATTTTATTTCCCAAATCTTGACAATGTCAACTAATGCTCCAGTTGCCTCCATTATAAAATGGGGATATTAATGCTTTCAGTTGTGACTCAGAGGGTTGTTGGGAAGAAAGGTTTACTTTCTAAACCTTAAAGTGCTGTAGAAATATATATTATTATTATGACTAGAGGCAAATTCTATTACACTAAAAAAAATTGTATAGCCAGGTTACCTAACAAGTAACAAGTGACCTAACACGCTAAATGTCCTACTCTTGAAGTTCACGTAACTTTTAGACAATTCTCGATAAGTAGGACTGACTTAACAAAAGTGAGGAACTTTTTTTCATTAGCATGACAAAAGTTGATCCACAGAGTTTTCATCAGCCCACAGACTAGCATATTGGTCTAAAGTCAATTCAGTTCCATTTATCAGTTATATATACAGCACTGTGTTAGGAGGTAGAAGGGCATACCTTATTCAAAAAGAACAAGACAGGTAGAATAAAACACAACAGATACTGTCCCCAAGAAGCTTACATTATAACATGGTACAATGAAGAGAGTCCTGAACTTGGTGTCACTGGATCTGAGTTCAAATTCTAACTCTTCTACTTATCTGTGTGACCACAGGCAAGTCACTTCAGTTCTTCTGGCCTTAGTTTCCCCATCTGTAAATTGAGAAAATTGGATTAGATGACCTTGAAGGGAGGTCCATTCTAGCTTTAGATCTATGATACTTTGCTTCTACTGGGGTGAAACAACATATATACAGATACACAAATATATAGAAAATCAATACAAAGTAATTTTTGTGATGGAGATGGCTCTTGAGCTGAACCTTAAAGGGATTTCAAAAGAAAGTAGGCCATGGGAACATTTCAGGTATAGAGGATATCCTATACAAAGGCATGGAGGTGGGAGATGTAATATTAAATAGCATAGACATCAAGGGAGCCACTTTCCTTAGAATGTAGAATGAGTGAGAATGAGTAATGTGAAAGTAATTTAACAAGAAAGTTATAAGAGCTAGACTATGAAAGACTATAAATACCAAACTGAGTGGTTTATATTTTATCTGAGAATCAATAGTAAGCCATAAAATTTACTGAGCAGAGGTGTGACATATTCAAAACTCTACATTAGGGATACAGACTGCATTTCTAAAGTGAGCTCTCTTTAAAAGGGAAAAAAATTATAAGTACACACTGAAAAAGAACACTGATTATAGGCCATATTCAAGCTTTGTGCAAACCTGATAAGGCAGAAAAGCTCATGTTTGGACTAATAGAATATATGTCCAAAGGAAAAAAAAGATTACATTTTTTCATATGACACATGTTTACAGAAGCACACAAAAGACATATTATACTCATGTTTTACTATAATTCTTTTTTAGTGATAAAGAAGCAAGTGACATTGAAGAAACTAAAACCAGGATTTTTATTTATTCTCCACTGTTATCTTCAACCTTTGCTGGTCTCCCTAGAGAAAGGGACTTGCAGGCCTCAGAACTAGAGCTACCTTGAGATTAATATGTATTTTACAATTCCTTAATCTAATGAAGTTACATGGTTCATATGATCCCAGGTATATTTTCTTATTTTCTAACTTTTCTCTTTCTCAGAATTATCCAAAGGAGAGTCTTGATAAAGATTAGACTTTTGGAAAATCTCAAGGGGGTCATTTAAAACTTAGCCATATAACCCATTGATTTACACACTATGGTTCTTCATTGCATGAGATCCACTTTAAACAGTGAAGCAATTTCCTAAATTTTGTATAACTGCATTATGACCACTACTGTGATTATAAAGAAAAAAAATGGAAACTCTTAGAGAAAAAAAAAGGCAGATGTTTTGTTTACTTCTAAGTCTCTGTTCATTGTCTTATCAAAATGAATCCCTGGTCTTTATATAGACATATATATAAAAAGGCCAGATGGAAGGTTACTAAAGGTTGTAGATTTCCTTCTCCTTTGTGTTAAACCTTCTGTAACCAACTTATTTATAGCCTTAAAGGTTTAGGAGATGGAATGAAAATATGTAGAAAGTGGGGAGGTATACACTGGAAGCTGAAGTCCAAAGAAGGGAGGTGAGTTGGTCAAAGTCACACAGGTAATGTGTACCAAGGCTGAGATTCAAACTCAGCCTTACCCACCCCACACTCCCCTGAACCTCACTCCTGACCCCAGATCCAGTATGTTTTTTGTTCTAGCAATTTGATAAAAGGTAGAAGGAAAGAACTTAATGAATGCATATATAGTTTCCACTCTTAATCTCTGCACTCAACCTTTCATTTTATCTTTTGGGTTTAAAGAAAAAGTTGATGGAGAAAGGGGACTTGCAGGTCTCCACAAGAAAATGTTAGAACTCGAGCTCCCTTGACATCAATAAGTATTTCTGGAATTCCTAAATCTAGTGAAATTATATGGTTCATATGTTCCCAGGCATATTTTCTTATTTTCCAACTTTTCTTTCTCAGAATTATCCAAAGGAGATGCTTGGTAAAGACTAAGACTTTTGGAAAAATCTCAAGGGGTCATTAAAACCCAGCCATATAGCATGTAAACACTGGGTGGATCCTGCTCAGCTTTTCCTGTGGCACTAAAAAAATCTCTATACCCTCTGGGATGATGCTATAAAGTAATGTCTGCCCTTCTCTAAAACAAAAAACATTTTTCAACTCAAAATGGCATTTGAAATCCTGTGTGCCTTACATCTCACACAAAATAAATAATATTTTGGGAGTATTTATGTCATGCTCCAAACCATGGTGATGACACTATAGCAGATCAGAGAGCTGATATGGCTGGCATACCAATGCCATTTTTTAAATGGGAAGAACATGTATAACCTATATCAGATTGCTTGCCATCTCAGGGAGGGGGGAAAGGAGAGAAGGAGGAATAGAATTTGGGGCTCAAAACTTAAAAAGAAGAAAAGCATGTTAAAAATTGTTTTTATATGTAATTGGGGAAAATAAAATATATTTTTAAATGATCAGAGAAGTACATGAGACACATAGGCATGATGCCTAGCACTTCACTTTTTAAGGTGTTCTCCCTAGCTACATATAGACTTCTCTAGCTCCGGGCAAAGACTACAAACTTCTTTTCCTGTCTGCTTCCCAGACCCTAGATTTGTTTACCTTTTGAGCTTTGGCTTGACTCCACAGGGCATCCTGTTTATTCTCTTTGTCCAAGACTTAAACCATGACCTATTTCTCTATGGGGAGGGGTTCTTTCCTCTGGGTTAGTTAATTGTCCCCAAAACATGTTTGCCCTATGGAGGGGGTGGATTAGACTCCCTCTGCATATAATTTTTCTCTTAAATTCACCAGTAATTAAGAAGACAATTACAAGAGCCATAAAGTCATACAACAATAGAGTAAAAAGAGACCAAATACTCCATACCATATCCTTCGTTATATAGATGAAACAAACTCCAAAATAAATACCATTTCTTCTAACTGAGAATTTACCAAGACTTGTCTTAGGAAGAGAGAACAAAATAGCTTAAAGTAAAAAGAAATAATTAGGGAGGGAGTTTGCCTTGATAACCTTAAATAAAAATGACTCTTTTGTAAGTGATGATGTAGTCTCTTTAAGCAGTAGCTCACAATTTAGCAGGTAACTCCTAGAACTCTGGAACTAGAAGAGACATTCGAGGTTAATCCAAATCAATTACTTTTTGGTAAATGAAGAAATAGGCATAGAGAAGGAAAATGATTCACCCAGTGTAATATAACTAGTTAGTAAAAGAGCCTTGGGTCAAATTCAGATCTAGGAACAAGTCTAAGCACTTTCCCCACTAAACTTCTCAGTGGTTGTGCTTTTCCCTGAAATAATCTGTGTTCATGAAATACTAATAAGTTGAATAATGATTTTTATGTTATAAATGCACAAAGAAGGCTTTTTTTTTGAGACTGGGTCTCCCTATCTCACCATGGATGGAAATTCACTGGCCTTCCATGGGCCAGTCACTACTGATCAGCACAGTTTTGACCTGTTCCACTTCTGATCTAAGCTAGTTTGCCCCTTATTTGGCAGCCTAGTGGCCCCTGCTCCTGAGGCTTATCACATTGAAGCTAGCCTTAGTGAGGAACCTGATTGGTTTTATCTCTACTTCAGCTCAGAACTCCTGAACTCAAGTGATTCACCAGCCCCAGCCTTTCCAGTATCAGGGATTACAGGCATGTGCTGTGATGCCTTATGGAATTCCCTATCCAAAGGAATCCTTCTGAAAATTCTTTTGTATAAAAAGTTACCTTTTTGTTAAGTGAATAATGATTCCTAGTTTATCATTTCTATTAATGTGGATTGTTGGGGCAGCTAGGTGGCACAGTCAATAGAGCACCAACCCTGGAGTCAGGAGGACCTGAATTCAAATCTGGTCTCAGACACTTAACACTCACTAGCTGTGTGACACTGGGCAAGTCACTTAACCCCAATTACCTTGCCTTCTACCCTTCCAAAAAGCAAAAACCCCTAAAACTATTCATGT
Source organism: Gymnobelideus leadbeateri (assembly GCA_011680675.1). NCBI lineage: Eukaryota > Metazoa > Chordata > Mammalia > Diprotodontia > Petauridae > Gymnobelideus > Gymnobelideus leadbeateri. Next base: position 520,745 of record WOXC01010398.1, on the reverse strand, counting down.
GGATTCTTATATACTAGGGTCACTTCAAGTAAGATACCTTTGTAAGATATGTAAGGCTGTATTTAAAACCAACAGCAAATGAACTATTGTAATAATCTTTTTGATTCTATGACAGAAAAGAAATTGGTGACTTTGTCCCAGTTCTAGATGAATAGTGATCACCAGAAGGAAAAAATTTACTCCAGATTAATTCTGATATAGTGAGCCCCGTTAAAAGAGTCAGAAGACCCTTAATTTAGAGACTAAGAGAAAAACTTTTCCATGATTAGATGTATAGCATAAGGTCTCATTCCATTGGACCTAGAAGGATCCAGTATGGTGCCACACTATGTGATGCTTAGAATGGAGAAGAAAAAAGTTTGAAGCAAGAGATTGCTGTTGCCCAGGGTCAGGGAGCATTTCAGATGAACATGGGGAGCTGGTCTTGTGTGTTTGTTTAAAATTTCATTATTATATTGATCAGCCTGGAAGGTAAATTCTGAACCAACCTGATTTCCAAAGAATTACATAGATCTCCCCTGTGAACAGTTTCCAATTCAGCAATTCTTTATTGTATTTCCTTGCCCTCAGTTTCTATGTCCTCCAGTTCAAACTCCACTCTACTGCCGAATTAATATTACAGATACACAAATCTCTCCACAAGTCTTCCTCTGAAGTTCCATAATAAAACAGAAAATATTTTGGACTGTTGTAAACCTATGCCAGCAGAATTTGAGCTTTAGCAAGTCCTACCAAGCGTTGAGTATAACTTCAATGATGGTCTTATCCAAGGACCAGCCTAAGCCTTGCTAAATTTGGAGAGGTTCATTAACCAATGACTAGCCATAAGGTAATGGAATTCTCAGAAATTCTCAGATTATAACAACTCATCTATTAAGGCATAGAGGGTCTGTGAGTGAGTATACTGACAAAATCATAAATTTTTTAAAGTATACGTATATCTGACCCTACTCCTTTACTCAAAACTCTTATAAGTGACTCCAAATAGAGTGCAGACTTGTCTTCTTGGCATTCAAGATCTCCCACAAGCTGACACCTGCTTATCTATTCAGTCTTATCTCCTACTTCTAAAAGTTACCAGATAAGTGGTCACCTTAAGTGGTCATCATGATTAACAGTGAACCTGAGAGCATCTTGCTGATTTAGCATTGAGTTGGCAAATAGCAGTAAAACCACTGTAGCTGGGCTGCATACAATACACAGTCAACTACTGTAGCATGTGGGAACCTGTATTAATGAGAATTTATAGATAGGAGAAAGAGCTGTTACTGGTGAAACTATAGAAGATTTGGTTAGTCTGTCTAATGTTTGGGACTTTATATAGATTGGATTTTAACAGAGGAAGAGTGCCAAGGTAGGCCAAAGTACATAAGAAGGGCACTATGGCATCGTCTGGGCTAATTGAAGAAAAACTTCTCTAGCACAAGTTAATCTCTTCCCCAATGACCAAACCAAAAAGGAAGTGCTTAGGGGACAATGTATACATTTTATGTCCCTTCCTTGTATATCTGTTCTCTTATGGCAGCATTTAATTCCATCCTTCTAGGGCCAAGGATCAGTATTCCAATAAGAACTGCGTATGCTGAAATGACCTTTCAGAGATAATTCAGCTACATGTCTAATACATGGAACTTGTCTTGAGAATCTTTTGCCCCTATTACCCTAAAAAGACTTTAGAGAAAACACATTATTCTCCATTACAAGTGCTCTACACATGCCAGTCAAACTTCCAAGTACCTCTCTGCTACCATGCCTTTACTCACACCATGCCCTGTGCCTTCCCCAACTATCTTTGCTGTGATGTTTAAAAAGTTCGAGAGACAAAATTTCTGGGCAATTTAATAATTTTATTAATAATGCTAGTATGTTTATGAATAAAAGGATGGTCATTTGGCTGTCTCTTAGACCAAAGACAATCGTGGCAGCAGGCTCATGGCTTCTTTATCTTTTGCAAGAAGAATGTTCCTGAGGGTCCAATCCATTAGTTAGCAAATAGTGAGAAAATGAATGTTGCAACAAGGGGCTGGACGTGAACTTTGATTATGTCATTTACTTCTAAGTTACCCTGAGCCCTGGTCAATCTATTAAGCACAATGTCTTCCCCACATGGGGAGGGTCTGAATTAAGTCTCATTTATCAGTAATGTCCCCCTGGATCTTCCCAAATCTTTGGCTACTAATAATCATTTCTCTCATTGTCTTTTGGAGTTTTATTCACACTTTCAGGCCAACCCAAAGGCCAATTCATCCTTGAAACCTTTACTGATCCTTTCAGCAGGTTATAATCTTTCCTTCTTCCAACTTTGTACAGTGCTCCATACCTCTTTTATATTCTATTCTTTGGGATAGCTATTGTATAGCCTCTTTGTCCATATGTTGTACCCTTTCCTTCTTCTCCAAGCTCTATGAAGTAGGGCCTGTGTCTTACTTATCCCTATCTCCCATATAGCCTAATAAGCAGGCACTTATTTCATAGTTGTTGAATAGTTAAAATTTTTTTACTAGTTCTGGTAGGGAATTCCTGGGAAGGAACTTCTTCTGTCAATACAGATCAATACCTGCTATACAACTTACAGAATTAAGGTGCCTAAAGATCTTAGAAGTCAAATGACTTTCCCAAGGTCATTTGACCAATATGTGTCAGAGGCAAGGCCTGAAGCAAAGTTAGCCTTCTCTCTACTATACTATGCATGCTGCCTTTCAGATAATTATATCATTTATATAGTACTTCAAGGTTTACAAAGTACTTTCTTCACAACAACTATGTGCAATAGGAAATATGTTATCCTCATTTTATGGACCAGAAAACCCAGGATATGTGGCCACATAGCTAGAAAATATCAGAACAAGGATCTGACCTCTGATCTTCTGACTCCAAGTCCATTGTTCAGTCTGTTTATGCCACACTGATACTCAGTGAATCATAAGCTCAAAGTAAGTGGCCATTGGCTAGGACTGATTTTCATCCTAAAGAAATTTGACGTGTAATGTTTTAACATCTGTTATTGTAAAGAAGCCCAACATAAATGGATGGTAAGCTAGGAACCAACCACCCCTTATCTTTAAAATGTGATTTTTCCCAGGTTATATTTGAAAGTTCAACCAGGAATAACTTTGAACTGACCTTTGTTGGTCTTGCTTTTGATACCCTTGTTATTTCCCCAAAGTAAAAACAAAAATCATAGAATAGGATTCTAAGATTGTGGAAATGGCCTGTTGTTTGCAGAGTCCAAATCTAGTTATATGACTATATTGTGATTATTCTGAGGAATATTTCTTCTTCAGAATATCTCTTCTATTTGTAAGAGGAAAAACATATTTCCCTATTGTAGCTAAGAATAAAAAGCAGAACAGTTCTTGCTAAGCTTTCAAAATAAACTAATTCTAGTAAGAAAATAGGAGAACTAAACATTCACTCCAGGGATCAAGAATGTCCCTAGAGGGGAATAGTCCATACCAACATCCAAAATATGGATATGGAGAGTTATCAAAAGAGTGTCAGCCCTACAAGGATACAAAAATAGATCCATTCAAATCAGTTACTAGAAGGTTGATTACAGTCTAATGTAGCACATTAGAAAGGGTATTAGATTAGGGATGAGAGAATCAGGACTTGAATTTTAGTTCTGCTCCTTATTATCCTTATTAATTTATTACCTATGGAAAGTCACTGAATCTCCTTGTGGCTCAGTTTTTTCTTCTGTAAAATGAACAATTTGGATCAAATGATCTCTGAGGTTTCATCTAGTCTAAAATCTCTTGTAGTACCAACCTGGATCCTAGCTTCCTATGGTTTGCCTAAAGAAGGGTTTGAAATGATCTGAAATTTGAGGGCAGTATCTGAGGCTAGTGATAATTGCAAGAAAGAGTCAGAAGACCTCTAATTTAGAGACTAAGAGAAAAACTTTTCCATGATTAGATGTATAGCTTAAGGTCTCATTCCATTGGACCTAGAAGAATCCAATATGGTGCCACACTATGTGATGCTTAGAATGGAGAAAAAACTGTTTGAAGCAAGAGACTGTTGTTGCTCAGGGTCGGGGAGTATTTCAGATGAACATAGGGAGCTAGTTTTGTGTATTTGTTTAAAATTTCATTATTATATTGATCAGCCTGGAAGGTAAATTCTAAATTAATCTGATTTCCAAAGAATTACATAGCTCTCCCCTGTGAACAGTTTCCAATTCAGCAAATATTTATTGAGCACTTAGTAGGTGCAAGTTCCTGAGCCAGGTGCTCTGGTAAATACAAAGAAGAATAAGAGGGATTTCTGGGTCTTCCTGACTCTAAGACTAGTCTATGCCAGGCTGCCCTTATCTTATGTCCCATAGGGGAAGACCTGGAAATCCCTTAGGCTCAGAAAGGCCACGTCTGGGACTTTGTGGACCAAATAACTATGTGACCCCCAGGCAGCTTTCTAAGGTTACAAATTACAGAGCAAGTCCCATCTGTACTAGCAAAACAAATTCTTACAGAGCAAGTTCTTCCAAAAGCTAATGAAATAGAGTGTTTGGCCTTAAAAATAAAGACAAGGGAACAAATATTTATAATGAAAAAAATGGGTTTGATTTGGAGTTCTCATGGAGTTCTCTTTGCTACCTAAGTTTCCTGAGATGACTATATTAGCATATACTTTTTTGATTGGTCTGGAGCTATTCACTAGATTTTTCTTTGAGCAGAAATTCTTAGCAGATTTATCTAATTTAGAATCCTATTGTTAGGACCATAGATTTAGAGCTAGAAGGGACTTAGAAGTCACCTAGATCAGCACCTTCATTTTATAGATTTAAAAAACCAGAAACTTAGTTCCAGAGTAGGGACTTGTTCAGGCCCACTCTGTGACCTCTTTTATGTAGTTGGTCACAAAGCTAGGGACCAAACCTATATTTTCTGACTTCTAAATTTTCTACTTCACTTGTTGTACAGCCTGTTAAGTGGGAAGCAGGTGATATTTCAAAGTGGAGGTGGCTGAAACAGACAGGTTGAAGTTGCTTATCAAAAGTCAGAGGAAAGTTTGCAAAAGGCTGGGGGTCCACAGGTGTGGTACACTGAACATATTTTCAGACTTTTTCCATGTGTTGGTCAATTTTGATGATTTAAAAAATTATTTTAAAATATTGTTTTATGAGTTGGCTGTCTGGCAGAACAGAAGGGGGACACTGGGAGAAATTTTGGTGACATAAAAAACCAAAAGATATCAATAAAAATTTAAAACAAAAACACAAAAAGATTACTAACAAGTCTCTAAAGATTGAAACGTGTTAGTTCTTTCCACTAGCAGTATTCAGGGCCCTGTCTGCTAGATCATATGCCTCCCAACATTAAATCTTCTAAGAATTTTTAGTGAAACCAAAGACAAAAAGAATTTAAGGCCCCAAGTCTTTTGACAATTTGCTTCCACTATGATTAAAAACACTTCCACTATGATTAAAAACACTTCTAGAAGGGGCGGCTAGGTGGCGCAGAGAATAGAGCGCCGGCCCTGGAATCAGAAGGACTGAGTTCGGAGCCGGCCTCCGACACCTAATCCGCACAAACAAAAACCTAGCCGTGTAACCTTGGGCAAGTTACTTAACCCCAATTGCCCTAAAGGGGCGGCTAGGTGGCGCAGTGAGTAAGAGCGCCGGCCTCGGAGTTTGGATGACCCGAGATCAGATCCGGCCTCAGAAAATGAGCACCCACGCATAAATCAAAAAATGACTAGCCGTGTAACCTTGAGCAAGTTACTTAACCCCAATTGCTTTAAAAAAAAAAAAAAAAACACTTCTAGTGATATACAAAGTAGTCAGCCTTATTGCTGTTCCCCAATGCTGGGAATGCTTTCCCTTCTTACCTCTATTTCTGAAAGAACTTAACTCTCTTTAACTGAATTGGAGAGGCCTTTCCTGATTCCTCCTGTTGTTAGTGTTTTTTTTCTCCTTAAATATTTTCTATCCATTTCTATGTTTACATTTTATTTTCCCCCAATACAATGTAAGCTCCTTGAGAGATATATTTGTGTCCCCCATGCGTAGTGCCTGGTACACAGTAGACCTTTAGTCAACACCAATTGATTGGAGTTGAAAATAATGATTTTTGTCATTTGAGATAGTGACTTCACATTGGTGAATATATTTCAAAGCATGTAATTCATAATGACAACTTTCTAGGTTAGAGTTTTTTTAGGGGTTTCATGACTTTAAATGTGTTAGACTCCAGATAAAATGGGATGGATCTATACTCAAACATTTTAGTGGAAGGATACTGTAGTTTCTTCTAATAGTGTAGAGTTCTCTAGTAAGAAAGCCTGGATTCATATCCTCATTCTGATTACTGCTTTTGTGAATTTGGGTAAGACATTTAATATCCCTTGGCTTTAATTTCTTAGCTGTAAAACAAGAGGATTGGATTAGGTAAATTCCAATGTCCATTTGAACTACACATCTAGGATCCTCTGATTTATGATTCTTTCTGAAGACATTTTCACACATACACCTAGACACTAGGTGGAGCTATGTATTATGATATTATAAGGAACTGTTCTGGATAGAAATGTGATGTCCTTTTTTTAAAAAAAATTAATTTATTTTGTGATATCGCTTCAATAAGAATTATAAAACATTAGCGTGAGAAGGAAACTATGGGGTCATTTTGTCTAATCTCCTTATCTTACTTTTTTTAATTAGGAATTTAACAAACATTAATAAATGTGAACATTTTAATATGTAAAGAACAGAAAAAGAGAATTATATATAAAAGTGATCTATTAGATAGGTGGTTTTTAAAATGTAATCTATTTTACAAATGAGAAAACAGACACTCATAGAAGTCATAAATTCAGAGGATGTAGACTTGCCAAGGTCATATGGCTAGTTAATAATAATAGTTGATATATACAATGCTTTAAGTTTTATGAGGGCAACTAGGTGAGTAAGTAGGTAGAGGGCTGGACTGGAGTCAGGAAGATCTGAGTTCAAATACTGCCTCAGACACTTACTAGCTCTGTGACCTTAGGCAAATCATTTAAATTCAGTTTGCCTCAGTTTCCTTATCTGTAAAATGAAGACAAAAATAGCACCTACCTCCCATGGTTACTGTGATGATAAAATGGAATAATGTTGGTAAAGTGCTTAGCAAAGCACCTGGAAATAGTAGAGCTATATAAATGTTAGCTATTATCACAAAGCATTATGCATATATTAACTCATTTAATCCTCACAACAATCCTTTGAGATAGGAACTAAAGGCATTATTATTATCTTCATTTTATAGATGAGAAAATTAAGGCTCAGAAAGTTTTATCATAAGATTTTCCCTATAACTAGTAAATTTAAGGATTTAAATGACACTGTTTCCTGATTTTAAGTCTAGTGGAACAGAATCAAAATGACAGAGTAAAAGGAAGCCTTAGTTCACCTTCCTTGCACCTTGGAAAAGATCTAAAAAATGCACCTTTAATTAGGATCTGATCAGGAAAGCCAAAGAAAAACTACAGTGAACATTTTTTTTTCCAGCTGGGGGTCAGGACCTTGTAGAACTCAGATCAGGAAAACAATGGACAGACCTCCTTCCAGATCACACTACTTTCCGAGCATTGAAAGCTTTCAGATGTTCAGCCTGAATTGTAAAAACAGCAAAAGGATGTAAGAGGATAGAAGATCAGGCCAGACATCCCTCCCTACTCCCCTCCCCAAAGTGTGTAGAACTGAGTTCTAACATTAAGTTGAAAATCAAGAAGTTTGGCTGGAAGTTTGGCCAAACAAATGACTCACCATAAAGAGCTATTATGGAGGAAATAGAGAGTAAAACTATACTAGTGGGGGCCCTCAACTTTCCCCTCTCAGAACTAGGTAAATCAAACCATAAAATAAACAAGAAAGAAGTTAAGGAGATGAATAGAATTTTAGAAAAGTTAGATATGATAGATCTCTGGAGAAAACTGAATGGCAATTGAAAGGAGCATACCCTTTTTTCAGCTGTATATGGCACCTTCACCAAAACTGATTATATATTAGGGCATAGAAACCTTGTAGCCAAATGCAGAAAAGCCCAAATATTAGATGCCTCATTTTTATTTTTATTATTTATTTATTTGTTTGTTTATTTTTGCTTTTTTTTTTTAATTGGGGTTAAATAACTTGCCCAAGGTCACATGGCTAGGTTTTTGTTTGTGTGTGCCTTAAGTGTCTGAGGCTGGATCCAAACTCAGATCCTTCTGACTCCAAGGCCGACGCTCTATTCACTGTGCCACCTAGCCGCCCTGAGATGCCTCATTTTTAGACCATAGTGTAATAAAAACTGTATTCAGTGATTTCATGGCAATAATACCACGGAAAGAGATTAAAATTAATTAGAAACTAAGCAATCCTAAAGAATAAGTGAGTCAAAGAACAAATCATAGAAATAATAATTTCATTAAAGAGAAGGATAATAATAAGACAACATACCAAAATTTATGGGATGCAGCCAAGCAGTGCTTAGGGGAAAATTTATATCTCTAAAAGCTTATGTCAATAAGTAGAGAAAAATCAAGTCAATGTATTGGGCATGCAACTTAAAAAACAACAACAACAACTAGAAAAAGAGCAAATTAAAAATCCCCAATTAAACATTAAATCCTGAAAATCAAAAGAGAGATTAATAAAATTGAAAGTTAAAAAAATTGAAGTAGGAACTGATTTTATTGGAAAAAAACCCCAATAATAAAATAGATAAACTGTTGGTTAATTTGAATGAAAAAAAGAAAGAAGAAAACTAAATTACAAGTATCAAACATGAAAAGGGTGAATTCACTACCAATGAAGATGAAATTAAAGCAATTATTAGGAGCTATTTTGCCCAACTATATGCCACTAAACTTTATAATCTGAGTGAAATGGATGAATATTTACAAAAATATAAATTGTCCAGGTTAACAGATGAGGAAATATTCAAATAACTCTACTTTAGAGAAAGAAATTAAAGAAGCCATCAATGAAATCTCCAAGAAAAAAATCACCAGGACCAGATGTATTCAAAAATAAATATTACTAAACATTTTTAAAAGAATTAATTCTAATATTAGATAAACCATTTGGAAAAAATAAGCAAAGGAGTCCTACCAAATTCCTTTTATGACACAAATGTAGTGCTTATACCAAAACCAAGAAGAGCAAAAACAGAGAAAGAAAACTATAGACCAATTTTCCTAATGAATATTGCTACAAAAATTTTTAATTAAACACTAGCAAGGAGATTACAGCAATATATCACAAGGGTCATCCAGGGGTGGGGAACCTGTGGCCTCAAGGTCCTCAAGTGTGGCCCTTTGACTGAATCCAGACTTCACAAAACAAATCCCCTTAACAAAAGGATTTGTTCTTTAAAACTTGGACGCAGCCAAGGACCTAGGAGGACATATGTAGTTTCAAGGTCCCAGGTTCCCCACCCCTGGATCATATAGTGTGACCAGGTGGAATTTATACCAGGAATTCAAGGCTGATTCAATGTTAGGAAAACTATCAGCATAATTGACCATATCAATAACAAAAATCATATTATCATCTCAGTAGAGGCAGTAAAAACTTTTGACAAAATACAATATTCATTCCTATTAAAAACACTAGAAAGCACAGGGATCAATGGCATTTTCCTTAAAATGATATGTAGTCTCTAGCTAAAACTATCATCAAGCATTATCTCTAATGGGGATAAGCTAGAGACCTCCAGTCCTCCAATCACAGGGGAATGGCAACTGAGGGACTTGACAGGGTGTTGAGCATCAAAAATTGACTCAATCCATATGGTGATGTGATTATATTCAGCTTATTCTGGTATATTCTATATTCTGTGGAGTAGAAACCATAGCTGCTGATGGAAAATAGAGATGTCTGGAAAATTCAGACTAAGAAGTCAAAGAGGGATGAAATGGATTACCTAGAGTCACACAGCTTTTAAGTGTCTCTGGCAAACTTTAAATTCAGTTCTCCAACCTCAGCCTGCTGCTATCTTAGACATTTTGTTGTTCAGTTGTTTTAGTCATGTTCAACTCTCCATGACCCATTTGGGGTTTTTTCTTGACAAAGATACTACTAGAGAGGTTTGCTAATTCCTTCTCCAGCTCATTTTACAGATGACGAACTGAGGCGAACAGGATTGTGACTTTCCCAAAGTCACACAGCTAATAAGGCCAAATTTGAACTCAAGAAAATGAATCTTCCTGAGCAGAGCTCTGTCCGCTGTGCCACCTAGCTGCCCCAAGGTCACACGGCTAGGTTTTTGTTTGTGTGTGCATTCAGTGTCTGAGGCCGGATCCGAACTCAGGTCCTTCTGACTCCGGGGCCGGCGCTCTACTCACTGCGCCACCTAGCCGCCCCTACATCGTAGGCATTTAATATATGCTTATTGCAGTACTTCAAGGATCTGTGGTTGTATACTTACTCCACTGATACAAATATTGTTTGGGATATTTGAGTCAAATTTCTCCAAAGCTGAATTTCCTTGACTGTAAAATGAGGGAGTTGGACAGGATGGTTTGAGATTTCTGGAAGTTCCTTGGCCTGTGACCAATCTGATAATGAGACTTTTTATGAATGCTTGTCTGATGCATAACTGTGGCAAATTAAAGTTATTTATTCTCTCACTTGGTTCTGCTTTTTACCCAAGGTATATGTTTGCAAGATGATTGGTTTGGGTTAAGGATATAGTCAACCAATGGGGATCATCAGAGATGTGATATGATCTTTTCTGCATGAGGCTAATCTGACTAGACTGGGACTCATAACCACACTCTCAGAAAGAGCAGTGATAGAGAAGAACTGGGTCTGGTGTCAGACAATCCAATGGTCGTATCCCTGTTCTTCTGTTTCCTTCCTGTGTTCTTAGGGCAAGCCACTTCCTTCTTCAGAAGCTCAGTTTCCTCCTCATCAGCAGAATGAAAGAACTTGTGATCTTGAAGGTCCTTTCCTGAAATCCTCAACCCCATCAGTCCTGCCACCACCACCTCCCCACCACCCCAACTGACAAATGTTTAACACCAGGCTCTGGGGGAGGGGTGGAGGAGAAGGACAGCAGGATATACTTTTTAAAAAATATATATGCATTATTAATATTTTCTCCATCACTTTCTTAAGTTTTAACAATTAACAAAACAATAAATCAAGCCATAATTCTTACCATTTGTTGATTTCTGAGGCATGAATGCTGTCTCTGGAAATTTAGCAGCTAGTTTTCTGGAGCTGGTTTAAGCAGACTTCAGTACACCTCTTGTTATCTCCTTACTAATTTTCCCACTACACTAAGCAATATATCTAGATGCAAGCTGTATTGGGTTGGTAATGAAGAGAAGAGGGTCTTTGTTCTAATTCTGCCATATTTAGCTGTGTGACCTTGAATAAATTACTTAACCTCCCTGAGCCTTCAGTTTTCTTATCTATCTGATGAGGGAATTAGCTAAGATGATCTCTGTTTAATGCCAACATTCTCCTCAAACCTATCAGTGAGTTAGGGAGGTATCTACCCTAGAAGGTGAAGATTTTCACTAGCAGAGTGGGAATGTTTTGTTCCAGTGGCCACAAAGGCAGTTAACACAGTAGCTGTGGAGCACTTAAGAGCTTGGTCAGACATTGAAAATGCCAAGGTGATTCACTGCATCCCAGGCCGTTGCCAGTCATCCTGACTTTTGTCTTGCCATGGGAGTTTGATGAGTATAGAAATGAAAGGGAGGCTGATGACTTGTACAACTCTGCCTCACTTAAATACAATTCACACTCGAGTCAAAACATCATCTGTGATGTCATTGGTCCTCTTCGAAAATGAAGGACAAACAACAACAGCATCTTGTCCCCCAAACAGCAGACAGATTGTTTTTATAGGAAACCCCTCTCCTTCCACCCCACCCCCACCACTGAATTTTAAGTTAGAGGATCTGGTTTTGAATCCTGGCTCTAGTACTTGCTACCTGTGTGATTTTTGGATAAATTCTTAAACTTTTCCAGAATTCAGTTTCCTCAACTATAAAATGAAGAGATTGGACAGACCCATTCCAACTTTGAACTCTAGGAGAATTTTCTTGTTTAAAAGAAAGCATTCCTTATTCTTTTGCTGAAAGTCCTTAGGTTGCACTGAGTTAGCCCTCAGTAAGGTACAAATCATATACTATTTTCTTAATCTTACACAGAGATTAATCTGAAATTTGTAATCTTGAGAAAAGAGGTGGGTAGATATGTTAGTACCACATGAACTCCCACTGTCATTCACTGTCCTTTCCTGAAATCCTCAACCCCATCAGGCCTGCTGCTGCCACCTCCCCCCACCTCTCAGCTGATAAATGTTAGGTCAGGTCACTGGGACATGGATGATGCACCTGAGAGTTATCAGATGTTCTCCTTGAGCTAAATAGTTGCTGTAGGAGGAAACACCTGCCAGGAAGGGACTTGGCCCCTTAACCTACTGTGAAAGCCCCAGACTTCACTTGGCAGCAATGACAGAACCCTTTCTTTCTCTGCCTTTCAGACAGGGAGATGCTTAGTATTTAATAAATTATAACCAAATAAATGAAAAGACAGAACATAACCAAAAATCTGTTAGCTGTGTTCCTTTCTAAGTCCCTCTGAAATTTGTAAACTCTTGTCTTTGTATCCTAACAGAGCATTTTTAAACTGGGTAGTGGGATCCTCAAGGCAAGGCACAGAGGATGACCATTAATCAGTGATGTTACAGAATGGAGCCTTAGGTATGGACCACATTAGAGGTCATTGGGGACTCTTCCAGTTCTGAGGTTCTGGGAACATTCAGTCAGCTCCTTTCAGGATCCTTGTGTGGTTGATACCTTGTAGAAAGCTTCATTATTGTGCCCATTGGCTGAAGTGGAGAGATAGGAGGGGCCAGAAAGGGAAGAAGTTTCCCTAGGTTCATAAATGAAGATAACTTCTTCCCTTTCTGGCCCCTCCATTATTTTCATACTGAGAAAGATTTCATCAGTCACAGTTACTGTTTTTCCATGTAGGAATGTAAATAGGTCAACTTTGATAAGTTCCTTTTTATTTCTTTTCCCTGATTACCTTCTCAGGCATCTCTTGCTTCTTGTGTCTGGATGTCAAATTTTCTATTCAACTCTGGTTTTTTCCTCAAGAATGCTTGAAAGTCCTCTATTCCACTGAATAACCATATTTTCCCCTGAAACAAAATACTCAGTTTTGCTGGGTAGGTGAACCTTGGGTTCATTCCCAGTTCTTTTGCCCTCTGGAATATCATATTCCATGCCCTTCAATCCCTCAGTGTAGAAGCTGCCAGGTCCTGGGCTATTCTGATTGTGTTTCCACAATATTGAAATGGTTTCTTCCTGGCTGCTTGGAGTATTTTCTCCTTGATCTGGGGATTCTGGAACCTGGCTATAATATTCCTGGGAGTTTTCTTTTTGGGATCTTTTTCAGGAGGTGATCAATGGATTCTTTCAACCTCTATTTTGCCCTCTGGGTCTAAAACATCAGGGCAATTTTCCTTGAGAATTTCTTTAAGGATGATTTCTAGGTTCTTTCTTTGGTCATGGCTTTCAGGTAGTCCAATAATTTTTAAATTGTCTCTCCTGGATCTATTTTCCAGGTCAGTGGTTTTTCCATGAGATATTTCACATTGCCTTCTAATCTTTCATTTCTTTAGATCTGCTTAACAGCATCTTGATTTCTCATAAAGTCATTAGCTTCCATTTGCTCCAGTCTAACTCTGAAGGAATGAATCTCCTCAGTGAACTTTTGAGATTCTTTTTCCATCTGGCAAATTCGACTTTTTAAGGCATTCTTCTCCTCATTGCCCTTTTGGGCCTCCTTTGCCATTTGAGCTAGTCTATTTTTTAAGGAGTTGTTTTCCTCAGTCAGGCTGTTGACCCTCATTCATACTTTTCCTGCATCCTTCTCATTTCTCTTTCCAATTTTTCCTCCACTTCTCTTATTTGATTTTTAAAGTCCTTCTTAAGGTCCTCTATGGCCTGTAATCCGCTCATATTTTCCTTTGGGGCTTTTGGAGCAGGATTTCTGACCTCACAATCCTCTTCCTGTTCTATGCTTCGATCCTCTTTGCCCCCAAAATAGGAGTCTAAGGTTGCATTTTTCTGTTTATTTTGTTTCCTTTGCCTTGACATGTTGCCACTTAATTACTTGACTTTTGGGCTTGTTGCCACAGTAGGACTCTGCCACCAGACAGGAGAGCTTTCGTCCCAAATGTTGGGGTCTTCACCGCTTTCTGGCAAGCTGGATACTCACCCCAGAGCTCCCCCCCAGGAGGAAGCCGACGCGTTCCCCAAATACTGGTCCCAAAGTCCATAGGGCACTAACCTCTCACTTTGTCCTAGGCATATCTGATTTGATAATTCTGGAAATGCCACAGCTGCTGGTGTTCTGGGGTCCCTCCAGCTGGCTTCTGGCCCAGCCGCTCTGGGGCTAAAACCGTGGCTCAAGCGGACCTAGGCGTGGCTCTCCACAGGCTGCTGCGCACTGCACTGCTGGCTCCCAGAGCACTGCGCTGGTCCTTCCTGCAGGGCTGCTGGGCTGTCCTCAGCGGGAGGTTAGTTTCTCTGTGTCGTTCTGTGGGTGCTGGGGCTCCAGAAGTTGTTCAGAGTCCTCTTTTACATAGTTTGGAGGTGATCTGGGGGGAGAGTGCCTTAGACGCACTGTTTCTACTCCACCATCTTGGCTCTGCCTCCCAGACACATTCTTTCAGTGCTGAATCAAAGCTATTGCCTTGCACTCTTCCTCAGTTCAGGAGTTTGTTAGAATGAATCACAGTAACATTCTTAACAGCACATTGTGGAAGAGTTTCTAGAAATAGATACTTTATACTGTGGATTCCCAAGGAAGCCAAGGGGAAGGCATTTACTTACAGCATGAAAATAATCTTCACTAAGTACCAGAGATCCCTTGCAACTTTAAAGGAAAATCCCTTAATAACCATCTTTAAGACATTTGGAATAAAAGTATTATTGATATTAACTATAAGAAAGGATTATGATAATAAATTTATAAAGAGCAGTGAGCAGACACATTGTGGGTATAAGCTGCATCATAAGTGGCATAAAAGATATTATCAAAGACACGTACCACCAGAGGAGAAGGTGATCTGATCAGTAGTGAGTGAAAGAGAAGAGATGAATAGTTAAGTATAGTAATGTTACCCTGAGATATTAAAGAACCATAGAAAGCCTCCAACATATTAGGTAGATCCTTGGTAGCTCCTTTATGGAAGGTGAGATGGATAAGAAAAGCATAGAAGGAAATGTGGAGGGATTTTGATACACACTAGGGGGAATGACTCAGTGGGATAGGGTGGTGGAATTTGTGTCAGAAAGATCTGAGTTCAAATCCTGCCTCAGATACATACTATGTAACCCCAGGTGCTCTTTGCACTTAATCTCTTCTGCCTCAGTTTCTAAATCTGTAAAATTACAATAGTAAATAGCACCTACCTCGAAAAATTGTGAGGATTGGGACAGCTAGGTGGTGCAGTGAATAGAGTACTGGCTCTGGAGTCAGGAGGATCTGAGTTCAAATCAGGTCTCAGACACTTAACACTTACTAGCTCTCTGGTCTTGGGCAAGCCACTTAGCCCCAATTGCCCTGCCTTTCCCCTTCCCCCCCTAAAACAACCAAAAAACAAAGCTGTGAGGATTAAATAAGAGAACATATGTAAAATGATTTCCAAATCTTAAAAACCTATATATCTTATGAACATAGTATTTAAAAAATAAATATTGATATATTTGGATTTTTATACCACCTAAATTTTCACTTGCATCCTAATCCTTGTCTTCTCTCAGAGAGTCCTCCAATGTGATAACTTTTTCTTTTTGGAGGTCAATTGGGGTTAAGTAACTTGCCCAAGGTCACATGGCTAGGTTGTGTGTGTGTGTGTGTGTGTGTG
Organism: Gymnobelideus leadbeateri; assembly: GCA_011680675.1. Classification (NCBI taxonomy): domain Eukaryota; kingdom Metazoa; phylum Chordata; class Mammalia; order Diprotodontia; family Petauridae; genus Gymnobelideus; species Gymnobelideus leadbeateri. Next base: position 504,876 of record WOXC01010398.1, on the reverse strand, counting down.
TGTGTGTGTATGTGTGTGTGTGTGTGTTAAGTGTCTGAGGCCGGATCCAAACTCAGGTCCTTCTGACTCCAGGGCCGGTGCTCTACTCACTACACCACCTAGCCGCCCCTAAAAAATATTTTTTAAAGAAAGAGAAAGAAGAAGAACACAAAAAATAATCATACTGTGTGTTCTATATCTGTGGTCTTCTTACCTCTGCAAAGGAGTAGGAGGAGGTGTTGTCTCATAAATCTTCATGGGACTATGCTTGTTCTTTGCAGTTATGTGGCATTAACTTTCTTTTGTAAAAAATAAAACTTTATTGATTTATTTTGCTTTCTATATCCTCAGATTTTCTCCCATATCTTTCTCCCACCCCCCCCCAAGCAGCTACTTCATAGGAAAATATTTTTTTTTTAATTTTTAATATATAATTAATTTATTTTTAATTTTCAACATTCACTTTCATAAGATTTTCAGTTTTTAATTTTCTCCCCTATCCCCTCCTCCCCTCTCTTCAAGACAGCTGTACTTATACATTCATATTAAACATTTTCATGTTAGTCATGATGTAGAGAAGAATTAGAACTAATGGGAGGAAACACGAGAAAGAAGAAACAAACAACAACAACAAAAGTAGAGCAAATAGCATGCTTCCATCTGCATTGAGACTCCCCAGTTCTTTCTTTGGATGTGGGTAGCATTTTCTATCCATCTTGTAGAATTGTCTTAGATCATTGCATTGTTGAGAAAAACTAAGTCTGTCAACATTAGTCATTGCACAATGTGGCTGTTACTATGTATGGTGTTCTGGTTATTCTCATTTCACTCAGCATCAATTCATATAAGTCTGAAGTCGGCCTGCTCATCATTTTTAAAAAATTAATTAATTAATTTTTAGTTTTTAACAGTCAGTTCCACTAACTTCTGAATTTCATATTTTCTGTCTCCCTCCACTCTCCCCTCCTCAAAATGGTATACAGTTTGATAAGGCTCTACATATATATTCATATTAAACATATATTTTCACATTAATCATATTGTAAAGAAGAATTGGAACCAGTGAGATGAACCATGAGAAGGAAGAAACAAAACAAACAAAAAAATGAGAGCAAATATTATGCTTCGATCTGCATTCAGACTCCATAGTTCTTTCTCTGCATTTTACATCATGAGTCTTTTGGATTTGTCTTAGATCCTTGAATTGCTGAGAAAAGCTAAGTCTATCAAAATTAGACATTGCACAATGTTGCTGTTACTTTGTACAATGTTCCCCTGGTTCTGCTCACTTCACTCAGCATCAGTTCATGTATGTCTTCCCAGGTTTTCCTGAAGTCCACCTGCTCACCATTTCTTATAGCACAATAGTATCATTACATTCATATAGCAAAACATGTTTAATTATTCCCCAATTGATGGACATCCCCTCAATTTCCAATTCTTTGCCATCACAAAAAAAGCTGCTATAAATATTTTTGTACATGTGGGTCTTTTTTTCCATTTTTATGATCCCTTTGGGCTACAGCCCCTGAAGTGGTATTGCAGGATCAAAGGATATGCATATTTTTATAACCCTGTGGGCATAGTTCCAAATTGCTCTCTAAAATGGTTAGATCAGTTCACAACTCCACCACCAATGCATGAGTGTTCCAATTTTTCCATATCTTCTCCAACATTTATTATTTTCCTGTTTTGTCATGTTAGCCAATCTGACAGGTTAGATGTGGTACCTCAGTTTTTTTGATTTGCATTTCTCTAATCAATAGTGATTTAGAGCATTTTTATAGGACTATAGATAGCTTTAATTTCTTCCTCTGAAAACTGCTTTTTTATATCCTTTGTCCATTTATCAACTGGGGAATGACTTATATTCTTATAAATCTGACTCAGTTTTCTATATATTTTAGAAATGAGGCCTTTATCAGAGACACTGGTTATAAAAATTGTATCCCAGCTTTCTGCTTCCCTCCTAATCTTGGTTGCATTGGGTTTGTTTTTGCAAAAACTTTTCAATTTAATGTAATCAAAATTTTCCATTTTGCATTTCATAATGTTCTCTCTCTCTCTCTTGTTTGGTCATAAATTCTTCTGTTCCCCATAAGTCTGACAGGGTAAACTATTCCTTGTTCTCCCAGTTTGCTTATAGCATCGGCCTTTATATCTAAATCCTGTACCCATTTGGACTTTATTTTGATAAGATATTGGTCTATGCCCAGTTTCCGCCTTACTGTTTTCCAGTTTTCCCAGGAGTTTTTGTCAAAGAGTGAATTCTTATCCCAGAAGCAGGGGTCTTTGGTTTTATCAAACAGTAGACTGCTATAGTCATTGACTACTGTGTCTTGTATACCTAACCTACTCCACTGATCCACCACTCTATTTCTTAGGCAGTACCAAGTAGTTTTGATGATTGATGCTTTATAATACTATTTAAGATCTGGTATCTGGAAAGGCCACCTTTCCTAGTATTTCATTAATTCCCTTGATATTCTAGACTTTTTATTCTTCTAGATGAATTTTGTTATTATTTTTTCTAGCTCTATAAAATAATTTTTTGGCAGTTTGATTGGTATGGCACTGAATAAGTAAATTAATTTAGGTAGAGTTGTCATTTTTATTATATTAGCTCAGCCTACCTATGACCAATTGATATTTTTCCAATTATATAGATCTTTAGTTGTGTGAAAAGTGTTTTGTAATTGTGTTCATATAGTTCCTGGGTTTGTTTTGGCAGGTAGATTCCAAAATATTTTATAATATCTACAGTAACTTTAAATGGAATTTCTCTTTCTGTCTCTTGCTGTTGGGCTTTGTTAGTAATATATAGAAATATTGATGATTTATGTGGGTTCACTTTACTAAAGTTGTTTATTATTTCAAGTAGTTTTTTTTCTTGATTCTCTAGGATTCTCTAAGTATATCATCATATCATCTGCAAAGAGTGATAGCTTCGTTTTGCCTATTCTAATTTCTTCAATTTCTTGTTCCTCACTTATTGCTAAAGTTAACATTTTTAGTTATATTTAACATTGTATAACAGTGGTGATAATGGACGTACTTGGTTCACCCTGGATCTTATTGGAAGTCCTCATTACATATAATATTTGCTGATAGTTTTAGGTAGAAGCTACTTATCATTTTAAGGAAGATTCTATTTATTCCTCTGCTCTCTAGTGTTTTTAATAGGAATGGGTATCCTATTTTGTCAAAAGCTTTTTCTGCATCTATTGAGATAATCATGCTCATCATTTCTTATAGCACAATAGTATTCCATTACATTCATATACCAAAATTTGGTTAACCATTCTCCTATTGATGGACATCCTCTCCATTTCCAGTCCTTTGCCACCACAAAAAGAACTGCTATAAATATTTTTTGTACATGTGGGTCCTTTTTCCATTTTTATGATCTTTTTGGGATACAGACCTAGAAGTTTTATTGCTGGGTCAAAGGGTATGCACAGATTTATAATCTTTTGGGCATAGTTCCAATTTGATTTCTAGAATGTTTGGATCAGTTCACAACTCTACCACCAATGCATTAGTGTTCCAATTTTCCCACATCTTCTCCAACATTTATCATTTTCCTGTTTTGTCATGTTAGCCAATCTGATAGGTGTGATGTGGTACCTCAGAGTTGTTTTGATTTACATTTCTCTAATCAGTAGTGATTTGAAGCACTTTTTCATGTGACTATAGATAGCTTTAATTTCTTCTTCTGAAAACTGCCTGTTCATAACTTTTGATCATTTCTCAATTAGGTAATGACTTATATTCTTATAAATTTGACTCAGTTCTCTATATATTTTAGAAATGAGGCCTTTATCAAAGACACTGGTTCTAGAATTTGTTTCTTAGCTTTGTGATTCCATTCTAATCTTGTTTGCATTGACTTTGTGCAAAAACTTTTCAATTTAATGTTAGGATTGTTACCCCTCCTTTTTTTTTTTTACTTCAGCTGAAGCATATATTCTGCTCTAGCCTTTCACCTTTACTCTGTGTCTATCCTTCTGCTTCAAATTTGTTTACTGTAAACAACATATTGGGTCCAAATGGCGGAGTAGAAACAGCACTTCCATGCAGCTCTGGCTCCCACCATTTCAAATTTATGTAAAAGGGGACTCTGAACAAACTCTGGAGCTACAGAACCCACAAAATGACACAGATAAACTAACCTCCTGCTGAGGACAGCCTGGCAGGCTGGCAGGGAGGTTTTAGCCCCAGGGCGGCCTGACCAGCAGCTGGCTGGAGGGACTCTAGAACACCACCAACTGTGGCGTTTCCAAAATTACCAACACATAGATGCCAAGGACAAAGTGAGGGGTCAGTGCCTGGTGGACTTTGAGACCAGTACTTGGGAGTGCGTGGCTTTTACCCTCAGGGTGAGAAGCTGCTGAGACACTTCAGTGTAGCCACAGTCACACAGCAGCTTCAGCTCCTGGCCTGAGGTCTGTAGGAAGATCTGGCAATCAGTCTGGGGGGTAATCACTCTTGCTTTAACCTTCTCTGATTTGGATTCTGGTCTGGGGTGGAGGTCTTGGGGTGTGTTACTGGCTTGCCAGAGCATGTGGAGGCTTCAGAGACAGCACCCAACTAATACCTCTGGCAGCAGAGATAACCCCAGCATTTGGGATGAAGCTCCCTTGTCTGGTGACAGAGCCCTACTGTGGCAACAAGCCCCAAAATCAAGTAATTGAGTGGCAACATGCCTAGGCAAAGGAAACAAAATAAACAGAAAAATCCAACATTAGACTCCTATTTGGGGGGCAAAGAAGATCGAAGCATGGAACAGGAGGAGGACTGGGAAGTCAGAACTCCTGTACCAAAAGCCCCAAATGAAAATATGAGCTGGTTACAGGCCATAAAGGACCTTAAGAAGCAGATAAGAGAAGTGGGGGAAAAATTGGGAAGAGAAATGAGAAAGATGCAAGAAAAGTATGAAATGAGAGTCAACAGCCTGACTGAGGAAAATAACACCTTAAAAAATAGACTGACTCAAATAGCAAAAGAAGCTCAAAAAGGCAATGAGGAGAAGAATGCCTTAAAAAGCTGAATTTGCCAGATGGAAAAAGAATCTCAAAAGCTCACTGAGGAGATTCATTCCTTCAGAATTAGACTGGAGCAAATGGAAGCTAGTGACTTTATGAGAAGTCAAGATGCTATTAAGCAGATCCAAACAAATGAAAGAATAGAAGGCAATGTGAAATATCTCATGGGAAAAACCACTGATCTAGAAAATAGATCCAGGAGAGATAATTTAAAAATCATTGGACTACCTGAAAGTCATGATCAAAGAAAGAACCTAGAAATCATCCTTCAAGAAATTCTCAAGGAAAACTGCCCTGATGTTTTAGAACCAGAGGGCAAAATAGAGGTTGAAAGAATCCACCAATCACCTCCTGAAAAAGATCCCCAAAAGAAAACTCCCAGGAATATTATAGCCAGGTTCCAGAATCCCCAGATCAAGGTAAAAATACTACAAGCAGACAGGAAGAAATAATTTCAATATTGTGGAAACACAATCAGAATAGCACAGGACCTGGCAGCTTCTACACTGAGGGATTGGAGGGCATGGAATATGATAATCTAGGAGGCAAAGAAGCTGGGATTAAAACCAAGAATCACCTACCCAGCAAAACTGAGTATCATGTTTCAGGGGGAAATATGGTCATTCAGTGGAAGAGAGGACTTTCAAGCATTCTTGAGGAAAAAACCAGAGTTGAATAGAAAATTTGACATTCAGACACAAGAAGCAAGAGAAGCATGAGAAGATAAACAGGGAAAAGAAATCACTATGAACCTATCAAAGTTGAACTATTTACATTCCCACATGGAAAAATGATAATTGTAACTGATGAAACTTTTCTCAGTGTGAAAATAGTTGAAGAAAGGTATATGGACATATGAATACATATGTCAATGTATATGTGTATGTTTACAGGTATACATAGAGGGCACAGGACCATTTTAATAGGAAGGGATGATACTTAAAAGGTGAGAGAGGAACATAACGAGAGGAGATGGGGAGAGACAGAATGGGGTAAACTACCTCATATAGAAGAGGCAAGGGAAAATGGTTTCAATGGAGGGGAACAACAGGAAGGCAAAAAGGCAAAACCTTATTCTCACTGAATTTGGCTCAGGGAGAGAATGACATACATACTAAATAGGATATCTCACCCTACAGAAGAGCAGGGGTTAAGGGGATGAGAGGGGGAATGATGGAAGGGAGGGCAGGCTGGGGGGGAGGGAAGTGGGAAAAGCACCCACTTTTGAAAAGGGACAGGATCAAAGTAGAGAATAGAACAAGTGGGAGGTGGCATAGGAGGGAGGGAAATGTAGTCAGTGTTTTACAGTATATCCACTATGGAAATGTTTTGCATAGCTACACATGTACAGCATATACTGAATTGCTTATCTCCCCAGTAAGGGTGGATAACAAGGGAGGAAGGGAATGAATCTGGAATTCAAAGTTTTAAAATCAAATGTTTAAAAATGTATAAATACTATTATTAATACTATTTTACATATAATTGGGAAATAAGATATACAGGCATTGGGGCACAGAGATTCACCTTGTCCTACTGGAAAAGTCGAAAGGGGTAAGGGAGAAGATATGGGAGAGAGCAGATTGGATGAGGGGATATCCTGTGGGACGGCTATTTTGGGGTTGTGGGTAGGGGAAAAATGGGGGAAAAATCGTTTACTCAAAATCTGGCAGAAATAAATGATGTAAACCAGAAGTTAATAAAGCATTTGAAAAAAAAAAAAACTAACGTATTGTAGGACTGTGGTTCTTAATCCACTATGCTATCTACTTCTATTTTATGGGAGTGTTCATCCCATTCACATTCACAGTTATGATTACTATTTGTGTCTTTCTCTCCATCTTATTACCCCCACCCCTACCCCATTTATGCTTGTCTCTCTCCTTTTTCTCTTTCCCTCAGTAGAGTTTTGCCTCTCTCAGTCTGCTTTCCCTTCTATTAACCCCCTTTCTTTTCTTCCCCTTTCTCCTTACTACCTCTTCCCTCCCTTCTATGTACTCCTTCCCTTTTCTTTCTCCTTTCTTCTCCTATTTCCTATAGGGTAAATTAGATTTCTTTACCTAACTGATTATGTCATTCTCTCTTTAAGCCAAATCTGATGAGAGTAAGATTCAAACAATACTCATCTCCCTCCTTTTTTCCCTCTACTTAATAGGTTTTTGTGTCTTTTCATAATTTACCCTTGTCTGCCTCCTCCTTACCTCTTCTCCCAATACAATTCCTTTTCACTACTTAATTAGATTTTTTATCATCACATCAAAATCAACTTTTCATCAGAAACATTTGGAATTCCCATATTTTGTTTGAATATCCATCTCCTCCCCTGATAGATTATGCTCAGTTTTGCTGGGTAGTTAATCTTTGATTGTAATCCAAGCTTTTTTGACTTATGGAGTATCCTATTCCACACCCTCTGATTTTTTGATGTAGAAGCTGCAAGGTCCTGTGTAATCCCGACTGTGGTTCCATCATATTTAAATTTTTTCTCTCTGGCTGCTTGCAGTATTTTCTCTTTGACCCGGTAATTTTGGAATTTGGTTACAATATTCCTTGGTTTTTAAAATTTGAGATGTTTTTCAAAAGGTGAACAGTGGGTTCTTTCAATGACTATTTTACCTTCTGGTTTTAGGACCTCAAAGCAGTTTTCTTTGATGATTTCCTGAAAGATGGGTGTGGATGGATTTTCTCTTCATTCTCCTTCAGATCATGCAAGTCTCTATGTTTCTCTGTATTCATATTCATTGTTTCTTACAGCACAATTCCCCAGTCAGTGATCATCTACTTTGTTTCCAATTCTTTGCTACCATAAAAAAATGCTACAATAAGTATTTTGGTGTATATGGATACTTCCTCTTTGGGGCAAATATATGCCCCAAGGAATCTCTGTATCCCTCTGTCATTTTATTTGCATGATTTCAAATTGCTTTCCAAAATGGTTGACTGATTCACATCTCCACCACAGCCCATCCAACACTGATTATTCCTATATTTTGTCATCTTTGCCAAGAAAGTAGAGGCACTTACTTACAAACCAGATCCAATGCTTCTGACATCTCAAAAAGATCAAATTTCAATTTGATACTCACATTTCAAAGTTCACAAATTATAAGGTCTTTCTTTATAGGGGGAATTTGATGGGGCAAGAGGGTAAAGAATATTGAAGATATGGATTTTGGGGCACTCATGATAAACTTAGTGCATTTCACAATTTTGCCTTAGACCAGCCCTGTGGAGAAAGATAATTTGAATTTCTTAATAAGCAGCATTTTCTTTCTATAAACTTCCAGCATGAAATTTCTAAACTGTTCAATGCCACATATATAATGAAATAATAAACAAGAACCTTAAAGGAATATCCTGTTTAAAAAGCTGAAAAAATGTGACAAATCATGAAAAATAAAAAAATAATTTAAAAAGCATGAATCTGGAATGGTTACTTATTAGTCACCTTCTTACCTGACACCTTTTCTAAAATTTTGCTCCATGATCACATTTAAAAGTTTCACATTTATGTGATATTTTCATCGGAAGCTCTTATATGACACAAATGACTCAGGTATACTTTGGGGGATTTCTCAATTCTCTGATACTTTGTTCCACCAAGAAAATTTGAGAAACTCACTATATCTATATAACCCATGGAAAATATCTACACCAATCAGTAATTGTCAGCCAGATACCTGTATACAATTATAGTTATGCACAAAGTAGGGGTCCAAGGAGGCATTGCCTCTCAAACTACTTAAGCAGATTTTCTCCTGCAATTTTACGTTGATTCCAGCAGATGGCATTGTTATTCTTCCCCACAACCCTAACTAGGAACTTTGTCACCTTGGGCAAATTCAATCCAGGGGAATAAACCCATCCTAGTTGGATAGAGTCATGATGGGAGGAGATGAGGTGGTTTATCTCCGAGAGTCCAACTTCATCACTTGCCTCAGGGACAGCGATTCTGATCCCTAACTCCCTTAACCCAGCAGAGACAGAGGCAAGATCCTAGAGATACAATGTAATTCTGCCATGGTAAACCAAAGAATGATTGTGGTGGGGAAGTATGCTGCCCACCCACTCCTTCCCCCAGTTGTTGATGCTCTGTGTCAAAACTCCTAGTTATCTGTGCCTATTTATGGCTCTGTCCCTCCCCATTTCAGTTCCTCTAGCTATAGTGTCTGTCTGTCTGTCTATCCATCTGTCTACCTACCTAGCTATAGTAGCTCCTCAGGTGTTACTATCCCTTTGCCAGAGCCTTCTCTGCCATGAATCTGTAATGTTATGGGCATTTGAAGATCTTCCCTGCCCATTAATAGGCACATAGAGCCCTGGCCCAGAGCTAATTAGGCTCTGGGAGTTTCCAGTTAAGTGCTGGGGCACGAGGATTTTCAAGCTCCTCAGCACTCAGCCAATCAGATTCCGAGACTTTGTTATATATTCTGGGAGGTTAGCATTTTGCTTTGGGGGTTCGCTCATGAGAAGGATCTTTTGATTTCCTGGTTCAGATGAGTAGCCATGTGTTCAGAGTCGTCCAGCTGCTTAGATGTCTGTGCACCCTCAATCCAATGATGTATGTAAAGTGTATAGCACTATTGCTTATGTTTAGACACCTGAAGCCCCGTCTGTTGATCTTCATGCTAATTTCTCTGCTTATATTTTCTCTGTATTTTTTCCACATTCAGGGGGCTGACCTTTCCCCTGAACTAGTGAATGTAATTAAAAGTAGGATTGTCAATCCCTTTTTGAACAATCTTTCCTTTAAAAACAGATCAAAGAACCTGTGCTGGCAGACCATCTTGGATGTGCTAGGATGCTTGCTAATACAGGGTCCCATTGCAGAACTGTGGAGATGAAGACTCCAGAATCTCCTTGTTTCACAGTTCTATCTCATCCAGACAATGCTGTATTCCATAGTTTTTCCACTGTACTACAGTTCCTGCTAACCTCTCCAAAATTCACCCCCACATTAGGAACATGTTACCCTTGTCATCCCTAAGGTGTTCACACCAAATTTAGACATGGTGACCCTTTTAAAGCTTGATTTTCTCTTTTCTTTAGGTTCTTAGATAGTGTATCTCCTCCCATTACAAGTTTACCATTACATTTTCCTTTAAGTCTAGAAATTTAACAAAACATCCTAATTCTTCCTTCCCCAGCTATTTCTCAGGACCCCAGGAATTTCTTTAGATGCAGTTTGGCAGAGTTATTCAAGTTAGCCAACCATATATAGGATAAAGAGATTAGGAAGAACAGCTATATACTCCCCCCCCCCCAGTAATGTTTTAGGAGGGAACATAAAGGGAGAAACTTCCTTAATATTTTATTCCTCCACTGAAAGTTTCTTCTCATGTCTCACTGTGGCACAGAGGTGACACTTAAACATTGTGTCAGTCAAGCATGGGTTCTGGCCTGTATTCTTATCATCTGACAACAGCTAGCTACCCTAGTTTGGAGAAGCTCATCTACAGGCTGGCTAGCAAGGGAATGGACTTTTTGGGCACAGCATCTATTAAATATTGTCTATAAAGGCATGTCTACCAAGGGGTATGATAAACATCAGTGGAGGGAGGACTCACATCAATGAAATAATGGATTTTTTAAATAGAAAAAAAAGAGTTGATTTTGCTTTTGTGTTTTCAAAGAGTTAAGAGGTCTCTGAATTATTGCTCCTGGTAGTGCTTGTTTGCTAAACATATTTTATCAGCCCAGCAGGTCTTTGCATGTGTTAATGTCATCTTTGGCTTACTTCTCCTTTTAAAAAAAAAGGGAGGAACAATGGAAATGTGGGAATTAACCTGCTTACCCACTTTCTAGGAATTACACGGGGCCTGAAATATGACACTAGCATTTCGAGTTCCTGAATTCCTCTTACTTACTGACTGAAAAACTTCAAAGCTTCTTTCCTGTTTCTAATTTGTCATGGTAGAGTTAGTATGATGTTGGAGAAAGAGCACTAGTCTTGGAGTCAGAAGATGTGGGTCCAGATCTTAGCTCTGAAATTAACAAACTGCTCATTTGTAGGTCAACTGAAACTTCTCTCAGCCTTAGTGTCCTCATCTGTAAAATGAAGGTACTTAATTTGTACTACGTATCACAGCAGGTAGTTTTGAGAAAGGCTCTTTGTAAGCCCTAAAGTGAAAAAGGTGAGCTATGATTATTAGATTAGGATACTCACAGCTCTCTGGGTTCTAGTGAGGTCAGGTTGGAATTTTCTTCAGTATTTTTTGGGGTCTCCTTTAGCAAGCTGTTGACTTGTTTTTCATGATTTTTTTGCATCACTCTCATTTCTCTTCCCAGTTTTTCCTCTACTTCTCTTACTTGATTTTCAAAATCCTTTTTGAGCTCTTCAGTGGCCTGAGACTAATTCACATATTTCTTCCAGGCTTTGGATATAGGAGCTTTGACTTTGTTGTCTTCTGGTTTTATGTTTTGATCTTCTTTGTCACCAAAGTAAGATTCTATAGTCTGAGATTTTTATTTATGCTGTTTGCTCATCTTTACAGCCAAATACTTGACTTTCTAACTTTGTCAAGGTACGACTCTGCTTCCAGTGGGGATTGGAGTGAGGGTGTAGGGGTGAGTGTACTGTCCCAGGCTTCAGGGATTTTGTTTCAGGCACTCAATCCCCCACAGTCTGTGGGCCCAGAGCTCTGCAGCTCTGCTGCTGCTGCAGCTGCTGCTACTTCTGACACCCTGAGGCTGGGGCCACACCCTAGCTGGACCATGTTTCTCCTTCACCCAGGTCCCACAGTTTTCCCACTGACCTATACTGTCTTTGGCGTTTGTAGGTTGAGAAGTCTGGAAACTACCACAGCTTCCAGTGATTCAGTGCCCTGAGGCCTGTTCCAGTCCTTTCTATGCCAGTGCAGCCCATGCTGGACTGTGCTCTGCTATCAGTCCCGTGCAATATACCCTTCCTGTTGACCTTCTAGGTTATCTTGGCCTGGAGATTTGTCTCACTTTGTCATTTTGGGGATTCTGTAGCTCTAGAATTTGTTTAGAATCATTTCTTGCAGATATTTGGAGGGATTTGGGGGAGATCTCAAGCAAGTCCCTGCTTTTGCTCTGCCATCTTGGCTCCCCAAGCTGGAATTTTCTAATGGGTGTTATGTTTAGGGTCCATAGGTGAAGGGATGTTTCAGAACTGTGTTAACTTTGAAATATTGGCTACTTGTGCCTAGTCTTTTTCACCAGGGTAAATCCTAAGGTTAAGTGGCATAGAATACTGCAAGATTTTAAAATCTCAACAACGGTCTTCTACTCTCTTTTCTGCCAGGTTCTTATGATAGCAATTTGGAGTTCAGGGTTTAAATCCTGTATATAGGCCAAAGATAGGACTATTCCAATGTAAAGGTCTTGTTTTTATGGTGCAAATAGTGTCTGGCACATTTAAACTAGTCCATCCCACTCTTACACTAGCAAGTTGGGTTAAAGGAGCAAGGCTACTTCTAATATTGATTACCAGTTTATATCAATTAGCTAGCCAGACTTAATTTGCTTTTAAAAACAGTCAATTCAACAAGCATTTTCTATTCGAAGCACAGATTATTTACTGAAAAGATAAAGCAAAACCTGATGTGCAAGACAAAGGAACAAAAAACAAACAAAAGGGAACCCATCCAAATCAAGAACCTGCTTTTTTCAACCCTGGAGAGAATGAAGTCAGACTTAAAGTGGTGACTTTTCTAATATTCTTCCTCAAATGTACTTCTGGGTGTATAATTGATAAATGAGCTGCTTTCTTGCTTACAGGATAAAGTGTCTTGGCTACTGGGTTAATCTCTTATTGATAGTAGGTAGGGCATATTGGGCATGCCCCAAAGGCTGGGCCCCCATCAGCCATTCCCTAGGTTAAATTTTATAATGACACTTTATCCTTATGTTATATGATAATATATTACAATAGGCCAAGATTCTCCATTTCCCCAATTGCAAAACTATGAATATTGAAAGGCTCAAAGGAATCAACAGCTCCTCTAGTAAAAGAAGGAAAGAGAGGACTATAAATGTTTGGAAGGTCTGTGTTTATCTGTTTAAGGTTTGTTTTCTGTTTTGCAATTTTTATGGTTCCAAGGTGAAAATCTTGAAGTTCTGGTTTGTTTATTCTGTGCTCCTTGGTACTTCTGTTAGTAATATTCTGCAGTTGGATTACACTGGATCCTGCCATACAGAAAAACAGCATGATATAATGAAAGGGATGATAGACTTGGAGTCAGAATACCTGGATTCTAGTCCTAGCTTCAGGACTTACTTAATGGATGAGTGTCCCTGGGCAAGTCACTTCACATGGCTGAGCCTCAATTTTCACATATGTTAAATGAAGGTAATAATATTGCACTTCCCCTTTCAGAATGCTGTTTTGAAGACAGTATTTTATTCACCTTAAAGCACTATAGGAATGATAATGAATATTATTTTTATTATTAAACACAGAGTATAAAGGGGAGAGAAATTAAGCTGAAGGATTCAAAAGAAATAGATGATTTCTCCCTTACTAAGTTGGAATAATACTACTTACTGACCCAAAAGCAACCTGATACATACTGGGGGCAGACAGGTGACTCCACTGATCTGCAGAGCACTGGACCACTTCTGGAGGACCATGAGGTGGTCTAACTCAGGGTTGAAATTTTTGGCACTTTGGAATGATGCAGAAAATCTGGGGTAGCCCAGGGTCCCATAAATGGGGGAGACTCGCCTACTTGCCTTCTTTACACTTATAAAGACACATTTTAAAAATTACACATACTTGATATCCCTTGTCCACACTGGAATGAGACCCTCAAAAAACCTAGAGATGAGGAAAATATAAACTAACCTCCACCACCTAAATCTACCAAAATCAATATTCCTGCCTTCCTAGGGAAACAAATGTAGCATTTTAACTTAACCACTTGTGCTACTTGCACTTTGTACTGCTGAGAAACCCAATTATTTTGGGAAATTTCTGAATCTTCTGAGCAAAAGTTTCTCTGCTCACAGCATAGTAGCAGAAGATACCACAAAGATGGCTATGTATTGGGAACATGAAACTTTGACATTTTGGCAGGATTGCCCTTCTCTCCATCCACAACTTCTGTCAAAGGTGCCAGTGTGGGGAGCAGGCACTAGGATGGCTCCCTACATGGTTCTATTTTTTTTTAGACATTAACATTTTTTTTTCAAATGCTTTATTAACTTCTGGTTTACGTCATTCATTTCCGTCAGATTTTGAGTTACAATTTTTTCCCCATTTTCCCCCTACCCACCACCCCAGAACAGCAGTCCCACAGGATATCCCCTCATCCAATCTGCTGTCTCCCATCTCTTCTCCCATACCCCCTTTGACTTATCCAGTAGGGAGAGGTGAATCCCCGTGACCCAATGCCTGCACACCTCATCTCCCAATTATATGCAAAATAGTATCAATCATAGTATTTATATATTTTTTAAATTTGATTTTAAAAGGAAGATAAGCAACTCAATATATGCTGTACATGTGTAGCTATGCAAAACATTACCATAGTAGATATATTGTAAAAGACTGACTATATTTCCCTCCCTCCCATCCCATCTCCCACATGGTCCACTCCCCACCTTGATCCTGTCCCTTTTCAAAAGTGGGTGCTTCCAACTTCCCTCCCCACCATCCTCCTTCTCCCTCCACGCTCCTGTAGGGTGGGACACTCTATTTATTATGCATGTCATTCTCTCCCTGGTCCAAATTCAATGAGAATAAGGTTTTGCCTTTTTGCCTTCCTGTTCCTCCCCTCCCCTGAAACCACTTCCCCTGCCTGCTCTACACAACAGTTCATCCCATTGTCTCTCCCCATTCCCCCTCACCACATTCCTCTCTCACCTCTTAACCTCACCTTTTAAGTATCATCCCTTCCTATTAAATTTGACCTGTGCCCTCTATCTATGTATACCTGAAAACATATATGCATACATTCACATATGTATTCATATGCCCATATATCCTTCTTCAACTATTTTCATACTGAGAAAAGTTTCATTTGTTACAGTTATTGTTTTTCCCTGTAGGAATGTAAATAGTTCAACTTTGATAAGTTCATAGTGATTTCTTTTCCCTGTTTACCTTCTCAAGCATCTCTTGCTTCTTGTATCTGAATGTCAAATTTTCTATTCAACTCTGGTTTTTTCCTCAAGAATGCTTGAAAGTCCTCTATTCCACTGAATGACCATATTTCCCCCTGAAACATGATACTCAGTTTTGCTGGGTAGGTGATTCTTGGTTTTAATCCCAGCTCTTTTGCCCTCTGGAATATCATATTCTATGCCCTTCAGTCCCTCAGTGTAGAAGCTGCCAAATCCCGCACTATCCTGATTGTGTTTCCATGATATTGAAATTGTTTCTTCCTGGCTGCTTGTAATATTCTCTCCTTGATCTGTGAATTCTGGAACCTGGCTATAATATTCCTAGGAGTTTTCTTTTTGGGATCTTTTTCAGGAGGTGATCTCTAGATTCTTTCAACCTCTATTTTGCCCTCTGGTTCTAAAATATCAGGGCAGTTTTCCTTGAGAATTTCTTGAAGCATGGTTTCTAGATTCTTTCTTTGATCATGGTTTTCAGGTAGTCCAATAATTTTTAAATTGTCTCTCCTGGATTTATTTTCCAGGTCAGTGGTTTTTCCCATGAGGTATTTCACATTGCCTTCTATTCTTTCATTTGTTTGGATCTGCTTAATAGCATCTTGATTCCTCATAGTCACTAGCTTCCATTTGCTCCAGTCTAATTCTGAAGGAATGAATCTCCTCAGTGAGCTTTTGAGATTCTTTTTCCATCTGGCAAATTTAGCTTTTTAAGGCATTCTTCTCTTCATTGCCTTTTTGAGCCTCTTTTGCCATCTGAGTCTATTTTTTAAGGTGTTACTTTCCTCAGTCAGGCTGTTGACTCTCATTTCATACTTTTCTTGCATCTTTCTCATTTCTCTTCCCAATTTTTCCCCATTTCTCTTATCTGCTTCTTAAGGTCCTCTATGGCCTGTAATCAGCTCATATTTTCATTTGGGGCTTTTGGTGCAGGATTTCTGACCTCACAGTCCTCCTTCTGTTCCATGATTTGATCTTCTTTGCCCCCAAAATAGGGGTCTAATGTTGGATTTTTCTGTTTATTTTGTTTCCTTTGCCTAGACATGTTGGCACTCAGTTACTTGAATTTTGGGCTTGTTGCCACAGTAGGACCTTGCCACCAGCCAGGGGACCTTCCATCCCAAACATTGGGGTTTTCTATCCCAAACATTGAGGTATTAGTTGGGTGGCCTCTTTGAAGCCTCCACATACTCTGGCACCTGGTTACATACCCCAAGACCTCCACCCCAGACCTTAATCCAGACCCAAGAAGGGTAAAGCAAGAGCAATTACCCCCAAGACTGATCACTGGATACCCCTACAGTTCGCAGGCCAAGAGCTAAAGCTGCAGTGTGGCACTGTGGCGCAAGCTGCGCAGGCTCCTCAGCAGCTTCTTGCCCCAAGGGGAAGCTGCTGGTGTTCTGGGTTCCCTCCAGCCGGCTGCTGGTCTGGCTGCCCTGGGGCTAAAACCGTGACTCATGAGGGCCTGGGCTTGGCTCCCAGAGCACTGGGCTTGCCGCTCCCTGCTAGGCTGCCAGGCTGTCTTCAGCAAGAGGTTAGCTTCTCTGTGTCATGTTGTGGGTTCTGGAGCTCCAGAGGTCATTCAGAGTCCCCCTTTTACGTAATTTTGAAGTGGTGTGGGCCAGAGCTCCTTGGAAGTGCTGTTTCTACTCTGCCATATTCCATGGTTCTATTTTCAAAGCTAATTTCCATGGCTCACATAAGACAGAGACATGGAAGTATGGAGAGGGAGTGAAGGTATTCCCTCAGAAGTGGAATACTTAGTTGGAGGCACTAGGTGAATTGAGTGAATGGCAGATATCTCACCTGAGAGATGGAGAGAGAAGCTATATAAGGAAACACTTACTTTAATTCTGAAAGAACTGGAAACTGTAGACTCATCAAGATCCCTACAACTATTTAAGGTGGCCCTTCATGTGGAAGGTGGATACTATGGGAACAGAATGAAGAATAGGTTTTCAATAGTTTAGAGGCATTCTGGCCCCAGACTTTATGAAAGAGATAGAGAATGCCAACAGTCCAGAGACAGGTTGGACCTAGATATTTCATTTTTAAAGAACTGGGATGGTAAAAGCCCTTTCCTTTCCATCTAGATAATTGAGAGCTGGCACTTTCGCCTGCAAGAAGGAATAACTGATGGAGGGCATAGATGGTCAAAAGAATATTGGATAATGGAAAAGGAGAGGGGAAGGAAAAACCCATAACTGGTGAGGAGAGAGAGAGACAGGGACACAGAGAGAGAACACAGCAACAGTAGGAACAGCTAACTTGAACTGAGAACACTGGTATTGGTCCACTGTTTTTCACCCTGAGCCACAAAGTTTCTGCCTTATTTTTTTTCCTAAGAATATCCTTTTCTCTACTTTAATCCCTCAGATCCAGGCTGCAGTTCTTTGTTTCATTTTTCAGATGAAAAGCTCAGTAGAGAAATCTGCAGCTTAAATTGTATAAAAATTTTACAGACTCTCTTGATTCATACTACCTCCCCCTCTTATTTATGGAGCAAGCTTGTTTATGGTAATGGGGGAGTGGGGAGCAAATCTAGATAGATATGGGAAGAAATGCTAAGTGATGTGCTCTTAACTGGCATTAAAAATGGGGGAATCCTGAAGTTACTTTTGAATAACTAAGTTTGAAGTGCATGGAAGTGAAGAGCAAAAGTGAAATATATTGTTCCCCAAACTGTTGCTGGGGAAGAAGCACCACAAGAAGACCTTAAGATCTGAAGCTCCAGGAAAATAGGCAATTCATTCTTACTATGATGGTAAGTTACTCAATGACGAATACCTTCTAGATTAATAATGAGCCATCTGAAAATATTTGTGGTGGTGATGATGACAGCAATGCTTTTTTTTTTTTGGTTTTAAAATCAAGACCTACACTAAGACACCAGAAAACAAATTTAAATGCTAATCAAAGATTTCCTCTAGTTACATGCATTTCCAAAGTGGGTGATACTGCTCCCTGGGGGCCTGGAACAATGGCAGGATAGTAGCTTTGGGTGCAATTGGGGGGCATTGAATAAAAATAAGGGGGCAGTGGAGGCATAAGGAAAAAAGAGAAGAAAAATTTGAATAACAGTCTGTACATGTTTCATCTGTTGTGTAAAAGCATTAAAATCATAGTGATTATATTATTTTCCAAACAAACATGCAAAATGCAAATTATAACTGATCAGTGGTCAAGTTCACTGACAGGTCTTAACAAGCAAGTGTTGGCAGTTGAGTGTGTTGCCCATTTTCAGGAAGTCCAGCATACATAAGCAGGAATATGTGTGTATAATGATTTGTTTACAATATGATACTATCAGTTACATGATGCACTATTGTGTCATTAAAATTTCAATGCAGATAAAGAAAACAAATTTATAATAAATTGTTAAATTTAATATATGTTATTTAAAATATATATTTATTGAAATGATGCAAATTTAAAGAAAAACACCATTAGAGGTTTAAAGAAAATAGATTTCCAGGGGGGCAGTGAGTAATTTTTTAAAAGGGGGCTGTAGGCCAAATAAGTTTGGGAACCTCTGGAGTATTAGCATACGGTTACCCTATGTTCCCTTACCATGGCACTAAACCTTTTACTTACTGCATTATTCTATTAAGTAATTTCTATTTAAATGTAAGTGTAGCAAGGGCTGCCCCATAAACCATGTTTCAGCTTTCAATGTTATGGATGCTACTTGGATTTCCTTAGTTCAGCTCAGTGCCCCAAATTTTGCTTCTGTCTTTACTATTCTATTCAAGCTGCTCTCCCAAAGGTCATCCAGGATTTCCTGATTAGTCAACCCAGAAGTCTTTTCTCAGACTTCAATCTGCAGCTCCTTTGCTGCATTTGATGTAGCCCTACTTCTTGAAATGCTACCCTGAGCTTCTGTTCCCATATACTGATAAACATAAAATTTTAAATTAATAGTGTTTTAAGGTTTACAAAATTTCACATACATCATCTCAATTGTTTTTAAGTTTTATTTTAAAATTTATTCACTTATTTTTACTTGCAATTATAGTCTGTCTCATCTACTGCTCCCCTCCTTCCAATGAACAAGAAAAACACTAAATCCTCATCATAAATATGCATAATATAGAAAAATGAATTTCCACATTGACCATGCTCCAAAATATCTCTGTCTGGGTTTAAGTTCATCATCTTTCTTGCAGGAGGTGATGGATGTGTTTCATCTTCAGGCTTCTGGACTTGTGGTTTATCTTTGCATTGATAGGTCTAAAGTCTTTCAGAATATTTCATCTCATTTTACCCTCAAAACCACTACATGAGGGAGGTGCTACCAACCTTCTAATCACTCCTTTTATGCCTCATTCTCTGGCATCATTTCTATCATTGGAAGGGGATTAGAATTGTTTTGCTTGACCTAGAGACAAAACTAGAAGCAGTAGGTCCAAGGTGTAGAGCAGCAAATGTAAGCTTAATGTAAGGAAATATTTCCCACCAATAGTTACCCTAAAATAAAATGGATTATCTTAGGAGATAGTGAGTTCTCCTTCACTTGAGTTCTTCAAGAAAAACCTGAATGATCACTTGCTGGGGACATGATGGAAAGGATTCTTGGTCAGGTATGGGTTGGACTCAGTGGCTTCCAAGGTCATCTCCAAGTTGAACAGTCTGTACTTCAAGGAGGCATTACTGATACCTTCTTCTCCTTCACCTCCCATAGAGAATAAATTGCCAAATTCTGTCACTTCTGTAATATCTCTTAAATTTATCCCTTCCTTTCTATTCTGTTACCACCTTATTTTATATCTTTATTAACTCTCACCTAACCCATTATTAGAGTCTCCTAACTGATCTCACTGCTTCTAGTCTCATTTTCACTCCAACACATCCTATACATCATTGCTAGATTAATCTTTCCAATACCTAGGTCTGACCATGTCACTTCTTTGCTCAAAAAGACTTCAATGTCTGCCCACTATCTGTCAAATAAAACCCAAACTCCATTTGACATTCAGGGATCACCATAATCTAGCTTCAGCCTTATTTTTCACAACTCCTCTTCATATAGTCTCTGTTTTAGCCAAACTGTCCTACTTAATGTTCCTTTAATGTATGCGCCTTACATACCTTTTCTTTTTAAACAATGTCCCAGTATCTGGATTGCATTCCCTTTGCCTTTCTCCCCAATGCTTACAACTTCCAACTTCCAGACTCAACTCAGATACCATTTTTCTTTAAGAATCCTTCTCTGATCAGCTTAGCTCAAGGGAATCTCTCCATTTTCAAATCTGTCATAACATGTCAAAAAAATTTAGAACTTTCCTATATATTTTTGTTGTTGTTGTTCAGTCATTTCAGTTATGCTCAGTGTTTTGTAACCCCATTTGGGATTTTTTATGGCAGAGATACTAGAGTGGTTTGCCATTTCCTTCTCTATCTCATTTTACCAATGAGGAACTAAGGCAAATAGGGTTAAGTGACTTGCCCCGGGGTCACACAGCTAGTAAGTGTGTGAGGCCAGATTTGAACTCATGAAGATAAATGTTTTCCTGACTTCAAGCCTGGCACTCTATCTACTTCATCACCTAGCTGCCCTTCCTATATGTTTAGAACATTATAGTTTGTTTTGTAATGATTTGTGTCATTGTTGTATCCTTCATACTATAAGTTTTTTGAGGGCAAGGATTGATTGTCTTATCCATTCTTGTACCTTTATAACATTATATAGTGGCTTACAAATAGTTTTTAATTTTAAAAAAATCAAGTTTCTCTCCAACCCAAACCAACTGCTTTCTTTCTCCCAGTATCAAGTCATATATCTCCAGCTCTCTACGGAACATTAACATTTGGATTTTCCAGTATCACTTCAAATTAGTATTCAAAACTGAACTTCCCCCCAAAACTAATTCCTAGTCCTGACTTCCCTATTTCTGTCAACAATGTCATCATATTTCCAGTCAACCAGGATCGAAACTTCAGTGTCATTGTTGACACAGTAAAATCCACTCAGTCATACAATGTTTCTCAAATCTCTCCTTTCTTGCCCATTCTCACTGCTGTCTCTTTAGGTCAGGCTATCATTACTGCTGTTTTGGAACAGCAGACGCTGAGACATTGTGGTGTATTAGAGCACTGAACTTAGACTCCTGAAGACCTAGGTTTAAATTCTGACTCAGATACAACAAATATACAAAATACTCGGTCTCTGTGACCCTCGGTAAGCTACTTGAACTCTCTGGCTCTGTTTCCCCATCTATAAAATGAAGAAGTTGACCCTATAGCTTCTAAGATCTCTTCTGAGTCTAAATCTATGTTACTATGTTCCTATGAAAAGTCTCCCACAAAGAACATCTCCTTAAAACAGTTAAGTGAAGCCATTTAATAGAGTAATTATTATTGATAGCACATATCACTTTCCATTTTTTGTAGTTTAACATTTGTTAACAGAAAAGCATGATGTGTGCTTAACATTAATAAATTTGGTAGCAGCATTATTCATTCCTTTTCACCTGAGTTTGGTCGCTTTTTGGTGTTTCTTTTATTTTATATTGGAGCAGCTAGCACAGTGGAAAGAGTATCAGGTCTGGAGTCATGGAGACCTGAGTTCAAATCCAGTCTCAGACACTTACTAGTTATGTGACCCTGGGCAAGTCACTTAACCCTCTTGGCTTCAGTTTCCTCATTTATAAAATGAACTATAGAAGGAAATAGAAAACTATACCAGTATCTTTGCCAAGAAATCCCCAAATGAGGACATGAAGAGTTGGACTGAAAACAACTGAATGATAACTTATTTTACATTGCTATATAGATGATGACTAGATATATGTAGTGCCAATACAATATTTACAGCATCCATAATAACAATAAAGACCTTAACTGTATCGCATGACGTTTGATCGCAAAGTATACCATGTTCCCCAGGTAGAGATCAGAACTGAAACACTTATTTAGAAACCAGAAAACCGAATTCCAAAACCAGTAAGCCGATTCCATCATAGAACCAAAGATATTCAGAAGCCATAATAACTCTCAGAGCCACAGCATCCTTTGGCCTTCCCAGAAACCAATACAATACGAGATCAATATTTACTCACAGACCCCTCTATCTCCTTAATAAGCATCTTCTCTTTCCCCCAATGTCTGGCTAGCTCTCACTACCAGCTTCCTGTGATCTGCATCAATGAACTCAAAGATACATTGAAATTTTAAAATAATTAATAACCCACATTTCTATCCTTGAAATGTGGGGTTAATGTTGATTTAGTATAAACCTGCCAGGGTTGCATGTCCACATTAGTAGAATTTTCTCATCTGAGCGTTCTCTGGATTGATTACCCTCTAATTGAGTGTGAACTCCTGGAAGGCAGGGATTGTCTTTTGCCTCTTTTTTGTATCCTCTCTCCCTTAGCACAATGCCTGGCACATAATAGGTGCTTGATAAATGTTTATTGATTGATTGATGAAATCATATGTTATAATGGAAATGGGAATTTGAAGATCTTCCCGTCCCCTTAATAGATTTGGAAGGGAGTTTGAAGACCTTCCCTGTTTTGAAAGTAAACTCTGCCTCCTAATGGGCTGAATGTAATCACATGGAACCTGTGATGGAGGGAATTTGCTAAAGAGTGCAGCAAATTCTACCAACCACTGACATGGAACTGAGGCAAAAGACAATCCCTGGGGTGGCTAGGTGTCACAGTGAATAGAGCACCAGCCCTGAAGTCAGGAGGACCTGAGTTCAAATCCAGCCTCAGACACTTGACACACTAGCCTTGTGACTCTGGGCAAGTCACTTAACCCTAACTGACCTCCAAAAAGAAAAAAAAAGACAATTCCTGGCCTCCAGGAGTTCACACTCAATTAGAGGGTAATCAACACAGAGAACTCTCAGATGAGAAAACTCTACTACTAAAACTAAAAAACTCTACTAACTCTACTAAAACTCTACTAATGCAGCCCTGGCAAGTTTATACTAAATCAACATTAACCCCACTTTTCAAGTACTGATAGAAATGTGGGGTATTAATTACTTAAATATTTCAATGTATCTTTGAATTAATTGATAGATCCTTCCTACAAGAATTCAGATCCTAACCAATCTAAGCTTTCGGATTCTACAATGACTTTTATTCATATCCTTCCATAACTCTTCCATAGAAGGCCCACTCATTACCCTGGAGGCCTTTCTCAGCGTGTTTTAACTTAACAGTTGAGTTGTCCACCTGTTACCCCTTCCACCTTCAATGAATGAATCAATCAATAAGTATTTACTGTTAGGTTCCAGACTGTGCTAGTTACTGGAGACACAAGTACCAAAAAATGGAGCAATCTTTATTTTATAAGGATCATATATCCTAGTGAGAGAGACAATATAGACATACATAAATATATGCAAAATCAACATAAAGTGAATAAATGCAAATATATACAAAATAGCTCAACACAAGGTAGTTTGGGGAGGAAGGCATTAGCAATTGGGGGAATCAGGAGTTGACCCTTCAACTCCTTCATGGAGTTGATGGCTTCATGAAGAAGATGGTGCTTGAGCTGAGACTTAAAGGAAAAAAGTGACACTGTAAAGCAAAGGTGAGGAGATAATGTATTGCAGGCACATGGGGTGGTCATTGCAAAGGAAAAGAGACTAGTTATGGAGTGTTGTATATGAAGAACAGAGAGAAGGCCTTGTTTACTTGAATCACAGATTGTTTGAGGAGGAGCAATGTCCAGTAAGACTGGAAAGATAGGTTGGGGCTAGGTTGTGTATGACTTTCTTCCTTTTGATCTGGCTTCCTCATCTCATTTTCCCAGAATTCCTTGTAAAGAATCCATAGCCCCAGTTCCATGTCAGTAGTTGGTAGAATTTTGGGAAAATATTTCCTCTCCAAGGTGACTCCAGAAAGGAACGCTACATTTGAATCCCCCTATAATATATAGCTCCATATAGTAGGAAGCTAATAAATATTTTTGGGATGGGGGAACTGATATTTCTGGATATCTTCTTTGGGCATGAAAAGCTCTTCTTTTCTCTTCTGTTGCCTTTTAAAATATGTGGGAGAAGCATTGAAATAGTGAAAGGGATTCATTTGACCTCTTCCTCTTCTTTTATCTCCTACATTTCATCTACCTTTGTCTGAGGATGAAGAGAAAGGAATTGCTAAACTCTCCTCTGCTTGCTTTCCAAGGCTTACAGAATGATCATCATCATTACTACCTCTTCAGAGACAAGACATATCACAAAACTGTTTCAAGTGTTACACTCCAGTGCCCACCACCTCATGTACAAGGAACTGTTCTATTCTTGCCACTCAAAAACTTCCCCCCCTTTTCATGTGCAGATTCCCCAGAAGTGTTTTGCTAAGTTGAAATAAAAAAGCCAAACCCCACAAAAATTTCTTGCTGTCTGGAAATTTGCACATGTGAAAATATTTCAATTTAAACTGATGAAGGCAAAAAGCTCACAAGACCAGCTCATACAAATGATGACCAGAACCTGACTAGCAGCTGCTCAAGGTCATATGCTTCTCATATATGCTGTCACAGCTAAGCCATGCATGGAATACACAGGCAAATTCAAAACTTGCTGATGAATCAAGCCTTGTCCTTTTGCAAACTTCTGCTTTACTGAAGCCTGAGCCATGAGAGATTTGAAGAGAGATGAAAAGATTTGTAAAAGCAGCTGTGAAGAGTGGCATAGTGAGTTGATAAAGAAAGTATAGTTGGATTGCCTAGCAACAATGGAATCTCAGTTGAGATTATGTTGCATGAATTTGTAGTTGACCTAGTCATAACGACTATGTGATTTTCTTTATCTTTGTTCAGAAACCTGTTATGTAGAGGTGTAGGTCACAAACGGTGAAAGTGATGCAAGGCTGAGGCTTGGTTGGGCATAATTGGTGATATGATGAGGTGGCAAGGAATTCCAGAGAGGAGGATGGTATAGAGTTGGTATTTTGGTTTCTGTTTAGTTCTCTTTCAAAACACTGGATGGAGAGTAACTACAACCTGAAAAAGGGGGAACTAGAGGGTATGAAGAGTAAAGAATCTGCCAAGTATGCAAATCTATTGAGAATTTGATGCTCAGGTGGTCAGTGAAAGTGAAGAAACTTAAAGTAAAGGTAGTTAAAGTTAAAGAAAGTGACGGTCAGGTTAACAGGCTCTGATAGGGTATGCTTACTTACTAAAAGGATTCTGCTGAGGTTTTTAAAAATATATCATTAAAATATATTTTATTTCACTACACATTTTCATATGTGCTGGTTTCCCCCTCATGCCCAATTCCCTCACCTTAAATAAAAAATAAATTAAAAAAATAAATAAAAAATAAAAAGTGCTTACAAATAAGCATAGTCAAACAAAACACAGCCATATATTTGTTACAAAATATCTATCTCATTCTACATTTTTAATCCACCACCATGCTCTTAGGAAGTGGATAGCATGCTTCATTGGTCCTTTGGAATCAGGGTTAGTCTTGCATTCATCAGAATTCTTAAGTCTTTCAAAACTGTTACAAGGTTGCTGAGGCTGTATACATTTTATATGTGCTTTGCAGTAAGTAAGCATCAGTGTGGAAGAGCTCTGAGTCTTTTGGAGGACCTTGTCTTCCCTAAAGGGGAAGAGAATCCTATATTAATTTGGGAATGGGTTGACAGTGTTTTCTTGCATTACTACTCACTGTCCTGGTTCATTGTTTACCATTTCATGACTATTCTTTGGCTGACTCTATTAATATAGAGAGTCACTGAATACCTGTGTCAACAAGCAGAAATTCCATTCTTAGCAGGAGACAAGAAGGTCAAGACATATAACTTATTAAAGTTGAATTGATTCACCAAGGGGTCAAGATGGGGGGGGGGGAAAGAGTGGTTAGTGCAAATGAGATGGCCAGGGAGAGAATCAAGGATCCAAGAGATTGGACATCATGGTACAAATAGAGAGTAGATTTTGTAAGGAAAGGCAGAATGCAAGTTGAAAAGTCAATAGATTATAGTTGAATAAAGGGATCTGGGGATTCTTGAATATAGAGATGGTACATTTGTGAGTGATGACAAGGTCAAAGATATGACCCAGAACTGGCAACCAGTGAATTGAGTAGAATGAGGTTTTTTTCCCCATCACAATTATCCTCTCAGTAATCTTCTTAATTTGTTCCTTCCTCACTACCTACAAACATGACCTCTAAAACAACCATATATATGTGTGTTATCTCCAGCCTCAAAACAACAAACAACTCTTTCTAGACCCTATCATCTCTTCAAGATATCATTTTATATCTTTCCTCCTTTTCTTAATCAAAGTCCTAGAAATCTCTGACACTCATTACCTCCATTTCCTTTACTTCTCAACCCTTTGCAATCTGACCTTCAACCTTATCACAACTTTGTCCAAAGTTATCAGTGATTTTTTTAAATTGCCAAATCCACTGTGCTTTTCTCAACCCTCATCCTCCTTGACCTCTCTTCCCCAACTGATGTTCTTGACTACCTATTCTTCATGGTTTGATGCCCTGGGCTTTTGTGACACAGGTCTAGGTATTCAGTGACTCTCTATATTAATACAGTCAGCCAAAGAATAGTCATGTTCTCTCTTGATTCTCTTCTGATTTGTCTGACTATTCTTTCTCAATCTTCTTTGATGGGTCATCATCCACATTCCCCATATCCATACAGATATGCATCAAGACTGCGTCAGGCCCCATTCCCTTCTCTCTCAACAATTTCCCACTTGGAGATGTCATCAGCATATGTGGGTTCAATTATCAACTCTGTGGAGATGACTCCCCATTCTACATATTCTGACTTAGTCTCTCTCTTGAATTCCAGATCAGAAATCACCAATTGCCTGTTAGATATTTTGAATGAGTTATAGCATAGATATCTCAAACCCAAAATGACTACAATAGAATTTATCTTTTCACCCAAACCCATCCCTGAGACCAAATTAGACATGGCTGCCACTTTAACACCTCCATATTTTCAGTCAATATTCATCATTGGGTGGAAAGTGAGAATTGTCCTCAGAGAAATTACAATCATAAATACATGATTTCAACACTGAATAATGCCAGACCCAAGTTGCTATAGATATTTTTGAATTTAAGTCAATTTTATTATATAGTTTAGAGGACTATTACATATTTCCATATTTTCTCTTTAGTAGAGTATCTTTAGAGAGCTCCCAGAAGGTCTGTAGTTGCTAGATATACATTGTATCCTTGTACTTGTTGGTTCCCTGCTGTGCAGCTCATAACCTGAATTAGACAATTCAAGTAACAGATTATGGAGGAGAGACCAAATATTATCCTTTCCCCAGCAGAGGGAGTCTTATTGGCATGCTGTCAATTCTTATACAACAGCAAAGGCCAACTCTTCTCTATTCTTCTTGAAATTTATCCTGTCCAATAAATTTGGGGAAAATGGTTCTCTTCTTTCAATCCAGTAGTGATGGAATAGAGCCTCAGACTAGGATCAGAGGCCACCAGGTCCTGACCCTTTCCAGAAGAGAAGTCAACTTCCAGTAGGGTTTTCTTTCAAAGTACAGAAACCCAAATAAACATGAATTGAACAAAAAGGTCAATACCCAGGATACCGTTGCTATTCACTGCCCAGCAGTATTTAGCGCCTTTCTGACAGTTGGTATCAATAAACTTAAGAAACATCATCACCAGGCTATATATCACAAGAATTTGGAGAGGTTTAGTGCTATGCTCTTGCTGTTATCCAAGGTTGAGCTAACTTTTTGTGGGTTTGAATCTAAAGTGCTGTGCTATTCAAGTTTTTTGAAAAGTGCAAGCTGCAGGTGTAGCAAACTAGGTCTCTTGAATCTGTCAAAGCAGAAAATCTTCAACTCTTGAGGTCAAAGGTCCAGACCTGAAAAATAAAAAATATAGATAAAATTTTTAAAAAAGATCAGGTTTATTTATTCATTCATTTTAATGAAAACCTTAAACTTAGGCAAAATTTTTAAAAATAACTCCATTTAAGTATTTGGGGGCAGCATGTTGCAGTGGAAAGCATATTATTGCTAGGGTCCTTTGATTTCTTACTTCAAGGGTCCTGTGATCTGTGGCAAAGACGCTCTTGTGAGAACAGAAAAGGTCACAGAATATGTTGTCAAGGACATGGCTCTTGCAAGCTTTCTGAAACAGAGCCACCATTGCACAACTGTGTGGTTTTCTGTTTTGATGAAAAAACTACTCGTGATATGACCCAAGATATTCAACTTTTCCAGAAGGATATGCAACACAGAGACCAGGAAAAACTCTCCAGGTAGCCATACTCCCTTTAAGCTAAACTATTCTGCCACAATGAAGTAGCATCTGCTTCTCTTGCTTTCTGTCCTATCAACTCAGTCAGGTCCAGAGTCATTTTATAAGGACCAGTTTAGAAGGGATAGCCAAGAGCTTGGACTTTCATTGCCTTTATTCTCCGCTAGAATGTAAGAGAAGTTGGTGCTCCCTTTTGCTGCTCCCTTTCTACATCCATCTGCAGTGTATGTCCCCTTCCTCCCTGGTTTTGTTAACAACTAGTCTAGCATTTTGAGGAGTCTAATTTAATTTCTAATTTGCTTTGTGGCATTGGGCAAGTCACCTCAGTTTCCTCACTGGAAAAATAATCTCTAGGGTTCCCTTCAACTTTGACATCCTGTGGGCCTAGAAAATAACTGCTCTCAGAAGTTTTGTTCCTTTTAATGGAAAGAATGAAAGATGATAAAAATGGTACCAAAATTTAGATTCTCCTGTTATTCTGCATGTTGTTTTACCTATTTGAATGTAAGCTCCTTGAAGATAGGAATGTATTTTGCCTTTATTTTGTATCCCCAATGCTTAACACAGTGTCTGACACATAGTAAACATTTAATATATACTGGTTGACTAACCAACTCAATGACTTCAAATCTATTTACATAAACACAACTGGGAATGGACCTAAATGGCAATACCCAATGGAATAAGGTTAGACAGAAGGAAAACTTTCCAAATGGAAATGTTCTTAAGAAACTGGAATGTATCCTGAAAGGGGACTGTGGTATTGTCTTTCCTCGACAATGTTAGGGACAGAATTTCTTGACAACATTAGGTATATCACTGTTGAGATGAAGAATGAGGAACTGGAAAAAGCACTGAATGATCTAAGTATGCAGGGCAATCAGTGGTAAAAGAGCCATAGAAACGCTCTTTCCTACCCTGTTTTCTTGTCCTCTCCCAGCCCCATGCCCAGGCAGAACTGTGAAATCAGTACTTCCCACCTCCCTCATTCAGTCCAGTCCATTCTATCAGCTTGGCACGTTGTCTTTAACTGATGACAAAGGTGTGATCATTCCCAGGAATATTTGTTCTTTAAAGAAGGACTGATACAGGAGAGAAAGGGTCCAAATGGTTCCAAAGAAGACTTGTGTCATATCTTTCATTATCTCTCCAGTGCTTAAAACAATACTTGACACAATGCAAGGCTTAATTATTGTTGAATGTTTGTTAAATATAGGCTTGCCTGGAAGAGAGTTCATAAAATAAAACTGGAAAAATGTAGGTTTGAGCTGATTGTGGATGGCCTTAAATTATACCTTAAGGAATTTCTTATTTTATTCCATAGGCAATATGGAACCACTACATTTTTTTTTTTTGAGATGCTTTGAGAACAAGCAGCTACTGGAGTAGATAAGATATGTACATAAAACCATCCTGAGGATGGTGTCAAACTGACCTAAGATGTGAGAGTCATGCAGAAGAGTGAGCTCCAGGCATTATTCATAAGCCCTGAGGCAATTCAAAGTAAGAACCATAAAACTGGAG
The DNA here is from genome assembly GCA_011680675.1 of Gymnobelideus leadbeateri. Classification (NCBI taxonomy): domain Eukaryota; kingdom Metazoa; phylum Chordata; class Mammalia; order Diprotodontia; family Petauridae; genus Gymnobelideus; species Gymnobelideus leadbeateri. The sequence continues at coordinate 475,014 of WOXC01010398.1, read as the reverse complement.
AGGATCATAGAATTTTAGAAATCTTAAAGATCACTCCAAAGCTATAAGACTGGAGGATTTGTCAGGATAGGGCTGGGGATATCAATGATAAGTCAGTACTGTTTTTATGTTTATTCATTACATATATTCTGCTGAAAACATCAGGGTCTCATCTAATGACTGAAGAAAGATAATTAAATCTGAGAATGTTATGCAACCAGGATTAGGTAAATGTATTAATTCCTTCCTTTATTTTCAGTGAGCTACATGGAGTTGATGACCTATAATAATTTGGGGCATTTCCACATCTATCTAAAACTGAAGGTCAAGATCACTATGTAAAATAATTTCAATTCCTCATTAGTCAGTGACCAAGAAAACAGTGTATTATATCAGGCCCCACCAGGCTGGGAACTAATCTCATGATTTTTATCATAATCCTCATGAGAAGTCATTTCCAGTTCGATATTTGGATAAAAATTTTTTTATCATTTCAAGGTCCTAGTCATTCTGGCTGCTGGTTCTTTCCAGCTTTACTTAAAAGTTCATGATTTCAATCTATGTCTAGAAAAATGCTTAACAAACTACATATGATCTTTGGTCTCTGGCACCTACATTCTTTCAGGGGAGCAGATGCTTTGCATGCATTTACATATAGTTATATACAGCTTGAAAAGAGAAGAGGCAGTGAGGTGAGAAAGAAATCTGCAGAAATAAACAAAAAGCCCCAAATCAGCCTTGCGTGCAAACCTGGAGTCTCCAAGTTCAAAGCAGAGTGGTTTAGGAGAAAGGGCTCCGAATCCCCCAACTGTTCCTCTCTTGCCTTCTTGGTGTTCTCTCCTAGCTCAGTTATATCTCCATATTTGTTTAATAATAATAGCTAGCATTTATATAGAACTTTAAGGTTTACAAAGAAATTTACGTAACATGTCATGTGATGCTCACAAGAACCTGGTGAGATAAGTGCTATTATCATCCCCATTTTACAGATAAGGAAACTGAGGCAGGTTACAGGACTTATCCATGATCACATAGGTAAGTATCTGAGGCAGGACTGGAATTCAGATCTCCCAGATTCCAAGTCCACCACTCTGAACACTGAGACATCCAAGCTACCTCTTTTTGCTTCTTGTATCCTCCTAGCTCCTTAAAGGGACAGAGTATTAGTTTTCATTTTGCCTTTGTATCCCCAGCAACTAACATAGTCATTGCACAGAAGGAGGTGCTTAACAAATCCTTGTTGGATTTGGAACATACACGTTTTCAAGTCAGAGGACTTGGATTGAAATTTTGGTTCTGTTACTTAATACATGTGAGACTCTTGCCAAATCGCTGAATTAGTTTCTTTGTTTGTACGATGAAGGCATGTGTAGAGATTCTGGACATGGTTAGACTAGGTCCTTTCCAGTCCTAGTTCTAATGCGGATTATTCAAGTTGTGTGGAAATTACGTATGACTTTAAAAATGAATTTTGATTAAATTCTGAACTCATGTGTAGTACCAAATAAATGACTGGTCCAGAAATGACTGGTAAAGGAAATACTACTTTCTCAGGAAGACTACAGTTACTTGTTTCACAATAAGGGGGAAGAGCATCTGAAGAGTCATTTACATTTACATTTACATTCTCTCCAATGACTCTAGCCTTTGGCCAGGCTCTCCACTAAAAGAGAGTGGAAAAAGCATTAGTTCAAGATTTAAAGGACCTGGGTTTGAATCCTTCCTCTCTTACTCACTGCCTACCTATCTGCCTTTCAGCATTCCTTTAACTTCCACAGTCAGTCAACCAACAAGTATCTATTAATCACTTACTATGTATCAGGTACCACACAAAGTGCTGCAAATACAAAGGAGGGCAAAAATATGCCCTGTCCTCAAGGAGCTTACAGTCTAAAGGGGAAGACAACATGTAATTAACTAAGTATATTTAAGATAGATACAATCTCATGGGAGTTGATTTCAGAGTGAAAAGTGCTAGCAGCTAGGGAGACCAGGAAGTCTCCTGAAGAGGGTAGAACTTGAGCTAAATCTTAAAGTAAGCCAGGGAAGTCAGGAAGGGAGGCTAGGAAGGAGAAATTTCCAGGCACGGCGTACAGCCAGTAAAAAGTCATGGAGTAGGGAGGAAGAGAGTAAAGCATTAAATAACCGGACAGGTAGGGATGGGTCAGATTATAAAGGGCTTTCAAAGCCAGACAGAGGATTTTATGTTTGATCCTTTGGTAACAGGAACCTCTGTAGTTTGTTGAGTAAAGGGAATGGTGAAATGGTCAGACTTTTTTTTTAATAATATTTTACTTTCCTCTCAATTACATGTAAAAACAAATTTTAAAACATTTTTTTGTTTTTTGAATTCCAAATTCTATCCCTCTCTCCCTATCCTCCCCCCTCCCTGAGATGGTAAGCAATCTGATATAGGTTATATGTATGCAATCATGTAAAACATTTCCATATTAGTCATTTTGTACAACAAAACTTAGAAAGGAGGAAGAGAAAGAAAGCAAGAGAAAGCAAGGGAAGAGAGGGAGAAAGTGAAAAGTAGGATACTTCATTCTGTACTCAGAGAATATTAGTTCTTTCTCTGGAGGTAGATAGCATTTTTTATCATAAGTCCTTTGGGCTTCGATCAGATTTTGTTTGAGGAAGGTCACTAGCAACTGGTAGAGGATGGAGTGGAGACAGGAAGGATTTGAAACAGGGAGACCAACCAGAATATGAGCATCAACTCTGGGAAACCAGACTGAAATGTCTTAGAAGGGCAATAAGCAAGTGCCATTTGGTAAATGGCACAATTCAGAGGCAGTGCTGAATGATCCTCACATCCTTGGGTTGGAAGGCAGCCTCAGTAGACAGTGCTGAGCACCTTCTTTGTAATGAGGTGATAGTCTGTACCTCTATCATGAAGATTATAATCTCACCTAGCTCAGACGGTTATGGTGAAGATCAAAAGAGAAAAAGTGTTAAGAGCACTTTAAAATAAAAAGTATGAGATGATGGTCTCAGTCTATTGAATAAACTAAACATTCCCAACCATTTCTAGTATTCAAGGCCTTCTGGAATCGGGCTCCAACTGTCTTGTCATCTTGTGAGGGGGCTGAGAGATTGTGGATGAGAGGTCTCTGTGGCACCTTCTACCACCAAGATTCTAACTATTGACTGACACTGATGCTACTATGCCTCAGACACCATCCTTGCTATTTAGGGGAAGACTTTCTGTGAATCCCCTAGAACTGGACAATAACTGCTTGTTGCTGTTAGAGCAATTGTGTAGTGATAACAAGAGCTGACATCATATTTTGATGGCATTTTAGAGTGTGCACATTATCTCATTTGAGTCTTACACACACACACACACACACACACACACACACACACACACACACACACACACACAGACCTATGAGGTAGATAGAGAAGGTATTATGACCCTCATCTAGCCAACCCAGAAATAGAAAAGTTAAATCACTTGGCCCAAGGTCACATAGCTAGTAAATGGCTGGGCTGGTCCTGGTACAGTGTCTTGACTCCAAATCCACTGCTGATTCTACTAAACCACAGCTGGTGTTCCATGAAACAAAGTCTTGGCCAACAAACAGCTATTTATAGCAGGAAAGTCCAATTTACAGTACAAAACTGTTCAGTTTCCCATTGTTTATTATTAGAACAGTGTCATATTTCCCTATTTGTGTTGACAGAAAAAGATGTGAAAAAAAGAAAAAAAAACGTTTGGGTCCATCTATAGTTAAGTTCACTTCCCTGTATAGTGTGGCAATGTATTTGTCTTTTGTGTCTGGGAGAGAGAAATGAGTCAAGGTTATATTCGTACAAAGAAGAAAAAGTGTTTTAATCTCAGGAAAAGAAGTTAAATAGTTGGGTAGTAGGGTATAGTGGAAAGAATATTGGATTTGGATTCTCAGGGTTCAATCCTGACTTTGCTACCTATGGAACCTGAAGCAAGAACTATTTGGGCTTCACTTTCTTTGTCTAAAAATTATGGTACTGGAGTAAATAACCATTAAGGTCCCTCCCAGTTCTATTTCCTGTGATTCTGTGACAGTCCCAAAAAAGAAGTGCATATAAATAAAATTTAAAAATATCTGCATTGATTTGGGATCACAGATTGAGCTCAACTCTCAAAACTAGTCCTATATAGTATTGTCAAGTAGAGTTTCCTTTGCTTCTTTCTCAATTCCCTTTCATGTACCCTTCTCTCCAGGGTGTCTAGTATCTTGAACATTTGCTGTTGTGATACTCCATGTAGAATGACTTCCTTAGACATTGCCCCTTCTCCAATGGCATCCCTCCCTCTTTCTCTCACTTTAAAATTTCCTTTGTCTCTGGTATTAGAGCATAAATTTAGAACTGGAGAGGACCTCAGAGGTCATGGGGTTCAACCTCCTCATTTTATAGATGAGGAAACTGAGGCACAGAGAGGTTAAATGATTTGTCCAGGGCCACATAGCTAAGTAAGTGTTTGAGGCAGTATTTGAACCTGAGTTATTCCAAGTCCAAAGTTCTACTCCTTATACTATAATCCTTTCATTGGTTACAAAAGAAAATATTGACTAAATTAATTCAACAAATTAACTAAGATGTCAGTGGTAGATAACAATGTGTTTACCATTTCAAGGTTATTTTGCATTTGTAAAAAGAATTCTTACTAACCCTAAGGAGAGATTTACTGATAGCAGAATTTTACAAAAATATATAGAATAAAAACATGGTAATAATAATAATGATAAACTAATGTTAGTGTTGGAAAGTATTTTAGAGATTGTCTAGTCCAACACTTCCCAAATTATGGTCCCAAGAATTCTGGTGTTCAATGTGACAGATGGTATAAAGGGAGATATACCTAGCCCTTCTGGAATCCATACTTGCAGGTACCAACTACTACTGACTCTTTTGAGGAACATAAGTCTAACCCTGACAATCCAGTCCAATAAGCATTTATTAATTGATCACTATATTACAGGCACTGACAGTACCAGGCACTGGGGATACAAAGGCAAATCAGTAGAATCACAGAAGGGACCTCAGAAGATGTCTAATCTATCCCATGCCTGAAGATGAATCCCTTCTACAAGCTACTCATCAAGTAAGTGGCCATATAACCTTTGCTCAAAGACCTCTAGGCAGGGGGAACTTGCTACCTCCCAAGGTAGCCTTTTCCACTTATGCATAGCTCTATTTGTGAAAAATGAATTTGGGAATCTCTCTCATGGTTTGAACTGAGATCTTTTCCTACTCCTTGCATAAGACTTCATTCATTTGTGTATTTTCTGGTATATTCTAAACTGTGGAATTTCTCCAATTTCTGTTTGATGGGTTTTTTAAAAAGATAAATGAATTTGCTTGCTATTTGATATTTCTGGTCATCTTTGTGTAACCAGATTTTGGTAGGAAGGAACTAACCTGCAAGTATAAACTGAGGGTTATCCTTCCTGCAGAAGAAAAGAGATTTTTTTCTGAACCTATAAACATTGTACCACTAGAGATATTGGCGGGGGCGGGAAAGGAAGAGGGAGAAATATAATTCTAAGATTCTACTCTAGAAGATAAGGAAGGGAAGGGAATAAGCATGCAGCCATGTTTTTTCTCCTGATTCTCTCAAGGCAGAAATCATAGTCCATTGGAGAGGAATGGACCAGATTCTAGAGATATCTATCCATGCCTCCCATGAACTGCATCTCTCTATTTAGATAATTGATGAAGACATAGATACCTTACATAGATACATATATCTTACATGTGATAGATAACATGGGATAGGTGAGAGGAAAGGGAGTGGAAATACTGCATAGCCATTCTGTGTACATAGAAAGCACTTTGCAAAACTTACAATGCTATTAACATGTTAGCTGCTATAATAATTATCATTGCCATCTTTATTATAATATCTCTCAAAGATTGCAGGGCCAAAGGCCCTGCTACTCCTTCCCAAGTTGAAGAGTTAATTCTTATGGCCTTGAGTCAGAGATGTGGATTAGAGCTCATCATGGACAAAATTGACAAAAGGACTATGTACATTTTGAACGTGGTCAATGTGTGGATTTGTTTTGCTTGGCTGTGCTTGTTTATTATAAAGTAGAGTTTTTTAAATAATTTTTTTGTTGGTAGGAGGCAGAATTTGGAAGACGAGGAGAGTGAGTGATAATGTTATATATGGCAGTAACTGTGCCAAGAGGAAGCAAGTTCAGTATGGTCTCTGCAGGACTGTCCTGTAATTCTTCCTCTTTAAGACAAATTTTTCTCTTACCTTTTTTTTCTCTCTTTTTTATTAATTTATTTTTAGTTTTCAACATTCGTTTCCACAAGATTTTGAGTTCCAAATTTTCTCCCCATCTCTCCCCTCCCCCTCTTACTCTTTTTTTTTTTGCCCTCCTCCTACCTAGCCCCTCCCAGTTCTCTGTATTTCACACAATAAGTAGTGGGGACTCAAGGTCCCTTCCAGCCCTCAATTCTATAAATCTTTAGAGTATTGCTCTAAAGCCTTGTGACTAGTCAGCAAACTAATGGACAAAGATAGGGTTTTTATCTCATGATGAACATAAATATAGAAATTATGACTAGGCTAATAAAAGAAACAAAAAAACTAAAACAATTCCCCAATTGGAGTATCATATGATAGTATATATTATTTTCCCTCCTTATTTTGGAATGGGGAACCAGGACTGTGGTCCTTTGGAGAGACTAGCTTGGTTCTGATAAACAGATTGTTTAGGAAAGTACCAGACATACCCTACCAACTCTCCTGTTGGTTTTGTAGACAGGGGCCTTTCATGAAAGCCAGTGACAAATATGTAGGACCCAAATCTACTAGCTAGGAAATAAAAAGATCCTAAGATCTAGAGCTGGAATGAACCATTAGGCTAACCACTTCATCTTAAAGATAAAGGCAGTGAGTCCTAGGGAGGGGGAGTGACTTGCCTAGGGTCACAAAGGTGGTTCACAGCAGAGCTGGAATTGGAAACTAGGTTCTCTTGCTCTCATTCCAGCATTGAACACTATTAACATCATAGCTGGTTTTCCATTTTGCAGGGTTTTAGTCAAAGGAACTTTCTTTTCCTACTTTATCTAAGAGTTGAAGACAAGGTTAAGCAAGGGGGCTAGCAAGATGAGAGAAAAGAAAGACCATGCAGGGTGCCCCTTCATTTTTATTTCCATCCATGTCCAAACACCTGACCCAAATTATAGTGGAGCAATATCCTTAAAAGGATTTTCTAGGAAATCTAACAGTGGTGAGAGTCAGAGATGAATTCTGCAGGGAAATTAAAAATCAAGCCACCCCTGATGATTCTGTAGGGTGCTTGATCCTATCTCTTTTATAAGGAGCATTGGTCTGGGAGGTGGATGACCTAAATTCCGAGACTTGGGAAAGGGATTCAACTTTTTTGCTTGGCCTCAGAGCAGCAAAACTGGGAATAATATGTGGCTGTTTCACATAAGTAGATTTTGGCTCAGAATAAGAAAAAAATTTCTTAAGAATCAAAGTTGCCTATAAATGTAAATGGACTGCCTCAGGAAATAGTGAGTTCTTTGTTACTGGAGGTCTTCAAGTGGAGATTAGTAAGGTTTAGGGGAGATAGCAGCTGAGGTCCCTTCCATGCTGGGACTCTATGCCTTTATGTACTCTGAAAGGCTAACACTGACCACTACAATTCTCAGAGCCAGCAGAATTACTCTTTTAACATCTGGATCTCATAAACACTTAAATATCCTTGGATCAGAGAGTGAGCAGAACAAAATAGTCATGCTTGAAGGAACAGAACATTCCTCCTTCCCCCCAAAAAAATTTATAAAAATTAAAAAGGAAAACAAGTGTTTGCTTGTAAAAGATCAGCACCAACTAGTTTAGGGGAAAGACTATGAGAACATCAAATGAAACCCAACCCATCAGAGTGGAGCTTATAGTATCATGTAGATGTAGAACAAAGAGCTAAAAAGGTCCCTACCGATTAGATAGTTCAAACTCAATTAATGAGTTTGAAGAAGAGGCTGAATGCAAGGAGATGAAGTGACTTGCTCAGCTATTAAGGATCAGAGTCAAGATTTGAATTCCTGATTTCCTGACTCCAGCAAAGTCTAGCCCTTTTTTCATTATGAGTCAAAGCAAGCTATAGAGGCAATGGAGTTTACCTGTTCTGTGTGAGTCCTTTGGGCAAAGTTGTCTTCTAAGAAATATCAGGGCTGCCACAAAAATCAAGATGATGACGAAGGTGGGAATGAAAATATAAATCAGGGGTAATTTTTCATCTGGAATTTCCAGTGGATCTGCAGAAATAAATCACACCAGAACACTGTTAACAGATGGCCAGTTTCAACAGGTATTCTGATACACAACATCACCAACTACACTGGGCTGCCTGCCTCATGCCACCTACCATGCTGCTAAGGTACTCAGGAATTGCCAGTTGAATTGGATTGGGTCAAACAAAGTTGGTTCTTGCCCTCTAGGAGTTTATCATTTACAAAGATTTTTGAGCTGCTCAGGTGAAAGGTACTTATGAGGGAAGATTCTGGGAAGATGGTGGAGTTGGTCAAAAAACTTTCAGCTCTCCAAATTTCCTCCACAAAAAGACAGTACATTGGCCACAGAGCAGCAGAAAAAACATGGGGTAAAGCATTATCTTCCTAAGACATTTTGAGAAGAACTCAGGAAAGACCTGACCTTCAGGGATGGTCTTAGTGAAGTGCAAACACCTCCAGGATGACTCCACAGAATCAACAAACAACAAGTCCTGGGGACAGCTGGGGTTGGAAAACAGCCCCAACCTTAGAAACATTCATCTCACTGATAGAGTGGGGATCTGACTGCCGAGTAGAAGTTTGAAGGACCTTTTATTGTTGAGGGAAGCCAAGTACAGCTGTGCTGACTTGACTTATTCTAGGCTGGGCTGGGCTGCTGCTATGGGGGAAAAGGAGCTAGCACAGGCCAGGTGAGTGTAGTAGCAGTGGGGCAGAGACCTGGCTGGCTGTGAATACTTGAAGGAGAGAAGAGTCCCTGGTTTCAGTTCCAGGGCAGAGAGGATATCTGTAGTTTGTAGCTACCAGTAGGACCACACAGGGAACAAGATCATTTGTAGAACAGGATGGTTGGGGGTCCAAGCTGTGGCTTAAGAGTAGAGAAGAGAGCCCAAGGTTGAGTCCTGGGACAGACCTCAGAAAATAACAGTAAGAAGGGCCTGAGTCTTGGTACATTGTTCCCCATACCTCAGGATGAGAACTTGATTACACTAATAGCTGCTAAAAAAAATAAAATAAAACAAAAATAGACAAATAAAAATGAGTAAGCAAAGAAGAAAGAACATAACCATAGTTACTATGGTGATAGAGAAGATATGGGTTTATGTTCAGAGGGAGATAATGGAACTTTAAAAAACCACTTCTTTTTCAATGAGAAACATCAAATGACTTCAAGCACAAAAAGAATTCTTAGAAGAACTTAAAAAGGACTTTACAAATCAAATACAGGGCAGCTAGGTGGCATAGTGGATAGAGCCCTGCAGTCAGGAAGACCTGGGCTCAAGTCCGGCCTCAGACACTTAACACAAAAACTAGCTGTGTGACCTTGGTCAAGTCACTTAACCCCAAATGCCCTCCAAAAAGCAAAAAAAAAATTAAAATTAAAATAAGAATAATTGTTTTTAAAAAATCAAATAGAAAAAATAGAGGAAAAATTAGAAAAAAATTAAGAGTAATCCAAGAAAATTACGAAAAGAAAGTCAGTATCACTGTGAAAAAGAGAATAAAAAACTTAAGGAAGAAAATAATTCCTTGAAAATGAGAATTGGGCAAATGGAAGCCAATGACATTCTAAGACACCAAGAAATAATAAACAAAAACAAAGAATGAAAAAATAAAAGAGAATATGAAACACCTCATCAGAAAAACAACTAATCTGGAGAATAGATTGAGGAGAAGTAACATAAGAATAGTCAGACAACCTGAAAATTATGGTTAAAAAAAGAATCTTGATACAATATTACAAGAAATTAACAAGGAAAATTGCTCTAAAGTTCTAGAACAAGAAGGCAAAGCAGAAATAGAAAAAAAAATATCAACTGATAACCACCTAAAAGAGATCCCATGGGTAAAACTTACAGGAATATCATAGCCTAGTTCCAAAGCTCTCAGGTTAAGGATAAAATATTGGAAGCAACAAGAAAAAAACAATTTAAATATCATGGAACTACAATAAGAATTACACAAGACCTAGCAACTACTACCTTGAAGGACCAAAGGTCTTGGAATGCTATATTTCATAGAGCAAAAGAACTGGGGCTAAGACTAAGGGTAACTTACTCAGCAAAATTAATTTTAAAAATTTTAAAAAAGGGCATTTAATGAACTGAAAAAAATTTCAGGTATTTGTTGACAAAAACAGCAGAACTTAAGGGAAAATTCAACATATAATATCTAGGAGAAATATAAGGTAAACGTTAAAGACAAGGTCAAATTGTTTATTTTTTGTATATAAAAATATCATTGCTCTCCTGACTCTCATTATTTGGATAGTTTGAAAGGAAGGTTTGGGCTGAGGGGTCGTTCTAAAATTAAACTGTGTAGAGAGAGATAAAAGGAGTATTATCTCATACAAATGAGGTATAAAAGGAAAAACTGATACAGAGGAAACTAGTAGGGGGAAGGGTGGGTAGTGCTGGAATATTACTTTCATTAGGAATGGGTTAAAGAGGGGTCAACATATATATCTAGAAGGCTATAAAAGTCTTCTAAATTCAGAAAGAAATAAGAAGGTAAGGGGATAGGATAGAGGGAGAAGATAAGAGAGGAACTCTGGGAGGGGTGGGTAGGATAAGGAATAGGAGGACAAGGTAGTAGGTAGAAGTAAAGCAGAGGAATGAGGAAGGATAGGAATAGGGTAAGAAAGATAATGGGGAAAAATAGGAAGGAGAAAAGTAAGACAAGTAATTATTGCTTAGAATGTGAATGGGATGAATTTACCCATAAAATGGAAACTGATAGGGGGGTTAAAAATTTGAATTCAACAATATGTTGCTTTCAGGAAATGCTATAAAATTATTTGAGAGATACACACAAAGGTAATAAAAAAAGGTCAGGAGTAGAATTTTATCAGGTTAAAAAAAAGAAGAGATAGAAATCATGATCACAGACAAAGTTAAAGCTAAAATATTTAATCAAAAGAGAAAAACAGGGAAACTATTTGTGTCAGCAATATTATTCAATATTGTTTTAGACCATTTAAAAGAATTAGACAGTATAAAATACCTGAGAGTATACCTGCCAAGACAGACACAGGAACTATATGAACATAAATATAAAAATACTTTTTATACAAATAAAATCAGGTATAAATAATTGAAGTAATATTTCTTGTTCATGAGTAGGTAAAGTCAAAATAATTTTGAAAAATGATAATTTTACCTAACTAATCTATTTATTCAATGCCATTACAATTAAATTACTAAAAGAATTTATCTTACTGAATTAGAAAAAAATAACAAAGTTCATTTAAAAGAACAAAAAGTCAGGAACTTCAAAGAAACCAGGAAAAAAGATGTAAAGGAAGTAGACTCAGTAGTATCAGGGTTTAAACTATATAAGGTGAGAGTACTGTTGAGATGTAAAATGGATAATTTTGATTATTTTCAATTAAAATTTTCTTGTATAAATAAAACTTGTGCAGTCAAGAATAGATGGAATGCAGAAAATTGGGTAAAAATTTTCATAGACAGTCTTTTAAATAGGATATGATTGTGTCAGAATACTGTTGTGATGTAGGAAATGATGAGCTAGTTGATTTAGAAAAGCATGGAAAGACTTGGACTTATGAAGGAAGATGCTATCTACCTTTAGAGAAAAAGATGACAGGTATGAGCATGAGCATAGCATGATCTTACATATGTGTGTATGAGTATATATGTATATAATTATAGATATCTATGTGTATATATACATATATACACACACACATATATACACATATATCTATGCTTAATTGTAACCTTCTTTAGGGAGGGGGGTGGGGAGAGAAGGGACAAATAAAGTTTAAAGTGCACAGCAGAGAACAAAAGAAAACCTACAAGGAAAACAAAGAAAAGCTGGGCAGTATTGAAAATAATATGTAATATTTATAATATAGCTTTTCTTGAAACAGAAATTAGTTTTATATTGAACCCTCTCTTATGTTCTGCTATGTACATGGCAGGTTTTTTTCCCTTCTTTTGTATTTGTTTAAAATAAATTTTTAAAAATTCCAAAAAAAAAAAAAAGAAAAGAAAAGAAATCTACTTTAAAAAATAAACTTGAAAAGAAGAAATTCCATTTTAAGCAAACAAAAAAATGATCCAAAGAGCCAAATATTATTAAGTGGCTAATGGTAAGTTAACTCTGGGACTGCTAGAACTTGGATATATCTTAAGTCATTCCATAAGCTGCTGATGTACACTTGTTCACAATTCCACTTAAGCTTGCCTTGATGATATATTGAGAAGGATTGTCAACCACTCTAATTATGAGAAGAATGTGGTTACCCTAAGAAGCCAAAAACAGATGTCTGATAGGGGTACAGATGGTAGAGAAGGGGCAAACAAGTCTAAGTATAGTGGAGTGGAAACACATGAAGCATTTTAGGAAATAGAAATTAAGAGGTTTGAAGGTGATGTGACTGCAAGGAAGTCAGTGATAGTATCAACACCAGGAAACCATAGAACCGCAGGGGCACTATCAGCTACCATAGAGCTTTCCTGCCCTTGCATAGATGTCAAAACAATCCTTTAGGGGAAGGTGTTGGGGGTGGAATGACCCAGCACCAGAGACATCCAATCAACAGATATTCATTGAGAGTCTAAGGCGTTCACATATGGAAAACTCCTTGAGGGCAAGGACTGTTTAATTTTTGACTTTATATTCCAGCATACAGTACAGTGCCAGACATGGGGTAGGTTCTTAATAAATGCTTCCTGAATTTAATTGAATCATTGAAGCTTATTTCTTCCTCAAAAGAAAAAAGGTCAGATGGAAGAGGTAGAGTATTAACATTATGTCAGAAAGATATGGAAATCCATGAGTCTGAGGATGGATACATGAAACAGAGAATCTGGGTGAGCATAAACAGAAGGGAAAATACTGTGGGTGTATACTACTGGTTATCTTTCCAAAAGGAGCATATATACAATTTTCTCTTGAGAGATATTACAAAAACCCAAAGAGATAAAAAAGAGAACAGACTCATAAGCATATAAATATCCAGAACAGCAGTGGGGGGAGAGGTATGACTGAGGGAGGGGGTTGTTGTAGTAAAGACCTGGAAAATAAGGGAGTGCCCATCAACTGGAGAATGGTTAAACACATCATGGAATAAGAATGCAATCATATTATTGTGTTGTCAAAAATAGCAAATAGCTTCAAAGAAGCCTAGGAAAGCTCAGATGAATTGATGCCAAGCAAAATGGATAGACTTAGGGGATCAGTTTATACACTGACCATTATATTATAAAGAAAAATGACAACCTTGAAAAACTTAAGAATTCTTATTAGTACAATGACCAGCCAAGACTTCAGAAGACTAATGATGAAACATGCTTCCTTCCTCCTGACATAAGGTTGATGGTCTACAGATACAGAATGAGATGTACATTTTTGGATATAGCTAGTGTTTGTCGATTTTTTTGATTGACTATATTTATTTGTTACAAGACAAAGTTTAAAAAACACTTTTTTTGTCCAGGGTTGGGGATGGTAGAGGGAGATTTTGGGGGAAGAGAGAAGGTAATAATAGAGATGCTAAAAAAAGAAGAGAAAGGAAAAAAGTGCTAGTATAGAATTTATTAAAATGCACAAAAGAGAACATAAGGAAGTTCAATTGAAGACATAATCAACCAAGACAAGTTTTGTAATTAATGTGTTGTATTTATTATATACTTTAAAATCTAATAACTACATAACTGATTCATGGTTTCATATAAATCCCTAGTTTTTGGTCCTTTATATATGGACATGTTTGTTAAAGTGTCTGCCAAGTTAAGAATAACAAAAAAATGAAAATTAAAAAAATTTTCAAATTAGCGCAGAAACAAGACATGATAGGAACAATTTGGATATCTACTTGAAGTCTCATTCTGCTGAAAAGCAGAGAATATGACAAGTGCTTTACCTGCTAATAGTTTCATTACCCAGAAAAAGAGGAAATGATGAGGTAAGTTACTATTCTAGATCTAATTCTCACCAACAAGGAAGAATTGGTTGATGACATAGAAATGTTGGGAACCTTGGGAGAAAGTAACCAAGTAATTTTAGAGGTCACAATAGCCAAAGAGGGAAATACTCAGCACACTATCAAAGTCACTGCTGCAGCCTTGAAGGTATGAAGAGGGAGAAGAATAATCAAGGGCACTCTGAGAAAGAGCCATTTCTATTGTCATATAAGAATGGTTGAAGGAATTGGAAAAGTTTATCCTGGAGAAGAGAAGACCTCAGCAAAGACAAGGCTACTGTCTTCAGTTCTTTAAGGGATGTTATCTGGAAGAGAGATTAGGTTTTTTCATGGTTTCAAGACTAAGTTTGGTTTCTCGACTAAGTCCAATGGGTAGAAATAAGGAAAATGATAGTAATTATTATTACTCCCATTTTTATAGCTTTCTGTACACATTACCATCCCCATTTTTGTTGTTGTTAAGTCATTTTTTAGTTGGGTCCAACTCTTTGTGACCCCAGTGAGATTTTCTTTACAAATATACTGCAGTGGTTTACCATTTCCTTCTCCAAGGTTCCCATTTTACAGTCGAGGAAATTGAGGCAGAGGATAAATGACTTGCCTAAGGTCACATAGCTAATAAGTCTCTGAGGCTGGACTTGGACTCCAGTCCTCCTGACTCCAGACCCAGCACTCTATCCATCTGTAATGGGAATGGGAATTTGAAGATCTTCCCTGCCCCTTAATAGACCTAGGGGAGAGTTTGAAGACCTCCCCTGCTTTGAAAGTAAAATCTGCACCCTAATAGGCTGAATGTAGTCACATGGAGACTGTGGTAGGAAGAGGTTTGCTGAAGGGAAGCAGATCCCACGGGAAGCTGGTTCTGAGCTAGCCTGACATTGGGGGAGAGAGAGGATGCTCATTAAGGAGATAGAGAGGTTTGTGAGTAAATATTGATCTCACATTGGTCTGTGGGAAGGCTGAAGGATGCTGTGGTTCTCAGAATTATTAGAGCTTCTGAATATCTTTGGTACCATAATGGAATCAGCTTACTGGTTTGGGGATTTGGTTTTCTAGTATTTAAATAAGTGTTTCAGTTCTGTTCTCGACCTGGAGAATCTGGTATATTTTGCAATCGAACATCATGCCATATTCATAGTCACAGTCTTTATTGTGATTTTGGGTGCTGTAAATACTGCATTGGCACTCCACCACCTTACCATCTAACTATCCTCATTTACAGGTGAGAAAACAGAGGTTTACAAAGACTAACTCCTGTCATCACACAGCTGGAAAAGACCCTTTAGAACAAAGTATCTAAAGCTGTAAAGGACCTTAGAGATCATTTGACCTACACCCTGAAATTTACAAGTCAGGAAGCTGAAGTCCAGAAGATTAAGTTATTTGCCCAAAAGTATATAGATGGTAAAAAGCTGAGCTGAGATTATAGGCAGGAGGGTAGCAACCAACAGCAAGGCACCCTGAGGAAGAGACAAAAAGGCAGAATGTGCCAACTTGGTCAGTAGAGGAGGGAAGACTGAGTCATCTAGAAACCTTTTATGAAAGAGGCATACCAGTTGGTTCTTGAAGGGTGTATAAGATTTAGGCAAACAGAGAGGATGAGGAAAAGTCAAGAAGTATTTGAAGGACAATAAGCCTTTTTGCCTGGAGACAAGGGCTGTTGTAAAGAAACCCATTCCACCACATGGTAAAGCCCTTTTTTAAGAGCCTAAGAGGTATTGTGGAAAGAGCTCTGATCTCAGACTCAAGAAACTTGAGTTTGAAATGATCAACTTTGATGTTTACTTGCTGTGCAATTACTTTGCTTCAGTTTCCTCATCTGTAAAAAGGGAAGAAAATACTCACAGGGTTGTTGTGAGAACAGAGCTTTGGAACTCCTAAGAGACATTGAAATGTGGGTTATCACCAGAAAGGGTCTAGGTTTCCCAAGAAAAAGTCAAAGTAAGATTGCCATTTCTGGAAATGAGTTACTGAACTTTTCTGGATTATGTGTTGTTGCCAAAAAGCATTTGATAAGCAGCCCCACTGGCAGTCACTGATGTTTGAAAGGGGAGTCAGTGGTTACCTATAACAGGGTCCATGATAGCAGATGTCCTTTCTTGGGTAGCTTGATTCCAGAACTCACAGCTGATGTTCTTATGAGTATTTTCCTTTAGCCGCAGGACACTGGTGATGTTATAGAGACCCTCAGGGGTCTTTGAGTGGGTGGTATTCGCAGGTTCACTGATGTTTAGCCAGGATACCACTGCCAGAGGATAGCCTTTAGACTGACAGGTAAGCTCCATTTCGTTGCTTCCTGGGACCCTGATGACTTGGGTATTTATTGTCTTGTAGGAAGCTAGGCAATGGAAAAATGAAAATGGAGTAAGTTTTCCTTTTCTACTTCATTTATTCCTTGCTTCATTGCCCTCATAGAACTTATATTTTCTTGCTGGTTGCTCCCAGGAAAAGCTTTAGTTGAACAGTTAAAAAAGTGTTCTGAGGGTTTTAAATAATTTTTCAATTCAATTCAATAAACATTATTAGTCACCTACTATGTGTGTCACTCTGCTGCGTGGAAATATATATAAAACATAAATATGAAAAATGAGGCAGTTCCTGCCCACAAGGAGCTTGTGGTCTACTTACTGGGAGGCAAGGAGTCTCCTCTTTTGATATTAAAAATAAAGGAAACTGATCATCATCATAGGTCATGACCAGGAGAGCAAATATAATCAGATTAAGGTTCCTAGAGCACTTTAGCTGCATCTTTCCCCTGCCCTTATCATACACTACCCTGTGTTAATATTAAATTGTGTGTGATGGGCCTCCCTCCCTCTTCATAGACTATAAGCTCCTTGAGAGCAGGAACTATGTCACTTTTCCTATTCATATTTCATATATACATATAATATATATTTCTGCCTAGCAGAGCCCTGTACATAGTAGGTGACTAATAAGTATTTATTAAATTGAAAAATTAATTAAAACCCTTAGAATACCTTTTAATTTTCAACTAAAGCTTTTAAAAATATTATTTTATTTATTTTTAGTTTTCAACATTCACTTCCATAAGATTTTGAGTTCCAAATTTTCTTCTCCTTCCTCCCCTCTTCCACCCCAAAATGGCATGAATTTTGCATCTGGTTCTATATGCATATTAAACATATTTTCATATTAGTCATGTTGTAAAGATGAATTAGAAACAATGGCAGGAACCACGAGAAAGAAGAAACAAGCAAACAAATAAAAAGAGAGAAAATAGTGTGCTTCAGTCTGCAGACTCCAGAGTTCCTTCTCTGGATGTGGACAGCATTTTCCATCACAAGTCCTTTGGAGTTGTCTTAGATCCTTGTATTGCTGAGAAGAGCTAAGTCTAACAAAGCTGATCATTGCACAATGTTGCTGTCACTGTGTACAAGGTTCTCCTGGTCCTGCTCACTTCACTCAGCATCAGTTTGGATAAGTCCAGGTTTTTCTGAAGTCCATCTGCTCACCATTTCTTATGAAACGATAATATTCCATTGCATTTATATATCACAACTTGTTCATCCTTTCCCCAATTTATGGGCATCTCCTCAATTTCCAATGCTTGGCTACCACAAAAGGAGTTGTAATATATATATAATATAAATGGGTTCTTTTCCTCAACTAAAGCTTTTCCTGGGGGCAACTTGCAAGAAAATGTAAGTTCTATGAGAGCAAAGATTCTTTCATTTCTTCTGCTGGAGCAGAAGCAAGAAACACGGACTAGATACCCTCAAATAATCACAAGTTGATGGTATTTACTTAGCACTCATGTACTTAATTGTTCACTGTATATTGGAACAAAAAAATAGTTAGACACTGAAGATCTAAAACAACATTAGTGATGTTGGTTACTCAGTGGTTAGCTTGCTGGATCTAGATTCAGGAAAACCTGAGTACAAAACTTGCCTCAGACACTTAATAGCTGTATGACCCTGAGCAAGCCATTTAACTTCAGCCTCCTCAAGTTTCCTTAGTTGTAAATGGGGATAATAAGAGCACTTACCTCCCAGGATTGTTGTGTGGTTAAAATTAGAGAATTATTTATAAAGTGCTGTTCAAATCTTAAAACCCTAGATAAATATTAGCTATTTTATACAAAGATAAATTGTACAACACAGAGAAGATGATATAGCAAGGGACGTTGCTAAAAATAACCCAGTAAATATTGACCTAATTTGTGAACATCAGTAAGCTGTGGAAAATATGAGTTGCTTGTTGGCATTGGGTGAGAAATGGAGAAAATCATTCCCAGACTTCCAAGCAGGCAGAGAAGGCCTTTTAGAAGGAAGCAGGGTTTGGAAAACAATCAGCTAGCATTTATTAAGGACCTACTATGTGCCAGATGTTATATTAAGTGCAGGGGTTATAAAAACAAAAATAAAGCAATCACTGACCTCAAGAAGTTTATCTTCTATCCAGGGAAATAGCGTGTACAGATCTAAGTATATACAGTCATATCAAAAATCACATCAATTCCTTGTTTGAGAAATGAGATGGCAGCATTATTCACCCACCTCCCACAAAATGTGGAAGTTGGGCTGAGGGCAAATTTCTTAAGAAAAGCTGAGCAATTTTCGTGGAATTATATATCATAGGGTCTTAGAAATGGGATGTTAGTAGCCATTGGGTCTAGTCTCATGCTCAGGGTGCAATCCTTTCTATATCAGTCATAACAAATAACTCAATCTTTACTAATATGGGGTTTGAAAAGAATGAGATACTACTCTCTTTGGGGATAGCCTCTTTCACTGTTGGACAGCTTAAGTGAATCAGGAACATTTATCAAAGACCTAGCAGATGCCAGTCATTGTGTTAGACACTGAAGATACAAAGAAAAAAAAGAGTTCCTTCCATTAAGAAGTGTAGGGTCTCCTGGGGGTAACAAAATATACACAGATAAATTAATGCAAAACATATATAAGGCAAATTCAGTGTCATTTGGGGATGAGGGCACTAATGATTGGGAGAATCAGGAAAGCCTCATGGAGGAGCTGGGGAGAATATTTTTGTCACTTCTCACTTGCCCCAGCAATAGTTATAACAGCCACATACATGGTGGTGAGAACAGATGCTGGCCTAGGTAAGCCTGAGATGGGCCCTCAAATTCTTGGCTGCCTCTTTAGATTTGTGTTTCTTTCCTCGAACACAGGTCATCAAAAAACAATCTCAGGAAATTCCTACTTTCAGATTTGGTGGCTACCTCATGAACTCAAGAAGTGTAGGGTCATTGCTTTGGATGCTGCTTGCCCAACAGTGGGAGGAAGTGTTCCCTGTAACTATAGCTTTCATGGAGAAAAAGAATACCTCTTCTAGGAGGATGGGACATTCATGCCTGACTGTCCAGAAGATATGGATGTTGAGTTGCCATTTGGACAGTGAATTTGAAGTGAATGTGAAATATATATTAAGCAGTCCCATAAATCTCCCACAGGTCTTCATCTCCCTGGAGTATATTTGAGGGAATGAGTTATAGTTTATTTCTTAAGTATGTATTAATGAGCCCTTTGCCTTTTAAGCATTTATTTTGTTATGAAGTAACTGTGTCCTAAACCGATATCTGCTGTTTTACACATTGAATATCCTTTGCTAGAAGGGACTCTAGTAATTCCTTTTAAGGGAAACTTTAGATATGAGCCATACCTAAACTGTGTTGTAGAGATTAAAGTAAAGATTTGGAGCTGGAAGGAATCTTAATATCTGGTTCAATCCCCTCATTTTGTGGGTGAGGGACTAAGACCCAGAGAAGTTGGGTGACTGGCTCAATATCACACAGCTAATAAATGATAGCAGCAGGATTTTTACCCAGGTCGTCTGACATGAAATACATCATTCCTTCCACCATACCATGGTGACTCCTGGACTTGAGGTAGTAGGCATAATGAATCAGAAAATATAAGAAAATATCTGCCTCCCTCTGGGGTCAGGCCTCCCTATGAATGGAACCAAGTCTGATCAAGCCCAGAGTTGGAGGCCTTTGTGTCTGAGACTCAAGGGATCTCACACATTCTGGAACATATCTTCCTTCACCTTTTTGTTCTTACACATCCTCCCCCACCTTCACATATGATCATGCACCCTTACAAGATAACCAACCTTTTACTTTCAGAGTGACATACTTGTAGTCAGCAGCATCCCTATAGAGAAGCAGGCAGTGATACTGGCCAGCATCCGTTATTTGGACATCCCTAATATGCAGCAGGGCCTTCCTAAGGGGCAGCTGGTCTTCTAACATTGTTATTCTTCTTCCACTGTGCTCATTGTAAATTTCCAGGTTTTTCTGTTTACTAGAAAAATTCACAATTTTCCTTTCATCCTTTGCCCAAGTGACTCTTAAGGCTTCAATGTCCACTTGTCCTCCAGTGTCAAAGTTACACTCCATTGTCACATTGCTTCCATAGTCTGCTATATACAGTTCCTTGGGAACAGTCACTGTAAATAAACCTATGGGGGAAACAAAACAAAAATCCCATGTCATTATTAAAACAGATCCCAAGTTTTTTTTTTTTGAAGGGGAAAGCAGGGCAATTGGGGTTAAGTGACTTGACCAAGGTCACAGGACTAGTTAAGTGTCTGAAGTTGGATTTGCACTCAAGTCCAACTGACTTCAGAGCCAGTGCTCTATTCACCTAGCCACCCCAGAACCCAATTTTGTCTTAGTTGGGACAAAAAAGACCAGTCCTATATCATCCCCATGGTTGAGTGAACAGATCACTTGAATAGCTGTCAAGAGACTCTATCACTATTGGTGTAACCTTAATGTGTGTCACTTTCCCTAGTCTAGATCTCATTTTTCTGTAAATTGAAAGGTTTGGACTAGATGGTCTCTAAGGACCCTCCTAAATGTGACAGTCTTTAAATCTATAATCTGTGTCTTCATAACTTCATCTGGGGCTCCTCTCTCTTTTACTTCCTCTTATTCCACATATCAGTGACTCTTCTTTTTGCATTATTTCTTGGATATACTGTCACTGCCCTTTCTTATGTCCCTAAACAGCCCACACCTGGGTAACACAACTATCTTTGCCTCCACTTCCTTTTCAATAGAGTCAATAGAGGATGCTCATCAAATACTGTTTATCAAGCTATGTCCTTTTTAAGATCCTGCAGTGGGGCTCCTTCCTAATTACGTCTCATGTCAAATTAAACCTCCTTTAGTGTTGTGAAAAAAACAACATTGCCTCTGAAATAAGAGGTTCTGGGTTAAAATCTCATTTCTGATACTTCCTACCTGTGGGACTGTGGGCAAATCATTTCACCTCCTTTGCTCTAAGTTTCCTCGGCTATAAAATGAGGGGTCTGGATTAGATGACTTTCTGTATCCCTTACAGCTCTAGATATGTGGACCCATAATCCTTATTGGGAGCCTTTCCATGATGTTTTTTTTTTCCTTTTTACAGGGGGGGAAGGTAGGGCAATTGGGGTTAAGTGACTTGCCCAAGGTCACACAGCTAGTCATTGTTAAGTGTCTGAGGCCGGATTTGAACTCAGGTCCTCCTGACTCCAGGGCTGGTCCTCTATTCACTGCACCACCTAGCCACCCCTTCATGATGTTTTAATAACTGAGCCCTAATAACTTCAGCAATCCTTAATTTTCATCCATTACCCCAATCATTTATGTATTCAATCAAAAAACACCCTGTGAATACCTCCTAAGGGCAAGGTGCCACCATCTTCCCAGTCACCCAGGTTAGTAATGTTGGTATCTTTCTGGTGTCTCTCACCCTCTGCCCCATATACAATTATTTACCAAGTCTTGTCATTTCTATCTTCTTAATACCTCACATATACACTGCCTCCTCTCTTCTCTGATGCTTTCACCAGGACAGTGCTAACCCTGCTGCAGGCCCTCATCTGCTCATGCCTGGATTATTGTAATAGCTTGTTGGTAGATTTCCTCAATCCCTCACTCCAGTCCATTTTCTACTGAACTGTCAAATTGATCTTCCAAAAGTGTAAGTCTGATTATGTCACAACCCCCCCCCCCATTAAATTATCTCCAGTAGCTTATTATTGCCTTCTGGATTGAATGTGAAATCCTGTTTAGTTTTTAAAGTCCTCTATAATGTGCCCCCCCTACTTTTCCAGTCTTTTACACCTTACACCCCAGCAGGTAAGCTGCAATCCAGGGTCATTGATCTTGTTGTTCCTCAAATGTGACATTTCATCTCCTGACTGAGCATTTGTACTGGCTCTCTCTCATGCCTGGAACCCTCTCCCTCTTTATCTCCACCTCCTAGCTTTTCTGGCTCCTTTTGAGTCTTAGATAAATTCCTACATTCTACAATTAGCCCTTCCTGACCACCACCTAATTCCAGTGCTTTTCCCTTGTTAATTGTCTCCAATTTATTATATATGTATATATGTACACACACACACACACACATGCACAGAGAATTTATACATAATTCTTTGGATGTTGTCTCCCCATTAGACTATAAGTAGGGATTGTCTTTTGCCTTTGTATCCCAATTACTTAGCACAGTTCCTGGCAAATAGTAAGTGGTTAATACATGCTAGCTGATCTACTTTACAGATGTTGAGCTCCAAGTGTAGGAAAAAAAGTATATTTTTAAACTAAAGTGCTCCCCTTTTTAAGTATGTGCATTTCCCGAAGCTTTCTCCTAGGCTTTCTTCTCTTCTCATTCTATACTTGTTCCTTCCATTAGTGATGTCATCCTGTCCATGGATTCAGTTATTATTTCAATGCGGATGACTCCCAAATCCTGATATACTCAGTCCTGATCTCTCCAGGCCTGGCTGGAGAGTGAATATCTAGGTGTCTTATTATCATCTAAAACTCAATATATCCCAAACTCTTCTTACTATCTTATCCCATAAACTTGAACCTTTGCTAAACATCCCTAGTTCTGTTTAAGGCACCACCCCCTTTCATAACTTCAGTCTAATCCTTGATTCTTCTCTCTCCTTTACTTCCCATATCCAAATCACTGCAAATTCCTTTTTTTCCCTTTTTTTTGAGAGGGGAAGGTAGGGCAATTGGGGTTAAGTGACTTGCCCAAGGTCACACAGCTAGTTTTGTGTTAAGTGTCTGAGGCTGAATTTGAACTTG
This sequence comes from Gymnobelideus leadbeateri, assembly GCA_011680675.1. Classification (NCBI taxonomy): domain Eukaryota; kingdom Metazoa; phylum Chordata; class Mammalia; order Diprotodontia; family Petauridae; genus Gymnobelideus; species Gymnobelideus leadbeateri. Next base: position 451,762 of record WOXC01010398.1, on the reverse strand, counting down.
GGTCCTCCTGACTCCAGGGCTGGTGCTCTATTCACTGTGCCACCTAGCAGCCCCATAACATTTCTCACCATTGTACCCTTTCCTCTATTCACCGGACCACCAATTAGTTCAAGTTTTCATTTCTTTCTTAGACTTGTAGCAATAACCTTCCAACTAGTCTCTCTGCTACCAAATTCATCCCTTTCCCAAACTTCTTCCACAGAACTGCCAAAATAATCTTTCTAAAATACCACCTCATTTCCTAAAGTGAATGTAAGAGAGAGTGAAGAGCCCAGAATGACACCTACATTGCTAAACTGGGTGGCTGGGAGAATGTCCTTAGTAAGTGCTCATTCATTAAGTGTTTGTGATTGAATGCAAAGTGATTGGATAAATGGATGAAGGCTAAAGACTATTGGAGTGATTAGGATTTAATTATCAAATTCTACTTCCCCCAAACCTTCACCAGCTCACTATTGCCTTTAAGATAAAATTCAAACTCCTCAGTCTGGCTTAAAAAGTCCTTCAAAATCTGGTTGTTCTTCTTTTCCAGCCTTATTTTAAATTATGTCTTTTCACTGGTCCCCTTTCCCCCTACTATGTAATAATCAAACTGGACTACCATTCTCAAACTTGACATGTCATCTCTGCCTGCAATCCATTTTCACAAGCTATTCATTATACCTGGATGACACTATTTTCTAAGCCTTGACTCTCAGAATACTCTTTCCCTTAGGCTCACCTCAGCTGCTACCTCCTCAATGAAACTTTCCCTAATTCTCTCCATTTGTTAGTATTCTCTTCCTTTCCGAATTGCCCTGTATTTATTTAAATGTGTAACCTGTTCATCCTAGCAAAATGTAACCTCATTCAGAGCAGTAGCTGCTAATATTTATATCTTTGTAACAAAAAAATCTAGCACAGTCTCTGAACTTTGTTGGTTCTTCTTTGACGTTTGTTGAACTGAATTGTTAAATGGTAGAAAGCTGTGGTAAAAAGCTGCTAGCAAGTAAAAGTGATTTGTGAACTTAGCTCCCAGATGTGAACCAAAAATATACTGGGGAACTCCAAACACAGTTAAATCTATTCCTAATGACACATTAAAGCAAAGAGCCTCATACAAACAATTAACCTGGTTAATGGAAGCCTTAGTAGAAATTAAATACATGAATTTATTAACTCCCATTTCTATAGTACTTTGTAGCCTATAAACCACTTTTCTCACAACAGCTCTGTGTTGTAAGGTAAGTGTGCAACTGTAATCTTTATTTTGGAGATTAGGATTACACTATTATGTGTAAATATATAAATACATTCAAATATATAAATATAGCACACAGCTATTAATATGCAATGATATGAATGTTGTTGTTCAGTAGTTTCCGGTTACATCTGACCCCATTTGGGGTTTTCTTGACAAAGATACCAGAGTGGCTTGCCATTTCCTTCTCCAGCTCACTTTACAGATGATGGGGCAGTTCCACAGCTAGTAAGTGTCTGAGGTATTGGGTTTGAACTCATGAAAATGAGTCTTCCTGATTCAAAGCCCAGTGCTCTGTCTACTGTGGCACCTAGCTGCTCCTATTGGTGTGAATAGCATACACAATTGTGTGTGTGTGTGTGTGTGTGTGTGTGTGTGTGTGTGCAAGAGCATCAGAAATGGAGGTAAGAAATACCCTTGGTTCAAATGCCACTACTGATACTGCTTGTGAGCATATATCAGCCACTAAAACTTCCTAAGCCTTGGTTTCTTCATCTATATTATGGAAATAATAATACTTGCACCATCAATCTCATAGGAATGAGGTGTGGAAAGCATTTTGTAAACTTCTCAGTGTTAGAGAAATGTAAGTACTAGGACTCTATTGTGCATATAATAGTTAATAAGCACCTGCTTTGTGCTCAGTACTCTGCTAGGCTATGCTATGTGTGTACTCTCTCTCATCTATATGTATATTTATATTATATTATATATATGTGTGTGTGTGTATATGTGGATACACACACATATATGACAGAGACATATAATTGTGTATGCTATTCATACCAATAGGGGCAACTAGGTGCCAGAGTGGACAGAGCACTGAACTTGGAATCAGGAAGACTCATTTTCGTGAGTTCTTTGTTTGAAGAGAAGCTAGCTATTCTGATACCACTTCCAAGTGCCAGTTGGTTATGAAAGGAAGCTTTATTCAAATATTCCATTCAAATCGTAGTAAGTGCTCATACTAAATACCCATTGATAGATACCACCATGTTAGTCTGTCTGTTACAGATTAGAAAAGAAAAAACCCAGAATCTCTTTACTCAGATTTAATATGGATTGTCCTCTCACCTCAGACCCTGGCCTTTGATTTTGTGCGAAGAAAGCTTATCTCTATGTGTTCTTCTGTCCGCTAGCAGAGTCAGGGGCTTGAGGAACACCGCTAAAGGCTTTCTGAGAAGTGTGAAGTTTTGCATTTTTTGTAGTGTGGCATAGCTTTGAGTTAGCAGCTATGAAAACTTCAGGAAACTACAAACAAATCACCAAATTATTCAACTTATTGAATAAAAAGCCTACAGTGACTGATAATAATTTCTTGGGTCACCTCAGCCAAGGGCTCCAAGATTAGTGCAAATTCTGATGAACTCTGTATAGCTCGGGGTTCAGGAGGTCTGGGGCTTGGGAATGTCTACATGGCAGCTGAAGCATATGTTCTTGGATATAGGGACAGCTAGGGGCACAGTAAATAAAGTACTGAAGCTTGAGTCGAAAAGACCTGAATTTGAATCTAGCCTCTGACACCTTCTGTATAGCTAAAGGTAAGTAACTTAACCTTAGCCTGCCTTGGTTTTCTTATCTATAAAATAGGAATGATAATAATAGCACCAGCCTCCCAGGGTTGTTGTGGGGATAAAATGAGATATTTGCAAAATCCTGTATTAATAGCATGTTTCATAATATTAGTTGGATATCAACATTATTCCTTGCACAATGCTCAGACTGATGTGATCCTTTAGCAGCCATGTGGCAATAAATTCCTTGACTTGCCTTGGACTGCTGAGAAACATGTCAGCTAAATCAATATACAATCAGATTGACTCTGAAGAAAGAAAAGGGTAATGGATGTTGAGTGAAGGGCTGAGACCTTCAGAATAAGCAAGATGATTCAGAATGGGCATCCTAACCCCAATATGATTTCAGGAGTGAAATAGTAGCTCGGTACACTGCCTGGAAATCCCACCTCTTAGAGAGACAGAAGAGACAGCAAATCCTTCAACAACTCACTTCCCTTTTCTGGACCTCACTTTTCTCGCCTGTAAAATGAAGTGATTGGACTAGATCTCCAAAATACTTTGCAACTCTTACATTCTATGAGTTTTTTGAAGAAAGATTGTGGGGGAGGGTATAATAATAGCTAACACTGCTTTAAGGTTTACAAAGTGATTTATATAAACTTCCACATTTGATCATCACAGCAATCCTGGAAGGTAGGTGATATTATTCCCATTTTACAGAAGGGGAAACTGAGTCAGGCAGTGTCAAGTGATTTACAGCTAGTAAATGACTGAGGCTGGATTTGAATTTAGGCCTTTCTGATTATAGGACCAATAGCCACCTTGTTAATAAACTTATCATGGTATTAAAATGAAATGTTTTTCTTTAAATGGAAATGTCAGTGAGATACATAAACATTTGGAAATGAAAAAAAAATCCCTTTGATGGAAAAATTTTGCTTGACCTGCAGTATCTAATCCTAAATATGAGGCTCTTTGTGGAAGGAGGGGGAGGAAGAGCAACTCTCTATGGAGGCTTTCAGGCCCTCTGTTGAGTGGAAGAGTCCTGGTTCATTCACATATTCCTTGATGGCCTATCATGGCCTCACATGGCCTGGACAGTGGAAGTGTTCCATTAGGAGATGGTATCCTTGAGCTCACCTTCATCAAAAAAAGATACTATGGTCAGCAGTGGTTTGGGAATCTTGACCATCTGCTCTAGCTAAACTGGACAACAGCACTCTTGGTGGTACCTGCTTCATAGGGTTGTTGCTGTTGTTGTCATTACCTGTTATCAGGCAGACCTTCATTCCCACAATCAGAAGTGAGAGCAGGGAGGACATTTTGCTTCCTGGGTCTGAAAGAAAGACAAGTACAGAAAAATCACCGTCAGTCTCCAGTTTTTCTGTGCTGCCTTCTCAGACTGTGAATCATTGTGTCTTGTGATTCAATGATTTCCCCAGTTCCAGAAGCAGAGCAATGACTTAAACAAATCACTTGGGGAAGGTAAATGGGTGACAGACAAGAGATTTGCTATTGATTTACTGTGGGAAGAGTGGAAGAAAGAAAGGAAGATGATTCTGAAGGTTTTCCAATCCAAATAAGAGGTCACTATTTCCCAGAGTCCTCTGTTGAACTAAAGTAATTTGGTTCAATTTAGGTAGCATTTATTAAGCTCCTACTATTGGACAAAGGTAGAGGCAGTATAGCATAGTGAATTGAGGGTCAGCCTTGGAGGCAGAAATTCTGTCTGACACCATACTAGTAGTCTGACCCAGGGCAAATCACACAAATATGAATATGCTGATTTAGTAACCTATAAGTACTCTCAGACAATTGCTAAATTACAGAGAGGTTGTCACTTTGCATTATTATGGTAATTCCTTATACTGATGAAATCAAACACACACTATTGGGTGCTTGAGTTAGAAAGACTAAAACAAATTGGTCCCTGACTTTAAAATGTCTCAGTTGAGGAGACAAGGGACATGCACACAGATTTTGGAGGGAGACAGAGTTATAGGGAACTCCATCTATCAATGCTTTGCAATGTATAGACTTAAAAGACTTGTCTGGGGAACTGGGGGAGGTTAAAGCAACTTGCTCCAGGTAACATAGCCAGTAAGTATTTGACAGAAGTAAAATATAAACTCAGGTATTCCCAACTCTCAGGATGGCAGGTTTTCTAGCTATTGCCTCTCTTGCATAAGCTTGGATGGTGAGAGGGGCAAGAGGACACAGATTAGGAAATATGAAGTAGACACAATGCAATTTCCCCTGTAACACACTCTTACAGAGCTTAAGTGACTTGCCCAAGGTCACACAGGTAATAAGTGGCAGAGACAGAATCCAAACCTTCATTCCTCTGATGCCAAATCCAGAGTGCTTTCTAGTGAGGTATTCTTTTGTTCCTGGTACTACCCAACATGGGGTTAGGGATATGTAGAACTTTGAGTAAAGAAGACCTGAGTTCAAATCCAGTCTTAGATACTTAGTTGCTATGTGACAGCAGGCAAGTCACTTAACCTCTCTCTGCCTCCATTTTCTCATCTGTAAAATGGGACTAATTAATAATAGGACCTCCTACCAGGGTTTTTTTAAGGATCAAGTGAAATAATATTTGTTTTTTCTTTGCAAACCTGTATGAATTAAGAAGCTTCTTGATGAGGGTGAAAGAGTGTAAAAACTGACCTGAAGCTTAATATTAAAAAACCTAAGATCATAGTATCCAGGCCTATTACTTCCTGGCAACTAGAGGGAGAAGAAATGGCAGCAGTGTCAGATTTTATATTTTTGGACTCAAAGATCACTGCAGACAATGAAATGATTGCAGCCATGAAATTAAAATACTTTTGTTGGAATAAAAGCTATGGCAAAACTGGACATCATACTAAAAAGCAGAGACATTGCCTTTCCAACAAAGGTCCATAGAATCAAAGCTATGGTTTTTCCACTGGTAATGTATGGCTATGAGAGTTGGAGGAAGGAAAGCTGAGAGCCACAGAATTGACACTTTCAAATTATGGTACAGAAGAACACTTTTGTGAGTTCCTTGGAGAGTAAAGAGAACAAATCAGTCAATATTTACAGAAATGAATTCTGACTATTCATTGGAACAGCCAATACTGAAGCTGATGCTTAAATACTTTGACCACATAATGAAAAGATGGAACTCATTGGAAAAGACCCTGATGTTGGGAAAGATGGAAGACAAAAGGAGAAGGGGACAACAGAGGGTGAGACGAATAGTGTCATGGAAGCAACAAACATGAGCTCGGACAGATGTTGGGAGATCGTGGAGGACAATAAAGCCTGGTGTGCTATGGTCCATGGGGTCATGAAGTAATGGAAATGACTAAATGACTGAGCAACAACCATAAATGCTAGCAGTTATTGTTATTATTACTATTATATTTTCAGTAAATTTGTTTTTAGTAAAATAAACCTGTCGACAAATGTGCAATAATAATGCTTCACCTGGTGATTGAGGTGGGGTTGGATTTAATCAAGGTAACTTAAATTACCCAGGTGATATTGTTTGGAAGCACAGGAATGAGCTCAGGCGACAAAGGTGCCTTTGAAAATTCAGAATGGGAATCTAGTAGAAAGGAATGTGAAATTATAGTATATAGGTTTAATTTTGACTCTGCTATTTAGTAGCCACATCACCTTAGGCAAATTAAATTCTCCAGGTCTCAGTTTCCCTAATCTGTAAAATAGGGACTACAGGTGATACATGAGGCCTTTTATCCCCCTAAATCAGATGATCATAGCAACAAAACATTGCATAAGCATACATCTACCTATTAGTTCAACCAGAGTTCTGACTAAAGGAAATTGCTCAGAGATTAAAAAAAATCAGGAATGAACTAGACCTCTAGCCCCAGACTATTTAGACAATACCTTCAAAGCAACTAACCCTGAAATACTTACCTGAACTCTGTTATAACTTTAAGACTTTAATTCCTCCTTAGAAGATCATCCCTTCCCACCTATCCAAGAGAGATAATAGTAGGTATTTAAATCTTAGTGTGAAGGAGCTATTAACAGTGTTTTTTGTTTTCAAATCTGAGGTATTGGAAGAAGGAAGCATTGGAAAAGAAAGCCTGGAGACTTATTTCGCTTAAACAGGGGTTGTAAGTAAAAATCATGATCAAATAATAATAACTCACATTTTTGTAGTTTTAAGATAAATAATTAACTTTTTTGACAATATCCATGATTATAAAACATCCAATTTTTATAGATGAGGACACTCATCTATAAGTTTTCAGACATGACCAATATTTTAATATATTTTCCTTGACTTGTTACAAGGGAGGACTTCTATTTGTTGGTCAGAGATGATAGTGCCTAGTGATAGAGATGTAAAAAAGAAAAAAAGAAGAAAAAAGTGCATCAATAAAACATTTTTTAAAAATTGAAACCAGGAGTGACTTGCTTATGTCCACACAACTAGTAAAGTATCAGAACTGAAGGATGAATCCAGGCTTCCAAACTTAAATCTAGTGACCTAAAACTGTTGCTGTTTTCTCCAAAGGGGGTCATACACACCAATGGATAAATAAAATATATTACAACTAGGGAGCCAAGATGGCAGAGTAGAAACAGTACTTCCGCAGAGCTCCAGCCCACTCCACTTCAAAATTATGTTATAGGGGGACTCCAAACGATCTCTGGAGCTCCAGAACCCACAAAATGACACAGAGAAGCTAACCTCCCGCTGAGGACAGTCCTGCAGCCAAGCAGGGAACAGCCAGCTGGCGCTCTGGGAGCTGAGCCCAGGCCCCCTGAGTCAGAGGTTTTAGCTCCAGGGCGGCCAGACCAGCAGCTGGCTGGAGGGACTCCAGAACACCAGCAGCTGTGGCATTTCCAGAATTGCCAACACATAGATGCCTAGGACAAAGTGAGAGGTTAGTGCCCTATGGACTTTGGGACGCGTTGGGAGAGCACATTCAACTTCTTCCCCTGGGGGCAAGAAGCCTGCTGAGAAGCGGGTGCAGTTTGCGCCACATTGCCACATTGCGGCTTCAGCTCTTAGCCTGTGAACTGTAGGAGGATCCGGCGATCAGTGTAGGGGGTAAGCTCTCTTGCTTTACCCTTCTTGGATCTGGATTGAGGTCTGGGGTGGAGGTCTTGGGGTGTGTGACCAGCTTGCCAGAGTGCGTGGAGGCTTCAGAGAGGCCACCTAACTAATACCTCCAGAAGTTGAGAAAATCCCAATGTTTGGGATGGAAGCTCCCCTGCCTGGTGGCAGAGTCCTACTGTGGCAACAAGCCCAAAAGTCAAGTAATTGAGTGGAAATATGCCTAGGCAAAGGAAACAAAATAAACAGAAAAATGCAACATTAGACTCCTATGTTGGGGGCAAAGAGGATCAAAGCATGGAATAGGAGGAGGGCTGGGAGGTCAGAACTCCTGCACCAAAAGCCCCAAAGGAAAATACGAGCTGGCTACAGGCCATAGAGGACCTTAAGAAGCAGAAGAAGAGAAATGAGAAAGATGCAAGAAAAGTATGAAATGACAGTCAACAGCCTGAGGAAAATAACACCTTAAAAATAGAATAACTCAAATGGTAAAAGAGGCTCAAAAAGGCAATGAGGAGAAGAATGCCTTAAAAAGCCGAATTTGCCAGATGGAAAAAGAATCTCAAAAGCTCACTGAGGAGAATCATTCCTTCAGAATTAGACAGGAGCAAAAGGAAGATAGTGATTTTATGAGAAATCAAGATGCTATTAAGCAGATCCAAACAAATGAAAGAATAGAAGGCAATGTGAAATACCTCATGGGAAAAACCACTGACCTGGAAAATAGATCCAGGAGAGACAATCTAAAAATTATTGGACTATCTGAAAACCATGATCAAAGAATGAATCTAGAAATCATCCTTCAAGAAATTCTCAAGGAGGGGCAGGTAGGTGGCACAGTAAATAGAGTGCCGGCCCTGGAGTCAGAAGGACCTGAGTTCGGATACAGCCTCAGACACTTAACACACACAAACAAAAAACCTAGCCGTGTGACCTTGGACAAGTTACTTAACCCCAATTGCCCTCCAAAAAAGACAAAGAAAGAAATTCTCAAGGAAAATTGCCCTGATGTTTTAGATCCAGAGGGCAAAATAGAGGTTGAAAGAATTCACTGATCACTCCCTGAAAAAGATCCCAAAGAGAAAACTCCTAGGAATATTGTAGCCAGGTTCTAGAATTCCCAGATCAAGGAGAGAATATTACAAGCAGCCAGGAAGAAACAATTTCAATATTGTGGAAATGCAATTAGGATAACACAGGATCTGGCAGCTTCTACACTGAGGGACAGAAGGGCATGGAATATGATATTGATATTCCAGAGGGCAAAGGAGCTGGGATTAAAACCAAGGATCACCTACCCAGCAAAACTGAGTATCATGTTTCAGGGAAAAATATGGTCATTCAGTGGAATAGAGGACTTTCAAGCATTCTTGAGGAAAAAACCAGAGTGGAATAGAAAATTTGATATTCAGATACAAGAAGCAAGAGATGCTTGAGAAAGTAAACAGGGAAAAGAAATCATTATGAACTTATCAAAGTTGAACTATTTATACTCCTACATGGAAAAAACGATAACTGTAACTGATGAAACCTTTCTCAGTATGAAAATAGCTGAAGAAGGGTATATGGGCATATGAATACATATGTGAATGTGTGTATATGTGTTTACAGGTATACATAGATAGAGGGCAGAGATCGAATTTAATGGGAAGGGATGATACTTAAGGGGTGAAATTGAGAGGTGAGAGAGGAACATAACTCAAGGAGATGGGGAGAGATAGAATGAGGTAAACTATCTCATGTAGAAGAGGCAAGGGAAAGTGGTTGCATGGGAGGGGAAGAACAGGAAGGCAAAAAGGCAAAACCTTATTCTCACTGAATTTGGCTCAGGGAGAGAATGATATACATACTAAATAGGATATCTCATCCTACAGGAGAGTAGGGGGAAAGGGGATGAGAGAGGGGATGATGGAAGGGAGGGCAGGCTGGGGGGTAGGGAAGTTGGAAGCACCCACTTTTGAAAGGGGATAGGATCAAAGTGGGGAGCGGACCAGGTGGGACGTTGGATAGGAGGGAGGGAAATGTAGTCAGTCTTTTCAATATATCTACTACGGTAATTCTTTGCATACCTATACATGTACAGCATATACTGAATTGCTTATCATCCCAGCAGGAGTGGGTGGCAGGGGAGGAGGGGAATGGGTCTGGAATTCGAAGTTTTAAAATCAAATGTTTTAAAATATATAACTACTATGATTAATACTATTTTGCATATAATTGGGAGATAAGATGTGCAGGCATTGGTACATGGGGATTCACCTTGCCCTACTCTAAAAGTCAAAGGGGGTATGGGAGAAGAGATGGGAGGGAGCAGATTGGATGGGGGGATATCCTGTGGGACTGCTATTCTGGGGTCGTGGGTAGGGGGAAAATGGGGAAAAAATGTAACTCAAAATCTGACAGAAATGAATGATGTAAACCAGAAGTTAATAAAGCATTTGGAAAAAAAAAAGAAATATTACAAGTGAGGAGAATAGCACAATTGGTCAGTCTTTGCCTGCCTTTGGGGTTTCCTTTCTTCCTGCCTATTCCAATGTGGGCTGTTTAGGACAGATAGGTTACATGCTCCCAGGTATGTCTGAGGGGAGGGAGTCATTCCTTGCCTGGCTCCTTATGAGGAACCTATTCTTGGTTTGGGGGTTTTTGTTTTTGTTTTTGTTTTTTTGGAGGAGGAAGGCAGGGCAGTTGGGGTTAAGTGACTTGCCCAAGGCCACATGGCTAATTTTTTATGTTAAGTGTCTGAGGCTAGATTTTAACTCAGGTCCTCCTGACCCCAGGGCTGGTGCTCTATTCACATTCTTTTAACTGCCTCATTACACTACTCACTCATATTAAGCTTATAGTCCATTAAAACCCACAGATCTAGCCACCCCAAGAGGAACTTATTATTGGAAACTCCCCTCCCATTTCTATAGTATCAATGGACATCTCCTGTGTCCTAGACCTTCAATTCCCCAATCAAACTTCTGGATGACTGCCTGGACTCTTCTCCATGTTTTTACCCTCCAGCATTAAGGAAGATAGAAATATACTAGCCAAATTTCAATAAAAACCTGAACAACTGTTAGATAGGGTTGAAAAGGGGAGTATCTGAATTTAATAATATGTATACTACTATATCCATGTATAATTTAAAAATATGAAGAGTTCTTTTAATTCTCTCTCTTCCTTAGAGATGCCTCTGACCCCAATTCTAGTGAAACTGACCAGGATGAGTCAGCATACTTTTTTTATACCTTCTATTCATGGGAAAAGACTGAGTAATGAATGATGTAGGAAGGTATAATATATAGTACTACCAAATTGGTTAATGGTATGAAATAAACTTTCCTGCTGGAGACAACTAACAAGGTTTTGTCAAAGCAAACTAACAGGACAGGTTACCAAGAAATGAACTCAACTGCATGCCACAGTCTTGGCAGAAGGTAGTCTTTATCCTCTCAAATTTTCTGCCACAAATGACCATGTCAATACTTTAGTAGGACAGAGTTGGGATACGAAAAGTTCTTCAGAGATCAGAGCAATGATCTGAGTCTAATAAATTGAAATGCAATAGGGATAAAAGTAAAATTTTGTACTTGGGTGCAAAAAAACCAGCTTTATAAGTACAAGACTAGAAGGGGGGCATGGTTAGAGATCAGTTACTCTGAAAAAGATCTGTGGGTTTTAATGGATTATAGGTTTAATATGAGTGAGTAGTGTAATGAGACAGTTAAAAGAATGTGATTTTGAACTGTATTCAGAGATATATCTCTTAGGAATGGGGAAGTGATAGTCTCCCATACTCTGCCCTTGTCAGACTTTCATATTAGTCCTGGGCACCATAGTTTAAAAAAGTCACTGATAAACTGAGAATGTTCTGAGGAATATAACCAGAATGCGAAAGTACCCTGAATCCATGTCATACAGTGGTTAAAAGAACTTACCATGTTTAGCTTGGAGAAAAGAAAGTTCAAGGGATACATGTTAGCTATCTTTAAGTATTCAAAGGATTGTCAGAGGAAAGATTGTTCTACTTGGGTAGGACCTTAAGCAAAGAAGAGTTTTGGGCTTTATGTCAGGAAAAATTTTCTAACAATTAGAGTTGTCCCAAAGTGGACCAGGCTGCTTTGAGGAGTAATGGTTTTTCCTTTCTCAGGGGTCTTCAAGCAGATTTTGAATGATAGCAGAATGTATAAAAGATAGCAGAATGTATAAAAAACAAGAACCTGATAATATGTTGTTTATAAGAAACATATTAAAAATGAGAAACACACATAGAGTTAAAACAAAGAACTGGAGTAGAATTTATTATGCTTCAGCTGATGTAAAAAAAAAAAAGCAGGGGTAGCAATCATGATCTCAGAAAAAGACAAAGTTAAAATAGATTTAATTAAAAGTGACAAACAGGGAAACTATAATACTTTAAAGAGTACCATAAATAATGAAGTAATATCAATAGTAAATATATATGCAACAAATGCTATAGCATCCAAATTTATGAAGGAAAAGGTAAATGAATTAAAGGTGGAAATAGATAGGAAAACTATAATAGTGGGAGGTTTCAACTTTCTCCTCTTAGAACTAGATGAATCTAACAACAACAACAACAAAATGAAGTAGTCAAGGAGATGAATAGATCTTAGATAAGCTAGATATGATAGATATCTGGAGAAAATTTAATGGGTACAGAGAGGAATATACCTTTTTCTCAGCAGTACATGGCACCTTTACAAAAATTGACCATATATTAAGGCATAAAATCCTTATAGTAAAATACAGAAAAGCAGAAATATTAAATGCACCCTTTTCACATCATAATACAATAAAAATTACACTCAATAAAGGGACCATGGAAACACAGACTTAAAATTAATTGAAAACTAATCAAAATTTAAATACTGAATGAATCAAAGAACAAATCATAGAAACAGTAGTCTTATTAAAGATAATGAGATGAAGTAAAAATGGTAATCAGAAGAAAATGTATGTCTTTAATGCTTACATCAATAAAGAAAAGCAAATCAATGAACTGGGTATGAAATTAAAAAAATTATGAAAAGAACCAATTAAAAATCTCTACTTAAACACCAAATTGGAAATAATGAAAATTAAAGGTGAGATTAATGAAATTTAATGTAAGAAAACCATCAAATTAATAAATAAAACTAGGTCTTTAAAAACAATAAGTTAGATAAATTATTGGTTAATATGTTTTTTTAAAAAAGAGAGAAGGAAACCAAATCATTAGTATCAAAAATTTAAAAGGTGAATACACCATTAATGAAGATGAAAGCAATTAGGAATTAGTTTGCCAAACTATATACCAATAAATTTAACAATCTAAGTGAAATGGAAGAATACTTACAAAAATATAAACTGCCCAGATTAACAGAAGAGGAAATAAGTATCTAAATAAATCTATTTTAGAAAAAAGAAATTGAACAAACTATAAATGAGTTTCCTAAGAAAGAAACATCAGGACTAGATGGATTTGCAAAAAAATTCTACCCAACTTTAAAGATCAATTTATTTAAAAGATCAACAAAATTTAAAAATCAACTAATTCCAATCTTAAATAAATTATTTGGAATAATAGGTAAAGAAGGAGTCCTACCAAACTTCTTTTATGAAACAAATATGGCCCTGATACTTAAACCAGAAAGAGCAAAAATAGAGAAAGAAAATTATAGACCAATTTCACTAATAAATATTGATGCAAAAATCCTAAATAAAATATCAGCTAAGAGATTACAGCAATATATCACAAAGATTATGCCTTGTGACCAAGTAGGACTTATACTAGAAATGTAGAGGTGGTTTAACATAAGGAAAATTATTAACATAATTGAGCATATCACTAATTAAAGTAACAAAAATCACAAGATTATATCAATAGATGCAGAAAAGGTGTTTGATTAAACACAATACTCCTTCCTATTAAAAATACCAGAAAGCATAAGTATAAATGGATTTTTCTTTAAAATGATTAGTATCTGCCTAAAACCATCAGCAAGCATTATTTGTAATGAGGACAAGCTAGGAACCTTCCCAATAAAATCAGGAGTGAAGGAAGATATTCAATATCACTAATATTATTCAATATTGTACTAGAAATGCTAGCAATAGCAATAAGGGAAGAAAAAAGAAATTGGAGTCAGAATGGGCACCAAGGACATAAGGTTATGTCTTTTTGTGGACAATATGATGGTATACTTGGAAAATCCTAGGGATTCAACTAAAAAATTGGTTGAAACAACAATTTAAGCAAAATAGGACATAAAACAAATTCATATAAATCATCAGCATTTCTATATATCACCAACAAAGTCTCACAAAAAGATATGGTAAGGGAGCAACTAGGCGGCACAGTGAATAGAGCACCAGCTGCAGAGTCAGGAGGACCTGAGTTCAAATCCAGCCTCAGACACTTAACATTTACTAGCCACGTGACCTTAGGCAAGTCACTTAACCCCAATTGCCCTGCCTTCCTCCTCCAAAAAGCAAATACAAAAACAAAACAAACAAAAAAGAGATAGTAAGAGATGATTTCATTTAAAATAACCATAGACAATATAAAATTTCTGAGAGCATACCTGCCAAGACAAATCCAGGAATTATATGAACATAATTATAAAATGCTTTTTTATACAAATAAGGTCAGATTTAAATAATTAGAGAATTATTAATTGTTCATGGGAAGGCTGATCAAATATAATAAAAATGATAATTCTATCTAAACTAATCTACTTAGTGCCATCACAATTAAGCTACCAAAAAAATTTTTTTTGAACTAGAAGAAATAGTACCAAATTTAACTTGGAAGAACAAAATGTTAAGAATATCAAAGGAGTTAATGAAAAGAAATTTAAAGGAAGGAGGTCTAGTAGTACCAGATCCTAAACTGTATTATAAGGTGTTAATGATCAAATCTGGTGCTACCTAAGAAACAGAATGGTGGATCAGTGAAATAGAGTAGGGATAAAATTCACAGTAGTAAGTGACTATAATAATCTCATGTTTGATTAGCAAAGATCTAAACTTTTGGAATAAACTATCTGGTAAAAATTGCTGAGAAAACTAAAAAGCAGTCTGGCAGAAACTAGGTATAGACCAATATCTTACACCACTTACCAAGATAATGTCAAAATGGATACGTGAATACTTTACAACTTGATTAATGTTTAATGTGAAGGTATTTGTATATCCTATATTTGATTGCATGCTGCCATGGGGGAAAGGGAGAGGAGAGGGAGGGAGAGAAAATTAGAAACTCAAGGGATTGGGAACCTAATGTTGTAAACTAAAAATAAATAAATTTTTATCAAAATGGATACATGATCTAGACATAAAGGACAATATTATAAGTAAATTAGAAGGGCATGGAACATATTACTTAGATTTACAGATAAGAGAAGAATTTATGAATAAGCAAGAGATAGCTTTGTGGGTTGTAAAATGGATAATTTTTATTACATTAAATTAAAAAGGTTTATACAAATGTATAAAACCAATGTAGGCAAGATTAGAAGGAAAGCAGAAAATTGAGGGAAAAAATTTATAGTCAGTTTCTTGGATAAAGGCCTCACATCTCAAATATATAGAGAACTTAGTCAAATTTATAACTTAGTCAAATTTATATGTTTCTCGTGGTGATCAGAAAAAAGGAAAAGAGCCTAGATATTCTAAAATATTTATAGCAATTCTCTTTGTGGTGGCAAATTATTGGAAATTGAGAGGCTGTCTAGCAATTGGGGAGTGACTGAATAAGTTGTGGTATATGATTGTGAGGGAATACTACTATACTATAAAGTATGATAAACAGATTGCTTTTAGAAAAAACATGGAAAGATTTGAATGAAATACTGTAGAGTTAAACAACAGAACCAAGAGAACACTGTATACAGTAATAGCAATATTGTTCAAAGAGTAATCGATGACAATTCTTCTGAGTAATATGATCATTCATATGAACTAGGAAAGACTTATGAAGGAAGATGCTATCCAGCCCCAGAGAAAGAACTGATATATGGAATTATGTATTGTATGGTTACACATACACACAAATATCTATATCTCTTTATCTGTCTGTCTATCTATCTATATCTTTATCAAATTTTGACTTTCTCTAATGAGAGTTGGGGGAGGCAGGGAGACATTCCCTTGACATTTTATATGGGTCATTTTTTTTTCAAGTCAAAACTTGACATTCACAATGTAACCAAGAAAACAAAGGGGGAAAAATGGAAAGTGCCTATCATGCTTTTTGTTTGTTTGTTTGTTTGTTTTTATTTTTTGGTTGTTTTTTTTTTGTCTTGCTCTGGGGTGTGTTTTATGGGGCAAATGCTAATTACAATTCTGGGAGAGAAGCCCTGAAACAAAAGTTAAAACTTAAGGGGTGGCTAGGTAGCGCAGTGAGTAGAGCGTCAGCCCTGGAGTCAGAAGGACCTGAGTTCGGATCTGGCCTCAGACACTTAATGCACACACAAATAAAAAACCTAGCTGTGTGGCCTTGGGCAAGTTACTTAACCCCAATTACCCTGCAAAAAAAAAAGCAAAAAAAAAAAAGTCAAAAATTTGGAAAACTTCAGTTGGAATTCCAGTTCTACTATTGTGACCTAAGGCAAGTCATTTAAGCCCTCTAAGCCTCAGTTTCATTTATCAGTCAAGTGAGGAGGTTGACCTAGATTGTCTCTAAGATCCCTTCCAACAAAGAAAAAAGGAAACTAATTATTCCTCCTCTTCATTAGAATTATTATACTTTCTTCTCCTTCCCCTGACTCTCTTAATTTTAAAAACATTGTTTTGAATAAACTTAGGAAAAACAAAAATAAAGGATCAGGGCCAGTCTCCACATTCGTGGAAGGTGACCTGACTCCTGCAAAACAACTCCCTTATCCTGTTTACTGATGCCATCAATTACGCAACTAGAATTTCATTGCTTTGGCTCAAAAGCAATGGGAATTTTGTCCCATTAAAATACAACTGACCTTACACATCAACAAGCCCTTTTCAGCTGAATTTGAATCAATCCATCAGATTCTTTCCAAAGAACAGATTTTTAAAATCATCTTAATAAGAACTGACATTTATACAGCACTTTAGGGTTTGCAAAAGGTTGTAATCTGTATTATCACATTTGATTCTTATAACAACACTAATCCTGGGGAAGGAAAGAGCAAGAGGGTACTGGGTACCCGAAGGGAGGTTGAGTCATAGGATGAGAAGATTTAGAGCAGGAATGGTCATTTAGTCATCCAGGGGTTCTTTACCGTTCATTGTATTCTTAAGCCCTTTGGCAGTCTGGCATACCCTTCTCAGAATAAAGTTTTTAAATGCATAAGATAAAATACATTGGATTACAAAGGAAGCAATTATGTTGAAATATAAAAATCAAAATATTTTTTAAAAGTTCATGGAACCAGGGCAGCTAGGTGGTGCAGTGGATAGAGCACTGGCCCTGGAATCAGGAGGACCTGAGTTCAAATTTAGCCTCAGATTCTTACTATCTGCATGACCCTGTGTGAGTCACTTAGCCCCAATTTCCTTTAAAAAAAATTTTTTAAGTTCATGAAACCCAAGTTATTCTAGTCCAGCCTCCTAATTTTATCAAAGAACTTTGGGTGGAGGGGGTGGGAAAAGAAATAAAGGAATAGAAAAAGGGAACTAGAGAACAGACTCCACTGTCATGTACTTTGCAATTTTTGCCTAGGGCCCGCCTTAGGCATTGCCCTGAAGA
Source organism: Gymnobelideus leadbeateri (assembly GCA_011680675.1). Classification (NCBI taxonomy): domain Eukaryota; kingdom Metazoa; phylum Chordata; class Mammalia; order Diprotodontia; family Petauridae; genus Gymnobelideus; species Gymnobelideus leadbeateri. The sequence goes on along the minus strand of WOXC01010398.1, from coordinate 434,222 downwards.
GCCAAGATAGATGCTAGAATCTAGTGGTAAGCAAGCAAGCAGGCAGGCAGACAGGCGGGCGGCCAGTCCTTAAGGGACATACTCAAAACAGGGTCTTACAGCAGACCACGCCTGCCCTATTTTTCCAGGGTTTGTTTGGCAACCTTCCCTTTGCAGGCTAAAGCTGCAATGCCGCAGCTATCCTGGATGCAGACACAAGTCTGGCAGATCATCTCACTACCTCCTGTGACTTCTCTTTCTTCCTATTTTCAGCTGGTCAAGCAGGGGCTTTCCACCTGAATTGTTTGCTGCTGCAACTTTGCTCTTCCTAATTTTTGCTGAGCCTGAATTCTTGAACACCCTAGCGTCCCTCATTTAATCTCATGGCCCCATCACTGACGCCAAGGCTTCCTTGTCTCCAGGACCAGAAGGCAAAGAAAGGAACCAATTTAACTATTGGTGAACCAGTCTCCTTTCCTCCTTCCTACTTCTGAGCAATCTTCATCAATAGACCACCCCACAGTGCTTTGTTTTGTACCTTAACCCTGTAGCATGTAATAATATTTGTCCACCATTGTTACCTAGGTTAATGTCTTAGTACCCTATTGACTATAAGCTCTGTGAGAACAGGGGATGTGTGCTTTCCGGTCTAAATTTTCTCCCCTGGCCCATATTACTGTGTTCTGCACATAATAATAGCTTAGTAAATGTTTGCTACTAGTTTCAGACACTTGCTAGCTATGTGATCTTGGTCATTATAATCTCTGTTTGTCTCAATTTGCTCATCTGTAAAAATGGGGATAATAACACCAACTCTTAGGGTTGTTGTAAAATTAAATGAGATAAAATTTATAAAATACTTTGCAAACCTTAAAGTCTTGTCTACATTCTAGTTATCGTCATTATTAAATAAGACACTTGCCATGATCAGACATCTGTATAGCATATATGTTGAGCTGGATTGACCCTTAGAGATCATCTAACCCTAATCCTTCATTTTACTCATGAGGAAACTGAGGCTTGAACAGGGGAAGTGACTTGCTTAAGGTCATAAAGGCTTTAAGTAGCAGAACCTGAATTCAGTGCCTTCCTAGGATTTCACCCGGTGAGGTGCTCTCCCTACAAATCTTTAGCCTGAGCTGAAGACATTCTCCTCATTTTTCTTACTTTCTGATCTACAGTGTTTGGTGCCATTCTGAGCAAGCTGGTTTGGAATTTAACAACCTCCCTGGATAATCAGGAACAGCAGTGGCTCTTGAGAGATCTCATATGTATAATAGAAACACAAATAGAAGACAGATTTGGGTTCAGTATTTTTTAAAACCGTCTAACAATTAGAGATCTTTGTAAGTGAAATGAGCTATTCTATGTGGTATTGAGAGCCCTCCCTGCCACTGGAAATTTTTAGGTTAGAGGTGGTGATAAGTGCATATGAAAGACAATAATTCTGGATAAACTTCTTAGGGTTGAGTGTATTTATGAGGCTCTAAGAACTACTTTGTGGAATGTCAACATAATATATCAATTTTCTCTAAAATAATGAAGTTGGGCTAAATCGGTGGTGTCAAAATGATCAGCCTCCCAAGTGCTGCCAGAACCAGATTAATATAGAATTGGGAAATGCTGAATGAAATAAAAATACCATAAAACATAGATAATGTCAATTTGTGGTTTTCTAAGTGATTATGCAGATGGGAAGGATCCATTTCTATTTGAATTTGAAGCCACTCAGCTAGGCCCTATCCACTGTGCCACTGGGCAGCTAGGTGGTACAGTGGATTGAACCAGAGCCTGGAGTCAGGAAGACATCTTCTAGCCAAATTTGCCCTCAAATACTTACTATGTGACCCTAAGCAAGTCACTGAACCTAGTTTGCCTCAGTTTTTTCATCTATAAAATGATGGAGAAGGAAATGGTTTGCCATTTGCCACTCTAATATCTTTGCCAAGAAAACCCCAAATGGGGTCACAAAGAGTCAGATACAGCTAAACAACAGGCTACATAGCTTCTAGTGTCCTTTGTAGGTCTGAATATTAATAATAGCTGATATTTCTATCCTTTAGAGTTTGCAAAGTGCTTTACATATTTTTTTTAATTTAGTCCTCTCAACAACCCCTTAAGCAGAGGTATAATCATTATCCCTATTTTATGGATGGGGCAATCAAAGCTCTGAGAAAGTATGTATCTTCCCCAAGGTCATTCAGCTAGTAAATGTCTGAGGTAGGATTTGAACTCGGATCTTTCTGACCCCAAGTCTGGATGTGCTATCCATTATGCCACCTGGCTGACTCTGAATGCTCTATGGGTATATATGTATGCATATACACATAATTATACATATATACACACACATGCATACATATATTCATATATATACATATATATGTATATAAATATCTTGCTACCATTGCCAGAGACAGAATATTGATCTTGATTATTTTCCTTATATTTTTTAATCCAGACTTGTCTTTTTTTTTTTTTTTGGAGGGCAATTGGGGTTAAGTGACTTGCCCAAGGTCACATGGCTAGTAAGTGTTAAGTGTCTGAGGTTGAACTCAGGTCCTCCTGATTCCAAGGCCAGTGTTCTACTCACTGCACCATCTAGCTGCCCCTTAAATCCAGACTTGAAAAGATAAACATGACAAATTTCAGAAATTTAGGGAGCCCAGGGGAACACATTCTAATTTTCCTCCCCTCAAACACAATAATCTCAAATTGCAATAATAATCAAATTATATAATTAATAATAATTATTAATTAATTAATTGAAAAAACAACAGTCCCAAAATGTGGCCCCTATAGTCATTCTAGGTCCATTTCCTTTCATCTACTCTATATATCTTATATGTACCTAGATATTTACATGTTGTCTTCCCTATTGTGTGAGCTCATCTGTGGTGTCAGTACTTAGCACAGTAGCTGGCTTATAGAAAGCACTATTTTCTTTCAGCAAGAGCTCTAAACTCAGAAAAAAGAGACTTGAGTTCAAACCCTATCCCTAATGCTTACTGAGTGAACCCTGTGCAGGTCCTTTTACCTTTCTGAGACTCAGTTTCCCTGTCTGTAAAATAGAGATAATTAAAGGGGTGCCCATCAATTGGGGAATGGCTAAACAAGTTGTGGTATATGCATGTAATGGAATACTATTGTTCTATAAGAAACGAGGAGGAGACGGATTTCATATTTACCTGGAGAGGCTTACACAAACTGACACTGAGTGAGAAGAGTAGAACCAGGAGAAATTTGTATACAATCACAGACACAACATATGTGTGATGACCAACTATGACAGACTGGACTCCTCTCAGCAATACAGTGATATAAGTCAATCTCGAAATATTCATGAAGGAGAGAGATTCGACATCCAGAAAAATAACTGGAAAGAACTGAGCTTGAATCCCGATGGAAACAAACTAATTGATCTTTTTCTTTTCATTGTTTGGTTTTATTTCTTCTTTACCATCTTTCATCCCACCTAGTACAATATGCCTTTATAACTTGATTAATGTCTAATATGAATGTATTTGCAGATCCTATACTGGACAATATGCCATTGTGGGAGGTGGGGGGAAGGAGGGAATGGAAATTTGAAACTCAAGGAACTATGGAATTGATTCTTGTAAACTAAAAATAAACAAATAAATTTAAAAAAAATAGAGATATCATTCATACTGCTTATGTGCAAGGGTTATTGGGAGGAAAACTACTTTATCAACCTTCATATGCCACAGATACGCTCAGTTGTTTTTATCAATTTGTTTTTCTCTCAGACATTTTTTTGGGCATGACGCATTAAATTGTGTTTTGGTTATTGTGAGTACCTCTGTACCTTCACCCCAGCATTTATTTCATACATTGGCCTTCATACAGACTGTGTTCCTGAGGATTTGCCAGATCGCAAGGGAAGAGATGATACAGATGGCAAGAAATGGGCACTTAAGGATACTGATTCTCTTGCATAATTTGCTCACAGACTCAACTCCACAAAGGAAGGGAAATTAGAAAGCCAAGAGAAAGAAGTGAAATTCTGTAGTTTTTGATATGTGAATCACTGCGGAGCCTGTGGTTTCTGACTCTCTTGCAAACTTTTACCTGGAAAAGTTTTCCTCTTTTGTTTTTAGGTTTTTTTGCTCAAAAACTTGTCTATAGAAATTTCAGAAGTTTTCTTGATTTCTCTGGAAAGATTTAGTTTTCTAACTTCAAATCCATTCAATGCAATAAATACTTATTGTAGGCTAGCTTCTGTGGTAGGCCCTTCCAGGGACATAAAGACAAATTCCATGAGTTCATTCTGCATTAGACTGGATCAGACAGACACTTAACTCTGATTTTTGGCAGGATATGGTTATCAATCAACAAGCATTTGTTAAGCACTTATTCTCTGCCAGATATTGTGCTGGGCCCTGGAAGCAAAAATAAAAATTAAACTGTTCTCAAGAAGTTTATATTCGGTGAGAGAAGTGGGACACATTCAACATGTGCATATATAAGTAGCTGTATAATAAATATAATGTACTTACTTACAAGTTCTAAAGAGTGTGACAAATCACTCAATCCATTAATTACCATGCATTTATTAAGCACCTACATTGTACCAAACAAAAGTAGTGATGGGAGTTTGGTGGAAGAAGGGTACATCTAGTTTGAAGGCAGCAAAGAAAACATCATGAAATAGGTAGAATTTTGGAGTCTTAGAACTCGACGGGACCTGAGACATCTAGTCTAACCAGGGGTTGCAAGAGGCAGCTGAAATTAGAACCCATGAGTTAACTGTTAAATTTTCATTGTGAGCAGTTATACTTTGGACATCAGCAGGTTTTACAAATCAGGGCTTGATATATTATTTTGTTTATTGTCCAGACTTAAGAGAGTGATGGAGAGAATATTAACAATGAAGATTAAACTTTAAAATGTGCCATGGCACTTTTTTTTCCTTTTCAGAGAGCCAGTTAAATATTTACCAACACACCAATGTGTCTAACTCATGCAAAAAATAGGAGTTGCCTCTACAAAATCCCTGATAAATGGTCTTTTCTTGAAGACCACCAGTGATGTGGAACTCTCCCCCAAAAAAGATGGGTAATATTTTGATAGGTGATGATGAGAGAAGGATAGGAAAGAAGAAACATGCCATCATATGTAATTGCTATTAGTATTCAACTCCTAGAGACATCTTTTAGTCCCTAAATGTCTCTCTCTGTGCCATTTACTTCCACCTGAAAAAGCTCAGGGATTAAACACCTGATCATTTAGTATAATTATCATCATCCTTTCCTCCTCCCAGAGAGTGAGGCTGATGATTTTGCACAGCTTTGTCTCACCTAAATCTAATTTACTTGCAGGTCAAGGTATCACCCTGCTGATGTCATTGGTACTCTTTAAGAATGAAGGATGGGGGTGGCTAGATGGCACAGTGAATAGAGCATCGGCCCTGGAGTCAGGAGGACCTGAGTTCAAATCCGGCCTTAGATATGTAACACAAAAATCTAGCTGTGTGACCTTGGGCAAGTCACTTAATGCCAATTGCCTCCAAACACACACAAAAAAAGAATGAAGGATGGACAGCAATTCTTCCTCTAGAATTCTTCACATTGGAGGCAGCAATGAACTGGGGTTTAGAAGATCCATATTTTAGTCCCATTCTACCACTACCTTACTGTGTAACTTTAGATAAGGTACTTCCCTCTTGGTCTCAGTTTCCTCATCTATAAAATGAGTGAATTATATTAAATGGAGCTTATGCATTGTCTTCAAGTTTTTCAAGGGATATTATGTGGAAGAAGGGTTAAATGTGTTCTTATTTTTACTCTAGAGATTAGAGGTAGGATCCATTTGTTGTGGAAGTTGCAAAATGGCAGATTTAAGCTTCATATAAGGAAACACTATAATAATTCAAGCTGTCTAAGAGTGAAAAAGGATGCCTTGGGAGATAGCAAGTTCTCCAGTGCTGGAAGTCTTTGAGTTAATGTTGGGCAGCGACTTGTCAGGTTTATAATTTCAGGGATTCTTGTTCAGATGTGATCTGGAATAGCTCTTCTCTATAGTTAATTCCACCTCTAAGATTCTGAGAGTCTGTTACTCTGTGAATCTGTTGCCTCATGCAAATGGTCATAGGTTTCCAAATTCTCCCCTATCCTACTGTCTTTGAAGAAAGAAAACAACCTTCCTTGATGATTAAAAAGAATTTTAAGTGCAAATAATTATAGGAAAGTAGGGAAGCACCTATATCTTTGCCAGCAAAATTCAGATCAGTTGATACACAGGAATGTTCATGAGTACTTCATGACTCTTTGGCCTACAAATTAGCTCAATCAGGTTCTCTAAATGACTTGTTTTGGTTTTCACTTTAATGTTGTCTGGCCCATGGAATGAGTGTAAGGAGAGTACAGAATCTTAGAACCTCAGAAATTTTCTAGCCCAACCTCTTATTCATACTCCTCAAAATGAAACCTCTGCCACATCCTCAAGTGGTCATACAGTCTTTGTTTGGAGACCTCTACTGATGGAGAACTCACTATTTTCTAACAGTCATTCTGGGACATCTTGAATTATTTGGAAGTTTTCCCCTACTGTTGAACTAAAACTTGTCCCCCTGTAACTTCTGTCTATTGGTCCCATTTCTGGCCCCCAAAGAAGAAGTCTAATCCCTCTTCCATGTGAAACAAGAGGTGGGATGAGAAGATGAGAAGTCACAACTCATAGTTTGGATACTCTGGTCTTGAGTAATCGAGAGGTAGCCATTTTGAATTTTATTATAGCACTTCTACTTGGAGCATGCCAGATTGTAAGGAATGTAGAGATCTAACCTCTTCCTCTTGTGTCTGAGGAAAGTTGGGTCCATGTTTAAGTCTCCATTCTGATACTTACTGCCTCTGTGATGTTGGACAAGTCACCCACAACTCCCTGGGCCTCAGTTTCCTGTTCTATAGAATGAAATGGTTGAACTGTACCAGATTAAAAGATGCTTTCAGTTCTAAATCTTGTTAATAAAGAGAATCCTTGGATCATGAATCTAAAGGTGGGAAGGTCTTCAAAGGCCTTCTAATCCACTGATCTAGCATGCTCGTTGTTTAGACATTTTTCACTCTTCTCCTGCTTTTTATGACTTCATTTGGGGTTTTCTTGGCAAAGATACTGGAGTGATTTGCTATTTCCTTTTCTAGTTCATTTTATAGATGAGGAAACTGATGTAAACAGGTTTAATTGACTTGCCCAAGGTCACACAGCCAGTAAGTGTCTAAGGCCAGTTTTGAACTCAGGAAGACTCACTTTCTATCCACTTTGCCACCCAGCTGCCCTAAATCACTACTGTCTTTACCATTTCTCTATTTCTTCTCTGACAAGGCCATTCTTGTCTTCTAGGTCTTTTTTTTTTAAATGAGCTATTACCAAATCACATACATGTGTACACACGTACATCCTGTAGTTGTGCAGTTGATTTTATTTATTCATTTGATAAATGGTATTTTATTTTTTCCCAATTACATATAAAGATAGTTTTTAACATTAATTTTTATAAGATTTTGAGTTTCAATTTTATTTTTACTCTCTCCTTCCCGTTCACCTGTCTCAAGATGGCAAGCAATCTGATATAGGTTATACATGTGCAGTCATGTAAACATATGTCCACATTAGTCATGTTGTAAAAGAAGAAACAGAACAAAAGGAAAAAGCCATACACACACACAGAATCCCAACCCCCTAAAAGTGAAAATAGTATGCTTTGATCTACATTCTCCGTAGTTCTTTCTCTGGATGCAGATAGCATGTTCTATCATGAGTCTTTTGGAATTGTCTTAGATCATTGCATTGCTGAAAAGAACTAAATTAATCACAAGTTAGTTATCACACAGTGTTGCTGTTACTGTGTACAATGTTCTCCTGGTTCTGTTTACTTTACTTAGCATTAGTTCATGTAAGACTTTCCGCGTTTTTCTGAAATCCACCTGCTCATCATTTCTGCAATTGATTTTTTAACGAAGTATAGAATTTTGCATTTATTTCCATTTAAAATGTTATCATGAATGAATGATAAATAAATGAAAAAACATTCCTTAGGCATTTACTATGTGAAAAGCACTTTGCCTTTGGGGAATATAATCACAGAAAAGAAGATAAATCCTTGCTCTCAAGGAGTTTGTGTTATAATATAAAGGGGAAGACAATGCATACAGGGAAATAATGGCCTTAGAGACCCCTGTCTGGGTAACCACAGGGTCAGTGAATGAATTCCTAAGCCAGGGTGGGGAACCTGTATCTTCAAGGACATGTATGGCCTTCTAGGTCCTCCAACATGGCCCTGTGACTGAATCCAGGATTTGTTCTGTGAAGTTTGGATTTGTGGCCTCAAGGCTGCAGGTTCCCCACCCCTGACCTAGTTCAACTACCTAACTTTATCAATGAGGGAACTGAGGCCCAGATCTAAGACATATTCTTCTGTGCCACCCCTACCTCTTCGGTCAAAGTGACGTTTCAGAAAGTTGAGTTTGGTGTCAGGATAAAAAATGGTCTGAGATAAAAAGAGACTGGGAGCATGGAGCCAGCCAGTTAGGAGCTAGGCTGGGCATCAGGTACTTCTGATGATGAGAATAGGAAGACTAAGAATAACAATAATATTAATAACAATACACCTTTACCTAGAGCTTTAAGTTTGGCGAAGTGATTTTCTTGATGGATTCTGGGAAAGAGGCAGTGAAAGTATCATCTCTATTTTATAGATAAGGACATTGAGGTTCACAGAGGATAAATGACTTTTACCCATATCACACAAGTGGTGAAGGGGAAATTGGAACCCCAGTTTTCCGACTACATCTAGCACTCTTTCCCATATATCATGCTATCTCTTTAATGGAAGTCCAATGTCAGACACAATGTCCTATGTCCCATTCTATGTCCCTAGGATGGTGCCTAGATAACTAACATTAAAGGTATTCTTGAGGTATTCTAAATGCCCTTTTCTCTTAAAATCAACATCGACCCTGCATGCTCCATAGAAAACATTTTATTTTATTTTATTTATTTATTTATTTTGCTTTTTGGAGGGCAATTGGGGTTAAGTAACTTGCCCAAGGTCACACAGCTAGGTTTTTGTTTGTGTGTGTGTTAAGTGTCTGAGGCCGGATCTGAACTCAGGTCCTTCTGACTCCAGGGCCGGCGCTCTACTCACTGCGCCACCTAGCCGCCCCCATTTTATTTTTAATGCAAGACAATCAGTTCATCAAAACACACTAGAAAAACCACTGCTTTCCCCAACACATGACTTTAATTTCTGTCCTCATCCCTCAAATGTTTTTTTACAATCTGTGCTCATCAGTTCCTCAAGATTCCTCTTCTCCAGGAAGTGTTTCCAAATTAAACTTGCTGAGCTCTGATTGATCTCCCTTTTATTTTATATTATTTCAACATTTATGTATTCATGGAATTTAGAGCTGGGAAGCAATTCAGGTACCATCCAATCCGATATACAGGGCAGCTAGTGGATAGAGTGCTGGGCCTGGAGTCAGGAAGACTCATCCTTCTGAGTTCAAATCTGGCCTCAGATACTTACTAGTTGTGTGACCTTGGGCAAATCACTTAACCCTGTTTACCTCAGTTTCCTCTTCTGTAAAATGAGCTGGAGAAGGAAATAGCAAAAACACTCAAGTATCTTTGCCCAAAAAACCCTAAATTGGGTCACAAAGAGTGAAACATTACTGTACAACAACAACAACAACAATATACTGTACTCATTTTATAAATGAGGAAATTGAGTTTCAGAGAGAGTAAATGACTAGCTTAGTACATCATACAGCTACTAGTAGTAAATATCACAATCAGGATTTGAACCTAAGCCTTCTGACTCTACATTTAATGCTTATGGGGTAACAGGCTTTAGAGCATGAAGGATACCTAGAAGCCATTTAGTCTAACTTTCAATATTTTTCCTTCCTTTAAAATAAATACATTTCACTTCTTTATCTCAAAAATGAAGAAATTGAGGCCTTGGAGAGAAATGACTTACCTCAAAGTGGTAAACTGAGATTTAAATTCAGTTCTTCTAATTCCAAATCCAGTGCTCTTTTCACTACTCTACATTGCTTCCTTTTCACTTTGTATCCCATTATTTTGTATTTAGAAAAGTCAGTATGGAGTGGAATTGATTGTGTTCTCAAAGCCTGTATCCATGGAAGGCAGTTTCTGGTAGGTCCTAACGAGCGGAAAAATTTTGAGTCTCTAGGTCCATCCAGAACACTATTTCCAGTTTGAGGATTAATCTAAGTAAGATTGGAGATGCTCATTACCAACTAGTTGACTATCAGGCTTATGAAATGTTTTGGCTATGGCAACTGCTGAAACTATGACCTAAGGTGTAGTGGCCAGACCAGCAACATCACAAGATTTTTTAAAGAAGTCTTTCTTCCTTCCATATTCTTTCTTTCTTCTTTCCTTTTTCTTCCTTCCTTCCTCTCATTCTCTCTTTCCCTATCTACTCTGTCTTTCCTTTTCTCTCTCTTTTTCTTTCTCCTCTTTCCCCTCCTTTCTTTTTCTTTCTCTTTTGCTTTCTCTCTCCTTCCTTCCTTCCTACCTTCCTTCCATTCCTTCTTTCTTTTTCAGACTAAACCTGTGATTTTACTCATGTAGGGAATTCCTGGTGAGGAGCTACCTCCACCAATGCAGATTAACACTGCCTCTGTGATCTAGAGTCTTAGAGAGGTACCTGGGAGCACTAAGAGATTAAGTGACTTACCCAGGGTCATATAGCTAGTAAGGGTCAAAGGAGTCATTCCAACTCCAAGGCCATCTCTCTCTATACACTATTCCACACTACTCACTGAAGTACATTACTTTGTAAGTATCTTCAAAATAAAATGGGGCGGGAGGGTGGGAGGCATATTTTATATTCACTAAGCAGATTGCATATTGTCCCAGAATAGAGATAGTGTTGCTTAATTCATTTTTGTTCCCAACACAGTATCTAGGGAATTTACTGGACACAGAACACATGCTCAACAAATATGAGTTTATTACTTTTTTTTCAGTTTTATTTTAATCCTGCTAACCTTTCTTTGCACATTTAAACTAGAAGGAAAAGGCTCCTTTTCCCCTTCAGTAATGCTGCTGTTATCTGATAGCCTTGTGAACACTCCCATAAAATAATAATTTTTATCTAACATTTAACTGTTCAAATACTCTATAAAAAGGAAAAGAGAAGCTAATCCCAGAACCAGATAAACAATACACACAATGACAATAACAATGTAAACAGCAAGAAAAGCAACATCAAAAAGAAACCGAATGCCACCTAATTACAGTGATCAAACCTGGTTCTGAAGAAGAAATATACAGATGTACCTTACTCCTTTCTTTGTGGTGGTGGGTGGGGCTATGGGTATGGAACTCTGCCTATAACTGTTGGACTTAGCTGATGTGTTGGTTAATTTTGCTGAAGTGTTCTTCTTTGCTATAGAGAATCTCTGGGAGGGTGAGGAAGGAGGGATATATTGGAAAACAAAGGTAGTGCAAAACCAAAAGATATCAATATTTCTTTTTCAAAGAGGAATTAGTTCTGAGTAGCAATACTGAATGCCAAAGAGAATGTAATTAAAAGCAGATACCTCTGGGAGAAAAACACATCTGTGACTGCTAGACTTCAGAAAGCTCTCTGACAGGAACTCTGGGAACCGGTTCAAATTTCCCAGACAGAACATTTCTTGCATATATTATTTGTTGTTATATTGTTTCGGTTGTAACTTCCCAATGAAAACAATAATCTTAAGGACAGGAAGGAAACATCCTAAAATCTTGAGGCAAGAAGAAACGATCTCATCCAGCTCCGGTGCTATTGCCCGGACATCACTTAAATCATCTCAAATGACTGGAACTAATGTTAGCTCCCAAGATCTCCCCAGGATGAGACTCCAGAGTCCCTTTTTTCCACCATCTCAATTGCTTGTCATTTGCGTTGTTTCAAAGACCAAGTACCACAAACAACATAATACTCACATCAGAGTTGAGCAAGCCTCCTCTGAAAAGAAAACCACCACCCAGTCCTCTGCATCAGATTCTCCTCTGGCTACCATCCAATTTCTTCAAAGACCTGTAGCCGAAGAAGGAAGGGAGGGAAAGGGTAGGAAATCTTTATAAGTGTGAAGGTTAAGGTCTCTCACATAGTGTGGAAGTGGATGTTCATACTCCTATAAGGCTTTAGACAAAGATTTACTGAAAAAAACCCCACAACTTAAAACTCAGAACTGCCCCTTTACCACCAGACCCAGCCTACTTTTCATTTCACTTTCATATTGAAAGCAACTGTGCTGAGAACGCAGACAGGAAAAAAAAAGGAAGGAAGAAAAAAAAAAAGAAAGAAACAGTCCCTACCCTTAAGGAGTGTACATTCCACTGGAGGGATTCAAAGTACATAAAGAAATTTTAGAGAAGGATCAAAAGCTAACAGCTGGGGGAGTGAGATTAAGAAAGACCCTCTTGAACTTGTCCACTTCTAGTGAGTGGGCTTGCTTTTACTTCGATGGCTATGTCTGACTGCAGCCAGGTGATGAAGAAAGGTAGAACTGTGTATCATGAGACTTAAAGTTGAATCCACCCTTTGGAGGTGATCCCCCTCCTCCCGACTGACATACAGAACCACAGATTTCAAGTTGGGAGGGACCTCAGATGTCATCTAGACTCAACCCACTCATTTTAGAGTCGAGGAGATTTTCCCAAGGTCACACAGGTAGTAAAGTGGCAGCTCTGACTCCAAATCCAGAATACTTTTTCATTTTGCTATGATACTTCTCATTAGATGAGGAAATTGAAGCCCAGAAGTCACTTACCTACAGTGAGTTGGTTAATAATCTCTTATCACATGCCTACTGTGTTCCGGGCGCTATGCTAAGCACTGAGGATACAAAAAAAAAGTAAAAGATGGTCCTTGCTTTATTTACCCTTATGGTTAAAGCAAATACCTGGGTTTGAGTCTTCTTCAAAATTGGTACTCAGGAAAATGATACAATCATGAGCTTTATTTTTATGTGACACAGTAAGAAGGGAAAAAAGCATATATGTCCTATAAAAAAGCATATATATCCTATAAAAATCATATATATCCTATAAAGCGTATATATCCTATAAAAAACATATATATCCTATACAAAGCATATATATCCTATAAAATATCCATCTATATTCTAAAAAACATATGTCTGTCCCCACATATGAGAAACTCTCCCCAGCAGCAGGACAAATATATGTTTTGGAGAAACACCCTCAAAATTGGGTTTAGGTGGTAAGATTATATATCGTAAGAATGGACTTGGTTAAGAACCAGCAATCAGAGTCAGATGTAGGAGAGGGCATTCCTAATCAGACCCAAATGTAGTAGAAAATTTCTTGGGGTCTCTTATCAATACCAGGTTTGAGTGAAGGTCTAATAGGGAGGATTTCTTTATCAAACCAGTGGGAGGATCTAACATTAACCAAGGCAGCAGAAAGAAAATGATTCAAGGCCCCTGCAGCAGGTCAAGAGTTTGTGCCATCAAAAGCTTCAAATCTTTTCTGCCCAACAGAGGTAACAGTGGAAAAGTACAGCTAAACTGTTTTTGCCTTTATGGGCACTAGGATCACTTAGCCTAAATACTCCATATCGGAGCCCTATCATAATAAGACATTAGACTATAATTATAGCATCAAACCACAAAAAAGTTTATAATTATTATAGTTCTTGCCTTCAAGGAGCTTACAGTCAAATGCAGGAGATGATACAATGACAACTATTTACAAATAAGATATATACAAGATATATTGTAGATAATCAAGAGACAGAAGTCACTAACATTAAGGGGGGCTGAAAAAGGCTTCTTGTAGCAGATACAGGTCATAGAGGTAGTAGGTAGTGAACTCAGGATTTGAACTCAGATCCTCTGCCTTCAAATCCTGCACCCATCTAATATACCATATCATTTCTCATATTGTAGTTTATAGACCCTTTAAAAAAAAAGATTTTTTTGTGTGTGTGTTTTAGAGGGGGGGAGGTAGGACAATTGAGGTTAAGTGACTTGCCCAAGGTCACACAGCTAGTTTGTGTGTGTGTGTGTGTGTGTGTGTGTGTGTGTGTGTGTGTTAAGTATCTGAGGCCAGATTTGAACTCAGGTCCTCCTGACTCCAGGGCTGGTGCTCTATTCACTGTGCCACCTAGCCACCCCCGTTTATACACTCAACCTCCTTGATGGGGTAGAATATAGAGGTAGGACCCCAAATAAGCAAGTATGCTTCATTTCATCAATCATGTTGCCTTTCATCTTACATATTAATCTTTTATAAGCTTGTCTCTAAGACTCCTATCTCCTCTCCCTGTTCATCACTTCACTCTTGGCAAACTCCTCCTTCCCCAGCTTTTATATATGTTTTTATTCCCTTTCTCTTCTCTCAGTCCTCTATTTCCTTCCATCCTGCTTCCATCTTTGCCTCATTCCTTCCCTTCCTGAGAAGCAGTGCATTCATTGAAGCAAGAAAGAGCCCTACACACACACACACACACACACACACACACACACACACACACACACGGACAGATAGAGAGATACAGAGACACAGAGAGACAGAGACACACACACAGAGACAGAGTAACAGAGAGAGGACCTGTGCTTGAATCCCTGATATATTTATCACCCGAGTGACAATGGTGAAGTCACTTCATTTCTCTCTTCATAGTTTCTTCATCTGTAAAATGGGCACTTTGACTAAATAATCTTGAAAATCCCTTCCATCTCTAATGTTATGACATGACATCATAGCTCAGGTACATTTTAGGAGGATTTTCTTCTTCTCTAGTCTCATAGCTCCCACCCAGAAACTCTGAGTCACTGTATATATAGTATCCCTCTACTCTACTATACTATCCCAGCATTCTTGTTTGTCCTCAGTTTCTGAAGAGGACCAGTGATGTCATGGGGTGATGTCTTAACTTGTGCATGAATTGTATTTAAGTGAGGTAGAGTTGCACAAAATCATCAGCCTCACTCTCTCTTCCAGGGTCGACAAAGTCCAGTGGCAGGACAAAGGTCAAGACAACTGGCAATGGCCCAGGATACAGTGACTTGGTGACTTCAATGTCTGACCAAACTCTCACCATTCCATGGTGCCTGCTTTAGCTGCCTTCCTGGCATCAGAACACATTGTTTTCATCTGCCCAGTCTATTAGAAGTCTTTGCATACTTGGGATAGACATTCTTTTAACTCACTGATGGGTTTGAGGCCTGTTTGTTACCTTCAACCTGGTTTAGCCCATTTACTAAGATGGTTTTTAAGGGGTGGCTAAGTGGAGCAGTGAATAGAGCACCCGCCCTGAAGTCAGGAGGACCTGAGTTCAAATTTGGTGTCAGACGCTTATCAGACGCTTAACACTTACTAGCCGTGTGGCTTTGGGCAAATTACTTAATCCCAATGGCCCAGCCTTCCCCCCTCCAAAAAGAAAAAAAAAGATATTTTTTTACCAGGGTGTGGCTGCTGAGTATACTACAGCTTCTTGGAGTTACTAGTAAGAGTTATACCAAAGGTGAATGAATAACCCTGAAAAGGGCTTGACAGGCCCTCACACCAGAGGTGCCCTAAATACCCCCATATACTGCAGTCTCTCCTGGTACACTGAGACTGACTCCATTCTTAAGTATACATTAAGAATGTTATGGAATAAGGAAAACAAAAAAGAAGGGCCTTTATAGTCCAAGGATGCAAGTAAATCCCCCAAGTCCCTTGTAGTCTGGAAAATTAGGTCTGCTTTTGGTGGAGTTTCCTTCCTCAATATGTCCTTTCTTGACTTGGCAACACCCTGTTGCTCCTTTGGGGTAACATTTCTCCCCTTTGATGGCCACACACACACACACACACACACACACACACACACATGTCCCTGCCCAACCTTCCTGCCAGTTTCCATGGTTTTATAGCATAGTCAATCCATCAGTTTCTCAAGCCAGGCTGGGGACAATCTTTTAGTATACTCCAATTATTCTATACTCTGCTCAAGTTCCATTTTGGGGGAGGGGGAAGGGAATCAACCCCTCCAGGGTTGTCTTTTCTCATTATTTTTCACCATTCTTTACAGAGGATCTTTTCCCTTTCCCCATCTTTTTTGGCTTCTCCCAATTAGCAGTCCCACTCATCACTATTCATAGACTTTTGAGTCAACAAATTTAATTTTTTCTGAGTTATTCAAACTGGAGAAGGAAAGGAGAAGGGCAGACAGCCCAGCATTTGCTGGATCCTCAGAATTAGACTGTATTTCCAGGAGTTCTCTAGACTTGTTATCTACACTTAATTGTATTTTTATTTTGTTAAACATTTCTTGGTTATATTTTAATCTGGTTCTTACCCACTCAAGAGTGTTAAGGTCTTGCATGAAGTCCACTTGACACTTCTGCTCTGGATTAGGCAGGACCCAGATAGAAGGGGACAGACTACCTAGGACAATTTCAAATTGAAGCCGGTGGAGAAAAGAAGCAAAAACAAAAGTGGGTTTGGTGTCTGACTCAGCCAGATATGGACAGTGTGACTTTGGTGCAAGCAAAATGATCTTTGAGTCTTAATTTCCATACATACATATATGCATACGTATATACATGTGTATACACACACACACATATGTATATAGTGGGTGAGGGAGGGGAATTGGATCAGATTAGATTATTCTCCAAGGTCCCTTTTAGTTCTAAATCTAATGATTCCATGACCTGGTATCCTCTAGTTTAAACTCACATTCCTGATGCTGGTACATGTATTGAATTGACCCCAGGGTTGGAGAAGCATGTGGAAGGGGCTAGCATAGTAATATCTGACCTTATTCATTCAATGAATGGCATAGATAATAAAAAATAACTGGTATTTAAATAGTATTCTAAGGTTTGAGATTTGCTCGATATACTTGAGCCTTGCAACAATCTTGTGAGATAGATATTATAGGTATTATTATTATTCCCATTTTACAGATGAGGGCACTTACTGGGGCTCAGAGATATTTTGGGTCAAGGAGTTAGTGCAGGGGTGAGGAACCTGCAGCCTTGAGGCCACATGTGGCCCTCTAGGTCCTTGGGTACAACCTTTTCACTGAGTTCAAGTTTTATAGAACAGATCCTTTCATTAAGGGGATTTGTTCTGTGAAGTTTGGATTCAGTCTAGCATTGAGGGCCACATGTGGCCTTGAGGTCACAGGCTCCCCACCCCTAAGTTAGTGGAACTGGGTTAGATTGAGTAGAACCCCTGAACTCCTACACCATCAGCCTGGGCTCTTGTGAACTAAATTTTTGTGGAATCTTGCCCTACAAGAAAGTAAGGGGGAAAAGGGTAAGGAGGGTCATGGAGGAGTATAAGAGAGGGCAGACCAGGGGAGAGATGGGGAGAAAATTTGTAAGTCAAAATCTTGTGGAAATGAATATTGAAATCTAAAAATAAATAAATTTGGGGGGAAAATTGTTGTGGAAGACATCTGTGTTTGATTGAGCTAATTTTTCCCCCAGGTGGATCAACCTGAGACCCAGCTATGGACCCTTTGGGGGAGGGGTATAGAA
Source organism: Gymnobelideus leadbeateri (assembly GCA_011680675.1). NCBI lineage: Eukaryota > Metazoa > Chordata > Mammalia > Diprotodontia > Petauridae > Gymnobelideus > Gymnobelideus leadbeateri. The sequence continues at coordinate 416,703 of WOXC01010398.1, read as the reverse complement.
AGACAGCTCAAAGACTGTAGTGAGGAGCTCCTGAAATCCTAGGGAATTTTCTGCTTTTTCCTGGGAGGGTGGGGTTTACTAAATGTGTTTTTATTAAAGGAATTCATTATATCCCTCCTCAAGCTTTTAGTGTTCCTTTGCACCAGATGTAAAAGCACAACTTGATAGGGGTTAAGTGATTTACTCATTGTCACACAACCAGGAAGTGTCAGAGACAAGGTTCAAGTTCATCATCATAGAATTATGGTTAGGATAAATTTAGAACATGAAAGAACCATAGAGGTTATCTGTCCAGCTGCCTCATTAGAGACATGAGGAAATGGTCCCACAGAGGAGGTGACTTGTCCTAGGACATCTAGAAAATGTGTCAGAGCAAAGATTTGGACCCAGATTCTCTGATTCTATCCATTTTTCTTCTGTAGCAAACCTTGCTCACGGGTCTTCCTGACTCCCAACCTAGCCCACTACCTCCTGCCCTAGAATGTGTCCTTGTCAGGTCCTTACTCTCCAGGGTGGCAAGGCTACATTGGCCTATTGGCCATTCCATGTCCCATGGAGCACCCTCAGGGTTGCTGTTCTGGTTTAGGACCATGTTGAGGCTTTTTCCTTAGAGGAGAAAGGTATGAGTCCAGTAGTGATTTCTCTTGATGTTAAGCCAGAAAAAAAAAGTTTCACAAGGACAAGAAAATGCTAAGATAGAAAGAGAAGGTGAAAGTATCTGCTTTAACTTATTTCTTAATTTATGCTTCTCTTAACACAGGATTAAAATCTCACCTTTTGAGTGAATGATTTCTTTGACTTAAGAAGACTTCTTTGGTCTTCAAGAGTTCCCTATTAAAAATGCAAAAAGGGGGCAGCTAGGTGGCACAGTGAACACAGCACCAGCCCTGGAGTCAGAAGGACCTGAGTTAAAATCTGACCTCAGACACTTGGCATACTTAGTAGCTGTGTGACCTTGAGCAAGTCATTTAACCCCAATTGCCTTGCCTTCCCCCCTCCTAATTAGGCAAAAAGCCTAATTAGGGATAACTCATTAAAGTAGCCATCAACTAACAGTTACAATGCTAGCTGAGAGCATTTGGGGTAACAAGAAATGGAATTGAAGAGATTGGAGGGGTTGGAGGGCTCGGGACGAATAAGGGAAAAATTGCCAAAAGGAGAGAGGTGAAGAAAACATGCACCAAAGCCATGCTGCCCAACTTTGCCTACTTTTAAAATTCTCCAAGAACTTACTCTGCATATTAGCTTTCCCTCCCCAATTCTCCTGCAAGATGATCTGGTCTTATTATCCCCACTTTGTAGATGGGTAAACTGAAGTACTCAGATTGAATGACCTTTCCTACGTCATAGAATATGGTTTGCAGGGGTGAGGAACTATAGTGCCAATGCAATATTTACAGCCCCTACAGTCACTATAAATATAAGGACTATGACTATAAATATTCCAACATGGTGCTTGATCATAAAATATAGCAGACTCTCTAGAGAGAAAACAGAAGTAAAGCATTTATTCAGACACCAGAAAACCAAATCCCAACACCAGGAAACTGAATCCATCATAGTAACATAGAAGTTAATGCACCACAACGTAGCAGATAGTCAACATTTGCTTAAAAACCTCTAACGAGGGAGGAACCCATTCTCTGGAGATAGCCATACTTTTAGATAGCCTTAGTGATTTCAAAGCTTCTGGTTGTTTTTTCCCTTATGCCATCTTAATCTGTCTTTGGTAGCTTCTATGCAATGCATCTAGTTCTGGCCTCTGGAACCAAGCAGTACCAGTCTACCCTTCTCCATTTGCAACCCTTTAAATACTTGAAGATGGCTGTTGTATCCCCTACTGCTTATGGAATAAGAAATAGGAAAGTGCTATCACTTTCATTGATCCTCAAATGATCTATTCTCCAGTCTATTCACCATTATTCACCTGTAATGGTAATAAGAATTTGAAGATCTTCCCTGCCCCTTTTAATAGGCTTAGGTGAATTTGAAGACCTTTCCTGATTTGAAAATAAACACTGGGGGCGGCTAGGTGGCACAGTAAATAGAGCATCAGCCCTGGAGTCAGGAGAACCTGAGTTCAAATCCTGCCTCAGACACTTAACATGTACTAGCTGTGTGACCTTGGGCAAGTCACTTACCTCCAACTGTCCTGCCTTCTCCCCTACAAAAAGCCCCTCCCCGAAAAGAAAATAAACTCTGCCCCCTAATAGTCTGAATGTGGTCACATGGAGCCTCTGGTGGGAGGCTTGTTTTTCAGGAAGGCACAACTTTTGTTACCTTGTAGTCAAGTGGGTCATGTGATGTTCTCTGATCCTGGAGAAATCTGTATAAACCCTGATATGAGGTTTTGCTTTGAGGCTCACTTTGGGAAGAGTTGTGTGATTTGGCCAGATGGGACTCTGGGCAGCTGTTGACCCCTCCAGCTTTGAAAACCCAGATGTTGGTGCTTCTCTCTCTGGTGACTAACTATGTATGTGATGGTCAGACAGCTAGAAGTCCTTGTCTATTAGTCTGTTGAATTGTGTTATTTTCTCTCTCTGTATATTTATCTGCTTGTAACTTCTGTTTGCATTCTCTGAAGTTCAGGGTGCTGACTTTTTCCCCTGAACTAGGTAAATAATATATGTTTTATTAAAGTAAGAACTTCTTTTTGAGTTGCTTTCCTTCAGAAAAGCAGGTCAAAGAGCCTGTGCTAGCAGCCATCCTGGGTATGCTAGGGTGCTTGCTGCTACATCACCCTTTTCTGGATCAACTCCAACTTGATTATGTCTGTCCTAAAATATGAGGCCCCAAGATGAACACATTTGATCTACTATGTTCTCCCAAGATCTGGAACCTCTACCTTTCTTAATGCAGATAAGGAAGGCATGAACTTTTTTGGTTGCATTCTCACATAGTTGATTCCTATGAAATTGGTTGGTTAGTCATCAAACATTTATTAAATGATTATTCTGTGTCAGACACTATGCTAAACAGTAGAAATACACCAAGATGGTAGAGTAGAAACAGGACTTATGAGGGGCTCCTGCTCCTACCTCCTCCAATTCATGTAAAAAATGACTCAAACAAACTTTGGAGCTACAGAACCCACAAAATGACACAGAGAAGCTAACCTCCCACTGAAAACAGTCTGGCAGGCCAGCAGGAAGGGGCTAACACAGTGATCTGGGAGCCAAGCCTAGCCCTGGGTGAGCCCAAGATTTTAGCCTCAGGGTAGTCACAACCAGCCATAGGCTGGAGGGACATCAGATCACCAGCAGCTGTGGCAGTTTCCAGAATTATCAACCCATAGATGCTAAGGAGAAAGCGAGAGGTCAGTGCAGTGTGGACTTTGGAACCTGGGAGTTTGGGAGTGTGGTCAAGCCTTTGCCCCCAGGGCAAGGAGCTACTGAGGCATGGCAGCTGTCCAGCCACTGCCATTTGGCTGCTTCAGAGCTCCAGGCCTGCAGAATGTAGGGGGACCAAGCACCCAGTCTGAGGAGTAATCACTCTTGCTTTAACCTGCTTGGATCTGGATCACTGTCTGGGGTGGACGTCCTGGGGTGCATGGCCAGTGTGTCAGAGCATGTGGAGGCTTTAGAGAGGGAAGCCAACTAATAGCTCCTGCACCTCAGAAAACCCCAGTGATTTGGGACAAAGCTTCCCACTCTGGTAGCAGAGTTCTACTGTGGCAAAAAAGCTCAAAAGTCAAGTAATTGAGTGGCAACATGAGCAAGCAAAGGAAGCAAGGCAACTTTGAATTCCTTTTTTGAGGACAAAACGAATTGGGGCATAGAACAGAAGGAAGATAACAAAGTCAGAAATCCTGCATCAAAAGCTTCCCTCAAAAGAATAAGCTGCTTACAGGCCATAGAGGAGCTTAAGGATTTTGAAAACCAAATAAGAATAATGGAGGAAAATTGGGAAGAGAAATGAGAATGATGCGAGAAAATTATGAAATGAGAGTCAACAACCTAACTGAAGAAAATAACACCTTAAAAAATAGACTAACTCTAATGGCAAAAGAGGCTCAAAAAAGCCAATGAGGAGAAGAATGCCTTAAAAAGCCAAATTTACCAGATGGAAAAAGAATCTCAAAAGCTCACTGAAGAGAATCATTCCTTCAAGAATTAGATTGGAGCAAATGGAAGCTAGTGACTTTATGAGAAATCAAGATACTATTAAACAGATCTAAACAAATGAAAAAATAGAACGCAGTGTGAAATATCTCATTGGAAAAACCACTGGCCTGGAAAATAGATCCAGGAGAGATAACTTAGAAGTTGTTGGACTATCTGAAAGCCATGATCAAAAAAAGAACCTAGAAATCATCCTTCAGGAAATTCTCAAGGAAAATTGCCCTGCTTTAGAACCAGAGGGCAAAATAGAGGTTGAAAGAATCCACAGAGGGGCGACTAGGTGGCACAGTGAGTAGAGTGTTGGCCCTAGAGTCAGAAGGACCTGAGTTCGGATCCGGCCTCAGACACTTAATGTACACACAAACAAAAACCTAGCCGTGTGACCTTGGGCAAGTTACTTAACCCCAATTGCCCTCCAAAAGGCAAAAAAAAACAAAACAAAAAAAAAAAGAAAAAAAAGAAAGAAAGAATCCACAGATCACCTCTTGAAAAAGATCCCAAAAAGAAAACTCCTAGGCATGTTATAGCCAGGTTCTGGAGTTCCCAGATGAAGGAGAAAATATTACAAGCAACCAAGAAGAAACAATTTTAATATTGTGGAAACACAATCAGGATAACACAGGATCTGGCAGCTTTTACACTGAAGGATTGAAGGGCTGGGAATATGATATTCTGGAGGTCAAAGGAACTGGGATTAAAACCAAGAATCACCTACCCAGCAAAACTGAGTATCATGTTTCAGGGGAAAATATGGTCATTCAGTGAAATAGAGGACTTTCAAGCATGCTTAAGGAAAAAAACAGAATTGAATAGAAAATTTGACATTCAGATACAAGAAGCAAGAGAAGGTAAAGAGGGAAAAGAAATCATAAGGAACTTATCAAAGTTGAACTATTTACATCTCTACATGGAAAAATGATAATTGTAACTGATGAAACTTTTCTCAGTATGAAAATAGTTGAAGGGAATAGAAATGTGTGTGTGTGTGTGTGTGTGTGTGTGTGTATATATATATATATATGTGTGTGTGTGTGTGTGTGTGTGTGTGTGTGTGTGTATGTCTGTATAGGAGGGTATATGGGCATATAAATACTTATGTGAGCGTGTATATATATATATGTGTACAGGTATACATAGACAGAGGGCACATGACCAATTGAATAGGAAGGGATGATATTTAAAAGATGAAAGTAAGAGATGAGAGAGGAATATAATGAGAGGAGATGGGGAGAGATAGAATGGGGTAAATTATGTCATATAGAAGAGGCAAGGGAAAACTGTTACAATGGAGGGGAAGAACAGAAATGTAAAAGGGAATGAGTCAACCTTACTCTCATTGAATTGGGCTTAGGGAAGGAATGACATACACACCAAATAGGGTATCTTACCCTACAGAAGAGTTGGGGGGAAGGGGATAAGAGGGGGGATAATGGAAGGGAGGGCAGACTGGAGGGGAGGGAAGTTGGAAGCACCCACTTTTGAAAAGGGACAGGATCAAAGTAGAGAATAGAATTAGTGGCGGGTGGGATAGGATGGAGGGAAATATAGTCAGTCTTTCACAATATATCCACTATGGAAATGTTATGCATAACTACATATGTACAACCTATATTGAATTGTTTATCTTCCCAGTAAGGGTGAGTGATGATGGAGGTAGGGAAAGAATTTGGAATTCAAAGGTTTAAAATCAAATGTTTAAAATATATTATTATTATTATTATTTTACATGCAACTGGGAAATAAGATGTACAGGCACTAAAGCATAGAGATCCACTGTGCCCTACTGGAAAGTCGGAGGAGGTATGGGAGAAGATACAGGAGAGAGCAGATTGGAGGCAGGCATATTCAGTGGGATCACTATTTTGGGGTGGTGGTTAGGGGAAAAATGGGGAGAAAATTTGTAACTCAAAATCTTGCTGAAATGAATGATGTAAACTAAAAAATAAAATATAAATATCCAGTAGAAGTACATAGAAAGGTGAAAACAGTCCCTGCCCTTGGGAGCTTAACATTCTAATGGGGGAGACAATTTGAAAATAATAGTATATGTACAAAATGTATACAGAGTAGATGGAAGATATATGTATGTTTGTATGTATATATATATGCAGCTATGTATGTATGTCCTATGCATATGTATATTATATGTGCATATGCCACACATATGTATGTTATATGTGTATGTGATGGAATCCTAATCAAGCTGTCCCCACCCCCAATATTTTAACTTCATTATAGGCGTGGCTCTAATGAACAGCAGGCCCACTGCACCTACTTACCCCTCCCCCACCCAATGTCCTAACTTCTTCATATATGCCTCACTGCTCACTGGAACAACAGGTGTATTCCTGGACTCTTAGTTCCCACAGAAACAGCAGGTGTGTCCATATGATGGGAACCTAGCTACTGCCTCTACCTGGTCACTGCCCCCCAGACCCATTCCTACAGAAATAGGTGTGTTATTGTATTCAGTCACAATCACATCATCCATCTAGCCCAAGACAGGACCACAATAGCTAGCCAGTTGTACTTCTTTGGATTCCAGCCAAGTTCTGGAAGTAGAAAGACAAATGGACAAAGGGAGAAAGGGGAAATTTCTCCCCTAAGATCCATCTAAGAGGGGCGGCTAGGTGGCGCAGTGAGTAGAGCATCGGCCCTGGAGTCAGAAGGACCTGAGTTTGGATCCGGCCTCAGACACTTAACGCACACACAAACAAAAAAACCTAGCCGTGTGACCTTGGGCAAGTTACTTAATCCCAATTGCCCTCCAAAAAAGCAAAAAAAAAAAAAAAAGATCCATCTAAGAGAAAAGGGGTTACTTCACTGGTCAAAGAGAGGCAGATTTCAAAGCTGCACTTTGGAATAGGGCTAGCATTTAACTCTTTCTTGGTTCACAGAAGGAAAACTGTATAAAATCATTGGGAATATAGATCCAGGAAATTGAATTCTTCTGGTTAGTATTTAGCACTAAGATAAATTGGGAAAATGAATAGATCTGAAAAAGAGATGTCTCGGATATGACACTTTTGAAATCTCCAGTACCAGGAAAAGGGGGCCAAGCACCACTGGATCTTTTCCAGGGTCCCATTCACCTGGACTAGAAGGTTCAAAGCTCTCATTTTCAAAGAAGTTTTTAAAGGGGTGAACACCTGAGTGAAGTTTACTTGAACAAAAGGACAAAAAAAATAAGATTCTCTTCCTTGTGGTCCCAGTTCTTCCCAGGCTAGGGACAGTGCCTTCTCCCTGTAATACTCACTCTAACCAAGCTGAGGATACTGCGAAAGGTTAGAACCATTACGATCCTTTACCCTGTCATTCTGGTTCTAAGCTAAGGCTGCAGTGAAAAGTTAGAATAATAGGGAATTTGAGTTAACCTCCCCCACTTGGTGAAAGGAACAAGGAGGGAGGCACAGCAGCTACATTGGGGTTGCACTGGCAATAGCCCGAGGTCCCAGGGCACCCTGAAGCCCACTCCTCTAAGCAGATGAATATCTTTTCTCAAAACCCCCAACTCCTTGCTCCCATACCAACCAAACCTGGAGTTTCTGCTCCAAGTTCCCTGAAGCCAAACAACCCCTATCAAGAAGCTTGTGGGTTTCTCAGGGACCATCCTCCTTATTCACCAAAACCCCCTCCTCACAATGTTTCCCTGGAGCTTTAATTCAGGTGGTGGACTCTACAACCTCCCAGCACTACCTGATCCTTAGTCTCTCCCACACAAGTAGTGGTGCCCTCTTTCTCCTTCCTTCCCAAATCGACCACCCCCACAACCAGACTCTGAAACTGTAGGGAGATGAGAAAAGGAGAGGAGAAAGTGAAGTCAGAAGTCAACAAGCCTCTGTACTTGGTAAGACCAATCTTCTATCAATAACTTTTATACGTGATTGGAAAATTCAGTTAATGTCATCTTACTGTTTTTGTTACTATTATATTTCTATATTGTAGTAAAATTCTTTCATGTTGTAAAACTTGAGCGACCATTGTGAGCCAGAAATGGTGTTAAACAAAGCAACTTTTAATCTGAATTTAGTTAAAGCTGAAAGACAGTGAAAAATTTTTCTTGTTTAAAACCAGATATGTTATTTTATTAAGTCCTGCTGACCCTGTCTTAAAGCTAAAACAAGTTGGCTCTTACTTATGAAAGTTGTAAGATTGTTAAATAAGTTATTTGGGATTATCGTTATTTTGTTAAAACCTAAAACTGATCCCACAGCAGTTCTAAGGGTAGACAGAGTACACACTCCCTATTCCCCTTCCTAGGAAGATGGTCAAGGTCACCTCCAATGTAATGCTATAGGGGGTGACTGGAGGGCACATGTGCCAGCTACCATACACTGGGATCCTAAAAATAAAACATGGGAACCTTGAAAAACATCCTGGCCAAAAAAAAGTCAGTATTGAAAATAAAGGACTTACCATGCAGAAAGTATGTAGCTTTCATCAGCCCAGAAGAGTATCATGGGGTGGGCAGGCAGATCAGCCCCTTCTTTGGGGTCCCTGTTGATTTCTCCTCATGTGTAAACTTGCCAGATCCCTAGAAACCATCTGGTGGGTAAGGTCATCAGCCCCAGGAAAAAATAAAAGCTTGTTTGGGTTATGGAGTTCCTAAACAATGAACTTGGCTTACTGAGAAATGAAATATCTCATGTCATGGTAAACATTTATTGTTTATTTTAATTCCATCAGAGTAAAAACAATTCTATCTAGCCCTAAGCTGTGATTGGTGAGACTTGCCATTTGAGGTAAAAGATGTTGGGACTGCAACTACTTTTATTTTGAGTTTGAATTTAGATATTGTCTACATTAAATCAGTATCTGAGAGAAATGCCACAATATACTCAGAGGGAGTCCTGCTACAGGTGAAGGTTTGCTTTTGGGAAAAGCTGAGAGGACAATTTTAGCCTCAGTCTAAAATGGGACCCTCCTGACTCAGTTTCCCCATTGTCTTCCTTTGAAAAGGAATGTTTTTCACCTGGCTATTCCTGAGTCTGGCTATGAGATAGAATTAAAGTGACTCTTATCTGAATTCAAACAGAGCTACACATGTTTTATGCTGTCATATCTAGCATGTCCCTGCTTTTTCCTTTTATGACAAATTTCTCTAATTAGAACAAGTGGTCAGTAAAAGATAGTTAAAGTACAATGCAGGTTTGTAAAATTTTGCTGTTCTCAATCTGAATCTGTATTCATTCCATATCCCAAACAACTGGGTAAATTAATACATGGGCTTGGCATCTGCCTAACCAAATAGTCAAGTGAAAGGTTAAATGCCTGGAATAGAACATTTTTCCGAATGACATGGGAACAATTAGACAAAGGGAAAAGAAGTTTGTGAAACAAAAGTACAAACACAATGTTAATCATTATCTCATATACTAGGGCTGAGATACATCTGAGCTACTAAAGTGTGTGTTAGATCTGAACTATTCAGCCTAAAACTATATTCTTTTCTATAGCCTAAATAATTTAGTAAAAGGGTGCTTGGCCTAGTCAACTGCCTGTTACTAGATATATCTGCATTTCTTCTTATATCTTGGGCCCTGCATATTGAATTTGCCTGACAGATTTGTGTCTCTCAGATTACAGGCCAATTCACCTACAGTTGGCAGCAAGCAGTGGATACCTGTCCATACTCACCTACCATTCCTGTGATTTATGCTCAGTTCCAGTCAACTTCTTCCTCAGGACCCACTGAGACAGGGACGGCTCTACTCCCCTTTCCAGCTTGAAGAAGCTATAGAAGCTGAGACTCTCATCCCTTCTTCCAAATGAATTTGGGTCCCAACTCTTTGAGGGGAGAATGATGGAATCCTAATAAAGCTGCCCCCACCCCCAATATTTTGACTTCATTATAGGCCTGGCCCTAGTGAACAGCAGGCCCACTGCACCTACCTACCCCTCCCCCCAATGTCCTAACTTCTTCATATATGCCTCACTGCTCACTGAAACAACAGGTGTGTCCCTGAACTCTTAGTTCCCACAGAAACAGCAGGTGTGTCCATATGATGGGAACCTAGCTACTGCCTCTACCTAGTCACTGCCCCCAGATCCATTCTCACAGAAACAGGTGTGTTATTGTATTCAGTCACAATCACATCATCCATCTAGCCCAAGACAGGACCACAATAGCTAGCCAGTTGGAGGGTAGAATGACCAGAATGTTTAACCATTAAACCATAGATGGGACCCCTCCTCCATTACCTAATCCCTTAACAAATTCCTCCTGCCTTTTTAATTGTCATTCAATATAATAACACACCTGTTTCTGTGGGAATGGGTCTAGGGGCAGTGACCAGGTAGAGGCAATAACTAGGTTCCCATCATATGGATGGTGTGTGTGTGTGTGTGTGTGTGTGTGTGTGTGTGTGTGTGTGTGTGTGTGTGTGTTTGGGAATCATCTACATAAAGATGATCATTGAGCCCATGGGAGTTAATGAGATCACCAAGCAATGTAATATAAAGGGAAAATGAAAGGTCTAGAACATAGCCTTATGGACAAGCATGGTTATCAGGCATGACACAGATGAAGATACAGAAAAAGAAACTGAAAGTGAATGAGCAGACAAACAGATAGGAGGAGGACTAGAAAAAGGAAGCATAATAAAAACTGAGCAAGGAGATGATTTATGAGAAAGCGATACAGAGGTTAGGAATGAGAATTGCGACAAAGGCCACTAGATTTGGTAATTAAGAGACAAATAGCAACTTTGGAGAGAACATTTTCTTTTGAATAGTGAGGTCAGATGCCTGATTACTGAGAATTTCAAAGAAACAGGGAGGAGAATGAAATGGAAACCCTAAACACACATGTCTTCTTTCTCTCACTCTCTCTTTCTCTTTCTTTCTTTCTTTCTTTCTTTCTTTCTTTCTTTCCCTTTCCCTTTCTTTTTCTTTCTTTCCTTTTTCCTTCCTTCCTTTCTTTTCTTTCCTTCTTTTTCTTTCTTTTCTTCTCTTCCTTCTTTCCTTTTTTTCTTCCTTCTTTTCTTTCTTTCTTTCTGCCTTTCTTTCTCTTTCTTTCTTTCTTTCTTTCTTTCTTTCTTTCTTTCTTTCTTTCTTTCTTTCTTTCTTTCTTTCTTTCTTCCTTTCTTTCTTTCTTTCTTTCTTTCTTTCTTTCTTTCTTTCTTTCTTTCTTTCTTTCTATTTAGGAGCAGACAGTGAGTTTATTTAGTGAAAGCAGAGAGCAAATAGCCCAAAGAGGACATGTGGTGGGTGTTGGAAGTAAGGATGCCGGTAACCCTGAAAATGTAGTTACTTGCTTCAGGGACAAGAGGATGATTTTCACACTGAGAAAGTTAGGAGGTTCTTTGTGGAAAGGGGAGTTTTCTCAGCCATTCAGCACCATCCAGTCTAATTCTTCATAGCTGATATAACTGTTGCTATCCTCAGGCCCTGCCACCAACGCTTCTGCTTCTTCCTCTGTCATCTTCTCCCCCAGCCCCTCTTACTGTGCCATTCCCTTCCTTATCAAACACCCAAAGCCCATCTACATGCCAGGTGTCCTGGTCCTTATTCTTTGCTACAGTCTGCAGCATTGGTAGAAAGTGTTCAAAGTCTAGCACCTTCACATTCATTTCATCACTCTTGGGATTCCCTAAGACCTTAAGCACCTCAGCATTAGTAGGGTTCTGGCCCAGGGCTCACATCATGTCCTCACACTGGCTATATAAGATCTTTCAATCCCCTGTTTGATCAAACAGCTGGAAGGCCTCCTTGAAATCTGCTGCCTAATACTACATGAAGTCATACACTTTAGTCATGTAGCTCACTTGTACTGCTGCTGCTGCTGTATCTGCACATGGCTTTCTTAAGGAGTTTATCTGAGAAAGTAGGGAGAGATATGGTATGATAGCTGGAGAGGATGGTCTGATTAAGTGATTTTTTTTGAGGATGAGGGAGAAATGGGCATATTTGTAGGCAATAGGAAAGGAGCTAGCAGATACAGAGACACTGAAGATTAGAGAGAAAAAGAAATGGTGGAGGGCAAATGACTAGAGAAAACGGGAGGCATTGAGATCAAGATTGCATATAGAAGGATCAACCATGGCAAGGAAAATAGGCAATCTCTTTATGTGAGTGAGAAGTGAAGGAGGACATAGTGGTGGAAGAATATAAGGAGGATAGAAGAGAGACCTCTTGAAGAATATTGGGTTTGCAGTCCACTAAGACCCTCAGATCTTTTTCACATAACTTGTTGTCTATTCACATCTCCCACATCCTATACTTGTAAAACTGATTCTTTAAAACCAAGTAGAAACCTAACATCTATGTCAGTTAAATTTTGTTACTCAAGCCGGCCTACCATTCTAACCTGCTTTTGTCTTTTTGGATCTTGTCTCTGTCATCAAATACGCTACCTTTTCCTTCTAGATTCATGTTATTTACAGATTCATCAATTAAGTCATCAATTCCTTCATGCATATCTTAGATTTAAAGTGTTGACTAGTACAGAGTCAAGGACAGATCATTAGATCTACTTCCAAGGTGACATCAATGCATTAATGGCTACTCTTTGTGTCTAGTCATTCAATCAGTTCTAACTTCACCTAACTGCACTATCATCTAGCTTATGCCTCTCCATATTTCTCACAAGTATGGCATGAAAGACTTTGTAAAAATTCTTTGTACCAACTGAGCCTCAGTTTCCATATCTATAAATGGACATAGCAATATTGACACTACCAAACCAGAAGGTTTGTTGTAAGGAAATCACTGTATAAACCTTAAAGCACTGGTGATTAGATGTTAGAAGTCATATTCTAGTGACAAAGAATTAGAAATTGAGGAAATGCCCATCAATTTGGGAATGGCTGAACAATTTGTGGTATATGAATGTAATAGAGTACTATTATGCTATAAGAAAAGATAAGCAGGTAGATTTCAGAAAAACCTGAAAGGACTTACATGAACTGTTGCTGAGTGAAGTGAGCAGAACCGGAAGAACATTGTACACAGTAACAGCAACATTGTACAATGATCATATGTGGTTAATTTAGCTCTTCTCAGCAATACAATAATCCAAGATGATTCCAAAAGACTCATGATGGAAAATTCTGTCTACATCCAAAGAAAGAACTATAGAGTCTGAATGCAAATCGAAGCATACTATTTTATTTTCACTTTTTTTTTTCTTTTTGGTGGCTTTTACCTTTTGTTCTATTTCTTCTTTCACAACATTACAGCTGTGGAAATACCTGATTGCACATGTATAACTTATGTGAGATTGATTACCATCTTGGAGAAGTAGGATGGGGGAAGAAAAAATTTGAAACTCAAAATTGTATAAAATGTTGTAGGGGTGGCTAGGTGGCTCAGTGAGTAAGAGCCCTGGCCCTGGAGTTGAGATGACCCGGGATAAGATCTGGCCTCAGAAAATGAGCACCCACATATAAATAATGACTGGCCGTGTAACCTTGAGCAAGTTACTTTACCCCAATTGCTTTTTAAAAAAATGAATGTTGTAAACTATCTTTACATATAATCTGAAAAAATAGAATACTATTTACAAAAAAAGAAAGAAAAGAAAAAAAGGAAGAGAAACGAAAATAAATCAGATTCAAGCCTACTACTCAAAACACAAGCAGGTAGGGGGAGCAGTGGATAGAGTTCTGGACCTAGTTTCAGGAAGACCAGAGTTCAAATTCTGCCTCAGACATTTACTTGCTGTGTGGTCCTGGATAAGTCATTTAATCTCTTTCAGCCTCAGTTTCCTCATCTGAAAAGTAGGGACATTAACAATAGCTACCTCTCAGGGTTGTCATGAGGACATAATGAGAATATTTGTAAAGTGTTTTGCAGCCTAAAAGTTCTGTATGAATGCTAGTTCTAGCTATTGTTATTATTATCATATAAAACAGAATTCAGTTTCTCTTTAACTTAAATGATACATTGATATCAACTGAATTCTCTGTCAGAATTCTTTGGAGTAGTGCACAGCATTCCCGAAGAGAAGAAAAGGCCAATAAAGAAATTAACATATTATGGAATATGCCCTTGGGTATTGCCTGGGCCTTCCTTGCCATTAATTGATAAAACCTTAAAAATTTATTTTTCCATACTAGGTACAAACATCCTCATTAATGCCCGATTAAGGATGCCTGAATCTTGACTATCTAGACATTTGAGCCCCACCCTTGGATTTGACCTTTTAAAGGGTGAGCAAGCTCAGAGGCTGAAATTGGAGTAAAAAAGAGAAATGCCCTTGAGAGAGGGATTTCAGGCAAAGATCACTTCTCTGGAAGAGAAACCTGAGCATTTGCAAGGCCCCTTGTCCTTAAAGTAATAGGGAGCCATGTGGTTTGGGAGATGGCAGCTGTCAAAGGGAGCAAACAGAGTCATGAATAGCTATTGAGTCAAGATCCCAGAGTGTGAGGACTTGACAGCAATAAAAATCAGATGAGTTCCTGAAAAAGTAGAGGGATTTGAGGGTCAGTGCTCCTAAAGAGTAAGTCCATCCTGGAACAAAGCTCCTGGAAAAAGGAAGAAGATCCCTTGAAAGTTCCCAGACCAAGTAGAAGAGCTGCCAGAACCAAGTAGGAGCCAGAGCCAAGGGGCAGCAGTGGATAGAACCATATTGCAAAAAAGCAAACCCCTAGTACTGTGATGTAGTACTGTATATGTTTGTGGGGAGGGGGAAGGGATCACTGCTTTATCAGCTCCAACTGATTTCCTCTTTGGGTGTATGGGCAACCAGATTAATTCTAAAAGGCTGGGTGACTAGATAGGCAGCTAAGTGGTACAGTCCTCAGACACTTACTATCTATGTGATCCTGGGCAAGTCACTTTACTTTTGTTTGTTTTCATTTTCTCAACTATAAAATGGGGTTCATAATAGCACTTACCTCTCAGGGTTGTTGTGAGGCTCAAAAGGAATATTTGCAAGTGCTTATTTGCCAGAGCTTGGCACATAGTAGGTACTATATAAATGCTTATTTCATTCATTTCCTTGTATATGTCCTTGGGAAAATGGGGATCACTATAGTGAGAAGGGTCAACTGTCTCATGACCCTAAAGATTTGCCTCTCATAAAGGCACCTAAGCCCTTAGGGAAGTGTTATTGGTTCAGAGGATTATGGAAGTTCCTGGGGATGGTGAAAACTCACTGAAAGGAGAATTGTCTTGATTGTTTATGGTCTGTGGTATGAGTTGACTGTTTTCTACTTTTTGTCTGGTTATATAAAACCTGTCCTAAATTACATATGTTGTAAGCCTGCGTGCTTTCATGAATGTTATGAGCCCTTTCATAATTTTCCTTAGAAATGAGTTAAATCCCCTGATGTTATTTATGGAAGTGATCCCCTTCCATGAGTTAAATCCCCTGATGTTCCCATGAGAAATCCCAGATGGGGGCACAAACCAAAGACAATGATTTGTGAGATACTCGCAGTAATGAACCCAAATTACGTAAATATGCAATTGTGGTTTGGATCTATGGTTTACCCATATATTGTTCCTTATATATGGTTCCTTATTTCTCATGCCAATAAGGAAACTAGCATATAGTTTTCTTATCACTTTCAGTCATTATGTAAAGTATCAGTACTTCCCAAGGAGAACAGAAGATTTAAAAAAAAAAAAAAAAAAAAACGAGGGATTTCAGAAGTTATCATCTCTAAGCCTGTTATTTTTTATAGCTGAGAAAACTAAGAACCAAATAAGATAAAATTGCTTGTGCGTTACATAATAAGTCAACCTCTCCTTGGTATAGGGATACATGCATCATAAACCTTTGCTTTAACAGTCAATAGTAAATTTGTACCTATTTTTCATCGTATGTTTTACATGGTGTCCTTATAGTCAAATTACTCAATATATTGGGCATCACAATACAACTGGAAGGATACAGAAAGGCATGACATTGTGAAGATTTTGGAATTCAAGGGCAGCTACAGGTGGTTTGGAAAGTTCAAGAACCAGTGAGTCTCTGATGTCAGGCAAATATGCTTTAGTAGCCACTGAGTCTACAGTTCACACCCAAGGAATGGCAAAACTCCAGAACCCAAACTAACTGCTCCCAAATCACATGAAGAAGTTAACAATCCTGTGGAGATCAATGAGTGAGACAGTTCTTCTGTTCTGTCATCTTTGATACCCCACTTCCCATCACTAAATTTTTCTCCCTTCAGTAAGTGCTATCAGCTAACACTTATAACAGATATGTTAGTTATATATGACAGCACTATCAGCTAACAGTTACATTAGCTAACAAGTACATATCTGAGTATATTTGGTCAAGAAAGAATGACTTGTTTGGGTGGTCTAGGAACATATCATGTTTTTTTTCCAATTAAAATGAACAGACCTCAGGTTATCGTTATGTTTTGTTTTGTTGTTGTTGTTGTTCTTGTTCTTGTTTTTTTTTGTCAACAACAGTTTTGCTCAATAGATTTTGTCCACATAGTGAAAGATGCTTAATTAGCTCCATGAACCTTATCCCTTAAACAAGCATTCTTAACCTTTTTTGTGTCATGGACCCTTTTGTTAATCTGGTGAAGTTTACAGATCCCTTCTCAGAATAATGTTTTTTTTTTAATTAATTTTTAAAAATTTTCCCCAGATTATTAAATTATTTATTTTTAGTTTTGAACAATCACTTCCATAAATTTTAAATTTTCTACTCCTCCCTCCCCCCTCCTTCCCTCAAACAGTTTGCAATCTGATATGGGCTCTACACATACTTTCCTATTAAACACATTTTCACATTAGTCATGTTGCATGGAAGAATTATAGAATTATAACAAATGGGAAAAACCATAGAAAAACAAAAAACAAACAAAATAAAACAAAATAAAAAAAGAAAATAGTCTGCTTCATTCTGCATTCCAACTCCATAGTTCTTTCTCTGGATGTGACTGGCATTTTCTATGACATATCCTTTGAAATAGTTTTAGGTCCTTGCATTGCTGAGAAGGGCTAAGTTTATAAAAATCAGTCCTTGCACTCTATGGCTGTTACTGTGTACAATGTTCCCCTGGTTTTTCTCCCCTCACTCAGCATCAGAATAATGTTTTTAAATATATAAAAAATACATTGTGGGTGGCTAGGTAGTGCAGTGAATAGAGCACTGGCCCTGGAGTCAGGAGGACTTGAGTTCAAATCCAGCCTCAGATACAGTTAACACTTACTAGCCGTGTGACCTTGGGCAAGTCACTTAACCCCAATTATATTGCTTTCCTCCCTCCAAAAAGTAAAAAAAAAAATTACATTGGATTACAAAGGAAATCAATTATAGAGAAATACAGTTATCAATGTTTACTGAAAAAAAAAGTTCGTGGACTCTAGGTTAAGAGCCCTGCTTGCTCTAAGAGACTCAACAAGAGAAAGCAACATTTTTCTAGGGAATTGTACTCAACTTGCTGGGCAACTAACTAAAAATATTTTAAGTCCCCAGGGCTCAGTTTTCTCATTTGTAATTGGACTGGTGGGGAGGAGGGGGCAATGTGGAGTTGGTTGGCTTAGATGGTCTCTGATTTCCCTTCTAGCTCTAAATATATGATTTTATGATTTTACTTTTGACTCAGATCTAGTTATTGAGAAGCAGGAATAATAATTTCACTTTAATAGTAGACAATATATCCATATCATCCTCCTGATCTGTACATACCCCCCCAAGATAAAGGAAATTAAGTCATGCACACATTGCCATACAAAATGCTTACAAACTTTCTCTTAATATTGTTTTTCGAGAATATTACTACTAGTTGAAATCAAGGTCATGAATTGGACAGGTAGCATTGCCTAGCTGAGAAAGAACTGACATTGAAGCCAGGAGGATCTGGGCTCTAGGCCTACACATCCTGGTTAGGTGACCCTGGACAAGTCACTTACCTCTTAGCAAATGTTTATATGGTGCTTTAAGGTTTGCAGAGAGCTTTACAAATATTATCCCAACTTATCCTCACAACAACCCCAGGATATAGATGTTATTCCTATCCCCATTTTACAGATGTGGAAACTGAGGCAGGCAGAAGGGAAGTAACTTGCCCAGAGTCAAACACTGACTAAGTGTCTGTGGTTGGATTTGAACTTGTGCCTTTCTAATTCTAGGTCCAATGCTCCATCCATGGTGCCACCTATCTGCCTCTACCACAAAAGTCAGAATTAAAATACAGAAGACTCATAAATGTATATTAATAAACATTTAAAACATAAGGCCATGGCATATTGTGTTCTTCCAAAGGGTAATGACAACTTTGTAGGACTGCTAAACAGATTATTTCAGATTCACTGGGTATATAATTTGGGTGTGTACTGTCTGAACAACTCATAAAGCCTAGATCACTTGGCTAGACAGCCTTGTTTTTTCATCCTTTTAGCTGTGGAATCCTTCTGGCAGCTGTTGCAGACATTCCCTCCTATGGGGTGGCCAGCCCCCAACTCAAGAATTTCCAACCTCTCCAACTCAGGATGTTACTGATAGGGCAGAAAATGTCTTTTTCTCAGCATCACTGTTTCTTATTCTAGGCTCAGTAAGAAAACAAAACATAAGAGGCTATCAAGGATTTTAAGTCCAATTCAAGGCTCATCTAAGCAAACATATACTCTCACAGCCATGGTGCCCATACCCTCCATAACACTGGGGTGGGGAGGGGAGATAAATGCTCTTACTCACTGCCCTCCCCATCCCCCTTTGGAAGTCTAAGGGAAAGATGACATTCACTGCCTTGTAATAAAGAGCTCAGAAGCCATTTTCCTTTTTCCTTATATAGCTTACTGAGTGGGCAAATGCTTCCTGACTCTTTCTGATCATCTTCAATATACCATTCATGGGGCCACACAGGAAACAAACTGGAGCTGCTGGTCACAAATGTTCTTTATTTTTTTAAAATGTTCTTTATTTAGCAAGGGGTTCAGAGAATGTGGCCCACAAAAGGGTTCAGAGAGTATTCTGAGCCTCCTCACTCCTATTATACCCCTTCAAATATACCTATAGACATATTTATATGTATGAGTCTACCTACATTTAACATATATGTATGTGTAGATTATACACACATACTCATGCATATATGTATATGTTATTTAGATCATTTTTATACCATATATGTATGTGTACACATATATATATATACCCAGCACATGTATATGCATAAAGAAAGAGCGGGGTGTAGCTTGGTGGCCTGGTGGATAAAGCTCCGGGCCTAGAGTTAGGAAAATCTAAATTCAAATAAATTGAAATATAGCCTCAGAAACTTATGAACTTGTGATGTGTGATGTGTGTGACCCTGGACAAGTCACTTAACCCTGTTTGTCTCAGAAGGAACACTTGTGCTCAACAATTAGACTTGTCTAAAACTGTGATGGTCTGCCTTCTGATACAGTAGTTTCCCTCTCACAACTCATTATCTTTGCTCTAAAACCTATTCCTCCTCCAAACTTCCCAGTTTCTCTTGAGGGCACCAACCCTCAGCAACCTCAGAGTCATTGATTCTCCCCTCTCCCTCACCACCCATATCCAATCAGTTGCCAAATCTTGTTGATTCTATACCTTGGCCACATTTCTCACATCCTTCTTGTTCTCTTCATTATCCTAGCTCAGGTCCTCATCACCTGTTTTCTAAACTAATGACTTCCCCCATTCATTTTCTTCCTTCTAGTCTTGCCCTTCTCCAATTTATTTTCCACTGAGTTGTCAAAATAACTTCCCAAGTTCCCAAGTCTACCCTTGTCACTCACTCCCTTGAATATTTTCGGGAGCTTCTTATTGACTTTGAAGATAGGATACAAATTTGCACTCTCTGGTTCCCTCAGACCTTTTCAGACTTATTTCATGTTATTTCCCTCCTTGTACTCTTCACTCTAGTTGAACTGGCTGTAGCAGCAAGCACCCTGATATATCCAGGGTGGCTGCCAACACAGGTTCTTAGATCTGCTTTTCTAAAGGAAAGCAACTCAAAATGGGTTAACAAGCTTGCTTTAATAAAACATATGTCGTTTACCTAGTTCAGGGGGAAAAGGTCTTCAGAGAATACAAACAAGTTACAAGCAGATAACAATCAGACAGAGAAACATCAGCAGACAGGCTTCCAACTGTCTGACCCTTACATCCATACCTAGTCAGTTACCAGAGAAGGAAGCACCAATATCTGGGTTTTCAAAGCCAGAGGCTCAATGGCTGCCCAGAGTCTCATCTGGTCAAATCATACAACTCTTCTCAAAGTGATCCCAAAACCAACATCTCACATCATGGTATATACAGACTTCTCCTGGATCAGAGAATGTCACAGCCTTCTTGACCCACTGCCCAATCACAAAGCAACAAGGTGTGGGCATTCCTGAAAAACAAGCCTCCCGACACAGGCTCCCTGTGACCACATTCAGCCTATTAGGGGGCAGAGTATATTTTCAAATCTGGGAAGGTTCTCAGAGTCACTTAAGCCTATCAAAGGGCCTAGGGGCAGGGAAGATCTTAAGATTCCCATGCCCATAACACTGGCTTACCAGCTGTTCCCTGATCTTAGCATTTCATCTTTACCCATTGTGCTGTGGCATAGACTTTCTTCCATATCTAGGATGCTCATCCTCCTCATCTTAGGCCTTTGAAATCCTTAGCTTTCTTCAAAGGGGAACCCTTTCTTTACCCTCTCCTTTCTTTAATTACCTTATGTTTATTTAACTGTATTCCCATTATGTCCCTCAGTAATCTGTATGCTCTTTGGGGTCAGACTCTTATCTTTGCATCTTCACTGCCTAACATTAATAAATGATTGTCCATTGGAATTGAGTTGGATGCCAGACCTGGAATCAAGCAAGATACTTGAGTTCTGGCTACGATACTTAACAAATGTGCCACCATGGGCAGATTGTTTAGCCTGTCTATGCATCTAAGAGGCATATTAACCCATAAAATGATCATCATATTTCTACACATGGCTAATGTAGAAAAAGTGTTTCGTAAACCTAAACGGATATATCTAAGTGTGGTTTAGTAATAAATAGTTATAGCCTCTGTACTAGCCAGCACCATGCCCTTATAAACTTGAATGGATGTTCATAAGGTTATTTTTTGGCAAAATATGGTTTGGACTTCTACCCCAGTGTGAAAATGGGGACCTCTAAGTTTATAGATGGGCTTACACTCAGGTCTAATTACTCAGTTTTTACCATGCTAAGAGAAATGTAGATAAGCAACTGCATAATCAAATTGATCTATGACCATTTTGATTGTTCCTTTTGACAGTGTCAATAACAAGACATTGATACCTGCTATACAACTTTTATGCATTTCCTCCCATAAGTCTGACTGTTTTATTTTTGTGCTTCCAGGGCCTAGGCCTCAGAAAAAAAGAGAAAGAGAGAAAACACACACACACACACACACACACACACACACACACACACACACACACACACACACACAAACTGAGATGCAGAGAGAGACAGAGAGAAAGAAGGAAGAAGAGAAGGAGGAGGTGGAGGAGGAGGGAAATAGGAACACAGAAGTAAGCCAGACAATCTCTACCTTCAAGGAGCTTACATTCCAGTAGGGGAAGACAACACAAAGAGGGGAACTAGAAAGTGAGGGAAGGTGATAGGGGAGATTTCAAGACTGAATGACTGTGACTAGGAGAATTGTGTTCTCAGTAACAGAAAGAGAGAAATAAATAATGCCTCCACTCTGATTCTAGCAAATTTGTATCTAAGAATAAGTCAACCAGCTTTTTCCCCTCAGCATTCTATGTACAATAGGCAAAGTGTAAATTTAAATACTGCTTCAGAAGGCCATGACTATGAGCATGAGAACTGAGTTAAAAAGCAATTGGTTATTCATAGCAACATTTCTTGCAAAAGCAAAAAAACAGGAACAAAATGGGCTCCCACTAGTGGGGGAATGACTGATCATGCCATGGCATATGAATATAATGGAATACAATTGTGCCATAAGAATATAAGGAATTCAGAGAAATATGGGGAGACTTCTATGATCAACTGCAGGGGGAAAAAAGAAAAAGAAGAACCAGGAGAATAATGTTTGTGAGGCCTACAATAATGTCAGTAGAGGCCACACTAAAGGGCAGTTGAACTTAGAATAAAGGCTAAGGACCAGCCAGTAACAAAGAATACTTCCCCTCTGGTGCGGAGGCAGCAGTAGAAGCTAAATGTAGATTCCCATGGCAGATGTGGTCATTGCTTCAATGACTTTGCTGAATTGTTTTTATTAGAACAGCAGATTCTGTCATCATAAATTCTGGGAGAAAGTATATGTCAGGAAATGACTGAAATGCAAAGAATGGAAAGCACCAATATAAATCATCTGATCTGTCCCACTTACGTGTTATGTGTCCAATATTCTTATGTAGGCATGCTGAAATGTGTGTATTTTTAACGATTGGAATAGTAGAATAAAACAATTTTTTGAGTCTAAAATGCCTACTGGAATTTTCAAACAAGGGTGGGGATCCTTTAAAAGAAATAAAGGTTACTGACCCACAAGGTAAAGAAAGACCATTAAGGGCCCTGTAAATAAAAAAAAAAAAAAAGCAGATAGGTTGCAATCTGTGTGGTGGGAGGAAATGCCCACATTGATGAGGTCATAGATGTACCGAGTTAAAGAACTCATTAAAAAAAAAGTCACCCACCACAGGTCATCATTACCCTTTGCACTCTAGAGAAATGTAAAAAGTACCAAACACCTTCCATCTGAACTGTCATCGTTCTGTCCTCACAACAGTTTTCTATGAAGTCACCAACTTCCTTTCAATTCTGTCAAGACAGACACATTTCTTCAAAAGGTTAACTCAGCTGATCTGAGAGAGCCCAAATAAAGTTTGCTAAATCTAGAAATTTCAAGGTAACCTGTAATGAATTGAAACAATCTGCTCCCATACTGGTTTATGTGACAACAGGAGAAATGAAAATCATCTTGTAAGCTTTGTGCAAGATAAATTTGAGTCTAAGATTGTTCTGAATGTAAAATACTCATTGATAGATAGCAAATAATTTCATCCTTCTCCCTTAAGTTTGTGATAGATACAGGATTATAGAGAAGAGCATTCTTGTCCAACCTCCATCCTTCCACAGATATTTATCACAGGGAAACCATATGTATACTACAGACGATAAGAGAAAGGGCCCATGTTGGACATAATTGGGCCTCAGGGTATACCCCATAGAGTGATCAAGTCTGACTACGTCAAGAAACTTTTGTCTCACTGTTGTTTCTTGTATCAAATGCAAATCCTTTTCTTTGGCCTTTGAAGGCCTCCTCTATTGGACTCTGAACTGTCTTTCCAGTTTTATTACACATTAGTCTTTCTTGTGCACTTTACAGGTTGTATTTTAAAGAGACCATTCTCTACCTCATTTCTGAATTAAGTCTTAATCACTAATGGTGCCTCAGTCCAAGTAAGACCTGTTAAAGACCTTAGTTTGGAAAGGCCAAGGTCTCACGTTGCATCCTGGGCCATCTCCGGGCTTCCTGATTGATATCTGGCCATTGGACCCAGATGGCTACAGGGGAGAAAGTGAGGCTGATGACAAACAGTAGCAGCAGGAACAGCAGGAGTAGCAGTAGCAACTTTACAGGTTAGTTTAGCTGGCCAAATTGCTTCCCCTCACATATGACATTCTATCTCCTGTTCCCATTCCTGGAATTCTCTCTCTCCCCTCACTTCTTCCTTGTAGAATTCCTTTCCTCCTTCATAGCTCGGCTCAAGTCATCTACATGAAACCCTTCTTGGCCTTCCTCTCCTCACCCCTCAGTTCCTACTACCTTCTCCATCCAGAATATGTACTTTGAATATATTTCATGTCTCCTGGTACACAAACATGGCATTTCTCCTGACAGAATGTAAGCTTCTTGAAAGTAGGAACCATTTCATTTTTGTCTTCATATTCCTAGAAATTAGTGTAGTGCCTGCCATGTGGTGGGTGCTTTATAAATGTTTGCTGGTTAATTTATAGATTGATATTACCAACGATAACTTGAATGTGAGAAGGGATAAAAGACTTTGCCAAGTATACAAAGCAGTTAGGTGGCACAGTGGATAGAGTACTGGGCCTGGAGACAAGAAGACCCGAGTTCAAACCCAGCATCAGACACTTACTAACCCCAACTTTTGGCAAGTTAATTAACCTCAGTTTCCTCATTTGTAAAATAGGGATAAAAAAATAGGTTCTTGCAAGAAGCAAATGTGGGTGGCTAGGTGGTGCAGTGAATAGAGCACCGGCCCTGGACTCAGGAGGACCTGAGTTCAAATCCGGCCTCAGATACTTGACACACTACCTGTGTGACTTTGGGCAAGTCATTTAACCCCAACTGCCCTCCAAAAAAAGAAAAAAAGAGAGAGAGAAGCAAATGTAATAATATATCTAAATGCTTTGCAAACCTTAAACCACTTTATAAATGTTATCATTTATTATTAAATATTTGACATGGACCTTTAGAGTCCTATACAGATTCAGGTATTTTTTAAAAATTCAGCAGAAAAATACCATAATATCCACTGGGGTTTTCTAAACCTGAATAATCAGTATAGATAAATGTGAGTAATGCAGGAAATAGTAGATATTTGTTTGGTTTTGGTTTTTTATTTTGTTTTGCTTTGTTTTGAAGCAATTAAAGCCCTCAAATCAACAGGTCAAGGCAAGCAACTTCACCAAGGTATGAAAAGGACTAGCTGGGATGCCCATGATGCCCTGTCAATGGTCTTTGAAGTATCTAGGAGAAACTGGGGAAGGGCAAATAATAGTTTTCAAAAGAGGAAAGAGTGTGATCTTTTCAGACTGTGGTTTAATGTGTTTGATTTCAATTCCTGGAAGAAATCTAGAAAATATTACTAAAGGGAAAATTTATGAGCATTGAGCAGGCAAGTCATTCTAGCCTAACCTAATATCCTTTTTAAAAAAAACATATTGATCATGACAATGATGTCAGGGCAGGAACTG
This sequence comes from Gymnobelideus leadbeateri, assembly GCA_011680675.1. Classification (NCBI taxonomy): domain Eukaryota; kingdom Metazoa; phylum Chordata; class Mammalia; order Diprotodontia; family Petauridae; genus Gymnobelideus; species Gymnobelideus leadbeateri. Next base: position 391,699 of record WOXC01010398.1, on the reverse strand, counting down.
GACCTGTAATTTTATTGTTAAAGAGAACCACTGGGTGAGGAAACTCCCTTTACCAAGTTGACAACTTCTTGGCCACAATTTTAGAGAGTTGCCTAGCCCTAGAGCACTAAGAAGTTAAGTGACTTGTCCAAGGTCACAGAGTCAGAATGTGCAGGCCTTAATCCCAAATCTTCCTGGCTTCAGTGTCAGCTCTGTATTAACTCTGCAATGCAGTCTTTTAGATTCATGAGCTCAATTTCAATTCCTGGTAAAATTTTAGAAATCAATATTACAGGAATAATTTATGAGCATTTGAAAGGACAAGTCATCCTTGAGTGACCTAATTTCCTTTTTCTTGATATTTATAGAAAGGGAAGATGACATGGATAGGTTAACTAGATTTAAATAAGACAAATGTCATGGGATTTTCGAGCTGTCAGGGTCCTTAGAAGTCTAGTCTGACTATTATTTTATAGTTGAAGAAGCTAAAGGTCAGCAAGGTTGAATGGCTTGCTTGACTTTGCACAGGTCATTGCCTATAGCAGAGCCAGGGTTCACATTCAGATCCTCTGCCTCCAAAACCATTGTTTCTCCCACCAATTTCTGTAAGAATTTTTCCTGAAATCCTTGTGGAAAAGATGGCAGATGCGGGTTAGCTGATAATACTGTTTGATTGATTCAGACCTGGTTGGATGGACAAATAAAGTGTTGATTGATGGTAGCAATAATGGAAGGAGCTTCTCTTTTTCCTGTTTGGTTCAACATTTATATTGATGACTTGAATACAGAAACAGATAACATGTTTATAAAATTTGCAGATGCTAGGAAGCTTAGAGAAAGGGCTGACCCTCCAGAGGACATCTGAATTCTTGGAAAGTCATTAGATCATGGATTTTGAGCCAGAAAGGACCTTAGAGGCCACTGAGTCTAATCTTTTCACTTTACAAATGAGGAAACTAAGGCACAGAGAGGTTAAGTTATTTTCTCAGGGTCATACAACTATAAAGTGTGTGAGGAAGGATATGGACCTGAGTCTTTCTGACTACAAATTCATTATGAAATTCATTATGCCTTTTACTTTTTCAAATCTTAACAGACTAAAATAATGGGCTGAATTGGACATGATGAAGTTTAACACCATGCCTGGCACAGTGACTGGCACTTAAAAGGCACTATAAAAATGCTTATTGAGGCAGCTGAATGGCCCAGTAATTACAGTGCTCTGCCTGGAGTTCTGAAGATTTGACTTCAAATCCAGTCTCAGATAGTTACTAGCTGTGTGACCCTGGGCAAGTCACTTAACCTCTGTTTGCCTCAGTTTCCTCATCTGTAAAACAGGGATGATAATAATACTTACCAGTAAGGATTGTTGTGAGGACTGAATTAGAGAATAATTGTAAAGTAATCAGCACAGTGCCTAGCATATAGCAAGTGCTATATAAATATTAGCTATTATAATTAATATTGATGAATGATGGGGATAAGTGTAAAATTCTACACTTTGTTTAAAAAAATAAACTCACATACATGGTAGGCTGTAATCAGCTCCTATCAACTCAGATGAGTCAACTATTAAATTTTCCATGTGAACATTTACAACTTGGATATTGGCAAACACAAGAAAACAGGAATTAATTTATTATTTTGTTGATTATCTAGACTTGAGAAAGTGATGGAGAAAACGTTAATGACAGATTAACCTTAAAAGTGTTTTGTATACGTGTGTGTGTGTGTGTGTGTGTGTGTGTGTGTGTGTATTTGTTGGGACAGGAAGATCTGGTTGTTAAATGTTTACTATCACACCCCTGTATCAATGTAATGGCAAGCACAGAAGTAGTTCACATCTTGTTTCAGCTATTGAATTAACAACTTGTTACAGTCTGTTAAGAAACAGAATGTGTGAATTCCATAGCTTGTGAACTCCTAAAGACTATATAAGAAGAGCCCCAGGGCTAGAGACAGCAGGAGCTGAAAAGAGGACTCTTATGGTGGCAGAGTCAAGGGAAATACTTATGGTATCCTGGCACTCTGTTTGTCTGCTCTGTCTGTGTTGATGTTTGTTTGTGATACTTTGTACAGAAGCTCTGGGACCTTACTAGAAGCCCTGAAAGAGGATTTTCTGGTTGCATGTTTATAGAAGTCCTGGAGGAGGGTTTTGGATATCCTGGGACTTTACTGATGATTTGTGCTGACCTCATGGACCTTGTTTGTGAATTGGTGTTGATTTCTATATTGATGATTTGTGTTGAGTTTTCAGACTTAGTTGGTGGGTCTGAGTTGATTTCATAGGCAGATAGTGAATTGATGATGGTCCCAGCAATGTGCATGAATATTATTGTGGCTCTGTTAAGCTTTGTCTTCCCAGAAACAGGAATTGTGAAGGACTTGAGGTGGACTGTACATTGTGAACTTCAATATGGAATGAAAACTGGACAAGGAGCTGGACAAGGAACTGGGAGCTACCTGCCTTTGAATCCAGATGACAGTTGGAGATGGGATCATGGAAGAGGAACCATGGAAGCTGAGAGCCAGCCCTGAGTCAAGCTGAAAGATGACTTTACTTGGATATTGTGTACTGACTGAGAACATTGTGATTTACTTGTGACCAAGGGGTGGATGGTCTGTGTATTTTCTACTACCCCTTAAGTGGGCATTGAGTAGTGACTAATGACTGAGTAGTGACTGATGATTGAATAGTGATTAATGACTGAATAGTGACTGATTTGTAATTTAGTGTACCCATGAGTGGAGAACTTTGACTATTGTATTTTGTGACCCTTAAAGAGGCAAGCCTCCTTAAGGATGATTGAATGATTGAGTTACTAAATGGTTGCCCTTTTTGAAAACTATTGTGACCACTTTGGTGAAAACTATGTGGTCATTTTATCACTTATCAGTGATAAGTGATTGTGAATGCTATGTTTTGATTTCCTGTGATAAGTTGTAACATTGTGAATGCTGTACCTTGATTTACTGTGGATGTTTTCCTCTAATTTGTTATGGAATAAATAGAGTGTTCACTATATTGTGTAATCAGAACTTTAAAAGCTGTTCACAGTAGCCATTCTTCCAAAAAGCTGCTTGTGAGTGGCATTATAATCAAATGTATGGTATTCGGGGGAGTGACTAGACACTCATCCCTAATTTTTTTTAAAGGAGGCAGTGGTGGTGCTAATGAAAGTATGTTATATTTGGAGCCAGGGATTTGAAGTTCAAATCTCTCCTCTGCTACTTATTACCTATGTGACCTCAGGCAAGTTACTTAACTCTAGAAAAATAAGGGATGGGACTCAGTGATGCTTGAGGTCACTTCCAAACTCTAAAGTTATGATCTATGGTTAACCAATCACTTAATCGGTGGGCAATATATATTAAAGGAGGGATAGATATATGTATAGATAGTCAATAAACATTTATTAAGTGCCTGCTATAGAGGATAAAGCTTTTATTAAGCATGTAATATGTGCTAGGTGTTGTACTAAGCTCTAAGGATGCAAATACAAGCAAGCTAGTTCTTGCCCTCAAGGTACTTACCTTCTAACATTGTAAAGCCTGGAGAACAGATGGGGAAAGGGTAAAGGTGAGAAGACAGGTAATTGATATGGAAGCCTGGGTCCTGGAAATATTAGGCAAAACCTCCCCCATCAGAGCTAGGAGATCCAGAGAGCAGAGTATAAGTGTTAAAATGTGAGCTCCTGGGAGGGAGATAAGAAATGATAACCAGAGAGTAGATAGCATGGTACATAGAGAACAGAAAAGTATACCCAAATGATAGAGGCAATGGTGGGAGTTGAAAGGAGAGAGGAGGTGGAATTGATTTTTGTAGAGGAAGAATTGACAGGACTTGGCAATGCATTGGATATGGGAGATGAGGGAGAAGGAAAACTCAAAGGTGATTCAAGGTTAAGTGACTCAGAGAAACAGAAATAGGGAAATTAAGATGAGGGGCAGTTTCTGAGTTTCATTCTTGTCATGTTGAGTTTGCAGTGGCAGGAGAATATTGATAAGCATTAAATACCATATTTTTGACCAAAGTCTGAATTAATCAAACTGACTCTTCTGCCTTGCTTTAAAAAGCTTTTTTCCTGTGTTGGCAGTTTCAGAGACCAGATAAGGCTGGAGGTGAGATTCCCCTTATCTTGGCATACACTCCATATGGGAGGAAAACAGACATCCTGAAACCATTAATTGCAAATGGATCCTGCTCCATTTGTTGTCTTCTTAATTTGCATTTACAACCAAGAAACTTCTTTTCTCATGATATGGATAGTAACATATGAAGATCATAAATTTGTGTGACATGGTCATCCTGAATTGGGATGGTTGTAAAATACATATAGGTTTTCTCATTCCTCTGTTCAGACAGTTAGAACCTAGCTCTCCTAACTCCTTCTACAAGTTCACTAGTTTTAAGGGAATAAATGCTATAACTGTATATCACCTAGCATGTTGTTTCCTTTAACCAAATTTTATAAGGTTGACAATATCCAGGTGGAAGTATCCAGCAAGCAATTACAAATGTAAAAGTAGAACCCTGAGGAAGGATCAGGACTAGAGCTAAAGCTTGGTAGCTACCTACATACATGTGATAATTGAGGCCATGTGAAGGGATGCATGTTACAGTGAAAAAAGTTCTAGATGTCATGAGTGAAATTTAACTAAAAGGTAAACCGAGGCACATTTCTCTGAGCAGATAATAGTTTATTAGGAGGGGCATTACCTGCCAATAAAGCAAGTCCAATGACTGTCTCTTTTAGCCAAAAGTCAAAGAATTGGAGGTGTAACTCCTTTTTGTAAGTATAGAACAAAGGATAGAACAGGGTAGGTTGGGAAATCATATCATTAGTTATGGGATTGGCAAAATCATGGCCGTGAGGGATCAGGACTGGTTACATTAAAAAAGTGGGCATACACACACACAGAGACATAAATTCAGGGCCACCCTTCTCTGTCTTGAAGGAACGCTTTGTGAATTTATGGTGTCCAGCTACATCCCGAGGTCATTGATAGTGCATAGAAGCAGAAGACTCCCGGGTACCTGGGAATGAGACAAGACTTATTGGTGAGGATGAGGCTAAAATGGGGCAAAGTCAGCTTGTTCACTCTCAGGAATAGCACACAGATGTCATGGAGTTTCTCAGGCACAAAGTGATTTGCAGTTGGTGCTAACATAACAGTTTCCTTAGTGTTAAAATGTTTTTTGAGAGTATTGATCTTCCAAACTTAGCCCAGAATTTTCTTTAACAGTGGTTGTGCAAAAGCTTAAACCTTTTCATCTGACTGGAGAGAGGCAGACCAAACTTTTGAACTCATAAGCTTCTGCTCAGAAACAGAGAAGAGACTTAGGTTTTTTACATAAAAATACAGAACATAGTTACAGAAAAGAATAAATTACAGAGTAAAATAGAATATAAAACATAGGATCAATAATTAATTTTCACAGAGATTTGAAATCATTGAGTCTATACTAACAAACCTTAATTCTTTTATATATTGCCTTATGACTTTGAGCAAATCACCTATCAGGACCTCAGTTTTCCCATCTGTTAAAACGAAGGCTTCGGATCTGTTGATCTCCATGGGCCCTTCCAAGTCCAAATAAAATATCAGATATGATCCTCAGATATATAGTATAGAATGAGAAGATGAAGTTGAAGATAGACCTTGTTGGATGATCACATTTAGGGAATGGGAGGAGGAAAGAGAAGGAAGTAGAGGACAGTAAAAAAGGAAGTAAAAGTGGTTGAATTGTTACCAGGAAAATACTAAATGAATTACAAGACAAAACCCTATCAATGAAGTGACCAGCTCCATTTTGAGTAAAAACTAAAATCTAATGGTGGATTTCCTTCAATTTCAGAAATATTTCAAGGCCAACCAATCTGTTCCATAATGTGGAGAAAAGGATACTGGCCTGGGAGTCATTGAGAGTCAGGGTCTGGTCCTGGCTCTGTCACTTACTAGCTTTGTGACCTTGGGCAAGTTCTTAGCCTCTCTAGTTGTATTTCCCCTTTTTGTTTTTTTTGTTTTTTTTTAAACATTCTATGACTATAATTTTTATATCTTTAGATTTTAGATTTGGTCTTTGTGGCCTAAGAAAGATGATGAGAACTATCATTTCCTCAAAAATCTATGAAAGTCCTGAGCAGACTAGTAATTTCTTTTTTTTTTTTTTTTGCTTTTTGGAGGGCAATTGGGGTTAAGTAACTTGCCCAAGGTCATACGGCTAGGTTTTTATTTGTGTGTGCATTAAGTGTCTGAGGCCGGATCCGAACTCAGGTCCTTCTGACTCCGGGGCCAACGCTCTACTCACTGCGCCACCTAGCCGTCCCAGAGACTAGTAATTTCTTTTGGAATTTTATTATGTGTTGTTTGCCCTTTATAGATAAATGAGAAATATTAATTGTACCCATCCTTCAAGGCCTAACATAAGTCCCACCTAATACATGAAACCTTCCAAGACCACTTGAGATCTGGATCACAGGAATCACAGAGCATATAATACATATTAACTTGCCAATTAACCATGTACTTGTGATATCTTTCATATGTTCATGCCGTGTTGCTATTTGACTTTCATGCTGCTTCTCTGTTCACATAATAGTAATAATAGCTAGCATCATCATTAGCTTTAAAGTTTGTAAAGCACTTTACAAATATTATCTTATTTATCCTCACAACAACTCTGGGAACTAGGATGCTATTATTACCCCCATGGAAACTGAGGCAAACTGAGGTTAAATAGCTTGCCCAGAGTCCCAGAGCGTGTGTAAGGCTGGATCTGAACTCAAGTCTTCCTGACTCCAGGTCTGACACTCTAGCTACTGAGCCATCTAGCTGCTTTTACATCTTTAAACCTTGTCTTTCTAACTGGATTATAAACTTTTAGAATACTAGTACTGTATCCTTATATTTCTTTTATCTCCCACTATACCTAAAATAGGCATACTTCCAATATTTGGATGGAACCATGTTTTCACTGGTACATGTATCCCTTCTATCTTTGCAGACCACAACCCACATGTACTTTCCTGTTCTGTCCATGTCCTCTGATAAATCTTCCATATATGATGGATGATGCTGGAGCATTCTTCTTTGTCCTTTAAACATTTTATTAGTATTGATGCATCACTTAGGCGGTCTATTTGTTATATCCTTCAGTGTCATATATGTGTGTGTATGTGGGTGTGGGGTGTCTATGGGTAGTTGTAGGTTTGAATAATTGGTCTTTGATCAATTGATTTTTGCCTTCCCTAGTTGATGTTATGAGGTAGTAAAATGTTAACAAATTATTAAATTGATTAGAAAAAATATGTAAAAGCCTTAGGTTTCCTTTTGCAGTATGAAAATGTTTCTCTGATTGAATTTGGAATCAGCTATTGAAGGTGGTGCAATGGATAGAGTGCTGGGTCTGGAGTCAGGAAGACTCATCTTCCTGAGTTTAGATCAGGACTCAGATACTTAGGCTGTGGACAAGTTACTTAACAGCTGTTTGTCTCAGCTGGAGAAGTAAATGGCAAGCCACTCTAATATCTTTGCCAAGAAAACCCCAAATGGGGTCATGAAGAGTTGGATACAACTGAAAAATGACTGAAAATTTACATATTGGGGTTGTAGTTGGGAGGATGCAAAAGAGGGAGAGACCTCAAGAAAAGAGGAGAAATAGATCTATACTGACGCGTTTTGCCAAAGGATTATCTCTGGCTGGGGACTCAGAGCGATAAAACAGAGAACTATAGATTCCTTTTGTTATGATTTCCTAGAACAGAGAGGTTTATAATAGGAAACCTATCTAAGCAATGAGTCAGAAGTAGGGTGGGGTTGAGCAAGTGTAGCTACCACTAAAACCAAATGATCTACTTCTTTTTCCTCATCCTATATTTCTCTTATAAATTCTTGTAAGCAACTTCTTGCATGCAAACCATCATACATGCCAGAATGTATGACAATGCTTACCACAGTGCCCGGTACAGAGTAGGTCCTTAACAAATGTTTATGATTGAATAATTGATAACATGCTATAACCTATTACACATAGAAAGTACTCATTTTGTTTAATGATTAGTATTTTGTGATTTTTGAATTGTAAGTAAATTTTATTGTTTAAAAGGAAAAACCAAAAGAAAATATGGTTTAGTGGAAAAAACACTGGATCTTAAGTCCAAAATACCTGGGCTTAAATCTCAGCTCTACTGCTTACAAACTGTGCAATTCTAGGCAAATCACTTATACTCTTTCAGACTTATTTACTTATATATAAAGAGGTTTCTCTCTTCATTGGTAGAGGAAAGTCTTATAGCAAGTGTGGGGAATCTGCAGCCTTGAGGCCACATGTGGCCCTCTAAGTTCTCAAGTGGAACCCTTTGACTGAATCCAAATTTCACAGAACAAATCCTCTTAATAAAAGGATTCTTTGAGGACTTAGAGGGCCACATGTGGCCTTGAGATGGCAGGTTCCCTACCCCTATCCAATACCAACAAGCAGTTGACATCTTGGTGTAACTTATCTGAGCTTTGCTTTCTCTCATCTATGAAATTAAAATGAGAATTTTTGCGCTACCTAGCTCATAGGGCAGCTGCAAGGAAAGTGTTTTATGAACCTCGAACCTTTCCTCTTTTTGTGGGGTTTCTCCCTCTTTTGCATCCTCCCAACTACAACCCCAATAAATAAATAAATAAACATTTTAGGTATTATAATTATTAAAGGTGTGCTATAACCTTGAGATATTCCAATAAGGAAAATACTTACTAGATAGATGACACTAGAGGAAGCTAGGAAAGTAAAAAAAAAGTCATTCCATTTGAAGAGAAGCCTGAGAGCGTTTCCTTAAAAGTAATACTGGGAACTCCCCACCTGACACTGTAGTTTTAATGTATAAATCAGTAAAATGATACGTATGAAGACTATAAGAATTTGATAGCTGCCCAGCGAGTTAAGAAACTGTGAAGAGGAAATGTTTTGTGCATTTCAGGGTTTATTACAAGACTGAGTCATATTTAAACATATCCCACGCCATGAATTCCACTTTACCTCTCTGTCTCCACTGAACAATCTCTTCCCAAAATAGGACTCAAAAATGCCCAGTTCACCTAATCAAAACAAAATCTGATGTGAATACCTATCTTCTTGCCATACTCTTTGTAGTGGGATTAGGATTGGAGAGGCAGTAGGAACTAGCTTTCTCTTTCTTCCTTACCACTCTCAACTTTTCCTCATTTGTTACTCTCTTCACATCCTGAACTCAATACCAGGTCAGTCAACATGAATTACTTCACACAAATGCTCACAGATTCCCTTCACAGAAACTCTAAGTTCTCCATTTCTATTTCTTCCTTGACCATACCCAGTCTAGTGTTTACCAACCAATGGTGAACATCATTGGCGAAGCTATTTCTTGACACCCTTCAATGAGACTGGTCAAAATGTGGTAAACTGTGTGTCTCACAGCCTCAGATACACAGTTCTTTTTTCTTTTCCTCCAGTCCCAGAGTATCCTCAGGCTGTAACAAGTCCAACTTTTAGGAGTCATTTTAGTAAATAATATCTCATTCTATATTTTTTGGTATTTAAGGAAAAGATGTCAAAATCAAGAATAAGTGAATAAGCAAGATACACCAGAGATATCAAAGGTTTATAGATGATGTCACATTTTAGTTGTTTTAGTCACTTCTCTTGCCTCTAATGATATAATTCTTTATCTTTCCCTACTTTGGGAACCCTTTAAGATGACCCATAGGACACCCATCAGAACTTTTTTTTTTTTTAAAGCAATTGGGGTTAAGTAACTTGCTCAAGGTTACACGGCTAGTCATTATTTATGTGTGGGTGCTCATTTTCTGAGGCCAGATCTGATCTCGGGTCATCCAAACTCTGAGGCCGGCGCTCTTACTCACTGCGCCACCTAGCCGCCCCTTTAGGGCAATTGGGGTTAAGTAACTTGCCCAAGGTTACACAGCTAGGTTTTTTTGTTTGTGTGGATTAAGTGTCAGAGGCCGGCTCCGAACTCAGGTCCTTCTGATTCCAGGGCCGGCGCTCTATTCACTGCGCCACCTAGCCGCCCCCATCAGAACTTTTTTGATACCTGAAATTCCATAATAAGAATTTTCCTGGGTTGATTATCGTTTTCTTTTAAAGTGCAAGTGCTTATCAATGTATTTTCACAAATTATAAATAGTTTAGAATATATGACTTTATATAGAATTATATTCCTTATTTTGCTTGATTGTATCTACAATGCCTGGAACAAAGAAAGTGCTTAATAAATGATTGAGTGTTGTTAATGGCTATTAAATTTATAAGTAAAAATAATTTGTTTTAAATGCGAGAACTCCTGGGAATTTTCAAAAAGGGACAATGACATTTTAATTTACTAATACTCTATTTTAAATTACTTGGCCAAACCTATTTCCTCCCTGTCAGAAAGGTCCGGGATAGTATAAGAATACAGATTTTCTAGATGAGGAGGATGGGAAGAGTTCTCAAAGTCAAGGGGTCAGGCACAAAGGACTTCTTGACTAAATACTGACACTGCCCATGTCATCAATACAGATCTAGTTAGTTCTTAGAACAGTAGCTTTATCTGCGTACATAAAAACATCAATGACTCATGTGTATACTCGTTAAATTGTTTATGAGAAAGGAGAAAAGAAACTTGACAATATTAACAGAACATTATCTGTAAAACCTTTGAGTGGCTTAGTATTCCTTAACTTTCAACTTTATCTTTTTTGGTATGAGTCATAGTGACCAACAATGTGGCCTAAAGAAAGAAACCTCAGTGTTAACAGAATCCTATCTCTAACATTGACTAGTTATATTACCTTGTGAAATGCATTTAGCTGCTCTTATCATCATTTGGATCCATAAGATGGGTCCATAAAACAAGGACGATGCCACAAATGCTTTCTTGCAGAGATGGATAAACACAGGTACGTTGCCTGATATTACACTGTATGTAATGTCGGACTCTTTTGATATGTTGGCTTGTTTTGCTGACCTTTTTCTTTCTCTTTATTTTTTATTCTTTATTATACAGGCTAGTTCTCTGTGAAGGGCAGAGGAAGAGATAGAGGCAATATTTTAAAAAGATTATTAGCATTTATTTTTTTAAAGCATACAAATAAGTATCATTCCACTGATAAAGTCACTTTTGGACAATGTACCCTGTATACCCTGAGGAGCCTATGAACCCACTTTCCTAGGCCTATCCCCATGGGACAACTATGGTACACCTGAGGTTTAGATTTTACCTAGTTCTAGTTAGAACTGACTGCTAAAACTCTCCAGCAAGTTTTCTGATGAGCTAGTTAAAAGTACACCTTCCTCATCACCTAGGTCTTACTGGTTAATTTTTAGATATCCTCTTTTTTGCTACTGGTTCATGTTCTCTGACCCTATCACTAGCAACGTGACAGTTTCTACGTCAGACTCTTTGTCCCCAAATCCTGTGGAAACCCAGGCCACCAGTGGCCCTGGTCCTTTTACCACAAAGCATATCCCGCTGTTCCTCTGGGTGACCATCAAGCATTCTGCCCATCCCTAACTGAATTACTATCCATCTGTCCATATTCTCCTATGCTGTGCTTGGTTATATCAAAAAATCATTCTAACTAGTGTTGCTGCATGCCACTCAGGTGAATTCTGTCCTAAATTTGCATGCTAGTGCCCTTTGCTCCTAAGATCTGAAACTAATCTTTTGGAATTTCCTGCAGATTTTGTGGTCTTCAATCCTCAATATCATATAATTTTTCATTCTTTAAAGGTAAATTTGATTCTGGGAAATAGTCAAAAGTCATTTGAAGTAACACCTGGTAAATAAAGTGGGTGATCCTTGCTCCATAACAGTGACTAGGATTAGAAACATCAACTAAAAGTGAAGTGTGACCACAAATTAATGAGGGTTAGTTGTGGCTGCATAACAAGCTCTGAAGGCAATTCACAGGAGTTCCAAAATTATATTGAGCAATAGCCAATGAGAACTGGATTTTCTGCATAGCCTTTCAAAGTAGCTACATTGAACAAAACTCCCTGAGATGTATAAGTTCTAGTGCATTTAGTTCTGGAGGTGTGTGTTTTGTTTTGTTTTTTTAATTTCATTACATTATAGTCATGTAAGACATTGATGTTCACCTTGAGAGTTAGTGTGCTGTAGCAAAATGTGGTCTGGATTTTCAGTTAAAGAACCTGGTTTCAAATCCCAGGTGTGTTTATTCTACTTGTGTTAACAACTCACTTGCCCTCTCTCATCAGTAGGTACTTCCTCTGTAAAAAATGAAAGGGTTGGACCAAATGTTTTCAAAATTCTTTTTCAGTGCTCTTTGCTAATATCTTAGTTCTAGGATTCTCCTTTATGAGGATGTGAAGATCAAATACGTACACAACCATATAGATATAGGATTGTATTTTCATATGTAAATTATGTGGGTATAGTACTCTCTGCACTGGAAAGTCCCTTATGTTCCTTATAGTGCACTCCTTTAAAAAGTCCCTTGCGGCCAGACATGGAGTAGCATGCTTATTAGTTCCTGCTAATGAGGAGTCTGAGACTGGTGGATTGCTTGAGTTCAGGAGTTCTAAGCTACAGAAGGACAAAAGTCAATCCGGTATTCTCACTAAGTCTGGCACCAATATGGTTAGCCCCTAGGAGCAGAGGGCCACTAGACTGCCTAAGGCAAATTGGCTTAGGTTGGAAATGGAGCAGGTCAAAGCTTTGGTGTTGATCAGCAGTGGGGTCAGGCTCATGAGTGACTTCTGCTCTTTTAGCCTGTGTAAGACTGGGAGAACCAGTTGCAAAAAAAAAGGCCCCTTATGGTTAAAATAAATCATCATTGAGCCTATTATTAGAAGTTTACTGGGGCGGCTAGGTGGCGCAGTGAGTAGAGCGTCGGCCCTGGAGTCAGAAGGACCTGAGTTTGGATCTGACCTCAGACACTTAATGCACACACAAACAAAAACACCTAGCCGTGTGACCTTGGGCAAGTTACTTAACCCCAATTGCCCTATAAAGAGCAAAAAAAAAAAAAAGAAGTTTACTTCTGTTGCAATTCTAAAAAGACTGAATCTTGGCAAAGAAGAGAACAAAAGCTTTGAATAAATTTTTCTAATATGGTTTATCGTATCACTTATTGTGTACTGACGCGCCAGTGGTATTCTGAGAGTTCTAGAAACCAGAAAATAAACACTTTGATACATGCCAAAGAATAATATAACTTTTTTAATAAATAGCACTTTTATAACATTGTCCAAAAAAAAAAAAACAACACAGAACATACCACAGTTTGTTAGACATCCTATATGTAATAGACATAATTATTAAAGTGCTTCTAAAACATCATCAATGTGTTTTAAAGCCTTCCTGATCAACAAAAAGTGTTTCCAGTGCAGGGGGGTAGGGGGGAAGAGCAGAAGAGGTAGATCCAGAGAAGGTCAGGTTAGCTGATGCTGGAATGAAACAGATGCTTGAAAAGTGGTTCATGGACCCACTTTATTCACACACACACACACACACACACACACACACACACACACACACACACACACAAAACCAATCCATGACACCTTTTGTAAACTACTGCATAGAGATAGAAATACAAGGTGGAGGAGGGGGGCTGGGAAGGCAAAAAGATGGCAGAATTCTTACAGTAAGGGCTGCTTTATTGGGTAAGTTCTAAATTTGGGGGATCAGTAAGATAAATTGGGGTGATAACTGCATTATAAAAAAGGATTACCTCTTTGACCCTGAATGAGTGAAAGGGATGTCTCCATCCTTACTTACACTTCCCATGCAAGTTACCCCTATCTTGCAGTTGACAAAGATTTATGAAGCACTTACTATTTTCCAGGTATAGTACTAAGATTTAGGGATGCAAAGAAAAGCAAAAAATGGTACCAAGGAATTCTAACTCTAATGGAGGAGACATCATATAGGCAACTAGGTCTATACATATGTAGATGCACATATATATGCATATATATATATATGCACACACATACATATATATGACATACACAGAAGAGATGGAAGGGAATTTCAGAAGGAAAGGCACTAGCAACTAGGGGCAGGGAGAATGATGGGATAGGTCTCCTATAGAAGGTGGCATTTGAGTTGAGTTTGAAAGAAAGTCAAAGGAACTAAGAGGTGGAGGCAAGGTGGGAGATCATTCCAGGCATGCGGGTCAGCCAATGCAAAGGCACAGAGTGGGAAAAGAGAGTGTTGTAAATGAGGAATAGCAAGTAAACCAGTATATCTAAATTATAGAGTGCATGGAAGGGAGTAAAGCGTGAGAAGACTAAAATGTTAGGAAGAGATCATGTCACAGAGAGCTTTAAATATCAAAGAGGGCTCTATATTTGATCCTGGAAGCAACAGGGAGCCATTGAAATTTACTGAGTAGGAGGGTAACGGGAGCAGACCTCTACTTGTCACTTTGGCAACCAAGTGGAGGATGAATTAGAGTAGGAAAAGAGTGAAGCAGGAAGACCTATTAGGAAGCTATTGCAATATTCCAAGTGAGAGGTAATGAGGGCTTGAATGAGGTAATGGTTGTACGAATAAAGGGAAGGAGATTTATTTGAGAGACATTGTGAATGCAGAAACAAGACTTTTTAAAAGATTGGATATATAGGAGGAGAGTGAGAAGTCAAAGATCACAACAAGGTTGTGAACCTGGATAACCTTGGTAGCACCTCTTGATTGTCATGAGAGTTTATACAGCAGTAAGGAAGTTCCAAGAGGTGGAATGTGGATAAATGAATTCTTTATTGGATATATTGAGTTGTGTAAGGTATATCCAGTTTGAAATGCCCAAAAGGCAGTTGGTAATGTGGGATTGGAGCTCAACAGATTGCTCATCTCACTTTGATTTGTAACAGTTATTTGGGGATTTGTCCTTACAACCAGGCACGTAGATGGTGCAGTGGATAGAATGCCAGGACGGGAGTCAGGAAGACAGATCTTCCTGAATTCAAATTTGGCCTCATAAACTTCCTGGCTGGGTGGCCTTGGGCAAGTCATGTATCCCTGTTTGTCTCAGTTTCCTCATCTGTAAAGTGAGCTGGAGAAGGAAATTGGAAAACTGCTCTAGCATCTTTGCCAAGAAAACTTCCAAATGGGTTGATAAAGAGTTGGATACTATTGAAAAACAACAGAACGACAACCTTCCAAACAAGCAAGCTCCTTTAAGAAGGGAGCCTCAGTCATATCCATCTCTATATCCATAGTACATAATTCAGTGCCCTGTACCTTGCTGTTTTTTGATAAACTGAATGTTCATTAAAAAAAGACTAGAATCCAATAAATTAAATTCTCAGCAGGCTAGATTTTCTTTTTCTTCCCTTTCAAGTAAAGTATTCCCAGAAGTTGTCTATAGGAGTTCACTACAATATGGACTATAAAAGGTCTAATTTCACCTGGTAGAGAATGGTCCTTAGAAACACAACAAGGTTATACAGAGTCAGAAGTTGCAGCCTCTATCCTTGGGTAACAGAGAGTAGGTTTAAAGAGGGATTCATTAGCTCAAAGCTAAGTCATTTCAAGGGGAAAGATCCCACAATAGGTTTGGTTTTAATTCCATTCAGTTTGATTCAAAAAGCACCCCCCATGTGTAAGACACTGGGGACATAAATACAAGATAAAAAATAGTCTCTGCCCTCAAGGGGCTTATATTCTATTGAGGGAGGAAACATTATCATCATCATCATTCTTCAACACAAAAAATACCAATAGCTAGCATGTATATAGTGCTTTCAGATTTGCAAAGTGCTTTACAAATATTGTATCATTTGAGCCTCATTACAGCTTTGGGGGTAAATGTTATGATTATCTCCATTTTATACTTGGGGAGACTAAGGCAGAAAAAGGTTAAGTAACTTGCCCATGGCCACATTGCTAGTATATGTCTGAGGCTTCACTTCAACTCATGTCTTCCTGGTTCCAGGTCCAGTGCTCTATCCACCTAGCTGCCTGTATACATATATACATACATGAATATAAAAATATATTCAAAATAAATATAAAGAGGTTGGCAGGAGGCAGAGGAGGAGGTTCTAGCAGCTGAGGGGGATCAACAAAGGCTAGAAGAAGGTGGTTCTTGAGTTGAGATTTAAAAAGAGTTTGAGATTCTAAGAGGAAGAGTGAAGCTAATGAATCTAAAATGTTATAAAATCATATACTAAACCTACAAGCTTCCCCACATCCTTCCTATTTTTACCAACATCCTAAAATACAGTACTTCCTTTTTGGATGCAAATCTCCCATTTAAATAGCATGTTTAAACAAGGGAAGAAAAAAACAATCACTCCACCTAATCATTCTTGGAATGAAAGTATTGAAGACCTCACTCACATGATAAAAATCTAAATACACAATAATGCTTTCTGCATAGATAGGACCACACAAGCAGATTTCCCAGAGTTAAAGGCAAAGCACAAATTTTCTTCAACTTGACACAAAGACATTCCTCATCAAGTGTGTGACCCAGGACCCAAGTCCATTTGCCTAAGACTGTCCTTATAGATGGAGAATGACTACTTGATGGCCATTCTTCATCAACAAGAAGAATCTTATTTAAATAAGCTTGAGCTTTGACTTGCAGGTGTTGGCTAAGTAGACCAGGTAACAGAAGCAATTAACAACTTCAAAGTCAGACTCTCAATTCTTTCTCAGGAACAAACAACAGATTTGTACAAATGAATGACTGTATTATCACTCAAAGATACCATTAGTCTTTCACCTTATAGCAGCCTATGTTTCCTCAAAGTAGGCTGGAAATATTTCTTGAGTACTGCCTCAAAAAGTATTCAGCTATCCTCTGAAGTAGATGAGGTTTCTATCCCTTTCATTCTCTATGTCTTCCTTTTCTCTTTTTTTCCCATCATCACATCATTCTCTCCCCTTGTTCCCAGAAGCTAAGGTGTTTGAAGCACTTTTCAATGAACTGCTAAGCACTGAAGGAATTCCAAAGGAGCTGGGCTGAGAACCCCAGAAGCTTAAATCAGAGGCTGAGATGCTGGCTTCATTGCCTTCTCAGTATTTGTATCTGTAAAGGAACAAACAAAAAGGATTGGAAACAAGAGTATATATTAACTTCTTTCTTAATCTTAAAATTTTTTAGCCTCTTTAAAAACTCCATTAGAATAATACTTCACATTTCCATAGCACTTTAAGGTTTACAAAGTACATTTTCCCCACAAGTCAGAGCAAGCAATATCCTCATTTTTACAGATGAGGAAACTGAGACTCCTAGAAGTACCCTGTATTGCCCCATTTCACAAAGCTTTTAAAAGGCAGGATTGAAATACAGGGCTCATGAATTCAGTTCCATCCAGCATTTTTTCCCCCATCTTCCTATGTCATCCAATATGGCGGCTCAATACAATAAGGTTTCTGTCCATATTCCTTTGAAGGTGTCAAAGGCATAATGAAATTGTTAACACTTACTGTATATGCTTGCAATAAAAGAATGAATGTTAGATCCAAGACAACCAATTAATCTAGACTTGTTTGAACTGGAAGATTAGTTTTTGGAATAGCATTTCTAAATAAATCAAACTATCAGTCATTCAATCCCTGAGTATTTACTAAGGGCCCACTATGTTCTAGGCACAGTGCTAGGCATGGGTACTACAAACATGAAAGAGATAACTCCTGCTCTTAAAGAGCTTAGATTTTACCTTAGGGCTAAGACATATTTGGAAATAAGTAAAGATATGCTATATACACAATAAATAGTGTTTCTTTTTTGAGGGATGCAGTAACAATTTAGGTGATCAGAAAAGGTTTGTTGAAGAAAGTAGCAATTGAGATGAGCCTTGAAGAGCACACCCTTCTAGGTGTTCTAAGGGGAAGAAACAGAAATAAGCAGGAAAAGCTTTTTGACCTGTGTCAAGGCACAGAAGAGGGAGATAGCTATGGTAGTTCTTTACCTACCTAACAAAAAAGCACACTTTTTGTTGTTCAAATGAATAGTTTTCCCTCTCTTTACAGATAGATAAATTCCAGAGGGGAAAGAAATATCCTTCTACCCATAACTCAGACCTGGTTCCCTGAGACACTGAAATTGAGACAAGGAGATTTCAGCTGTAAATTGTTAGAACAAAACAACCTCTAGAACAGAGGCAGAGAACCTGTAGCCTTGCGGCCATATGTGCCCCTCTGACTGAATCTAAACTTTACAGAACAAATCCTTTTGGAAGTTTGGATTCAGTCAAAGGGCCACAGTTGAGGACCTAGAGGGCCATGTGTGGCCCTGAGGTCACAGGTTCCCCACCCCTGCTATAGAACAACTAAGGTTTAAAGGTAATACCCCTCCTTTGATTCTCCCCCAATTAAAGGAACCATACTGCATGAGAGGTGGAAAGAGGTGGTTCCTTAAGGGTCACTAGGTTTGAATGATGTATGTATTCTCCTATGATTTACTGAAATTGAGAAGTCCTTCTTTGTATTCCCTAACTACTCCCAGCCAAATGCAAAAGGGAAAATTCTTGGTTGACAAAAGCCTCCATTTTTATTGTTGCTAGTGTTGCTGTTATCATCACCATTATAATTATAAATTATTATTAATCATCTAGATTTTGAATTTTTTGACGACTCTCCCCCCAGCCCACTGATAATTCAGTTATACTTACCATATGGGAGTTAGCTGTCTGGAAAATTGTTGTTGTCGTCGTCTGGAAAGACAATTTTTCTCTATGTTTATCATTCTCACTTTAAAAAAATGAACATTTTGATTATTTTCTCCTCAGAAATGGTATAGCTATAAATCCTATGCAGTAGCTTGGGCTTAAATTGTGTGTCCCCAAGAAAAGTTTAGCAAGGAGCTAGGGGAGAGGAGAAGTTATGTTTCTGAGGACCCCTTCTTTCCAAGTTTTCACAGGTTCCTTGGATGCTATCCATATTTGTCACTTTGAGTAAATGTCATAGATTTTCTTAAGAGATATCTTTAAGTATATAATCCTATTTCCCGCCAAGTATCATGTTCTGGAATACTGGATGACCTACTTATAACCTTTCCAACAAGACTTCACAGATTAAAAATTTCACAAGTATTAGCTCTCATTATGGATATTTGGCAGTAAAAATCTATGTGTAATTATAGCTAGTTATAACATTTTCTAGGTCTTTGTCTATATTCTACTTTGTGTAGTAATTTGATGGTAACCCTGATGAGACCCAGTTTGGAAATGTTTGATATTCCTCCTCCCTCTCTTCTGCCATATTGCCCAGGGCCAAAGGGGAAGGTAGGGGAATTTCTTACAAAACCACCAAAACTTTCCTCTCCTTTTCTATTTCCCTATATTTGTGTACAGATAATTTTATACACACAATGCCATGTAGACATTCTCACAGAATCTCAATTTTCAGAGTATTGGAGAAAAATCTAGTCTACAACTTATCCTATGAGCAAGGAAAATTGTCTACCGGTACTCATTTACTAAGTTTAAGTTGTGGAAAGTAGGAAGAATAAAACTGAACACTGAGGTAAACAAAATTTAAAACTATCTATTGCCCTCTTTAGGAAAAACCATAATCACTTGAAATCAAAATATCATAGTTTTATTTGAATTGTGAAATTAGTAATATTACTCTACATTGCCCAAAAAACTCAGCATGAGGATGCATTTTATAAGCAACATTTAGAAATCAAAACTAGAACTCAATCAGCATTTTACTTCTCCTATACAAATCTCTGCAATATCATGATCTGGCAAATAAATAGCATATGATTTGGGTTAACCCTGGGTAAAACTTAGAAACTTCCAAAGTCTGTCTTTCAAGGTTCCCTTTTCAGATTCTCTAGACACATACCACAACTAGCCTGCCTTCCATTCATTATCAGACTTGAGTTTTACCTAGTTCTAACATAGAACACTGGATTTGGAGACAGATGACATGAGTTTGAGTCCTCTCCTTGCTATTTACTTTTGAGGTGACCTTGGTCAAGTCACAATCTCTCTGGGCCTCAGTTGCCTTTTCTACAAATGTGGAAGTTGGACTGGGTGATCTCAAGGGTCCCTTTCAGATTTAAGCCTGGTGGATACCACTGAGCAGTTAAACACTTTTGTGCTGTTCTACTCAAAGCCCGTTTCCACTATACACTCCTGTACCATTGAAATTCACCTCTTCTGTATCTGTTCAGGACCCATATTATCCAGCTAATCTTTATCTACCAATAAAAGCCAATACATTAATAATGGGCAAAGGACTCCAAGCAAGATATGTGCATTTAAAATATGATCTTCTGAAGACAAATGGTTCCTTCCTCCTTCCCCTATTAGTAAAGTTAATGGGAAGAATTCTGAGCAAGGAACAAAATAGGTCGGTAGTATTAAAAGTGTTCTGGGAATATTATGTACTGAAAGGAATCTTGGTTTTGGAATCATTGGTCCTGGGCTCACATCCCTTCTTTGTTCCTTATTACATTACCCAATTTACCTTAATGTGAAATAAAAGGTTTGGACTAGATTATCATTAAAGAGCCTCTTCAAACCTCCATATGTTACAAAATACTAGATGCATTTTGTTCCTAAAAATCACACCTATTCTACCCACACAAAGATTTGGCCTTGTGTGTAACAAATGCGCCATACTACCTTGAACTGTAAGCTGCCAGAAGGCAGGGACTATGTATATGTCAGCTCTGTATACTCATCATATATTAAACACATTGGCATTCAATAACTCCTCACTCTCCAATGGAGTGGCTCTTGAAAAATGAAATCAGCAAAATTTAATAAAACCAGAGTGAGAAGGAGGAACAAGGATCCAAAGAAACTGAGTCCCACAAAGACACAGGCTAAAAAAGGGGGAGGATAAGGTAAATTATATTTAAAGTGTAATACCATCTTTTTCTCTATAGCAGAGAAACATCAGAATCAATCCAAAGAAAATGACAGCTCCTAGGATTCCAAAGTAAGTTCTTGGCTCTATCTTAGATGGTTCCTTTTTCTCTGAAAATCAATTGAAAAAAAGTAAGATCAGAGTTATCACAGCATCTCAGATTTGGAAAGGGTCTCAGAGGCCATTAGGTCCAACGTGTACCAGAACAAGAATCTGCTCTACAACATACTTCACATGTGGTCATCTAGTCTTTGCCTGAAGCCTCCAGTAAGTGTGAACTACTACCTCTGGGAAGTGCTTTTGGACATCTCTAATTGTTAAGAAGTTTTCCTTCCATTATACATAAATGATCCTCTTTGCATATTTACCCACTGCTTTTAATTCTGTCCTCCAGGACTAAGCAAAAACAATTTTAATTCCTCTTAATGCAATAACCTTTTACCCCTTTCCCTCTTGACCAAGTCTATTCTGCAAGCTAAATGATCTCCAGTTCTTTCAACAGATCCTCATATAGTATGAGCTCAAAGCCCTTCACCATCTTCCTCTGTACATTCCAAGTATCAATGTCTTTCCTAAAATGTAACAAATAAAAATGAACATAATACTACAATTATTTGAGAAGAGATCATGAAAATAATTATCATTCAAAGGCCATCTTAATATTCTCTAGCCAGGGAAAGTGTCTTTGATTATAAAATTCCCTTAATATGTGCTTTTATTCAATTTCAGAAGCATTGATTAAATGCCTACTGTATGTAAGGCTCTGAGGATTACAAAAATAAACAAGACAGTCTCTGTCCTTATGAAATTTAGCAATTTAATAAGTGAGATACATGTCTATTAATAAGTTTGATAGAAGTTACAGTGTAATAAGGGCAAAGGGGAGCTACAAAGTGCTCTAGGAAATGGGAGGTAAAATATATGAAAGGAAGTAATATGAAATAAAGATTGGAAGTTAGGTTGCAATCATACACAGAGATTATTAAATGCCTGGCTAAGGTATTATATTTTATCCTACAGTACAAAGGAAGTTGCTAAGAGTTTTACAAAGAATGGTGTTAACATTTCCTTATTGTAGGCATGGGAAAACTATGATATCACATGCTAAAGATGTTCCACAGGTACATGTGGAACCATTGCTAGATTGTAACCTCCTTGAGGGCAGGAACTGTTTTGCTTTTAGCTATGTATCTCAGCTCCTAGCATAGTCTCTGCTTAATAGCTTAGATGCTTAATAAATGTTTGCTAATTGATTAACGAATTGGTTTCCAGGACATATAGTGAGTTGTTTGCTTTGCCCCTCCCATTACAACTAAAGATCATATTCAATGTGTAGTTCTCTTTCACTTCCCTAAATCACAGAAGGCTGAGGTCATCCCTCACATTATCAACACCTGGCAACTCCTCACTTCCTTTCTAGAATGCTTATCAATTAAGAAGATGTTGAGTAATAGTTGGTAATGTAATATGTTGCACAGATCATATTAATTGTTCATTGGGCAAGAGAAACAGATTGGAACATCAGCCATTCACACTTCTGTGATGTAGTTGCTACCACCCCCAGAACCATGATACTAGAAAAGTCACAGTTGTCCCTGGTATATTCACCAGCCAGGAAATAAATACATTTGTACCAAGAGCAGGTGAGGCAATGAACCTGGTAGGAGTTACCCAGGAATGAATTGAAAGTATGAAATTCTGTAAGCCTTTATCAGCAAAGGGATTAATAGGAAGTGTAGTTTTCCCATTTGGAAGGAAGGACTGAAGGATGGGGAGGTGGATGCTAAGTTGTGGGAAGAGGCTACCCTTGGACAGGAATCAAAGGTTATCCAATGCAAGAAAAGGTGCTGCTACCACCTCCCCCCATCCTTTGGCCCCTTCTTCTGGCTTGGAAAAACTATACTTTCCACCAGCCTCCTTATTGATAAGTGATTGCACTTTGTATAGGGGATGGGAACTATAACTCCATATCAACACATCAGTTCACTGGATAATGTTCCCCAGGGAAACTGAGCATTGCCACCCAGGAAATTGTCAAGGTTTCACCAATCTCAGCAAGGGAGTGAAGTATCAGAACAGGAAAAATAAGATAAGAAGTCACAGAAACAGCCTGAAATTTCACAAACATAGAATTTGCATAAACTTGATCCTAAATCCTTAAACTACAGCACACGCCAAAAGAAAGGCATAAAAAACTTTTCAAGATTGCCAGTTCTGGTCTTACCATGACAGAAGAATGCAATCCTGAATCCCCTATATTGAGCAACTCATGATTTCTAAGTCATAGCTTAAACAACATGGTGCAATGCTAAAACTGCCAGCTTAGAGGCATCCAGTCCAAACCTCTTATTTTGTAGATGAAGAAACTGAGGTCTAAGGAAACAAAATAACTTGCATAAAGTTGCACAGGACCAGAGCTAGGATTCTAATACAGGTTCTGTGACTCTAAATTCAGGGCTCTTGTACTATATCATACTTTTTAAACCCTTACCAGGGCATAAGATTTCCACCATAAGATTTCTACCACATTATCCATTTCTGAAAATAAAATTGCCTGGTATGCACATAGAAGTCATGACTTTTCAAAGCATTTCTGCACACATTAACTTACTATAGATTTACTTATCACTCTATGGGGAAAAGAAAGGGGAAGTAACCCACAAAATAAGCAGGACAGGGCAGCAAAAAGAGCATTAGACATGGATGTTCTCTCATTTTGGGAGATGGTGGAACATTCTGAAGCATACCTGGGATGACAATCTGAGCTGTAGTATTTTCCCCAGTATCCTTTTCCTGAAACAAGCATTGGAAAACTTCATTCTCTGTTGTGTTGATTCTGAGAGTACTTGTCACATTGAACAACTTTCCCCCTCCACCTAAATACTCTGTAGTAGCTTTGCTGCTTAGATCTTGATCCCCACTTTTCCAGAAGACCTTTGCCTTAGGATAACCTTCTGACTGACATGTGATTTCGTGTTCAGAGGTGACTGGATCCACTTTGATCTCGTGGTTTATTTTTCTGTACGGGGCTAAGGAATGAACAAAATAAAAAAAAAAATCAGCATTTTTATTCAATAGGATATAAGCACTTTGAAGGCAGCCACCCTTTTATTTTTGTCTTTGTACTTGTCGTGCCTATCACAGTGCCTGGTAGGTGCTTTATTATCCTGTTTATTGATTGGTTAATTTACCTAGAACTAGACATGGCTCCATGGAGTCATAAAACAAGAATGAGGGATAAACTAATTGGTCAGTCTCTTTGGTCTACTGGGCTCACAATATAGGATATTGTACCCCCCACCCACCCAATTTCCACTCAGGTGACTTTTTGGAAGAACATAACCTAGAGTCGCATGAGATGTACAAATATTTATGGGCTATATTCTGTGTCACTGAAGAGAAGTGATGGGATCACAAATCCATCAGACTATTGACTGGTGTATAACTTTATTTTAAAAATCATTAAAATGACTATAATCCTAAAGGAAGGAAGTTTTATAATTTTTAGACCTTGAGACCTCAGGTTGGATAAGCAGATTCCAAATTTAGATTTGAAAAACTTCCCAATGATAAGAGCTAGTCATAACAATTAGCATTTTTGTAACACTTTAGAGTTTACAAAACACTATACATATATCATCTTATCTGGTCTCCCCAATAACCCTATGT
This sequence comes from Gymnobelideus leadbeateri, assembly GCA_011680675.1. NCBI lineage: Eukaryota > Metazoa > Chordata > Mammalia > Diprotodontia > Petauridae > Gymnobelideus > Gymnobelideus leadbeateri. The sequence goes on along the minus strand of WOXC01010398.1, from coordinate 367,214 downwards.
GGTAAGTGCTATTATTATCCTCATTTTATAGAAGAGGAAACTGAAGCTGACAAAAGTCAAATGATTTGCCCATGGTTACATAGCTGGTAAATATCTGAGATAGAATTTGAACTCAGATCTTCCTGACTCCAAGCCCAGTGCTCTACCCATGGCATCGCTTTGTTGCCTCCTTTGGCTAGCTCTCCTTCAAGAGAGGGGGTTCCCTCTCACTGGAAGCCTTCAAGGGAAGGCAGGATGACCACACATATAATATGTTGTAGGGACAGAATTAAAGAATTTGAGAGTTTGAAGAAACTTAAAAGTTTTCCTAGTTGAATCCACACCTGAAAAGAATTCACATAATAACATCCATAAGGTCATCTAGCCTCTAGTTGAAGAAACAAAATAAGAGAAACTCATTGAGTGTGAGTTGGGATAGATGACCACTGAGTCCCTTCCGTTCTTAGATGCTGTGACACTTTACTATGCCAGATGAATGACTGCATTCTCTTAAGTATTTTCATATTTTTTTCCTTTTGCTTATGTTCTTAGACTTCTAGCAACACTGACTTTATGTGTGAGTTTTCTCTCTACCAGCACAGATGGAAGCCTAAGAAGAAAACCAAATTAAAAGAAAAAAAAATCACTGAGTAGAAAACCCTTCTGCTGATGAACTTTTCCATATTTAATGAGGCCTGTCCTCAGTTGGTAGACATCTAACATTCTGTCACTGGGTCTTTAATTAAAGCCTTCCCAAGTTGGTAGGACCCAACAGAATTGACATTCCACTGGCATAGTCCACAAGAGGGTCACTTCCATGCCAAAGTGGGGCATTGGAGTGGGACTTTAGTTTAGAAAATGGGCAAAAGATAAGAATAAGCAATTTAAAGGGGTTATGGAAACACAGGCACACCAATGCCCTGTTGATTGAGCTATGAATTGGTCCAACAATGCTGGAAAGCAAAATGTCTATATCTGTTGACCCATAGATTACATTGTTAGGCATATACCCCAAGAAGGTTAGTGACAAAAAAGAAAGACCCTATCTATATATAACAAAAGTACTTCTGGTAGTTCCAAAGAATTGGAATCAAAATAAATAACTACAGACTGGTGGAATGACTAAACAAGTACATGAATGTAATAGAATATTACTATGTTGTAGGAAACTATGAATATGATGAAAACAGGAAAGAATGAGAAGCTTGTATGAACTGATGCAAGATATAAAAAGCAGAACCCGGAAAATAATATACATAATGTACACAAATATGAAACAATAGACACAAAAAATGGAAATGGAAACAACAATAAAACAAAACTGAATGCTTACTTTACACATATATGAATTGGACTAGATGGACATTAAGGTCCCTAAGGTCTCATATTCTTGTGATAGATAAATATTATTATGTAAATGCCTACTGTGTGCATAGTACTGTATTAATAATACTGATTTATGAATGCAAAGAAAAACTACCCCAAGGTCTCTGACTAATAAGCAACTTTAGATACATTCCAGTGGCATCCAAATCTTAAGTAAAATCTCAGAGAATCATGGGATTTAGAGTTTGAAAAGGTTCTTAGAACTCCTTAGATCTATCCCACTTCAAAGAAGAGGAGTGATTTGTTCAAGTTCATACTGATAGAAAGTAGCAGTCAGGATTCCAATTCATATCTTCTGACTTCAAATCCAGTGATCTTTCCATGGTATCATCCTGTGGCTGTATATCTCATGGGGCTGGCCTTTAAATTCGCATGAACCTACACTGAAAAACATCTTCATGGTATTGCATCACCACCCAAGCTGACTAGTCTCAACTGTGGTATTTATAAGAAACTTGGGTGACCTCAGGCCAGTTACTTCCTGTCTCTAGACTTCTGTTTTCTCTGCTGTTAAACAGGAGCATTGAACAAAGTGACCTATAGGGTCACATGTAGCTCTAAATACTATGAAAATAAGCTTCATTCTTTTACTGAGCCTAATTCCTTGAGAAATAATACTTTTTTGAGAACCAAGTGATAATCAACTTTATTAGATTATTCAGGATAATTTACTTTATTCAGAATAACAAAGCAATAATTAATTCTTTGAAGGCACATACATCTCATGTGGCATCCTAAAATATTCCTCTGTTGGGTCACCATTTTATTTTCTTTGACAACTTGCAAGGAGTCCAGTTATTAGGAAAAATGATGCCCACAGTTTCCTATAAACAACTAGATTTTCTATGTCACTTCAGGGTTTGTAAGATATTTGCCCCATCATAACCCTGTGATGTAGGTAGTTCAGATATTATCATCCTTATTTTACAAATGAGGAAACTCAAATAGAATGGCTAAGTGAGTCACCAATGGTCAAACAACTAGTGAGTACTGGCTAATATTTGAACTCAGCTCTCCTAACTCCATCATTTTCTACTACCCTCAGTGTCAAGTATTTGAGGTAGGAAGAGGGCAAAGGAAACTTGTACTCAGCAACCAAAGAAATTACCATAACCAAGTTAGTTAATACAGAACTAGATTGTGGTCAGTTTCATTATCACTTTCAAGATATCTACTCTTAAAATCCCGTGGTAAGTAAAACTTCCCTTTATGAGTAAAGGCATGTCACTAGGTATTTGCAGTGATGGGAAGAGAATATTGGATTACATTACTGTAAAATCATTTGCATAAGTAAAGGTAGTTATAACTCCATTTCTTTGAGTAGCAAAACTGAATCATAAAGCACCCCAAGCATGTGGAGTCTTCCAGGTTAGCACATCAGATGAATGCTCATGCCTCTCCTCTGCTCAAAACCTTTTGATGCCTCCCATCTATAAAATGGAAATGATAATATATCTCCCTCCCAGGGTTGTTCTGAGGATCAAGTGAAATAAAAATTGTAAAGCACTTAGCACAGTGTCTGGAACATAGTAAGTGCTATATAATGTCAGTTCTTATTAGCTATTATTATTTCATTCTGAGTAAAGTTCTAATTCCTTAACCTGGCATAATCCCATGACAATATGGCCTTTTTAGATTTATCTTGCACTGCTCTTGGCTTAATAAACAAACAAAAAATATCTCCACACAAATAGATATAAGGTGGAGATGATGGGACTGGACAGTGCTTCATGTAAAAAAAAAATCTTCAGGAACTAGTAGATTGTAAGCTCAGTTCAAGTCTGCAGTGTAACTTAGCAATATTAATTATTTAAAATGATGAATGTGATTTTATTCATTTGTTTATTCAGTAAGTTTTTTATGAAGCACCTACTAATTTGTGCCAGGAACTGTATTAGATACTAGATTTCAAAGACAAAAATGAAAATAAAAACTATATCTCTCAAGGAGTTTATATTCTACTGAAGGAAACCAAAATATGTATAGATACATGCTGGAATGCATAGATCATGGACCACACATGTCAGTATGCCTAATGTATATACATGCATTTGCAGGTTGGTAGTAATTACTCCAAAGGAATATTGGCAAACTAGAAGCTAAGATGTGATCTCCTCTATGTGTTCTTCAAGTCAAGTTAAATCAATGAGCATTGAGCACCTACTATGTGCCACTTCCCTCCAACAGTACAGATCACAACCTATCCATGGCTGTCCTTGTGAAGTTCCTGATCATAAAGTGAAATTTATAGATAGACTAAAAACTGTGTGATTCTTTGTTGTTGTTGTTCTTTAATCTCTCAGCTCCCCAGGCAATTCTCTAACACAACAAGTTGCAGAATAGATACTCATTTGCTTTGGTAGAGGGAGTTTCCTCACCAGAATTTCCCTATACCAATGAAAATTCCCACCAAGAAAAAAATTGACAAGTTGGTGCATGGTCTAAGAAGGATGACAAGGAAAGTGAGAGGATCTGCAACAACACCAGAGGAGGACTGGTAGAAGAAACCAAGGATATTTAGTCTGGAGAAGAAAAGAATGAGGAGGGATATGATAATCGTCTTCAAATATGTGAAGGATTATCAAGTGGAAAAGATGAGATTTACCTAGATTGGCTCCAGAGGCAGACATAACCCCAATAGGTGGAATTTGCAAAGAGGCAGCTTTTTCTTCAGCATAAGGAAAAACTTCTTAATAATTAGAAATGGCCTCCAGTACAGAAATGGGGGAGAAAACTTCCAGAGAACTGGGAGTCTTCAAGTAGAAACTGATGATTATTTGTTATAGTTGTAGTGGGCAGGGTTCATCAACCAATAAACAAGTATTGTTGTTAATCATTTGGAAAACGGTTGGATGAGACCATCTACAAGGGGTTTTGCAATAAAGTCTGTGATTTTATGAAATCCTCACTTTGAAAATTTTCCATCTTCCACACTTGTGTTCCTCATTTTTCTTTGTCCCCATTATACCATCTTCATCACTGCCAAAATGAACTTAATTGTCAGTCCATGCTAAAGTAACAGTCCCACTATGCTATCTCGAGTTTTACTTGGGCCACACTTGCTTCCAAACTTTTCAAGGAGAAAGGCCTTTTCTGAATTTCAAACAGTTGTGTAGGCAATCAGATGAAGGTATTTTATTTTGTTAGAGATGAATAAGGATAAAAATGATAGTTCTTAACGGGCATTTGGATTCCTGGACCCTTGCAATAACTCTGAGGCATCCCAGGCATCCTTTAATCATAGACTGGCCAAGTTAAACAGAACCTCAGAAAGCATCTAGTCCAACTCCTACCTGAATGAGAATCCTTTCTATGATCTAGCCAACAGGTAGTCATCCAGTCTTTTCTTGAAGATGTGCACCAGAGGAAGCCCTTTTGCTTCTCCTAAAGCTTTGTTGTTATTCATTTGTTTCAGTCATATCTACTCTTCATAATCCCATTTGAAGTTTTCTTGGCAAAGATACTGGACTGGTTTGCCATTTCCTTCTCCAGCTCATTTTACAGAAGAGGAAACAGAAGCAAACAGAGTTAAGTGATGTGCACACAGCTAGTAAGTGACAGAGGTTAGATTTGAACTTGGGTCTTCCTGATTTAGGTCCTGGGACTCTATTCACTATAGCACCTACCTGCCCTCTCCTGAGGCAGCCTCTTTTATATTTGCACAGCAACTGAGAGGCATTGAATGGCATGGTGGATAGAGTGCTGGCCTCAGAGCCAAGAAGATATGAATTTAAGAAGTCCAATCCCTGACACTGCTGTGTTATTCTGAGCAAGTCCCTTAACCTCTTCTTAGTGTTCTGGGCAGCTCTTTAAGACCATATGTTGCTGTGTAGAAAGAGTTTTCTTCTCTGGAAGTTTCCTGTATCAAAGAAATCACAGGTCCAGTCTCTCCTCCTATTTTTTCTTTATAATGGGCCAAAACCTGCCTTTCTGAAACTTCTTCCCATTACTCCTAGTCCTATCCTCTGGAGCCAACCTAAACAAGTCTAATATTTCTTCAGACAGTTAATAAGCATTTATTAAGCCAGGTAATGTACTAAGTGCTGGGAATACAAAGAAAGGCCAAAATGAAACAAAACAAAAGAATAATCCTTTTAATATTTGAAGAAAACTATGCTCCACTCTAAGTTTTCTCTAATCCAAACATCCTTCAACCCCTCAAACGACATAATTTGGACACCTTTTGCCATCCCAATTTTGATTCTATGGACACTCTCCAATTTATCAGTCTCCTTAATAAAAAGTGATTTAATGGTTCAGACCATGATATTTTAGTTGTGTTCTGATAAGGGGAGAGTACAACAGTAATATTACCACCCCAGTCTTAGGAAATATTAAGCCTTTCTTAAAGCAGTCTAATATTGTACTAACTTTCTTAGCTACCATTTTAGGCTTTTCTCTCATGTTGACCTAGCAGACCACTAAAGCTCCTATTTGAGAGCTATTATGGTTGACCACACTTCTCCCACCTTGTTCTTGTGAAGCTGATTTTTTTGAACCCAAATGTAAGACTGCACATATATCCTGATTAAATTTTATATGATTAGATTCAGCCCAACTTTTAACATGTTGAGATATTCTTGGATCCTTATTACGTCATCTAATTGTTAGTTGTTCCTCCTAACTTTATGCCATCTCTCAACTTGATGATCAGGTCATCGTTGCCTTGATCCAATCATTGGAGCAAATGTTCAGCATCGCTAGAAACTTCTCTTCGAGATAATATCAAAACATTAAGGACTACTCTGGTCTGATTATTCATTCAGTTTCCAATCCATTAGTACCATTACCTAGCCTATATTTCTGCATCTTGTCTGCATAAACAGCAGAGATTTTATCAAATGCTTTGCTAAAAGCTAGGTAAATTGCATCTATAATACTCCCTTAGTCTATTAGTTTAATAGTTCGGGCACAAAAAAGAACTGAGGTTAATAAGATCCACAGTGCATAGATTAGGAACACCTTTTGTAGATCAATATAGAAGTAGGCCCATAATGAAGAAATGCTTTCCTCTGCCCATGAAAAGTGAGTGATAATGGCAGGTCATGAATTTACTTCCTCCTATAGGGTTAAGATCATAGGATCATAGATTTAGAACTGGAAGGATTGTAGGGGTCCTATAGTTCAAGATTCTCCCTTTTAGATGTGGTACCTGAGACCTAACGAGTTTAAGCAACCATCCCAAAGTAACACAGGTAATAAGTGGCAATGCTAGGAACTGAGCCCATGTCCAGTGGTCTCAGCACTATGCCACACTATAACTGCTGATCAAAAGTGACAGGATGACATATCAAAAGGAAAGAGGAGTAGGGCTATCTAACTAATTGGGAACTGACTGAAAAGTAGCTATAAGTGCAGAACAAGTAATTGTCAATATATTGGATAAATACCATTTCTTTTTCTCTTATTGGGCAATTAGGACCTTTCCTAAACTGACCCTGGGACTCTCCCTATGTCATCTCCCCTTCTTCCTACCTTTTAATCATATTGTCTCCAAATATTCACATATATATAGTCAATACCTTAAGGGGACCTAACTATTCTCACAGCTGAAGTTCTGGGGCCTCTAGTACAGTGCTGGGCCCATGTAAGAGGAAGGCTGATGCTAACAAAATGAATTTTACTTGGCTAAACATAAAACCCTACACTTGCTCCACTAAAACTTTTAAAACAACAGAATGAAACACAATTTTAGCACATCTGTTATCCACCACCTCCAAAATTTCTTCAGGGAATAGCATGACCATAAAGAAACCTCTTATAAGCAGTGTTAAAACTGCCCCTCCACAGGTCAAGTGACACCAGTCAGCTATGTCAATTCATGAACATAAGATCAATGACCTGACTCAATGACATGAAGAGAATTCACTTCCACTAACCCTAGGATCATTTTGTCTTAGGAACTGGGCCTTTGGGGAATCCAACCCTCTAAGGCAATTATATTTTTATTTCAAAATTTCCCTATTCTTGACTTGTTGTTTGTTGTTGTATAGTCATTTTTCAGTTGTGTCTGATTCTTCATGAACCCATTTGAGATTTTCTTGGCAAAGATACTGGAGTGGTTTGCCATTTTCTTCTCCAGCTCGTTTTATAGATGAGGAAATTGAGGCAAACAGTGTTAAGTGACTTGTCCAGGGTCTTGAACTAAGGAAGACAAGTCTTCCTGATTCCATGCCTGGCACTCTATCCACTGTGTTACCTTTTGAATTACATATTTTCAAATCAGTGATAGAAGGAAGTTGGTGTATATAGCTTGATGAATGGGAAAAAAGAGAGGAGAGCTGTGCTCACATGTTTGAAAGGCTATGACATATAAGAAAGCAATTGTTTCTCAAAAGAATGATTAAGAACAGGAAGTAGATTTTAGCTTAACTAATTATCTCAAAGTATTTTGAGCTGTCCAGTAATGGAAAAAGCTACTTTGGAAGTAGTTAGATCTCTATTACTGATGCTGGAGGCACTAAGTTGTAGAAAAAGCAGTGTATTTCAAGTCAATCAATCAATGAGAATCTGTACTATTATGTACAAAGCACTACACTTTGTGCTGGAGATACAAGAGGAGCCCATGAGGAGCAAATCAAGAAACCCGAATTCAATACCTAGCTTCACTAGACCCAATGAGGTCCACAGCACAAAAAATGTAAAGAATCCCTGCTCTAAAGCCATGACATTCCTAGAAACCTGCTCTCTCATTCTCTTCGTCCCACAAATAAAAAGGAGGAATCAGCATGCTTCTACTCTCACTTTCTAGTGAAAGAAAGAAGGGGGGAAGGAAGGAAGCAAGGAAGGAAGGAAGGAAGGAAGGAAGGAAGGAAGGAAGGAAGGAAGGAAACAAGCATTTATTAAGCTTTATTATTAATTTATTATTAATTTATTATTAATTTATTATTGTCCTTATTATGTGCTAGGCACCATGCTAAGAACTTTAGAAAACCTCAACTACATGACTTTCAATGTTCCCATTCTCCTCATCCCTGGTTCTAGATAATCCCCCCACCCACCTTTTCATGCTTTTATTTTCCAGTCACTGAGGGCTGTTGGAGAAAGTCACCAAATTATGCTGATTGGTTTCACTATAAAGTCATAAGATCAAAGAATCTAGAGCTAGAAAGAACTTTAAAGATCATTTCATTTTACAGATGAAACAAGCAAATGATATCTGATTTGCCTGGGGTCACACAGTTAGTAACCATCAGAGCTAATATTTGAACTTGGGTTTCTTGACTCTAGGTACAATTTTTCCTGCTATACTTCAGGTTTCTTCTTGATCCCATACCCTTTTGCTTTCTTATGGGTCTTATTTCATTAGTTATCCCTCTTCTCTGATGTGCCTTCTCCATTTCCTCTACCTACTTTCCCTCTGCTTATAAGGATTAAGTCTCCATCCAGGGATATTCTGGAGCCAGCTCAAACTGTGAAATGCTACAAATCAGGGCCTGATTTATTAGTTTCTTGATTGTCTAGACAAGAGAGAAAAATGTTAATAATGAAGATTAAACCTAGAAATGTATCTTGCATTTCCAGAGAGCTAGTTGTTAATGATACCAGAATACCTCCATGCTCCATCCCAAAAAACCTTTGCTTGTGCCAGCTTCCACCCAGAGATAGTCTTAATTCTCCCATCCTCTTTACTGCTAAACTTCTAGAAAGACTAACTAACCTATACTCATTGCTTCTACTTCATCAATAACTCACTTCTCAGTTCTTTGCAATCTAGTTTCTTTTCCCACCATCACTCTACTGAAACTGCTGTCTTCAAAGTTACCAGCTGCATTTCCCAATTGTGTTTCAGTTTAGAAGTTAACTCTATTATTGTGGGGTTTTAAATCTTTGTTTTTTGGTGAAAAAGCAAATTCCCTCTTTTTTTTTCCTTTAGCTATGGAGCATTCTCACCATTGACGTTCAAAGTAATCCACTTGTAATCAGCTCCCCCATAGCCAATAAGGCATCGGTAAACCCCAGCATCTTCTACTTTCACGTTGGTGATGTGAAGCACAGATTTTCCCTTGAATAGTTGGTCATTCAAATGCCTTAATCTTGGGTTGCTGTTCTGGATTTTGAGGTCTTCTTCACCATGAACAAATTTCACAAGAAACTCTCTTTCCTTGTACCAATAAACAGTCAGGGCACTCAGGTCTAATTTTTCTCCCACTGGAAAACTGCATTCCATAGTCACATTGCTGCCATAATATGCTTTATATTTGTCTTTGGGAACAGAAACAGAAAAGGCTGGAGGGAGGAGAGGCAGAGAGGAAAATCCAAACCACAGACTTTAGAAGATAAACATTCTTTTCAAAGTATACAGCAAATGTTTTATTATATTTGCAATATGCTATAGAACAATTAATCATAACTAACATTTCACAACTCACATTTCTATATGCTTTAATTCAATTCAACAAACATTTAAGTGCCTATTATGTGCAAAGACAAAATACAAAGACAAAAAGAAAACCACCCATATCTTGAAGGAGCTCATATTCTTTGGTAAGGGATAGGGAGACAGTAAAAACATAATATATGCAAAATATAAGTAAGTGCCAAGTAATTTTAAGAGAGTGCTAATAACTGGAAAGGTCTTCTATAGGAGGTGACTCCTGAGCTTTGAGGAAAACCAGAGGTTCCACAAAGCAGAAGCAAAGAGGGAGAGCATTCCATACACTTGGAAATGGAGGAAATGGAGAAGGAGAACCACGCATGTGGGTGAAAGCAGAGAGGAAGGCAATGGGATGTCACATATGCAGTATAGCTATGAGGACATTCTAACTGGAACAGAAAATGTACCTTCATACACTGAAGTGAGGTCATGTAAAATTCTAATTACCCTTCAAACTACATGAACAAAATTGAAGTAGGAGATATTTTTAAAACTCTGTAAAAGTATTATCCCTGATTTACAGATAAAACAGGCTTAGACAGTGACTTATACAGTATCAAACAATCAGTAAGTATAAGAAATGGAAATTATTCTTTCCAAATGATTTCTAAAAGTCTAATGCTTTAAAATATATATTGCATTCAGTCTGTTTTATTATATTACAAGGCCCTCTACTGTACAATAGTGTTAAAATCATAAAACACCCCTCAAAAAGATTATCAAGCACTGTGTGAATATGAAATGCCATCATTTATTAAATAATCTGATGCTTATAAGGTTTAGAGAGCTAGAAGGTATGATAAGATCCTCTCGGCTGATCCCCTCTTTTTTCATAGATGAGGAAACTAAGGTCTAGATTCTATAAATTACTTGCCCAAGACCACATAGGTAGAAGGTGGTAGAACTGAGTCTGAAACTCCTTGTCCTTTGACTCCAAATCCAGCATTATTTCTACCATGCCAAGTAGCAAAGTCAGAAGGATAAAACATGTTGCAATGGCATCGGGGCAAGTCTCACTGGGTATAGTTTCCTCCTCTGAATAATAAGAGAATTAGACTAGATGGCACCTGAGATCCATTATAGGTCAATGATGTATAATTAAGTCCTTGGATGCCAAATCCAAGGCACTCTCCATTGCATTACACTGCAACTGGTAGGTTACTTCATAGAAGTCACCTTTATCCTGTTCTTGGGTTGAATGAGGAGGGTGTTCTTTGATTCTATGCATGTCTATGCATCTTAGATTCCAATAGCTCTCATCTCAAACTCTCATTCACTCTGCCATTAAGCTAACTCAATCATAGGATATTTTTTAAAAGGAAGAAGTAACCTTTGAAATAATCAAATCCCTTCAATTTTGCTGAGAATAATAACTACCTATTTTTGTTCTTTTATCAAAATCCTTGAATCAGAACAGTGTGACTAAAGGATCTCCAGGTTCCCTTCCTATTTCAAATTCTATGATCCTTGAAGGTCAATTTATAATTTTTCACCAACACCAAAATTCATTTTTAGAATATACTTTTCAGGGAAAAAATCTTCAGAATTTTAATAATGATTCTTATATATAGTTCCCAAGTATGATTTCTTAAGGACAGTGTTTAATGCAAAGATTTAGGCACTTACCATTCAGCAGATGCCAGAAGAGCATAAACACAAATGCAAGCAATATCCCCATCTTCCTGAAACAACCTAATTATGGGATGCACAAAAAGAACATGGTTTCATCCGGCTAGAATTCCATAACTTAGCAGAGGATTACTTTGTATTTGCATTTCCAGTCCCTAGGTGTTTAAGAAATGCTTGTTGGTTGGATGGTTTTTCTATCTGAAACATATATCAATAGGATAATGCTTTCATCAGAAATTTGGAAAGGTACAAAGGATCAGGAAGATCTGTTGTTGATTATTCATTCTCTTCATTGATACGTTTGTTGTTCTGAGTCATTTCAGTCGTGTTCCACTCTTCAAGACCCCATTTGGGATTTTTCTTGGCAAAGATACTGGAGTGGTTTGCCATTTCCTTCTCTAGCTCATTGTATAGATGAGGTACTGAGGCAAATAGGGCAAAGTGACTTGTCCAAGGTCACATGGCTAGCAAGTGTCTGAAGCTGGATTTGAACTCATGAAGTTATCTTCCTGATTCCAAGCCCAGTGCTCTTGTGCCACCTAGCATGCAGATACATTATACTATGGAAAAATTTAGTCATCCTAAGGAAGTCAAGGAAAAAAAGCAATGAGTTCATTAGTACAGTATTTCTGTACTACTTATAAGTCTGTATATTTTGAAAGTACAAAAGGCCAGGCATAATTTATCTTCCTTTTTCCTTCCTTCATTTGTTTGTGTGCATTTGTTTATCCATCTATCTATCCATCTCTCTCTCTCTCTCTCTCTCTCTCTCTCTCTCTCTCTGTATCTCTCTCTTTCTCCATTATTTAGAGGCAGCTAGGTGGCCTAGTGCATAGCATACTGGCCTTGGAATTGAGAAGACCTGAATTCAAATCCTGTCCCCATATACTTATTAGCTGTATGGTCCTGTGTAAATCACTTAATCTCTCTCAGTCTCAGTGTCCTCATGTGCAAAATGGGGATGGAATCTTGTGCCTTCCTCACAAGATTGTTGTGAGGATCAAATGAGATGACATATGTAAAATGTCTTTTACATATTACACTTTTTATTACATTTACAATTACACTTTTCAAAGTTTAAACCATTATATAAGTTCTAGCTATTATTTTCTCAATTAACAAAAATCTATTTTCACTCCCAGCCCTCCCATTGAAAAAAAAATGAGTAAGAAGAAAAAAAAACCCTTGTACCAAACATTTGTCATTCTCCTTTTCTGTCAGTTTTACCAAACTGATAGATTTGAGATGCAACCTCAGATTTGCTTTCATTTGAGTTTCTATAATTGTTAGATATTTAGAGAATTTTTCATATAGCTGTTAATAGCTTTGATTTCTTCCTTTGAAGAGTATATGCTCCTATCCTTTGACTATCAATTGGGGAATGTCTCCAATTCTCAGGAACTTTAAGTAAGTTTCTTATATATCTTGGAAATGAGACCTTTATCAGACCCACCCCCTAGTCTCTTTCCCAACATCAGCCATTTATTAGTGCAAATCAATCTCTAGTGTGTGGAATCAGGTTTAACTGAGGCATGATTACTGCTGATTACTAACTGAATTTCAAGCAGCAGAAAAAAAATGAAATGAATAATTTCAATCATTGTGGGGAAGTCTTTTGGGGTCAAGGACAGGCACCTTTCCCAATCCCTTAAATCACATTGTGGATGAACACCTATGTGTTATGAACACCTAAAGCTGTTGTTGCTTTTTTTTTTCAAAGAATACAATGTGTTTCAGACATCATTATTTGCTATCCTAATGAGTTCTTACTTACTAAGAATTTAAGAAGCACAAAAGTGAAGAATTTATACTTTAATATTTTAAGGATTCACCTGAGAGGATATCCTCTACTAATGATTTTTTTAAGTCTCCTTTATTCTGTAGTAACCTGTCTTCATTATTTCATTAGTCAGTGTGGATTTAAAAAAAAAATCATCACTTGGTGGTCAAGTGATTGTGATTGTCTCTGCATTTAGTTATGTTGGCTCTCTCTAAACACCGGCTCCCATTGGGATGCTTTCTCGTCTTATGTGCCCTATCCTTTGAGATGTGGCTTTAATACCTTAGAGGTCTTAAGCCTAGGTCACTGACTGGCATCTCTGTGGTTTTATCCATAGCTATAGTTAAACTAGGACACTGTTCATGGCTGGGCACTTTCAATTCAAAAAGAGTCTATTAAATCCCTGCTATATGCAGGGCACAGTTCTAGGTGCTGACGTTACAATGATGAAAGAAAGGATATCCTCTAATATGAAGGTTCTTAACTTGGGGTCCAAACTTAAAAAAAATAGTTTGATAACTGTATTTCAATAGAATTGGTTTCCTTTTTAATCCTTTCTTTCATATTTTATTTTATGCATTTTAAAATATTATTCTAAGGAGTCCCTAAGCTTCACAAACACTAAAAAAAAGGGGCATCGGGGTGGCTAGGTGGCGCAGTGAGTAGAGCATCGGCCCTGGAGTCAGAAGGACCTGAGTTCGGATTCGACCTCAGACACTTAATGCACACACAAACAAACAAAAAAACCTAGCCGTGTGACCTTGGGCAAGTTACTTAACTCCAATAGCCCTCCAAAAAAAAGGGGGGGGGCATGACCACAAAAAATGAAGTTCTCCTCTATAGCATTGACAAATAGCCATTCAGTCTCTGCTTGAGATCTCCATAAATGGGAAACCCATTACCTTTCTAGGCAGACCACTGGGCAATTAAAACATTAGGGAGTTCATTCTTCCACTAAACTGAAATCTGCTTCTCTCTTCACACCTTCTCACTCATAGTATCATGAAATCTAAGAAATTATGGCAAAAATCCCTTTGATACTGTTTATCATATCATTTAATGTTGATCATATCATATTATATTTCTTACATAACCTTAATTTTAAACTATATCCCTTCTTTATCCTCTACTCAGCAAGCCAGAAGGGAAAAAAAGAAAAAAAATTTTAAACCAACCAATACATTTACCATATCTGATGTATATGCAATCTAATATACAATATTAAAGGCAGCTAGTTAGCACAGTAGATAGAGTGCTTGATTCAGGAAGACCTCTGTTTTTTCTATATGTCCTCAGATACTAGCTGCGTGACCCTGGGCAAGTCACTTAACCTCTATTGACTGCCATTTTCTCGTCTGTAAAATGAATAATAGCACCTACTTCCTAGGGTTGTTGTGAGTATAAAATATGTAAAGCAAATTGCAAACCTTAACATGTTATATCAATATTAACTATTATTATTCCATACTCATCATACCCCATCTCTGCAAAGAAGGAAAGGAGGTGCTTTTTTCAACTTTTCTCAAATGCAATTTTGATTGTGATAATTATGCAATAAATTCAAAGTCATGTAGCCCTTGAGAGAAAGACTATTAGACTGTAACCTTTTTGAGGGCAGGAATCATATCTTATCTAAATTTGGTTATCTCCTACCAGGGCATAGTGCTCCACACATAGTAGGGATAATACATTCACTTATTCAATTTAATAAGTATTTAATAAATTTCAATGTCTGGGATATGGGAAAAAACAATATAATATTCATTTTCAAGTAGCTTATGTTTTCCTGGGGAAACACAGAATTTACACCAATAAATATAAGGTAATTTGAAGGGGGAGAGGGTTCTAACAACTAAGGCATCAATGTACACTTCATGGAAGATGTGGCACCCAGGATGAATCTTGAAGGAAAATGAATATTTTTAAAGATAGAGAAGAGGAAAGAATACATTCCAGTCATGGAGAAGAGCTGTGAATGCCCGAGGGTGGGAGATAGAACATTATATATAGGGAACAACTAGCATTCTATTTTGTCAGGATTAATCAACAAGCATTTATTAAATACCTACTATCTGCCAGGCAATTTGGTAAACTCAAGCGTACAAAGAAAGGTAAAACCCAGTCCCCACTCTCAAGGAGCTCAGTTTAATGATGGAGATAGGGTTCAGACAATTAGGTATAGAGAAGAGATATACAGGATACATTAGAAATATTCAATAGAGGGAAGGCACTAGTATTAAGAGGGATAGAGAAAGGTTTTTCAAAGAAAGTGGGGCTTTAGTTGGGATTTGAACATAGTGTGTATGAATGGGAATAACATGAAACAATGCTGAAAGCAGGAGAAGCCAGATTTTGGAGAGTCCCAAATGCCAGTCTGTGGAATCAGTATCTTTGTATTTCATCCCAAAAACATTAGTGAAAGGTTTCTCTCTCCCCTCCCTGGGATGTGGCTTTGTCAGAATAATACCTTAAAAATATTTTGGCATCTATGTGGAGGAAGGACAAAACTGAGGAGACAGAATGGAAGCAAAGATACCAATTAGGAGATTATAAAAGAGTATTGGACTTGGACACAAATCCAATTTGGTTCCTACACATCTAGCTATGAGATTTTGAACAAGCCAATTCACTTCATGTTTTTTATCTGTAAAATGGAGAAAATAATTTTTTTATTACCTACTTCCCAAGACAGTTGTGAGAAGAGTGCCTTAAAGCTCTATAGAAAGGTACTTGTTATTTGTCATTTTTCAGTTGTGTCCAAACTCTTCATGACTCTATTTGGGGCATTCTTGGCAAAAATAAGGGAGTGGTTTGCCATTTCCTTCTTCAGTTTATTTTACAGATGAGGAAACTGAGGCAAACAGGGTTAAATGACCTGCCCAAGGTCACACAGCTAGTGTCTGAGGCCAGATTTGAACTCATGAAGACTCATCTTCCTTACTTATCCTGGCACACTATCCACTATGTCACCTCGATGCCAGTAGAAAGGTTAGTTACTGTTAAATATTGGCCAAAAAATTTTAAAACAAACATTGGCTTCCTGTCCTCCAAACTAAAAAGGAAGCAGTATGGTGTAGTAGAAAGAGAAGAATTTGAGTATTAGGTGAATTGATGATCTACCAGGTTCCTTCCAGCTCTGATTCAATGCTGGTTTCCCCTTTAGCATCATCTATCAGCCTTGCTAAAAACATTACTCAATGGTGACACCTTTTTATTTTTATGCCTGGTTTGGTGACATGGCCAATCTATCTCTTTCCAGTATGACTATGTGCACTAAATGTCATAGAATGTTAGAGCTGAATAGAAGCTTAGAGATAGAATTGTCTAACCCTTCATTCTACAGAGGAGGAATTTGAAACCTAGAAGGGGTCCAATAGCTTGCTCAAGATCAGAGACAGCATCCTCCTATTAAACCCCCCCCCCCCCCCCCCACACACACACTGTATTTAGAGTCAGAGGATGGGATCTCTGCAGTGCAATGTATTGCTTTGTAACCTCGGGTATGTCACTTCACCTCAGAGCCTCAGTTTCCTCACTTGTAAAACAAGAGGGTAGGACTAGAGGACCTCTAAGGTCCCTTACAACTCTAGATGTATGAGCCTATAAAACACAGGGTTTATATTTGGAGATGACCTGAGAGGTCAGCCAATCACTTCTTTTTTATAATTGGGGAAAATGAAGCAAAGAAAGAGTAAACGACTTGCCCAGGATGACCCTGCTAAAAAGAAGAGTAGAGACTAGCAACTGACTTCCAGTCCGGTGTTCCTTTCATTAACTATTCTCTAACTCAACAGCAGAATTATTGGAGAAACCCAGAGAAGCAAGCAGGTGTGACAAAAAGACTCCAAGGTTGTTTAATTAGCAAACTTAATCATAGCCAGGGAAAGAGATTAAGTCCCTTTGTCCTCTGAAACTCCAAGAGCTCACCAGCCTTAAAGTCCATTTCCATTGGCTCTTGCTCCCAATTCATTATATTCCGAATCTCTACTAAGGACCATTCCCCACAAGAGTTAGGGCTGAAAGGGACACTTAAGGGTCAGATATTACAACGTTTTCATTTTATTAATGCGAGAATTGAGACCCAGAGAAGCTTATTTACTTACCCAGGTTCATTCAAATAGTGGCAGAGATGGGATTCGAACAAAGATCTTCTGAAGCCAATTCTGGTCCTATTGAGGAGAAAAGTAAACTCTGCTTCCTCCGACTCACAAACTGCGCGCAGACAGATCTATTAAAGCTCACGTAGGCACGGGTGGAATTGGAGCTTTCAGTCAAGTTCCTCCCTTTTCCTTTCTTTCCCGTAGGCTGGTCTTTCCTAACCAAGGTCTTTTTCAACCCTAGTCCCCTCCCACTGCTCTTCACCATCACAGTAAAGTGATCTAGCTCTGTGAAATCTTTCTGATTCCTGTAATTTCCCAAATGAACGTCCTAGTAGTCCTATTTTCACTTTCGTTTCTCTGGATTAAGAATACGTTCGGCCATTCTTTGGAACTAAGCACAGTACTAAAGGTCGAAGGGAACCAAGAGGGCAGTATTTCATGAGGCAGACCATCCAGGTTCGGAAAGTTAAGTGACTTCGCTCGGAAAAGCTGTTTTTATAGGAAGTTAATTTGCATGTCAGCTTGGCTCATTAGATTTACAACTGAAAGAGTCCTTGGAAATGACCAGATCAACCACCCTTATTTTACCGAGGAGAAAACTGAAGCTTAGAAAATTAACTGACCTGCCTAATGTCATATGAGGAAGGGAGTGGGGTGGGGGGCAAGCAACGAACTTAGCCTTCAAATCCAGGTCCTATCACTCCGAAAAATAGAGTTATTGGCATTATACTAACAAGTAAACTAGGTTTATATCTGTTTTATGTACATCTATACTTATTTGTGTATGTACATATGCTAATATATTATACATTTGGAATATATGTGTAAGTATATATGTATTATGTATATACATCCATCCATCCATCCATCCACATTTGTTGTTCAATCATTTCAGTTGTATCTGAACCTTGATTACTCCATTTCGGTTTTTCTTGGCAAAGATCCCATTTTCTTCTCCAGTTCATTTTACAGATGAGGAACTGAGGTAAACAGGGTTAAGTGAGTTTATCCAGGGTCACACAGCTAGTAAGTGTCTGACACCAGAACTGAATTTAGGAAAATGAATCTTCCTGATTCCAGGTCCCACACGCTATCCACTGTGCCACTTAGCTGATATATGTATGTATGTGTATTGTATGTATACACATGTTATGTGTGCACAATACCTGTCTTGCATTAGAAGGATGTTGTGGTTGTGATTTAATAATGAATACACCTGTTTAAACATGAGAATTGGATATAGGGTCAGAGGCTAGCTAGAGGCAGTGGCTGTATTGAGTCCCGGGTCCTGTGATGTGGTTAAAGCCAGATTGTGTGGTCAGATCAGGGCATGCCGCTTGTACAGTGAGGCTCATAAGGAAGTTAGAATAGTGGCAGTGGGAGGCAGTTTTCCTAGGATTCCTCATATGCACAGTATATATAGTATATACATTAATGCGATTATACACATAGAAATATATGTGTATGTATATACATACACAAATATATTTGTTACTGTTGTTATTATTGACTTGCTTAGTTGGGTCCAGCTCTTTGTGACCTCATTTGGCGTTTTCTTGGCAAAGGTACTGGAATGGTTTGCAGAAAACCCATGTTTTCTGGCTTTTATTTAGAATGTCATGTGCTAGCAATGGGAAATGTATTTTTAAATCACTGCTTTTGTAAGTTCCCCAAATAATTCTGCTACTCTGTTGAAACCAAAATTGCTTTGTCACTAAAGGAGTTTCTTCTTTCAAGTTTCACCTTTTAAGAATACACTGGAAAGCTTAGAGTGAACAGATTCAATGAAATGGTAAAGATGATGGTCAGACAGTAGGGAGTGAAGTTAGAGGAATAAACTACTTTCTTGCTGATGCTCACATGACACTCTACCTCCCATCTCTGCATCTTTGTATAGGCTATCCCCCATACCTAGAATGCACTCCTTCCTCATTTCTGCCTCTTAGAATCCCTTGTTTCTTTCAAAACTCAGTGCAAATGTCACCCTTTCTATTCTACCAGCTACTAGCCCTCTCACTAAAAATCACCTTGTACTTTTTTATTTGTTTGTCTATCTATTTATTTATTTCAAGTAGCAATGTGAGAGAGAGAGAGAGAAGGAGCAGGAGGAAAAGGAGGAGAAGAAAAAAGAAGAAGAGGAGGATGAGGGAGGGAGGGGCAGGAGGAGGAAGGAGGCAGGAAGGGGATGGGGAGAGAGAGAGAACAAGGGGGAGGAAGACAGAAGAGGGAGGGAGGGAAGTGATGGGAAGGGGGAGAAGAAGGAAAGAGGGAAAGATAAAGGAAGAAAGAAAGAGAGAGGGAGAGAAAGGAAGAAAGAAAGAAATCACAAGTTTAATCTCTATTCCTATTCATTTGCTATATATTTATATATGTACATGTTGCTTCTGAAAGAATATAAGCTCCTTAAGGATAGAGACTTTCACTTTTGGTTTTGTATCTATAATACAAAGCACAGTGCCTGATACACAATAGATGTGCAATAAATGCTTGTTGATTGATTACCAAATAAATACATGAATGAACGAATGACCCACTTATTTTTGCTCCTGTTTTTCTCTTCTGAGACCAGTGATCTTTGGACCAGGAAGGAGAAGATAAAAATGGATAGTAGAGAATGGAAACCCAATATAAATGAAGAGATGATCACTGTCATATAACTGTTGTCAGGGAGTTCATATCACTAGGCCACCACAGACTCCATTCTATCTAGAATATTGGAAAAAAAAAAAGACAAATAGGTTGAGCTGTTTTGGGTCTCTAGTGCAGTTCTTGTAGATGAGATGAAATATGGACTAAATGACAGGACATTTAGAGGAGTTGGGAATTGAATAAATGAGTTTGCATCTGGTGAGAGGCAGCTTTGTTGGGGGTGTCAAACTCAAATAGAACTGCAGGTCATCAAACAATGTAAGGCTCCCTGTCAACTGCGTAATGACTTAAATATTTATGATACATAATCATTATCTTTATTTTATGGTATTTTTATTTATTTTGTTAAATATTTCCCAATTACATTTTAATCTAGTTTGGGCTGGTCTTAAGAGTGCTGTGGGCTACCATGGGGCCCATCACATCATGTTTAACACCTCTGGTGTAGGAGATAAAGAGTTGAAAAGATCTAGGTTGAAGTTTTTTTTTCCAATGATACTGGCAGAGACCCTAGGAAAGTAATTTAACCTTTAAGTGCTCCCAGGAAACTCATATTGTTCTTTATTGTTAGAGTTCCTCAGCTTCTGTGCTGTAATTATCCTATCCTGATGAACTGACATGTCTCAACATATTCAACTCTCAATTTCATCTGGGAAAGAATTCATAGCTAAATGGATAAAGGAAATTTTTAAAAGACAATAGGCAATTTTGACTGCAAAAATTTTAAGAGCTTTTGCACAAATTAAGTAAGATAAATGTAGAGTAAGAAGAAGCTGCATCAATATCCCATGGAAAAAAATATCAAACAAAAAAAGATATATAGATCCAGCAACAACTAAGTGGTGGCATAGAATTAGTGAAGAGAGGGCTAATTATTTTCTCTTTCTGGCCCTCAACTTCATGTGTCATTATTTCTCAACCATTTACTTCATCTTTCCTCTTAGACAGGACTTTCTAGTTACTCCTGCATCTCTAATCTTCAGACAATTGTTAAAATTTCAGTGTATTTACACCTTAGAAATTGGCAAAATCAAGGTTTGATTTATTGTTTGGATTGTCTAGACTTAAGAAGGTAATGGATAGAACACTAATAATGCAGATTAAACTTTTAAAATGTGCCACGTGTACATTTTTTTTCAGAGAATCAGTTTTGTCTACCTTTTTAAAATTCAATTTTATTTTATTTTCAGTTCTAATTCTCTTCTCCCCTCCCATATTTGTTGAGAAGGCAAGAAAAACAAAACCCAAAACCCAAATTAAAAAAAAAACAAAACAAGTCCTCACATTAGCCACATTAAAAAGAAAGAAATAAAGAGAAGAAAATGTGCTTCAGTTTGCATTCAGAGTCCATCAGTTCTCTATCATGTTTTATTGTGAATCCTTTGGAGTTGTGGTTGGTCATTGTGTTGATCCTGGTTACTCGATTTTTTTTTAAAGTTGGTTATCTGGACAATGTTGCTGTTACTATGTAAATTGTTCTCCTATTCACTTCACTTTGTATTAGGTCATAAGTCTTCCCAGGTTTTTCTGAAACCATTCCCTTCATCATTTCTTACAACACAGTAGTATTCTATCACATTCACATATCATAACTTGTTCCCAATTGATGGGTATCCGTTCAGTTTCCAATTCTTTTTCAACCCAAAAAGAATTTCAATAAATGGGTCCTTTTTATCTTTTTTTTGATCTCTTTACTTTGTAGGCCTAATAGAAATGTTACTGAGTCAAAGGGTGTACACATTTAATAGCTTTTTGGGTAGAAAACCAATTGTTAAACATTTACCAGCACACCCCTTGATCCATAGTTCTTTTTTTTTTTTTTTAAGCAATTGGGGTTAAGTAACTTGCTCAAGGTTACATGGCTAGTCATTGTTTATGTGTGGGTGCTCATTTTCTGAGGCTGGATCTGATCTCGGGTCATCCCAACTCCGAGGCCGACGCTCTTACTCACTGCGCCTCCTAGCCGCCCCTTTAGGGCAATTGGGGTTAAGTAACTTGCCCAAGGTTACACGGCTAGGTTTTTGTTTGTGCGGATTAAGTGTCGGAGGCCGGCTCCGAACTCAGGTCCTTCTGATTCCAGGGCTGGAGCTCTATTCACTGCGCCACCTAGCGGCCCCGATCCATAGTTCTTGATGATTTGAAGTGAGCTCACTTCTAGCTCTCATCTCTAGTAGCTTTTCCTTACTCTCTTTCCCTTAGGAATGGGAGGGGCTAGTTTGTTATGAAGTCAGAACAAATCCCCAGGGATAAAGTAGAACAATGGGAGATTCCTATCTACCCACGAATTTTGGTCTCCAGTGTCCCATTGAATGGGAAACTGACATTCCCCAATAGATAACTAGTGAAGGAATGTTAATGATTTTCAAGAGATACTCCAATTTGTTAATTGTGAAAGAATGCAACTTTAAACAACTCAGAGGGCTTTTTTTCTCTCATTTCCTGCAGGTTGGAAAAGAGGACCAAAAATGAGAAAAGTCATTGCTGGAGGGACTATGACAAGAAAGACCCCAAGTTCTACCCCTAGGTAGAACTGGGAAATGACTCAAACATTTTGGATATCAATTGGAAAAATGCAAGAAAAGAGACTGAATTATTCATATCCTTTGATTCAGCAACCCCATTACTGAGCATACACCCCAAGGAAATCAGAGACATAGGTAAAAGCTGAATAACATAACAAATGATTCATAGTAGCTTCCTTTGTTGTGGCAAAGAACTGAGAGAAAAGTGTGTGCTTAGTGACTTATAAAAATGGTTTCTGTGACAGTATTTCTCAGTAAGAAATTATGAGTATGAGAAACTCAGGCAATTATGAAATAATTTGTATAAACTGATACAGAGTCAATGAGCTAAATCAAAGGAATAAGGTATTAAATGGTTAAAACAATTAAAATGAAAAGATCATAGAAGGACACTGAATTCTACATGAAAAACCAATGAGCCCTAAGAACAGATGGACATACATACCTCCATCCTCACAACAAAGGCATTGAGGAATATAAGGCAGAATGTTGTATATATTATTAGATACAGGGATTGTTTTAAATGGTTTCATTTGGTGTAGTATATTCCAAGTGATAATTTCATAAATCTTACCTTTCTCACTCAATCAAACCCAGACTTTAAAAGATTTTTAAAATACAATAAATCTTTCCTTTCAATTTAGCAGCCATCAACAAAAAACAATTTCAATAAACAAACACCTTTGCAAAATGATTGGACAGAAACCCATAAATTCCAAGTTTTGTACAATTTTATTTTTTTAATGTGCGATTATGGATCTCACTGAGGAATGTGGGCAAGTGTTCAGGGGCTTGGTACAATCAGCACAGCCCTCTGTGAACAGGTGCCTCTGGAGCACTCCATCCTTTATAGGGAGTCAAAAATCACTCTTTATTTGTACTTTGCATTGATCCTCTTCCATGATGGTGCCAAATATCTTTGGAAAGAATAGATCTCATTTTGGGGGGAGGGGCAATATAATATAATAGTCAAATAATATAAAGGTGGAAGTCAGGCTAGACAGTTACCCCATAATCCTTAAACTTATAAGATGGACTCCTTTACAGTTGCTATAATGCTATTTTAACCTGTTGAGAATGCTTTTTAATTCAACCCTGTTGAATCAATCATAGGTCTTGCTCTAAATGTAAAAAACAAACAAAAAAAAGCTTCAATCAGTTTAGGTGTTTTTAAAAGCCATTGGATGCACTGAAGCAATGTTGCCAAGAAAGTCTGTTTTGACTGGTTGAGGGACTTGATCATACCCTAAGGAGCTAATTGGAACTGGGAGCTTGAGTGTTTACCAACTTACTGGTAGAAGCCTTCTTTTAAGTAATATTTGCACCCATGTGCCTCTCTGAACTATTTTTCTTTCGTGTATTTCTTTCGTTGGTGTTATTAATAAAATTAAACATAGCTATAGTCAATGTGTCAAGGTAGCTAAGTGGAACAGTGGATAGAGTGACAATCCTGGAATCAGGAAGACTTATTTTACTGGGTTCAGATCTAGCCTCAGACACTGACTAGCTGTGTGGCTTTGGGCAAGTCACTTAACACTGTTCACCTCAGTTTCCTCATCTGTAAAATGTGCTGGAGAAGGAAATGGCAAATCATTCCAGTGTTGTGGCTAAGAAACCTTCAAATGGAGTCATGAAAAGGCAGGCATGACTGGAAATGACCTGACAACAGAATATGTAACATTCTTGACAATAAGAGAGATTCAAAAGTAGAATCAACTGTCTGAGAAGGTAGTAGGTTCCCCCTTACTGGAAACCTTGAAATAAAAATTGGATGACTACTTGTTGGGGATATTAGGGAGTGAATTCTTATTTAGTTGTGATTTCAAAGAAAAATCACCTGAGGTCTCTTCTAAATCTGAAATTTTGAGATTCCTAATACTCTTCACAGCTATGGTCAGTCTGTCACTCTATATTCCTCTAATATTTATAATTCTAAAAATAAGGGCTCCATTGAAGTATTCAGTGGGTTTAGGCTTGGGTCTGTACTGTTATCCAGTTATTTTTTATTGAAGATGTAGTGGGGTACAGTGGAAAGTGCTCAGGAGACAGCAGTTGGGTTCAAAACATTTCCCTGATGATGGGGACTTCTGTGACTTTGGGCAGATCGTCTAACTTCCTTGGACCTCTATTTTCTCACCTGTACAAAGAGAGGGTTGCACTAGGTGGTGTCAGAGATTGCTTCCACCTCTAGATATGTGAATGAAAATTGGATAAACTCATAGATGTTATTATGTTCGTTGAATCTATATCCCTGAAGGCTCAGAGTGAGTGTAAATAGCAATTGTTTCTGTTTGGTCAGAAACCCTGAGGGTCTTCCCCTCCCAGATTGACTTTTTTTTAATTAGGTAAAAGAGGCCATTCTCTGCCAAATTTTTACTTAACCTTAGTCACTGAGTATTACCTTAGTCAAACTGAGACCTGTTAAAAATCTTTTAGCATAAAAAAGCCAAGGTCTCCCAATGCAGGTGGGGCTATCTCTAGCTGTCCTGATCAGTATCTGGATACAAGACTCAGATGGCTCCAGAGGAGAAAGTGAGGCTGGTGACTTTGCACACTCCTCCCTCACTTAAATTCAATTCACTTGTATGTCATGGTATCAGGAACTAAGTTGTCTGAGGTCTCTCCTAGCTCTGAAATCCTGTGATTCTGTGCATTGGCCTAGATGACCCCTTGGGTTCCTTCTAGCTCTAAGATCCAGTACAAATTGCATTTGTATTATAAGTAAAAAGAAATTAGTAAACCTACATAAGAATTTGGTTAGCACATGGGAAAATGTGACACCTGAACGGAGGTGATAGTAGTCATTTTGATCAACAAAGTAGTATTCAGTAGATTGAAATATATTTAATTTGAAAGCTTTTAAAATATTGCCTTTTTTTTTTTTAGAGCAATTGGGGTTAAGTAACTTGCTCAAGGTTACATGGCCAGTCCTTATTTGTGTGTGGGTGCTCATTTTCTGAGGCCGGATTTGATCTCGGGTCAACCCAACTCCAAGGCCGGCCGGCGCTCTTACTCACTGTGCCACCTAGCCGCCTCCTAAAATATTACCTTTAAAAGAATTCTTTCCCCCTGTTACTAATTAAAGAGGAAGTCTCACCTAAGGGTTCATAAGTTACCAGTCAGAAAATAAAAGTCTAGGGAAACACATACATAACAAGTTAATATCTTCTCTTTATTCCTATTCATCAACTCCTACACAACTTTGAATGCATCAATGGAATTTCTACAAGTTTCCATGAAGGTGGAAAAAGTTGTAACTTAGTTCAGCACAAAGAAAAATATCTGAAAAACCACAAAATATTTTCAGTGGGTGAGAATTTTAAAAAATGGCTCTTCTAAAAATTTAGCTTCTACATAAAGAGATATATCATAATCATATCTCTTTGTCTCATAGCCTGTTAGAAATAGTCTAGGCCTCAAGATCTTGAAAGATGGAAACTGGTAATATATTTGGAATCAGAGTACCTAGGTTGTTAACAGTCTCAGCCTGGGGAGTCTTTCTGAGCCTCCATTTCTTCATTTGTGTATGTACCCCAAAAACTGTGTGCAACAGAAATCCTTACCCAGATAATACCCAGAGGTTTCTCAAGGTATGAAGTAGAAAAGAATGGTTTAATATGATCTTGAGAAAGGGCCACCCTCCTGAAAAAAGGTCAGGGAGGAGAAGCAATTTACAAAAGGAAATGGCAAAGTTATCAATCCCTAATTCTCCCCCATCCTCCTCCTGACCCAATCTACCCCAAGTACCAGAACAAGGAAACAGTAGATCACCCAATGTACATTTGAGAAAGTACTTCTGTCCTTATTTGGCATATCTTGTGCTGAGTTGGCACTGGGGAAGGTCTCCATTGCTCTAAGTCCCAGATTCCTGTAAGGTCAGGTGACTTCTAAACTTAGGCCTAGTGGATGCTAAAGCCACTCTAGATTTGATTTTTCAGAGTGGGGAAACTTCACTGTGAATTATCCCTCACATATGTAAAGTAAAAAAAAAATAGAATGGGCAATTTCTAAGGTCTCTTCTAAAGTCTGCCCTGATGAAGCAGACTTGTGTATACAGATTTATGGCGCTATGGTAGCACTGAACTCTCACTGATCTTGTTGTCTCATTTCCTTGCCTTTTCTTTGCCAATGGGGAGGGTAGATGAGATTTGCCTCCTTTCCGCCCTAGTTCTAGGAATGGAAATAGTTTCTAGTTTGTACCACTGAGTAATTTGAATAATAGTCATCTCAAAACTGCTGCTATTACTCACATCTCCCACCTGTTTTCCCACAGTGCCATCATTGAATTTGAGCTTTGTAAGGGTCCCACTGACCATCCAGGCCAACCTATATCTAAAGGAATCCCCATTATAGCATATTTGACAAAAAAATCATGCAACTCCTTCTTGAACATCTCTGATCTCTCTTATACATTCAAATAATAAAACACTTTTAAATTATTTTGCTATCTTCAAGAATTAGAAGAACTAAATGAGTTGAAAGAAGGATTTGTGGTATTTAAGGTTTCTCTTCTAGAATTCACAAGGACTGGTACACTTGTCCTCATCTTGTCTTATGTCTAGGCACGCAGTTTGGACCAGGTTCTGTCCAATAGTAGCCCATCTCTAATGAGGGAGGTTAAGCTCCCTGTTCTTTTGTTCATTGGCTCATTATGTCCCTTCATATTGTTGATTAAGGTCTAGGTTATGTCATGTGTCTAGGTCTCTGAAAAGGATGAAGCGAAAGAATAATGAATCAAGTGTGTTATGGGTAATTTATTCCTATACACAAAAGGAATGCTAAACATTAAGTACACATTAATAAAATGAATTAAGCAAGATTCAACAACAACTCTTAACTAAGGTTACAATCTGTTCAGATACTGATACTTAACTTCTCCAGAACATATAACAATTTGCAATGCATTGAATTAGTCATTTTACATTTCACCTCAGCTCAGCACTGTCCTTATAACTCTGCTGTTAAAATGGCCAGGCCTAGGTCAATTTTCTTCTCACCAGCCAGCCTCTTTTGCCAACCAATTCTGACCCATTGGAGCTCAAGAATTCTAGACTTCTTGAACTCATAAGATCACTTGAAGTCTGAGTGTGTCCACTAGAATTCTTTGTCACCTTGAATCACCTTGTCCATCACCTCAATAATGGACAAACTTGTCCAGAAGCAAGTCTCCTAAAATTTCTACAATATCAGCAAAAACAGGAAAAGGAACTCTAAGGATGTTGCGTGGGGGTAGGGTGGGAGTTTACCCCCACTATACTCTCAAGAAAAGAGGGGGTGGATTGGGCCTATATGACAGTATTCTTAGAGGGTGAGAATTGTGGTCTGGTGGGATGGAGAAGGGGTAAAGAGAGGCAGAAAGTTATTAGTCATCAATCCTAGCATTCACAGGTGATAGAGAAGAATGAGGAGATCATCTAGAACCAGTTTTACAGACAAGGAAACTGAGGTCAAGAGAGGAGGAGGTAAAATGTATTTTTTTTTACTGATGCTTTAAAATATATCTTTGTTATTTCCCATTGACTCCACTCCAGTCCCTAGGAGAACTCTTGCTTATTACAAAGTTCAGTTAAGCAAAATGAATCAAAACATTTGCCATGTCTGACAATGTTGGCCTCATTTCTCACATATAACTAGTGGCATACTGGCAAACAATTGGCTCTATGAAAAAAATGCATATGCTGGACATACTTTTAAACTTAATCTGGATTATTAACATTTTCTCTATCCAGAATAATAAATCAAGACAATTTGTAGTGTTTGCTGATTTCTGAAGAGTAAATGCTTTTACCGAAAATTTAACAATCAGTTCTTGAGAGCTTGTTTGAGCTAGCACATTCCTACTCTAACCACCACTTCTAGTCTGAGAGGAGAGAGAAAAGCTTCACCTTTAGTCCCTTGAAGTAAAGAATAGTTTTTAGATCTTTTTTTTGTACCAGATGTTACCATATTCTTACTGTTCAGGCCAAAATTAGTTGACCAGACATCCCATTGAATCTAATACTGCTCCCCCTCCCCCATTTTCTTTACTCCTGACCTCCACTGAATAATAATTTTTTAAAAAATCACTATAAACACACTATTTACAACAAATGCCAATTAACCAACAATTACCTCAACTGTGAAATAAATTTCTTTCTTTCTTTTTTTCTTTCTTTTTGAGGCAATTGGGGTTAAGTGACTTAGCCAGTCATATAGCTAATAAGTGTCTGATGCCAGATTTGAATTCAGGTCCTTCTGATTCTAATCCCAGTGCTCTATCCACTGTACTACCTAGCTTCCTCTTTTTCTTTTTTTCTTTTTTATGAGGTAAATTTCTAATCTAAGCCCTCAAGCTTGAACCATTCACCCTTCATCATAAAAAGCAAAAAAGATAATAATATTATAACAAATAGTTAAATGAAATACAATCTAATGAACTAGTAAAAAAATTCTAAAATGAAAGGTAATATATTTTACCTTTGCTTCATTTTAAATCCATCCATAAACTTAAAGTTTCTGTTGCCCTACCCTTCTTCCCCCCCCCCCACCCCTAATCTGGGGGATTGATGTAGGAACTGGATGGAACAAGCTGGGAAAGTGGTCACTAGGTGCTGTCAATCTATTTGGTTTTACTACTATGAGTATGATTAAAGTCTGTATGCCAGAATGCCTTTGTAAATCACCTTAAGGGAAATATGGCAGGTATGTGACCAAGGGAAAGCCTTATCTTAAGTTGGAGTGGGGGCCCCAAGTCATGAGATTTGATTTCATGCCAAAGATCCAAAACTGAAACTCACTTGAAGATACCAACAGCCACAGAGGGAACTAGCCAAGGGGAGTGAGTGGCAATCAGTTGCTCTCAGTTCAAGTGCTGCCTTCTGCTGCATGCTGGCTATGTTGCCCTAGACAAGTCAATTAATCACTTGGTGCTTCCCTGGTAACTCTTTAAAAATTTCCAGAGAAGTTGGGGCCTGCTATTTCATGAGGTGCCCAGGCCCAGTGCCATGTTCTGTACTTTGTTACCTCCTCCACAGCAGTCTAACCTTCCTTTTCTTTCTTTTTAGCTCCCTTTTAATAAAATGTAAGTTCTTTGAGGGTAAGGACTATCTTTTTTTGCTTGTATTTGTATCCCCAGCATTTATCACAGTGCTTGGGACATAGTAAGTACTTAATAAATTATCTATCTATATAAATATCTCTCTACCTACATAAATTCCTATCTGCCTATGTATCTAGGTGTCTATCTCTCCATCCATCCAATTATCTATCATCTATCTGTCTGTCTGTCTATCTGTCCATCCATCCATCCATCCATCCATCCATCCATCCATCCATGCAGCTAGCTAACTAGTTAACTGTCTATCTGTCTGTATCTATGTGTCAATCTAATCCATATTGACGGAGGGAGTTTCCATACTAGGAGTTTTCTATATCATTGAACCACAGGTCTGGTCCAAGGCAATATCTTATAGTTATTTTGATTTGTATTTATCTCATTATTAGGGAATTATAATATTTCAATGCAGTTATCAACAATTTGTATTTTCCTCCAAAATTATCTATTCATGTCATTTTGTCATTTCTCCAATCACTCAATAAGAATTTAGTAAGCATTTATAATGTGCCGGGAACTGTCCTAGGTGCTGGGAATACAGAGACATAAATGTAATACTCTCTACCCTCAAGGAGGTTTTCTCAGGGGAGAAAACATTTACATATGCAAATATATGCAAAACATACAAAACAGATACAAGAAAGGTGGCACGTGGACCAAATGAGGCTCAAAACACCACAAGGTAATGGTAGTGAGTAAAGATAGCATTCTTGGCATGGGGGACTATCAGTGCAAAACACTGAGATAGGAGATGGAGTGTTATAGGTGAGGAACAGCAAGTAAGTCAGTATGGCTAGTCTGGAGGGCACACAGAGGAGAGTGATATATAAAAAGGCTAGAGAAAAAAGAAGGGACCAGGTTGTGAAGAGGTTCAAATACCCGAGGGGCGCATGTTTGATTCTAGACATAATAAAGGACCACTGAAATTTTTGTGTAGCAGGGTGACATGTTCAGATCTGTATAAATCACTTTGGTAGCTGTGCAAAGGATGCATTGGAGTGAGGAAAGGCTTGAGACAGGGAGACTAATTAAGAGGGTATTATTACAGCCTAGGGGAGAGATGATGACAGGGTAGTGGCAGGGGAAAGAAGTGGAAAGAAGAAGCATTTTGAAAGAAGTTGTAGAGATAGAGATAAGATTTGGCAACTAATTGGATATGTTGTGTGAAAAAGATTAAGGAACTGAGAATGACACCAAGGTTGCCAAATCAAATTTCTTACCAGTTCTGGATATCAGAACTTTAGTGTATCTGTTACAATCTTTTATTTCCTTCCTTCCCTACTTAGTGAGCTATCTCTGGTAATAAAGAATAAAAAAGAAAGATGGAAAAAAATCAGTTCATCAAAATTAACTGCTAATTTCCTTAGTGGAGAAAGGAGTGAGTGGTAATTCCCTAATCCTCAGGACAAAGCAGTGGTTTTCAGATGAGTCTAGACAGAAAGACTTTAAAAAGTGGTAATAATACTTCTGGCCTACTCTCCTAAAAGGTCTATATTTAAACTTCTATATATGTCATTTTTAAAGAATGTTGAGTAGGTATTTTATATTTCACTTAGGTTCTGCACTGTTCCTCTCATTGTAAGTGTCACATCAAGGTTTGGGCTCATCCTTTTACTATCTGCTCTGGAAGCACATGAGTAGTTACCAAGGATTCCTTCCCTAGACACTGGTCAGGTCTGATTAAAGGACCCAGGATTGCCAAAACTCTCAAACTCAGGAGGTAGCCTCCATCCTTGAACATGTATATCTCAGAATTGATACTCCACCTAAGATCAAGATAGAACAAACACAGAAGAACAAAATTCATGACCATGCTCAAAGGACATATGCCTTAGATATAATGTGCCTCCAGTGGCCATTTCTCCTGAGATCAAAAATAGGAGGGGCCCTTGGCTCTCACCTCTTATCAGAGAATTGCTTGTCCCATGGAAAGTCCCAGGAAGAAGATATCAGAAATAGCATGATTGATATTTCCTGCTTAGTGACTATTAAGGAATGTGACTCCATCATCTCCAAAGCATTCATTAGAACTGAATCACTACAAGCAACAGGAGTCTCATCATCCTCGATGCATCTAACATGTGAAGAGTGCCCAGAAGTTGACTGGAATAAGGAATTGTAGTTCTGCTCATATCCTGTTCAACCTCCTTTTACTTTACATTTACTTAACTAGCAAAATCATGGCTTCCCTATCTTGAGATATTTTGAAGAACAGGCTGGATAACCAGGGATATCATAGGGGGAATCCCGTTTTTTTCATCTCTGTATCCCCTCCACCTAGCATGCTACTATGCATATAATAAGCACTTTAAATGTTGAATGGAAAGTGAATGGCCAGGAACAGTGTCCACTGGTAAAAATAGTATATATAAATGTGTTTCATGGTAAAAGTAGCATACATAGACACACATATCTGTATATGTAATATATTTGTGTTTATGTGTATGTGTGTGTGTGTGTGTACACCCACTTGGTACCTCTCCAATCCTCATAAAAAAAACATAGGGTATGGACAACATCTCAGTGGGAGTTGATATTGTGGTATAACAAGCTAGCTAAAAGTAAACAGTCAATCGTGAGAGAAGGCCACCAACTAAAAAAAATTATTTTAATCACAGCAACTCATGAAGACAGTTTACTGCACAATAGAGGGATTTTGTTTGCTAGCAATAGTACTCTCAGATGAACCCTGGAAATTCATTTAAACCAT
This sequence comes from Gymnobelideus leadbeateri, assembly GCA_011680675.1. Taxonomy (NCBI): domain Eukaryota; kingdom Metazoa; phylum Chordata; class Mammalia; order Diprotodontia; family Petauridae; genus Gymnobelideus; species Gymnobelideus leadbeateri. The sequence continues at coordinate 334,989 of WOXC01010398.1, read as the reverse complement.
ATCTTCATTTTTTTATATTTTAATTCTTAACAAAGAATAATAGAATAGCAAATAATGATACCTGAAATACTATAAGTTCTTCACCTCAACCTAATTTAGACCTTTTCCAAAACCAGCTTCATACATAAGTAGAGTAGGTGAGCACCTACCTTGTATAATTTATGAAAAGGTGCTCTTCTTTGATTCAAAAATACTTCCCCCATAATGATTGAAAACTTTTGTTTCATTTCACTTTTTTACCTGCTTGAAATCAGCAAAAATCATACCACAATTAGATCTAATTCCACTCATTACTAGAGATTCATTTGCATAGACAAGTGATTGTAAAGGAAATGCAAATTTAAAGATCTTCCCTGCCCCTAGGTTAAGTGCACCTGGAGCCTGTGGTGGGAGGCTTGTTTTTCGGGGAAAGCCCACACCTTGATACTTTGTGATTGGGCAGTGGGTCAAGAAGGTTGTTACATTCTCTGAGCCAGGAGAAGGATATATAAACCCTGATGGGAGGCTTTGCTTGGGGCTCACTTTGAGAAGTGTTGTGTGATCTGACTAGATGGGACTCTGGGCAGCTGTTGAGAGCCTCCTCCCTGCTTCCCCGCCCCCTTTGAGAACCCAGATGTTGACGCTTCCCTCTCTGGTAACTGTGGTTTGGTATTGATGTAATGTTGGGACAGTTTGGAAGCCTATCTGTTTGATCTGTCTGTATACTCTGAAGTTCGGGGTGCTGACCTTTTCCCCCTGAACTAGGTAATATACGTTTGTTTGATTAAAGTAAGCTTGTTAACCCATTTTGAGTTGCTTTCCTTTACAAAAGCAGATCTAAGAACCTGTGTTGGCAGCCACTCTGGGGGTGTTGGGGTGCTTGCTGCTACAGTGATCTCTTCTTAAATATAAATGCTTTGGGAATAATGGTTATCTTCATTCAAATCTTAACTTGAAATAGTTTAGTCAGATTGCTTCCAGACTAAAGGAATATTAGGAAGCTAAGTCTGTGTACCCAGTGAATGGGGGTTTGGATGTTTGCCAGAGAAGGGGAAAAGAAAGACTAATAGGTAATTGACTGAGAGCAGAGGACTTTGGGACAGAGAGCAGTTTGAACATACCAAGAGACTTTGGGAGAGGGCATATAGATAGGGGAATGGGAGAACATACTATTATTGCTTTGAAATTTTGCCAGACCTCAAAATAAACATGCTTAAGATTAGACCAGCAGACCTACTGTCTCCTTCTCCACTATCTTCCCTCCCTTATATTCCTTGGGATATACATTTCAAGATATTTTAAAGTGCATTGTATCTGGATATATAGGGGCAGCTAGGTGGCACAGTGAATAGAGCACTGGCCCTGTAGCCAGGAGAACCTGAGCTCAAATCCAGCCTCAGACACTTAACACAAAAACTAGCCGTGTGACCTTGGACAAGTCACTTAATCCAAATTGCCCTCCAAAAAAAAAAAAGTATCTGGATGTATAGTACCTGCAGTCTATCAGTGAAGACATTGAATAACTAATGACCAATTTTTTTACTCTTGGTATGCTTCCAAACTTCTGATGAAAGCTCAAGCCAACAAATCTATCTCTGTATACCTCTTCTTCTGAAGCAATATAGGATCTGACATAGACTAAGTGTTTAATAAACTCCTAGGTGGGTCCCCTAAGGGAGAGCTAGTTCAAGTTCAAGGTACTCTGTGGGACAACACTCTAAAACAAAAGCTAATGAGCCCCTACTGGTGCTATCACCTTTAAAAATAGTCAGTTGACAAAATTAGTTTGAAAGAAAGGCATTTACTGAAATGGCATAGTAAGAACTGTAGTGAAGAAAATGTTATGTCCCTAATTAACCTGAGGAGCATTCTCCCACAAATATACATAATATTATTGGAAAGGATAGGCACACAAATAAAATACACTAGCAGAAAGGCACATTTGAAGGCAACACAAGACCTAAGTAGCTCATATTATAGCATTGTAAGGCCTCCATGTCTTTTCTTAAGGTACCCCTGAGATAAGATCAGAGTATAAGTTGTGTGACATTCCTTCAGCCTTCTTTATAGCTCAATTTGACTGTAGCTGGGTTCTCTAGGCCTGCTGTCTGCTGGGTGTAATGTTTCCTGTTGGATGAGTTATGGATGATCCTATTGGATGAATATGCAATTGAAAAACATCATTGCCAATAGAAAGGATTAAGAGAGAGAAGACCTCTTTCCCATTTGCCACTGAACTCTAGAAGAAACATAAGGGATAAGGCATACAGTTCCCTCTCAAGAGTTGGATTTTTTTTCCTCCATAACTGGTACTCTTCCCACCTAAAGGGATGACTATCGACTCACAGAGCTTCTCCTATCTCAACTGTCTGCAGACTTGACTAGCTCACTATTTAAAGGCCACCATAATATGGCTGATATGTCAAGCAATGAATAGCTGGCTGACCTCATTGTTGTATGCCTGTAAAACCTAGACAAGTATACCAGTGCTATGCCAGGAAACTGAATTGCTTCCATTTGAATTGTCTTAGGAAGATTTGGAAGATCACCTTGCAGAATAAGGTACCAGACACTGAGGTCCTTTCTTGAATTAAACTACAAAGCATTCAGACTCTACTTCTGAGAGCACAACCCTGATGGGCTGGCCACTTTGTTCAAATGCAAAATGTATGCTAGCCAAAAAGACTGTTTTGTGGAGAACTCAAACAGGGCAAGCGTTCACATGATGGTCAGAATAGAAGTGATACAAGGACACCCTTAAGGTCTCTCTTAAAAACTTTGGAATTGATTGTATGACATAGGAGACACTGCCACAGGACTGTTCAGCATGGTGTACCCACATTTGCTCTGTGAGCAAAACAATTGAAACAACTTGAAGGAAATGCCAGATCCACAAATTTGGAGAATCCACCCCAAATGTTCACGTGGACTATTTGTGCCTGACCTGTGGTACAGCATTCCGAGCTTGCATTGGTCTGATCAGTTGTGGTCAGACACTGAAACTTGACTCTAGCACAGTGATGTAATTTTGGTCCTCTTCAAGAACCAAGGACTGCAACCAACCAGCCAGTTGCCTTATACTTCTATCAAGTATGATTGAAGAAATTTCTCATCTGGTAAAGTAAACTTTTCTTTATAGTTTCTTTGTATTCATTTTACTTAGAAAAACAAAATTGTTCTCTGTTTAGTTGTTAAATTCTAGTTCGATGAAGTAATATTTTTTTGTGCATTCCATGCTTTTTACATGACAAAGTGGATACTGCCTGTGTTTGTGTTTATGTTCTTCTGGCACTTGCTGACTGGTGGGCAGCTTTGCATTAAACATTGTCTTTAAAATGTCAGATTTGTGAATCACAAACAAAAGCTATTATTAAAATGGTCAGAGGACAATTATTTCTGAAAAGTACATTCTGAGAAAGAATTTCATTGCTGGTGAAAAATGACAAATTGTCCATCCATGATCCATGATTTTTAAAATTTTATATTTTATTATAAACCTAAAACATTAATAGATCTGAAAATTTTAACATATTTTTTTAAAAAACAAAAAGTTTTATTTATAGAGCTCTTTTTGTGGTGACAAAGAATTGGAAATTAAGGGGATGCCCATCAATTGGGGAATGGCAAAACAAGTTGTGGTATATGAATGTGATGGGATGCTATTGTGCTATAAAAAAATGAGGAGCAGATGGACTTCATAATAACCTGGAGAGACTTATATAAACTGATGCTGAGTGAGAAGAGCAGAACCAGGAGAACATTATACACAATTACAGACACATCATATGTGTGATGACTAACTTTGATAGACTGGGCTTCTCTCAGCAATGCAAGGTTAGAAGACAGCTACATAAGACTCATGATGGAAAGGGCTATCCACATCCAGAGAAAGAACTACAGAGTCTGAATGCAGATTGAAGCAAACTACTTGCTCTCTCTTTTTTTGTTTTGTTTTGTTTCTTCTTTCTCATTGTTCACTCCATTGGTTATAATCCTTCTTTACAACTTGACTAATGTTTAATGTGAAGGTATTTGCAGATCCTATATTTAATTGCAGGCTGCCATGGATGGGGAGGGAGGAGGAGAAGGTAGGGGAGAAAATTAGAAACTCAAGGGATTGTGGAACTTAATGTTGTAAACTAAAAATAAATTCATAAATTTTAAAAAATAAATCAAAAAAAAATTTAAACCACCCAAAAAAAACCCCAAAGTTGGCATTATATATGAAACTATACACTTTCATTTTATATTCTTTGGGTATTTTCCCCACTATACACAGATTTGTCATTGTTCTGGTTCTGATTATTTCTCTCTGCAGCAATCCATATTAGTCTTCCCTTCTATCTCTGAAATACTCCACTTTTGTAATTTCTTACAGTACAATAATATTCCATTATATACTCCACAATTTGTTCAGCCATTCTCTAATTGATATGCACCCCTCTTTAATGTCTAGTTCTTTGCAGAAAAAAAATGCTACTATAAATATTTTTATGCATTTTGTACATAAGTATTTTTGCACATATGGGTTGATTTCTTTGGGGTATTAACCTAGTAGTGGCATTACTGGATCAAATGGTATTATTCCCAGATTGGTGACTTTGAGATAAATGCTTTCTAGAATGGCTGGATCACTTTCTAGCTCCACCAACAGCATCTTTGTATGCCAAGTAGGCCTTTTAACAATTTTTGTTTTTCAATTTGTCATCATTGCCACCCAATTGGGTGTAAGGTAGAACCTTAGAGTTGTCTTTCTTTTTCTTTTTTATTCCTACCATATTGAATTTAATATATATTTTCTTTAAAAACAAACATTACACAAAGAAACATATAGTTTTGTGGGCAATCCTTTTTTGGTTTGTTTTTTGTATAGTGAAATGTCCATGTGTTAAGATTGTTAAGATCATAATAAAAAAAGAAATTATATTTTTAAAAGGGTTGCACAGACCTGATATCTCCTCTTTGCCAGCATTCATCTCTCCACAAACGCTTGTAATCAGGCTGCTAATCCCCGAGACTATTCTCTTGAAACCACTTTTTCACAAATTAAAAACTTCCTCAGCACAAAATTCAATGGTCCTTTTTCAATCTTTACTACTATCCTCACCCTGCCCCCACTATCTTCCAAGGACTGTTTGGCATCTAAGATATTGTTGATCATCCCTTCCTACTGGGTCCAGTCTTCTTTGGATTAAAATAGTCCCATCAAACACATTCACCCTCATTGCTTCAATCAACTATCATTGCTACACAGATGGCTTCCACAATTCCACTAACTGCCTTCAAGACACTCTTAGAATTGTCTGTCATGTATATTTCTTATTTATTTATGATTTGTAGCATTTTTATATGGTTGTTGATAGCTTGCCTTTTTTCTTTTGTGAAAAAGGCATATCCTTTAATAGATATGTATTGGAGAATGGCTCCTGTCATATATTTGTATCAATTACACATGAGTTTTACATATCAGACCTCTGTAAGAGAAATTTGCTGCAAAAATTTTTTTCCTGTTAACTGTTTTCCCTCTAATTCTAAGTATATTGATTTTGTTTATAAGAAAACTTTTCTTTTTATCTTCAAAAGGTAATGTTTTATTAATATTCAGCATAAATACTTTACAATGTTAGTGAATACAGAATTGCTTTTAAAATCCATTAATTCATAAATGTATTCAAGCCCATTATATAAGCCTCTAAAAGTAAGTGAGCACAAATATGTCATTCTCTTTTCATATGAACTTGGAATTGTCATTAACCTTTTAAGGAGAAAAACATAATAATGTATCACTTAAGTTGCTTTACAGTGAGAGGTCAGCAAATCTATCTTTCCTAATAACCTTAATTGAGAAAACAAAAAAGAAATCTCCAAAATAAAAGCATAAATACATAACTGCATAGTTCAGCAAAATTCATTCCCACATTAAACACGTCAAAAAAAATGTCTTTTTTTTTTTCATTTCAAGTTCATCACTTCTTTTTCAGGAGGCCAGTGGCATGTTTCTTCTTCAGCCTTTTGGACTCATGGTTTATCACTGTACAGATCAGAGTTCTAACATCTTCCCAAGTTGTTTTTCTCTATAAAGTTGCTATCGTTTCATAAATCATTTTTCTATTCTTCTCACCTCACTTTGCATCAGTTCACAGGGGACTTCCCATTTCATTTCATTATTACTTGTGGTACAATTTGTTTAGTTTTTTCCACTGCTCTCTCTCTCTCTCTCTCATCTTCTTTCTACCATATTCTTTTTGGACAATTGCTGGAAGTGCCCCACTGATGATGTTCCCCCAGGTATAGGATCATGTCACTAGAAAGAGCTCTTGCTGGACGCCAATCCCCTAGATCTGAGGTCCTGGACCCAATCCCAGCCATGGCGTGCGCTATAATGGTGACGACGAGGGCTCGGAGCAGGATTGAGAGGAGCTGAAGCTACTTCTGGATGCCAGCAGTCCCCCAACCAAGACCCTAAATGGAGCAGAATCCAGCCACTGCAGCCTGCCTGCAGCCCGTATGGATGAGCAGGCCCTGCTGTCTTCTATTCTTGCCAAGACAGTCAGCAACATCACTGATGTATTGGCAGCAGATTCCCAGGGCATGGAGTAGCCTGAGTACACAGACAGAGCGAGACCATACAGGATCTGCCTGGGCAGTAGCTTGATTCACTGGAAGAAGCTGTCACCACTGACATCACTCACCAGCCAACCCCAGTGACCCTTGTCTACTTTGCAGATTTGCAGCAGATTTCCAAAACAGTTACTTATTCCTATAGTGCACTTTCTCAGATCCGGATCGATGCAAAAGAGGAGTTGGTCGTGTAGTTTGGGGTCCCGTGAGGACAATTTCTGGAGATTTCTCCCTTGTTCCAGCCTTCCTTTCCCTTTATTTCTTCCTGCTTATACAGAAACCTAACTTACCACTAATCACAGAGGAGAAGCTTACCACAGGAGTCCAGCAGTGGTTGGGGGGCTCATGTAGACACACAGAGTTACCAAGACGCCTTTGTGCCATGGGGTCTTGGCTGAAGGCTTTGCGGGGAGGATCTATGATGGTTTTGTCCCTTCGAGGGTGGAGAGAGGCAGAACTAGAGGAGTGGGATGTAGGGGTTCCAATACTAGTTCTTTCATGATTGAGGGTGGTGGGTAGGAAGAGATTTGGCTTCCTTGAGATCACCCTTTTGTGTGTGGGCTTGAACTGATATTAAGGAACTAAGAATTAAATCGGTTGTTCCTACTTCTCACACCCAAACAATTTTAAAAAATAAAATAAACCTGGGAAGACCTATCTGAATTGATGCAAAGTGAAGTGAGCAGAACCAGGAGAACATTGTGTATAGTAATGGCAATATTAAAAGGATGAACAAATGCAAGAGACATAGGTACTCTGATCAAGAGAAGGATCCAAAACAATTCCATAGGGTTCATGATAAAAAAAAATGCTTTCTACCTCCAGGGAGAGAACTGATAATCTCTGAGTACAAATTGAACTATAATTTTCTTTCTTTATTTTACTTTTTACTTTTTATTTATACCATATGGCTAATGTAGAAATATGTTTTGCACGATTTCATATGTGTATTGGATGTATTGCTTGCTTTCTCAATGGGTGGAGGAGGGGTGAAGAAGGAAGAGGATTTGGAACAAAAAATTTAAAAAAGGCTTAAAATAAATAATAAATTAAAAAAAGAATAAATAAATAAAAAGAAAATCATTTTGGTAGCACAGTTCAGGGTAGACTAGAGTGGTGAGAGATTTGAGACAGGGAAACTAATTAGAAAGCCATTCCAAACTGCCAGGCAAGAGATGATAAAGGTATAAATAAACTAAGGTGGCATCTGTGTAATTTGAGAATTGGGACAGATGTGAGAGATGTTAAGGAGGCAGAAATGCTAAGGCTTCATAACTGATTGAATATGTGGGTTGAGGGAGAGGGAGTCAAAGGCAATACCAAGATGATCAATCTTGATTATTAGTCTTGCTACATATATCTTCATCATCATGTCAAAACAAGTGTAGGAGCAGCTAGGTGGCACAGTGAATAGAGCACTGGCACTGGAGTCAGGAGGACCCAAGGTCAAAATCAGCCTCAGACATTTGACACACTTACTAGCTGTGTCACTAGCAAGTCATTTAACCCCAATTGCCATGCCTCCCCCCATCCAAAACAATACAAAAACAACCAAGTGTAATGTTAGTAAAGAAATTTAGTGTCATTCACTGGAATGAAATAGGAGTCACTGAAATATATGCTTTGGAAAAGGATAGTTTATCACGGGGAAAAAATATCTCTTCATTTTTACCCATAAAAGTGTTATAAAGTGTAAAAAACCTCTTTTATGCACCTAGCACATTTTATTTTTTTTACAATCTTATTTGTGTGCCTAGATTATCTTCTTCACTCAGTTTATTATTAATTCATATCACTAAAATACTCTAGGTGAAAAAATGCTCTCCTCACAACAACCCTGTGAAGCAGATAGTATGAAAACTGTTATTGGAGAAGATTCTGAGAAGATGGCAGAGTAAGTCAGAAAATTCCAAGCTCTCAAGATTTCCCCCCACAAAAGAGATAAAATAGCACCTCAGGGCAAATATATATGGGGGGGCGGTAAAAATAAATAAGAGTAGTGGCAGAATAGAGGTCCTTCTGGGACCATGGGAGAAGATCTGGAGAAAAATCCCAGTCTGAGGTTTGGTCCCTGTGAAGACTGAACACCTCCAGGCTAGGGATTGCTTAAACAAGTTATAAGGTCTGGGGTTAACTGGGTTGAGAGGCTGCCTCAGCCCCAGCCATAGGAACTTTTACCCCCAGGACAGTGAGGGGAGTTGGGTGTCTGAGCTGGAAAGATAGAGAGAACCTCTGCTGACAAAGAATGCTATACCCAGCTGTGCTACAGAGACAGAGACTTGGTGGCCAGGGTGAGAAGGAACCAGCAAATGCCTGGTGAGTGTAGAAGCAGTGGGGCAGGGATGCCATTGGCTGTTGACATTTACAAGAGGCCACAGGTCTTGGTCTAGGTTCCAGTTCCAGGCTAGAGGAAAGAATTGAAGGAGGATCTAAGACAAGAGGCACCATCTCCCTTATCCCAGGACTAGAGGTGATTATAAAAACTAAGCTACTACAAATTTAAAAAAATACACAGACTAAGGAGAAAGAATTCAACCATAGAAAGCTACTGTGGGAATAGAGAAGACTGGGGTTCATCTTCAGAAGAAGATACTGAAGCAAAGAAATCCTTTTCTACTGCAAAGAGTAATGTCTAATGGTCACCTACCCAAAAAAGAATTCATAGAAGAACTTTAAAAAGATTTTAAAAATCAAATGGGAGAGATTGAGGAAAAACTAAAGAAAAAATAGGAACAATTTAAGAAAAACAAGAAAATTATTAAAAGAAAATCAACCAGTTAGAAAAGGTAATTGATGATCTTAAGGAAGCAAGTTACTCCTTGAAAATCAGAATTGGTCAAGGGGGAGCCAGCAAAGTTATAGGAGATCAAGAAATAATAAAACAAAATGTAAAGAATGAAAAAAATAGAAGAAAATGTGAAATATGTCATAAGAAAAACAACTGATCTGGAGAACAGATCAAGAAGAGAAAACATGAGAATAATCATACTACTTGAAATCTACAATCAAAAAAAGAATCTTGATACAATAATACAAGAAATAATTAAAGAAAACTGTCCTGAAGTATTAGAAGAAGTGGAGAAAGTAGAAATAGAAAAAAATCCACTGATCACCACCTGAAAGAGATCCCATAAGGAAAACCCATAGGAATATTATAGTCAAATTCTGAAACCCCCAGCTCAAGGAGAAAATATTGTGAGCATCAAAAAACAAAAAAAAAAACAACAATTTAAATATGGAAGTGCCATAATTAGAATCACACAAGACCTACTAGCAGCAACACTAAAAGACACCATATGTTGAAGAGCAAAAGAACTGGAGTTCTGGCCAAAAATATCATACCCAACAAAGCTAAGCATAATTTGGAATGAAAAAAAAATATATATATGTATTTAATGAATTGTCAGACTTTTAGGACTTTGTTAAAAAGAAACCTGAACTTAATAGAAGATTTGACATACAAGACCAAGAGAGATATAAGGTATACACCAAAGACCAATTACAAGAGACTCAATAAGGACAGACTTTTTCTTTTATGTATGTAAAATGTAAAGCATATGTCTAAGATTGTTATTAGTAATTGAGTAATTTATAAGAAAGGTCAGGGTAAACCTGAATATAATATGACTTCAAAAAATAAAACTATTTAGGAACAGCTAAAATGAGTAATTATCTTATCCAACTGAGATGCAAGAAGAAGAACTGACACAGAAGAATTAGTTAGGGGAGGAGGGCTTTTAGTTCTGGAAACCTACTTTCCTCAGGAATGGGTTCAAGAGGGAATAATGTGTGTGTGTGTGTGTGTGTGTGTGTGTGTGTAGTTATGACTATAAAAGTGTTCTAAATTCAGAAAGAAATAAAATACTAAGGGGATGGGAGTGGGGAGAAAATAAGGGAGGAATCTCTAGAGGGTAGGGTGATGGAATAGGTTAAAGGGGGGTATGGTAGGGTGCTTAGATTTATGGGAATAGGAGGAAGGATAAGGGAGGGATCCTTGGAGGTGGGGTAGGTTAAGTAAGAGGAAGGCAAGGTAGCAGATAGAAGTAAAGTAGAGAAGTCAGGAGGGATAGGAAATAAGAGATATATACAAACACAAAACAAAGATCATATATATATGCATACATGTATGTATGTTTATATATACACATGTGTATATATGTTTATGTATATGTATATATCTCTCTATAAAAACATCCATGCTTAATTGTAGCCTTCTGCAGGGACAGGGGAAGGGGAAAAAGGAACAAATTAAAAGTGTGCAGCAGATAACAAAAGAAAACGGCTCTCAACACAACATGCAGTATTTATTACATAGGCTTTCTTGAAATGGAAATTTATTGCTATATATTTTGAATCCTCTCATATGTTCTGCTGTGCACATGACTTTTTTTTCTTATTTTGTCCTTATATTTTAATATTTAACTGTACAATATTTTTTTTCTTGTTGTGTAATTGTTTAAAAAATAATAAAAAATAGACCAAAAAATTATCCCTATTTTGCAGAGGAGAAAGCCAAGGCTCAAAGTTCAGTGACTTGCCCATAGTCACATGACTTTTAATTGTTAACCCCAAGATTCAAAATAAGGTCTCATTTTTGTCACCACCGCCTCTTGGAGACCTTATCTATTAATCTTTGTATCTCTGCTCCCTTTTTTATGGCCAGCAACCAAATGGATCTATCACAAGCTATTCACTTAAAAATACAAAGGGTGCTCATTTGGCATTTGATCTATCTGGGAGCTCCTCCTGCTGGTGGATAATAGATATTTTGGAGGAAAATGGAATTGAATTTCCTCCATTGCTTTGCATGAAGCAGCAGTTAGTGATTGTAGAATGAACGGATGAATTCTAAATCGATATTATAGTCACACACACACCCAGACACACAAACACACACACACACACACTGCCTTAAGCATCTATATGAGGGCTGTCTTCTTCAGTTTTAGGAAACTGCTCTCATTTCCTCTTTAAACTTCACCCTTGGGGAACCACACTTACTCTATAGCTATGGAAATTCCTTAAACGTTTTTTTGTCATCCCTCTTTGGAATTACCTTTGGTATCCACCCACTAGTAATGGCTGGGTGGGTAAAGGAATTCAGTGACTATTGTGTACTGGACTTGAACTCTAGAACCTTGGGCTTGGATATGGGTACTTAGTTTGGTTCATTTTTAGAGATCAGCACTGGTATACAGATATTCAGATTGGTGGCTGCATGTCATTATTATGGAATTAGAATTAGGAAGACTTGAGTTCAAATCCTGATTCCAACACTTAGTATTTGTGTGATCCTGGGCAGGTTACTTAATCTGTCTACCTCAGTTTCTTCATCAGTAAAAGGAGCATAATAATAGCATTTACCTCACAGGATTATTGTGGGGAACAAATGAGATTATATGTGTAAATCACCTTGCAAACCTTAAATCTACTGCTGTTGCTGCTGCTGCTATTACTATTCTATATGCAATTATATCGAGAATATGGGAGAACATGACTAGATAAAGCTATGGTTCCCTTCTGTGCTTTTCATGTGTAGCCTAGCTGCCAATTACCTGAGAAAGTCTGTCCATAACCAAAATGGCATCTCTTATTTTTTTAGACTTTTGTGTCTCAATCAGCAGTTTATTTCTATACTGTGCTAGCACACAGAGTTTAAAAAGGGATTTAAGCAGTGCTCCCTAGATTCATTGTAGAGGTACTTATTTGAACTTTACTGGTTTAACTCAATACCCCTATCCCCAGAGAAAGGGGCCCTGGTATTGGGTAGCAGGGCATGATACCAGCAATACCTATCATAGCTATAGTTTATAGAGTGGAATGGAGAATGGAGAATCACTGCTCTTTTATCCTATGCTACTTTTCTCCTTGTGGCTACTTGTTCTATTACATTTCGATCCTAATTTAACCTAAACCCTTACTGAGTTATGGTTACTGACTCCTGATCAGATACCTCCCTCTCCTATTTCTCAGGACAATGGTTGGTCTCTGGATTTTTTAAATTATGCTTCTGATCACTGAGGAGTATTTCACCTCCACCTATCCTTATGCATGCCAAGGATGAGACACTTACCACAGAGTCAGAGGACCTGGGTTCAGATTGTAGTTTCAGTTTTCCTATGTCTCTGACTTGGAACAATGCACTTCAAACCTATACATCTAAGTTTCCTTGTCTATAAAAGAAGGAAAGTAGGGTGGCTAGGTGGCACAATGAATAGAGCACTGGCTCCAGAGTAAGGAAGACCTAAATTCAAATCTGGCTTGAGACACTTAATTAACACTTACTAGTCATGTGACCTTGGGCAAGTCACTTAATCCCAACTGACCTGCCCTTCCCCCTCCAAAAAGCAAAAAGAAGAATAAGGAGGAGGAGGAGGAAACAGGAGAGAACTGGATTAGAGAATTTAAGGTCTCTTCTTGCTCTAAATCTATGATCCTACTATGAACAAATGAGATTTGTTCCCACGAGTTCTACCTTGGCAGAACATTCAGAAGCTGCAGTATGTCCTTTTGAATAGAGGTATGTGACATTTTGTTGTTGTTCAGTCATTTCACTCATGTCTAATCCCATTTGAGGTTTCCTTAGCAAAGCTACTGGAGGGGATTGCCATTTCCTTCTCCAGTTCATTTTACAGATGAGGAAACCGAGGTAAAAAGGTTAAATGACTTGCCCAGGGTCACATAGCTAGTAAGCATCTGGGGCCAGATTTGTACTTGGGAAGATGAATCTTCCTGACTTCAGGCCCAGCACTCTATCCAATGTTCCACTTAATTGTCCAAAAGGCAGCTTAGCTTAAACTAAATAATATTGCTTCCAGAGAACCTATATCCATCCGCTCAATATGGGGGTAAGAGACGATAGGTACAGAGTGTCAAATTTATTATCCAACACAATTGACTTGTCAGGCAGTTTTGCTTTACTGTTGGAAGGGGTGGGGTATGTTGGGAAATGACTGTGATGTAAAACAACTCAAAAACCCCCACAAAGACATCAATTTTTAAAAAATTCATTGACTTTTAAACTGATCTATCTTGCATATGATCCTTTTGCTTAAACTGGATGCCATAAGTATCTAAGTTTTATTAAAGGTATTCAGTGTGAGTTATTGGGATAGTGCAAGGAAAAGGGCAGAGAAGGATCTAGATTCTTTGGCCCTTGTGAATATGCCATTTTGGTACTTTTTGGTCCAACATCCAACCGCCCCTCAGGTCTATTCAACCTGCACTTCCCCCCTCCTCCCACTGGAACTCTCAGGAGTTTCTCCTGAGGCCTTCATTCTGTGAAGGGACCCAAACTGACTTTGATTCTCCTTCCAGCCCTCTTCCTGACTTCTGGATTTCATAACCATGTCATATACCAGGTAGCTTGGTCTTCCTTCCCAAACTCCCTTTCAGCTCTTTCTTATGTATGATCTTCCCCCTTCAGAATGTAAACTCCTTAAGGGTGGGGTGGGGGAGGTCAGATAGGGGGGTCTTTCTTTAGTGCTGATATTGCTTCCTTTTATAAAAAAATTAAATTCTAGATATGTCAATATATTAAGCACTTATGATTTCTTCAGTGTGGGAACTCTCTCTTCCAGTGCATATCATAACCATATCTGAGCTGCATGAAACTAAAAAAAAGTTAAGTACTTGTCTGGTGTTACTCAGTAGTAATGTGAGTGAGGGAGGATTTGAACCAAGGTCTTCCCGACCAGGAGATCAACCTTTTATATAGTATGCCAGAGATGTCACACTCATTTTGGATCTCCTAGTGCCACTGAATCAGATTAAAATGTAATTGGGAAATATTTGACAGAATAAATTAAAATATAATACAACAGAGATAATGTTCATTTGTGGTCAATATGTAGGTGACAGTCTGTTTCTATTTGAATTTGACACCACTGCAATGACACTATTCTGTCACATTTTAGGTAATGAGCGCCAACTGTAGTCTAAATATAAATGGCTTCTTGGCATAATTACTCTCTCAGCTTGTTTATTTATTGTTTCTTTCTTTTCACTGTTGCATTCATTTCTCTCTCCTGTGGACATCTCTTGTTTCCATCCCTATTGGTTATAAAACCTAACTGAAGTTTCTGATCTGTTATCAGTCTACCAACACCACTTAACACCTTTGGTTATCTTTTTTTCTACCCTTTCCAATTCATCTTTCACAGAGCTAACAAACTGATATTCTTAAAGCACAGATATGACCAAGCCCCTCCCTTGCTGAAGAAACTTTGTGGCTTCCGTTGTTTCTAGAATAAATTTCAATCTCCAACTTTGAGCATTTAAAGACATTCATGAAATATCTTCCTGAACTTATTTCATATTATCCCTGTTTTGTACTTTAAGGGTCATTCAAATTAGCTTCCTTGCAGTTCCTTAGACCTACATTTTTTCTCTCAATGTATTTTGCACAGACTGTTCCCAGTCCTGGGACTACTCTCTCTCCTCACTCAGCGTCTTAGGAGCCATAGCTTCCTTTTAAAGCTCAACTAAAGTGTCATTTCTTTCAGGAAATTACTGTCATCTCTTCATTTGCTATTACCTTTACAGGGAAATTACTTTGTATCTGTATTACATGTATTTTGTAATTATCTGCATCTACTTATTTCCCACCCACCATGTAAGTTGCTTGAGGGCAGGGACTATTGTAATTTTTTTTTGTCTTTGTATCTCCAGATGCACCATCTAGCACAGTGCCTGGCCTAATAAATATTTGTTGGACGGAACTGAGTTCTTTGATTTCTGACCTTAGCTTTTTATGGTCCAGAGCATCTTATGTCTTCCATTACCCCTGTAGCCTAATTATGGGAGAAGCAAAACCCCTGGGAATTTGGGGGTGTTTGTTGACCCTGCTTGAGAGGAAGTGGAAATGTCCCCAACTTTTATGGTATATCTCCGCTCTGCCTGTATACTGGTTACTAGAATCTAGCATGTTTTTCACTGCATGTTAAAACATGCAAATGTTAGAAAGTCTGTACCTCATTTTTAAAGTTTTAGAAGACTGGTTTGCTTAAAAGAAACCCATCTGGGCCTAGCTCCTCATCTGCAAAATTATGGGGTTGGGATAGATGACCCCTAAAATCCTTTCCCGCTCTAAATCTAATAAACCTATAGGCAGTGGGACTGTTTTGTTGTTTTTTTTTTTAAGCAATTGGGGTTAACTAACTTGCTCAAGGTTACACGGCTAGTCATTATTTATGCGTGGGTGCTCATTTTCTGAGGCCGGATTTGATCTCAGGTCATCCCAACTCCGAGGCCGACGCTCTTACTCACTGCGCCACCTAGCCACCCCTTTAGGGCAATTGGGGTTAAGTAACTTGCCCACGGCTAGGTTTTTGTTTGTGTGGATTAAGTGTCTGAGGCCAGCTCCGAACTCAGGTCCTTCTGACTCCAGGGCCGGCCTCTATTCACTGCGCCACCTAACTGCCCCTGGGCTAATGCCGCCATCTAGGGGAACACAGGTCTAACCTTGTTTCTGAGGTTGCTAATTCAGATTCCTTTTAGAAAAAAACATTGTAGTGAGTTGAAATGAGTTTTTTGTTTGCTACATATCCAAGCACTGTTCTGTTTATTCATATAAGATCTTTGGAAGGGAGGAAACATGAAGTTATAAAAAGAAGATTGGCTTGGAGTCAGAAGACCCGAGGCTGAATCACAGCTTTAGTGTTTCTCGGCTTTATGACTGTGGGTAAATTAACTTGCTGAGTTTCAATCTTGACATTTGGAAAATGTAAATAATTGTTTTTGTACTTACCACTGTGGTAAGGAAAAAGCTTTGTAAATCTTTAATTCTTTTTTTTTTTTTTTTTGCTTTTTGGAGGGCAATTGGGGTTAAGTAATTTGCCTAAGGTCACACGGCTAGGTTTTTGTTTATGTGTGTTAAGTGTTAGAAGCTGGAACCGAACTCAGGTTCTTCTGACTCCAGGGCCAGCACTCTACTCACTGTGCCACCTAGCCGCCCTGAGTTTTGTAAATCTTAAAGTGCTATAGAGATGTGAGCTCAATATAAGAAAACTAGTCCAAATTCTTTTTTTTTTTAAACAAATGCTTTATTAACTTCTGTTTTACATCATTCATTTCTGCCAGATTTTGAGTTACAATCATTTTCCCCCCATTATTCCCCTACCCAACCTCCCAGAATAGCAGTCCCACAAGATATCGCTTCCTCCAATCTGCTCTCTCCCACACCTTCTCCCATACCCCCATCGACTTTTCCATTAGAGGAAGATGAATCTTTGTGTCCCAATGCCTGCACATCTTATCTCCCAATTATAGGCAAAAGAGTATTAATAATAGTATTTATATATATATTTGAAACATTTAATGTTACGACCTTGAATTTCAGATCCATTTCCTTCCTCCCTTGTCACCCATTCCTTCTTGGGATATAAGTAATTCAGTATATGTTGTACATGTCTAGCTATGCAAAAACATTATCATAGTAGATATATTGTACAAGGCTGCTTATAATTCCCTCCCACTCATCCCACCCCCCACCTGGTCCATTCCCTACATGATCCTGTCCCTCTTCTATAGTGGGTACTTCCAACCTCCCCTCCCCCCAAGGATGCCCCCCCATCAATCATCCTTCCTCTCATCCCCCTTCCCCCTATTCTGCTGCAGGTTGAGATATCCCATTTAGTATGTATGTCATTCTCTCCCTGAACCAAATTCAGTGAGAATGTGGATTTGCCTTTTTTTTCCCTTCCTATTCTCCCCCTCCCTTGCAACCACTTCCCCTTGCTTCTACTACATGAGATAGTTTACCCTACCCTGTCTCTCCCCATCTCCTCTTGCCACTTTCCTCTCTCACCTCATAATTTCATCCCTTGAGTATTCTCCCTTCCCAACAAATTCAACCTATGCCTCTATCCATATATAACTGTAACTATATACACACACATTCACATATGTATTCATATGACCACACCCCCTTCTTCCATTATTTTCATAGTGAGAAAGATATCATCAGTCACAGATATTACTTTTCCATATAAGAATGTAAATAGTTCAACTTTGATAAGTTCCTTCTGATTTCTTTTCCCTGATTACCTTCTCAGGCATCTCTTACTTCTTGCGTCTGGATGTCAAATTTTCTATTCAACTCTGGTTTTTTCCTCAAGAATGCTTGAAAGTCCTCTATTCCACTGAATGACCATATTTTCCCTGAAACAAAATACTCAGTTTTGCTGGGTAGGTGACCCTTGGCTTCAATCCCAGCTCTTTTGCCCTCTGGAATATCATATTCCATGCCCTTCGATCCCTCAGTGTAGAAGCTGCCAGGTCCTGGACTATTCTGATTGTGTTTCCACAATATTGAAATTGTTTCTTCCTGGCTGCTTGGAGTATTTTCTCCTTGATCTGGGGATTCTGGAACCTGGCTATAATATTCCTGGGAGTTTTCTTTTTGGGATCTTTTTCAGGAGGTGATCTGTGGATTCTTTCAACCTCTATTTTGCCCTCTGGATGTAAAACATCAGGGCAATTTTCCTTGAGAATTTCTTGAAGGTGATTTCTAGGTTCTTTCTTTGATCATGGCTTTCAGGTAGTCCAATAATTTTTAAATTGTCTCTCCTGGATCTATTTTCCAGGTCAGTGGTTTTTCCCATGAGATATTCCACATTGCCTTCTAATCTTTCATTTGTTTGGATCTGCTTAACAGCATCTTGATTTCTTATAAAGTCACTAGCTTCCATTTGCTCCAGTCTAACTCTGAAGGAATGAATCTCCTCAGTGAACTTTTGAGATTCTTTTTCCATCTGGCAAATTCGACTTTTTAAGGCATTCTTCTCCTCATCGCCCTTTTGGGCCTCCTTTGCCATTTGAGTTAGTCTATTTTTTAAGGTGTTGTTTTCCTCAGTCAGGCTGTTGCCCCTCATTTCATACTTTTCCTGCATCCTTCTCATTTCTCTTTCCAATTTTTCCTCCACTTCTCTTATTTGATTTTTAAAGTCCTTCTTAAGGTCCTTTATGGCCTGCAACCCGCTCATGTTTTCCCCTGGGGCTTTTGGAGCAGGACTTCTGACCTCACAGTCCTTTTCCCACTCTATGCCCCCAAAATAGGAGTCTAGGGTCGCATTTTTCTGTTTCCTTTGCCTTGGCATGTTGCCACTTAATTGCTTGACTTTTGGGCTTGTTGCCACACTATGGCTTTAAGGCCAGATAGAGGAATTTTCGTCCCGAACGTGTGGGGGGCAACTTCCGTTTCTGGCAAGCTGTAAACCTACCCACGACTTCCACCCTAGATCACAATCCAGATCCAGGGAGGTTAAAGCAAGAGCGATTACCCCCCAAGACTGATCGCTGGATCTCCCTACAATTAATTGCAGGCTGGGAGCCGGAGCTGCCTCTGAAAACTACCAAATGGAGTGTCTCCTCAGTGGCTTCTAGCCCCCAGGGGAGGGAGCCGACGCATTTCCCCAAATACAGGTCCCAAAGTCCATAGGACACTAACCTCTTACTTTGTCCTAGGCATGTCTATGTTGATAATTCTGGAGTCGTCACAGCTGCTGGTGTTCTGGGGTTCCTCCAGCTGGCTGCTGGCCCTGGGGCTAAAACCTTGGCTCACGGGACCTGGGCTCCGCTCGGCTCCGCTTCCTGCGCTCTGCGTGTTGTGTGCTGCTGCTGCCGGCTCCCAGACTGCTGTGCTGGTCCTTCCTGCAGGGCTGCTGGGCTGTCCTCAGTGGGAGGTTAGCTTCTCTGTGTCGTTCTGTGGGTGCTGGGGCTCCAGAAGTTGTTCAGAGTCCCCTTTTACATAGTTTGGGGGGAATCTGGGGGCAGAGTGGCTTGGGGCAGCTGTTTCTACTCCGCCATCTTGGCTCCGCCTCCAGTCCAAATTCTTATGACCCAGAAAAGAAACAGACATTCCTTTGTTCCTGTTTCCATTTGGACTCTGTGAGGTTATGTCTCCACGTTTTATGTTATGCTTGATAATCATAATAAGAGGATGGTTGAATAAAATTATCAAGGAATACTGCATGATTTTAGCATATAATTGGAAAGCATATTGGTTTTGTAGAAGAACCTTTAAGGCTACCTTTTGTTCAACCAAGTCAATTAAAAAATTCAGGAATCAACATTATAAAGTTTAATTCTCAATTGTGAAGATACAGGAAATTTTCCATGAAAGCTTGCATGTGCCCTTCTCATTCTTTGATCAAGTGTATCAACTCATATGCAAAAGTACCCTGGTAGATGAGTAATGTCCCTTCACTCACCTTTTGAGAGGAGTTGGTAATAATTCTACCCATGATTTTTTCTCCCTAAGGTAAGCCAGTATAACTTTATTATGAAATATTCATATGAATATTCATTACAATTAAAATAGCTTAGTATTACTAATTTTAGTTCCTAATGAAGACAAAAAACTCAGAATCATTACATAGCTCCAATTTCACTCATATGTTTAAATCACTTTATATTTGTGATCTTGGTTATTTTCACAATATATATGTAAGGTAGAGAAATAAAGGTAGTGTTAACATTTTCCAAATGATGTTAAGAGCTTTCCAGCTTAGTTATCCTTGGAAATATAATTACAAACTGAAACCCAGTTATTTTCTAATCCAAGGATTCTTTAAAATTTTTTCTTTAAAAATTATTTCAATTCTGAATTAATTTAATTTTGAATTCTCTTCCTCCCTCCCTCTCTTCCCCCACCCACTGAGAAGGCAAGAAATATGATACCCAATATACAGAAGAGGTCATGTAAGACATACCACATTGGACATATTGTAGAAGAAAAAAAGCAAGAAAAATAGAGTGAAAAAATATGCTACGATCTTCTCTCAGAGTTCATCAGTTCCCTCTCTGGAGGTGGAGAGCATTTTTTTTAAAAAATGAGGACTTTGTAATTGTTTTGGATCATTGTCATGATCAGAATGGCTAAGTCTTTCACAGTTGGTAATTACAATATTGCTGTGATTGTATAAAATGTTAGCCTAATTCTGCTCACTTCACTTTACATTAGCTCAAAAAAGCTTTCCCAAGTTTTTCTGAAACTATATGCTTCATCATTTCTTATAGCATAATACTACTCCATCATAGGTATATACCATAGGTATATACCATATATTTAGCCATTTACCAATTGATGGTATCAATTTATAATTCTTTGCTGCCACAAAAAGATTGTGCTATAAATATTTTTGTACATATGGATCACTTTTCTTTTTATTTGATCTTTTTAGGGGTATAGACCTAGTAGTCGTATTGCTGTGTCAAAGGGTAAAGACAGTTTAATAACAACTCTTTGGGCATAATTCCAATATAATAGATAAACCATTGGTTAATTTGATTTTTTTAAAAGAAGAAAATAAAATCATTAGTATTAAAAATGAAAAGGGTGAATAAACCATTAACAAAGATAAAATTAAATTAAATTAAAATTTGTAATTAAATTTATAATTATAAAGAGTTATTTTGGATTCTGATTTCTAATTTATTCTGTTATTCACTTCCATTTTATGGGTTAAATTCATCTCATTTACATTCACAGTTATGATTGCTAGCTGTATTTCTCTGTATCCCTGTCTCGTCCTCAAAAATCTGTTTGGCATTTGCTTACTGCCTCCCTTAATCTACCCTTCTTCTTACCACCACCACTCTTTCTCTTAGTCCCTTCCCTGTTGGGTAAGATGAATCCTTATACCCAATTATATGAGTAAGTAAAAGAGTTCCCTTTTTTTTTTTTTTTTTTTGCCATATCCCATTCTTGGCTTTATTGAGCTCCAGTCACAGACATGTTCCCCCTCAGCTTTCTGACCTCTTTCAATGTCCAAGGGAGAGTACTAGAGAGGGGACCCTGGGGAGCATGGGTACTTATCTCCCAGGTTCTGGGTTAGCTGTTAGGAGGGGCGCTGAGGGCAGAGATCCTAACCTCCCTGGGGACAGGAGATGTCAGGGTCCCAGGCCTTGATGCCCCAAGGAGTAGGGCCCTGGGAGGGTTAGAGACTGGGGGATGTTCAGGCCCCAAACTTTCTTTGCTGAAAAGCTGGAGCCCAGGGTAGGGTTAGAGGTTAGAGCTTGGAGGGCCAAGGGGCCTCTTCTCTAGGGCTAGTTAAGGACCCAGGCTGTGTCCTGTGGGAGCCAGGAGGGCCTCAGTAGGGTTAGAAATTAGGAGCTGCTCATCCCCAAAGGGTTAGAGATGAGGGCAGTGTCTGTCCTTCCTCAGCTTTGGTGGGCTCCTTGTCCGTCTGGGCTGACTTCCCCGGAGTGCTGAGCGGATGCAGGCTGGTTCCAACCTGGGCATCAATGGCCGTGTGCTCCTTCTTGACCAGGGCCTCTAGCTCTTTCTTCCATCCCAGGAGGTCGGCCAAGGCTAGACAGCCCTCATCACAGTCCCCCAGCCAGGCCACGTCCCTGTAGGCCTTGTCCGAGTCGAAATCCATGCCTCCCCCCATACCCATGAGCCCCAAGAAGGGGTCCCGCTGTCCTGTCTTCTCCTTATTGATGAGGAGTCGAGGGGTGGCAAGGGGGGCCTTGCTAACGAGGGAGGCAAAGGGCTGCACTTGCAGGGACGTGCCCATGATGATAAGCAGATCCACCTTCTGGAAATCCGACTGCATGTAGGAGAAGAAGCCGCTGGGAGGGTCTCTCCAAAGAAGACAATGTCTGGTTTCACCAGACTCTGGCATTTGTCACACTTGGGGGTCACCTCTGAGAAGATCTTGTCTTCCATCCAGCCCAGGTCATACTCTTTCCGGCAGTGGGAGCTAACAGTGGGAGGTGTAAAATGTCCCATGGGCCTCCACCAGGTCCTCTGGCTCCAGCCCAGCCACCCGCTCCAGTGTGTCGATGTTCTGGGTATAACAGCGAAGCAGTGGCCCCTTCTCCTTCAGCAGGCGGATGAAGTAATGGCACACGGTGGGCTTAAATTGCCCTGGTTATAGCTCCCGGGCCAGAGCAAAGAAAGGCTCAGGGTGTTTCTTAAAGTAGCTGATCTCAAAGATGGCTTCAGGATACGGAAGGTCGTACTTCTCCAAGTTAGCATAGAGGCCGGTGGATGGGGAGCGGAAGTCAGGGATGCCACAGATGTAGAGATCCCCGCTCCTACGATGCAGATGATATTCTGACGTCGGTCTCTCTGGATGAACTTGGTCACCCCTTCCAAGGAAAGCTCATCCAACAGCTTTTCTCGCTTCCCACTGCCCAGGCCCAGGGTTCGGGAGAAGAGATTCCGTGAAAAGTTCATCTCTGTTTGTCCAGATGCAACTCCACTCTCAGGTTCTGAATCCGAGTCGGTCCGCCTCGGCCATGGGCCCGGCCCGGGGAAGGGCTCAGCAGCGTGGGGGGTGGGCAGGGGGCCCTCGGGGCTGTCACGGAGTGCTCCGTCCCGAGACAGTGCTGGACACGGGCGGGGCGGGGGCAGGGAGGGCGGGCTAAGAAGAGTTCCCTTTTTTAACCAGTTCAGATGAGAGTGAGGCTCAAGCATTGCCCACTCTCCCCACCCCATTATCCCTTCCATTGTAAAAACTTTCTTTGCATGCCTCTTTTATGTGAAATAATTCTTCCCATTCTTCCTTTCCCTTCCCCTTTCTCCTGATACATGTATCTTTCTCAACCTTTCATTAAAAAAAAAAACAAAAAAAAAAACTTTCCCAACATAATAGGTTCATACTCGTGCCTTTTGTCTATGTAAATTCCTCCTAGCTTCTTTATTAATGATAAAGTTCTTAGGAGTTACATGTATCATCTTCCCATATAAAAATGTAAACAGTTCAACTTTATTGAGTCCCTCACCATTTCTCTTTCATGTTTACTTTTTATGTTTCTCTTTAATGGTAAATTTTCTATTCAGCTCTGATGTTCTGATCAAGGATGCTTGAAAGTTCTCTATTTCATCAAATATTCATTTTTCCCCCTGCAGGATTAAATTCACTTTTGCCAAGTAAATTTTTTTTTGGTTATAATCCTAGTTCCTTTGCCTTCCATAATAATATGCAGGACCTCTGCTTCTTTAACATCATAGCTACTAAATCATGTGTGATCCTGACTATGGCTCCATGGTATCTGAATTATTTTTTTTTCTGGCTATGGTGCAGATTTTTTCCTTGTCATGGGAGCTCTGGAATTTGACTATAACATTCCTGGGAGTTTTTATTTTGCAATTTATTTCAGGAGGTAAATGATAAATTCTTTTGATTTCTACTTTTCCCTCTGGTTCAATGATATCTGGGCAGTTTCCCTTGATAATTTTTTGAAATATGATAGCTAGCCTCTTTTTGTATCATGGTTTTCAGGTGGTCTGATAATTCTTAAATTATCTTTCCTCAATCTATTTTCCCTATCAGTTGTTTTTTTTTTCTGATGAGATATCTCATATTTTCTTCTTTTTTTCCAGTCTTTACAATTTGTTTTGCTGTTTCTTGATATCTCATAGTCATTAGCTTCCACTTGACTAATTCTAGTTTTTGAGAAGTTACTTTCTTCAGTGAAATTTTGTACTTCTTTTACCAAGCTGTTAATTCCCTTTTCATAATTTTCTTGCATTGATCTCATTCTTCTCCCATTTTTCCTCGACCACAATCTTATTTTATTTTTAAAACATTTTTTTGCTCTTTTAAAAACTCTAACTCTTCTAGGAATTCTTAGTGGGTTTGTGTTTAACCTGTAGTTTTATTTTTTATTTATTTAGTATTTTGGGATTTCCCCCCTACTTACATATTAAGAAAAAAATTTTTTTTTGCTTTTTGGAGGGGGGAAGGCAGGGCAATTGGAGTTAAGTGACTTGCCCAAGGTCACACAGCTAGTAAGTGCTCTATGGAGCACTTCTTCATGTGCCTGTAGATATCTTTGATTTCTTCATCTGAAATCTATCTGTTCATATCCTTTGACCATTTATCAACTGGGAATGACTTATATTCTCATAAATTTGACTCAGTTCTTTACATATTTGAGAAATGAGGCCTTTATCAGGCATACTTACTATAAAGAGTGTTTTCCAGCTTTCTGTTTTCCTTCTAAACTTGGTTGCATTGGTTTTATTTGTATAAAAGCTTTTCAACTTAATATGATCAAAATTATTTATTCTACATCTCAATGCTCTCTATCTCTTGTTTGTTCATAGATCTGATAGGTAGGCTATTCCTTGTTCTTCTAATTTGATTGCTTCATTGTTTATGATAGTTTCTTTCCCTATCTGTTTTAATTAGGTCTATTTTGGTTTTTACTTTTTCGAAGATTAGGATTGCTACCCCTGCTTTTTTTTTACTTCAACTGAAGCATAATAGATTCTGCTCCAGTCCCTTACCTTTACTCTGTGCATGTCTCTCTGCTTTAAGTGCATTTCTTCTAGGACGTACTGTAGGATTTTAGTTTATCTGCTCTTATATCCACTTCTGTTTTATGGGAGAGTTCATCCCATTCACACTCACAGTTATGATTACCACCTGTCTATTTCCCTCCATCCTACACTTCCTTCTGTTTGTCCTCTCTCTCCTTTTACCCTTTGCCACCTGACCAGTGTTTTGCTTCTGTCTATCACTTACCCTGATCTGCTCTCCCTTATGTCAGTCCCCACTCTCAACCCCCTTTGCTTAATCTCCTCCCCTTCTACTTCCTTGTAGGTAAGATAGTTTCTATATTCAACTACAGTGTATATTATTCTCCCTTTGAGCCAATACTGATGAGAGTAAGGTTCAAGCAATGCCCATTGTCCATCCTCCCATTTTCCCCTCCCCTGAAAAAGGTCTTTCTTGCCTCTACATGTGAGATAATTTACCCCATTCTACCTCTCCCTTCCTTATGTACCCTTTGTACTCTTTCTCATCCCTTAATTTTTTTATGTCATTCTCTCAAATTCACCTTATACCCATATCGTGTGTATTCCTTCTTTCTATACAGTTAGTGATACACTTTTTAAGAGTTACAAGTATCATCTTCCCTTGTAGGGATGTAAACAGTTTAGCTCTATTGAGTTCCCTATGTTTTCTTTTTCTCTTTTATCTGTTTATGTTTCTCTTGGGTCTTGATATTGGAGGTCAGATTTTTTATTTAGTTCTGGTCTTTTCCTTATGAAGACTTAAAATCCTTCTATTTCATTGAATGACCATTTTTTTTCACTCGATGTATTATACTTAATTTTGCTAGGTAATTTATTCTTGGTTGTAATTCTAGATCCTTCACCCTATGGAATATCCATAATCTGTGATCCCTTAATGTTGCAGCTGCCAGGTCCTTTGTGATCTTGATTGTGACTACCTGATATTTGAATTGTTTCTTTTTGGTCGCCTGTAGTATTTTTTTCCTTGAACAGATAGTTCTGAAATTTGGCTATAATGTTGCTTGGGGTTTTTATTTTGAAAACTTTTTCCTGAAGTTATTCATCAGTTCTTTCAATACCTATTTTGCCTCTGGTTCCAGGACATCAAGGGAGTTGTCCTTGATAAATTCTTGAAAGATGCTGTCCAGGCCCCCCTTTTGATTATGGCTTTCAGGTTGTCCAATGATTCTGTTATTATCTCTCCTGGATCTATTTTCCAGGTCAGTTGTTTTTCCCATGAGGTATTTTACATTTTTCTTCCATTTTTTCATTCTCTTGTATTTGTTTGATTGATTCACAATGTCTCATAAAGCCATTAGCTTCCACTTGCCCAATTCTAACTTTTAAGGTATAGTTAACTTTTAGGTATAGTTTTTAAGGTATAGTTAACTTTTAAGGTATAGTTTTTCTCAATTAGCTTTTGTACTTTATTTCCATTTGGCCAATTATACTTTTTAAGGAGTTGTTTTCTTCAATGGATTTTTGCATCTCCCTTTGCATCTGGTCAATTGTATTTTTTAACCAGCTTTCCAGACTGTTTTCATAATTCTCTCATTATCACTCTCATTTCTTTTCCCAATCTTTCTTATATCTCCCTTATATGATTTTTTAAGCTCCTTTTTGAGCTCTTCTATGAGATCTTTCTGGGCTTGAGATGACTTTCCATTTTTTTTTGAGGTTTTGACCATGAGTGTTTTTGACATTATTGTCCTCTTCTGAGTTTGTATCTTGGTCTTCCCTGTCACCATAATAACTTTCTATGGTCAGATTCTTTTTTGTTGTTGTTGTTTTCTACTCATTTTTTTTTTTATGGCCTTTCTTTTAAATTTGAGCTCTGCTCTCAAGGTATCAGGGACATTTTTCTGGTGTTTTGTGCTAGTGGTGGCAGGCCTTGGCTGTTTACCTGGTGCTACACTGATATTGCCCTGAATCCCATGGGTGACCCTTGTGTCTGGTGCTGTGTTGAGAGGGTAGGGTGGGGGTTGACTGGTGCTGCTGGAGGCTAGAGGGGACTGGCAGCTTACCTGGTGCTGAGTTGGGGTCCTAGTGGTGGTGTCTGTCATATGCTGAGATCCGGTGGGGTGTTTCTGAGTTTCCCCCAGCTATCCTTAAGCATGTGGTAGTCAGGCCTCTGGAGACTACCAGTTTACCTGAGGTTATGTTGAAGAGGTGGGGCTGGTGCTGGCTGGTGTCTGCCTTTGTGTGTTTGTGCTTTGGCACCCAAAGGATTGGCATTTACCTGCTTGTTTAGGGCTATGCTGAGGCACATGGAGGTCTGGCCTCTGGGGCTGCCTGAAGTTATGCTGAAGCATGTTGGTATAGTACTGACTGGCAGCTACTTGTTCACCTAGGAACCTGTAGGGTAGGCATCTACCTCTTTGCCCAGGGCTGAACTGAAGGATGTGGTGGTTCTTGGAGGTGGAGTCTGCTGGTTCTCTTAGCTATGCTAAGGCACACAGCAGTCCTGGTATTGGCATCTGCCTGCTCTACCACACTGGGAATCAGGATCTCCAGCTGGTTTGCTGAGGTGGGGCTTGCTGCTGGCTTGCTGGGACCCTTACCATCCTGGGCTGGGCTCCTCTTTCACCTGAGAGAGACAGGCCTTTCTTGCTCATCTTCCAATTTTCTTGGGCTAAAAGATTATTTCATTATTATTTATGTCTTTTTGCTCGTTCTGCTCTTCCAGGATTTGTTTTGGGGCTCCATTTTATGGTTGTTTGGAGATGAATATGGGAGAATTGCAGCAGTTTACTGCATACTTGACTATCTTGGCTCCTGGAAACAATCTACATTTTTCTTTCATGACTTGATTGTAGATGTTTCCAAGTTATTGTCTTCTGAGTTTGTGTCTTGAGTTTCTCTGTCCCCAAAGAAACATTTTATGGTCAGGTTCTTTTTGTTATAATTGTTTACTCATTTTTCCAGTCTGTTTCTTGACTTTATGTTAGAGTTGGGCTCTGTTTCCCCTTGGCTAGTCTGAATTTTTATGGCTAGGTTTGGGGGCCTATAGGTTTTTGGTGCTTCCAAGGTGGTATAATCCAGGGAGAGTTCTGGTCACTATCACTCTACTCTGCATTCTGGTCCTTACCCAGGTAGGGCCTCTGCTCCCTCAAGACTACAGACTGTAATCACTCCTCTCTGCTTTGGAACCATGACCTAGAACTGCGTAATGGGTGAAGGAACTGCCAAATGGAATCTGATCCTGTACCTAGCACTAATACAGGAGTCCTCTGTACTATTTTTCTGACCAGGTGTTTAGTCCTCTTACATCCTTAGGTGCTGAGAGTTCTTGGTGAAGCCACTGCTACTGCTGCTACTGCCACCTCTAGACCCCCATAACTATGATGATTTCTCCACCCACGCTCCTGGCCAGGTCCCACCCCTGTGTCCACAGGCAGACCTTGATTTCAGTCCTCATAAAGCTGCAAAAATTAGATGCTGTAACTTTAAAAAACCATAAACTTATCCAACTCAGAATTTTGAGGCAATTTTAAAAAGTTGTTTAGAGTAGTACTTCTTAATCTGTAGGTTGTAATGAAAAGCCAAAAGCTAATTAAAAATCACATGCATTGCCTGTGTTGCATCATACAGCTTCACTGCAGCTTTGGTTTGGATCACAAAGCACATTTAGCATTGTGCATGCCCTCGGGTCACAAAATGCCAACAAATGGTGCCTAAAAGTAAAAAGGGATCAGGAGTGAAAAAAAAATTAAGAAGTCCTGG
Source organism: Gymnobelideus leadbeateri (assembly GCA_011680675.1). Taxonomy (NCBI): domain Eukaryota; kingdom Metazoa; phylum Chordata; class Mammalia; order Diprotodontia; family Petauridae; genus Gymnobelideus; species Gymnobelideus leadbeateri. The sequence continues at coordinate 306,410 of WOXC01010398.1, read as the reverse complement.
TTTAGAGGGTTGGGTTGGGAGAATTTAGCAGAAATACTCAATTCCTTCCTACATCTTGACTGCCCTACTCAGTAGTTTTTATAGCCATATAGAATCTTCTTCTCTTTGAGAGACCTTGAAAATCCATCCCTCCATGCTTTATTCTGTTTTAGTATTTAAGTTTATAATATAAGTTTATTTTTGTTTTAGTATTTAAGTTTATAATATGTTTCTTTTTATTTTCTTGTGTATTTAAGTTTAAAATAAATTTTAAAAAATTCATCCCATTCACATTATAATTTATAATTATTTGTTGTGTTATTTCTCTCCATCTTATTTTTCCTCACTATCCTCTTGCCCTATTTACCCTATTCCTCCTCATTTGTCTAATTAACTTCCTCGCCCTCCTATTCCTTAATCTACCCATCCCTCTAAGACTCTCTCCTTTATCCTCTCCTCCCACCTTCCACCTTAATTTACCAATTTTTCCTTATCCCCTCCCCTCCTAATTCTCAATCTACACAGACTTTTAAAAGTCCCTCCCTTTTCCTACTCTCGCCTTCTTATTTCTCTCCAAATTTAGAAGACTTTTATACTCTTCCAGATGTATATGTTGTTCCCTCTTTAACCCATTTCTGATGAGAGTTAGGTTCCTGCAACACTAAGCCCTCCCCTACCTTGCTTCTTCCTTATCAGTTCTTCCTTTTATGCATCATTTATATGAGATGATTACTCCTTTTTATATCTCCCTGCTCAGTTTTTTTTAGAACCACCTCAGCCCAAAGCTTTTCTTTCAAAAGCTCAGCCCAAACTTTTCTTTCAAACTATGTAAATAATGATGACAGTCATAAAAGTACTCATAACATTTTTACATATAGGAGGTAAACAGTTTGACCTTATTGATTCCCTTATGATTGGTTTTTAATGTTTACCTTTTATTTCTCCTGAATCTTATATGTTGAATTTTCCATTGAGTTCTGCTATTTTTGTCACAAATACCTGAGTCTTTCAGTTTGTTAAATTTTTTTTCCTCATTTAGTATTATACTTTACTTTGCTGGGTAAGTCACCCTTGGTTTTAACCCCAGCTCTTCTAAAAAAAAATATAGTCTTCTAAGACTTATGGTCCTTTAACGTAGAAGCTGTTAGGTCTTGTATAATTCAGTCTGTAGATCCATGATGTTTAAATTATCTTTTTCTTGTTGCTTTCAATATTTTCTTCTTAACCTAGAAACTTTGAAACTTGGCTATGATATTCCTGTGCATTTTCCTCCTGGGATCTCTTTCAAGTGCTGATTTGTGGATTTTTTGTTTTGTTTTGTTTTGTTTTAATTTCTGCTTTACCGATAGATTTGGGGAGGAGCCAAGATGGCGGAAAGAAGCAGTAACCTCGCTGAGCTCCTCGGTCACTAAGGCTCAAAGGGTGAATCTGAGTGGAATCCGGAGTGACAGAGCCCACTGGAAGACGAAGTGTGGCAGAGTCCAGCTCAGGAGGTTGCCCAGTGTGTCCAGACTGGTCGAGCGTAGAGCGTGTGGTGTCTACACAGCCCAGACCTAAGAGCAGACAAGCAGACTGCACCAGAGAGAGCAAAAGCCCCAGCCTGCAGACTTACCAAGGACGAATCACAGATCATTGGAGCCAGGTAGGAGAGTTGGGCCCTCAGTGGAAAGAGCAGCTTCTCTGGCTGCATTCGGCCCCCAGCCTGGAAGTTTAGAAACTGTCTGCCTGTATAATACAGGGGCTGGAATGGCAAAGTAAATTCTAGCTGCTCTGATCCTCCCATCCCTCCTTCATGAAGCAGAAAACCCAAAGATAAGTCTCCCACCCAGATTGAAATCCCAAGTTAATGGAAATAGCCCCAGGCTTGAGAGTCTCCAAGAAGGGGTGTAACTGAGACAGCCAGGAGTCTGAAGAGAAGAGAGGGTGGGGTCTCAACAAGCCCCACCTCACCTCACCAACAAAAGCCTACTTATAGCCCAGGGGTATAGAGGCAGAAATCTGAAGTGGTCAGAGGCACTCCCACCTACACATCTACATCCCTCATTGACTTCCCTGACTTAGCCATAAACTAGCCACCCAGAGGTATTCAAAGTCAAGGATCAGGCCCTAAACTCATAGCCTGAGAAACTAAGAAACAGGAAGTCACAATGGGAAAAAAAGAAGCTGAGAAGGAGAAGGGGAAGGCAAGAAAGTCTATTTGAGCATACTATGCAGGGCAAGGACAACAAAATACACAGGACAATATAGACTCTCTACCCACACCTGAGACAACAGAAGGAAACATGATCTGGTCTCAAGCCCAAATAGCATTCCTGGAGGAGCTTAAGAAAAATTTTAAAGACCAAATCAGGGAGGCAGTGAACAACTTGGAAAAACGTCTCAGTGAAGTAATTGGAGAAAATACCTCCCTAAAAAAGGAACTTCAAAAAATAACTGAAGACCGTAATTCGATAAAAATTAGAAACAATCAAATTGAAGCTCAGAACTCTATGATGCAGCAAGAGTCAATCAAACAAAACAAGATGATCAAAAAATTGCAAGAAAATGTAAAATATCTCACTGGAAAATAACTGACCTAGAGAACAGATCCAGGAGAGACAACCTAAGAATTATTGGTCTACTAGAAAGCCATGATGAAAAAAGCAGCCTAGACAACATCCTCCAAGAGATTGTCAAAGAAAACTGTCCTGAGGTCCTGGAATCAGAAGATAAAATAGCTATCGACAGAATTCACTGGACTCCTCCTGAGAGAGATCCCAAACTGAAAACTCCAAGAAATATAGTAGCGGCCTCAGAGTTGGGATGACCCGAGATCAGATCCGGACTCAGAAAATGAGCATCCACATATAAATAATGACTAGCCGTGTAACTTTGAGCAAGTTACTTAACCCCAATTGCTTTAAAAAAAAAAAAGAAAGAAATATAGTAGCCAAATTCCAGAATTACAAGATTAAAGAAAAAATTCTACAATCAGCCAAAAAGAAACAATTCAAATATCGAGGAACTACAGTTAGGATCACACAGGACCTAGCAGCTTCTACATTAAAAGAGCAGAGGGACTGGAATTTGATATTTTGTAGGGCAAGAGAGCTAGGACTACAATCAAGGATTAACTACCCGGCAAAACTGAGCATAATCTTCCAGGCAAGGAGATGGTCGTTTAATGAAATAAGGGACTTCCAGATGTTCCTGATGAAAAAGCCAGAGCTCAATGGAAAATCTGATCTCCAATTACAAGACTCAAGAAAGACATAAAAAGGTAAACAAGAGAAACACAGACTCACACATGCATAAGCACACACACCCATACCCACAAACACACGCTCATTACTTGGGATGCAACAAGAGCAAAATGTTCACATCCCTATATGTGGAGCTGATAACTGTCAATATTCAAAATCTTTATGATTATCATGACCTTCAAAGGGGTTATACTTAGATAGAGGGTGTGGGTATGAATGCACTAACATGATGTCTAAAAAAAAAAACTATTAAGGGGATCAAAGAGACTGTAATGGGAAAAAGGAAAGGATGAGATAGGAAAAGGTAAAATATGCCATCTGAAGAGGCATTAAAACACACTATAGAAGAGGGGAAAGAAAGAGGGAGAGGAACATCATTTAAACACTATTCTCACTGGTTCTGGTTCAAAGAGGGATCAACTTAAATCAGTGAAGTTTAAGATTTTAATGTGAATAGACACATAAATTCATTAAATAGAGGAAAAGGAGGGAGGGAGAGGAGCAATGTTTGAAATTCACTCTCATTGGTTTGGAATCAAACAGGGAGTAATTCACTCTGATAAGTACAAAAACTTATTGCATCCAATAGAAAGCAGAAGGGTAAGGGGGGGGGGGTGAAAAAGAGGAGAGTAAAGGGGGGGATTAGAAGGGAGGGAAACAGTAGTAAGGGGAGAGGGTAGGTTAAGAAGAGGGATCACTGGGTGGGAACACTGAGGGAGGGGGTGGTCAAAAGGGAAAACTTCAAGGAGGGGAAGGGAGAAGGAAGAAACAAAAACATAAAAAAGGGAGGGAATAGGATGGAGGGGAACAGATAGATAGTCATTATTACTTTGAATGTGAATGGGATGAACTCTCCCATAAAACAGAGGCGGATAGCAGAATGGATTAAAAACCATAATCCCACAATATGCTGTCTACAAGAAACACATTTGAAACAAAGAGATACCCACAGGGTAAAGGTAAAAGGTTGGAGTAAAATTTATTATGCCTCAGCTAAAGTAAAAAAAGCAGGGGTAGCAATACTTATCTCAGATAAAGCAAAAGCAAAAATAGATCTAATTAAAAGAGATAAGGAAGGAAACTATATCCTACTAAAAGGCACCATTGAGAATGAAGCAATATCACTACTTAATATATATGCACCAAGTGGTATAGCATCCAAATTCCTAGAGGAGAAGTTAAAGGAATTAGAGGAAGAAATAGATAGCAAAACTATACTAGTGGGGGACCTTAATCTTCCCCTCTCTGAACTCGATAAATCTAACCTCAAAATAAACAAGAAAGAAGTTAAGGAGGTGAATAGAATCTTAGAGAGACTAGATATGATGGATCTCTGGAGAAAACTGAATGGGGATAAAAAGGAATTTACTTTCTTCTCAGCAGTGCATGGTACATACTCAAAAATAGACCATGTACTAGGGCATAAAAACCTCACAATCCAGTGCAGAAAGGCAGAAATATTAAGTGCATCATTCTCAGATCATGATGCAATAAAAATTATATGCAATAAAGGGCCATGGAAAGATAGACTAAAAACTAATTGGAAATTAAACAATTTAATCCTAAAAAATTGGTGGGTCAAACAAGAAATTATAGAAACAATCAATAATTTCATTCAAGAGAATGATAATAATGAAACAACATACCAAAATTTGTGGGATTCACTAAAGGCAGTTCCCAGGGGAAGTTTTATATCCCTGAGTGAATACTTAATTAAAGCAGAGAGAAGGGAGGTCAATGAATTTGACATGCAATTGAAAACGCTAGGAAAAGAACAAATAGAAAATCCCAAATTTAGTACTAAATTAGAAATATTGAAAATCAAAGGAGAGATTAATAAAATTGAAATTAAGAAAACCATTGAATTAATAAATAAAACTAAGAGCTGGTTTTATGAAAAAAAAATCAACAAAATTGCTAGACCCTAAATCAATATGATAAAAAAAAAGAAAGAAGAAAACCAAATTATGAGTATCAAAAATATAAAGGGTGAATCTACCTCCAATGAAGAGGAAATAAAAAAATAATGAGGAATTATTTTTCCCAATTGTATGCACATAAATATGACAATCTTAGTGAAATGGATGAATATTTACAAAATCACAAGTTGCCCAGATTAACTGAAGAGGAAGTGAATTACCTAAATAACCCCATCTCAGAAAAAGAAATCAAACAAGCCATCAATGAACTCCCTAGGAAAAATCTCCAGGGCCAGATGGGTTTACTAGTGAATTCTATCAAACATTTAAAGAACAATTGATTCCAATACTCTACAAACTATTTGGGAAAATTAGTGAAGAAGGAGTCCTATCAAACTCTTTCTATGACACAAATATGGTACTGATTCCTAAATCAGGAAGAGATAAAACAGAGAAAGAAAATTATAGACCAATCTCCCTCATGAATTTAGACGCAAAAATTCTAAATAAAATATTAGCCAAAAGACTTCAACAACTTATCACAAAAATAATACACCCTGATCAGGTAGGATTCATTCCAGGAATGCAAGGATGGTTTAATATTAGGAAAACCATCAGTATAATTGAGCACATCAACAATAAAACTAGCAGAAACCATATGATCATCTCAATAGATGCAGAAAAGGCTTTTGACAAAGTACAACACCCATTCCTATTAAAAACACTAGAAAGTATAGGAATAAATGGAGCCTTCCTTAAAATAGTTGATAGCATCTATTTAAAAACATCAGCAAGTATTATATACAATGGGGATAAACTAGAAGCCTTTCCAATAAGATCAGGAGTGAAACAAGGGTGTCCACTATCACCCTTCTTATTCAATCTGGTACTAGAAACACTAGCAGTTGCAATTAGAGAAGAAAAAGAAATCAAAGGAATCAAATTAGGTAAAGAAGTGACCAAGCTATCACTCTTTGCAGATGATATGATGATATACTTAGAGAATCCTAGAGAATCAAGTAAAAAACTACTAGAGACAATAAATAAATTTGGCAAAGTTGCAGGATATAAAATAAACCCACATAAATCCTCAGCATTCCTGTACATCTCTAATGAAGCTCAACAGCAAGAGATAGAAAGAGAAATCCCATTTAAAGTCACTGTAGACATTATAAAATATTTGGGAATCTACTTGCCAAACAAACCCAGAATCTATATGATCACAACTACAAAACACTTCTCACACAAATAAAAGCAGATCTAAATAGTTGGAAAAATATCAATTGCTCATGGCTGGGTCGAGCTAATATAATAAAATGACAATTTTACCCAAACTAAACTATATATTTAGTGCCATACCAATCAGTTTACCAAAAAACTACTTTGTAGAGTTAGACAAAATAATAACAAAATTTATCTGGAAAAACAAATGGTCTAGAATATCAAGGGAATTAATGAAAAGAAATGCTAGGGAAGGTGGACTAGCTATGCCAGATCTTAATCTGTATTATACAACAGCAGTCATCAAAACTGCTTGGTACTGGCAGAGGTGTAGAGTAGTGGATCAATGGAATAGATTAGGTGCAGGAGACCCAGCAGTTAATGAATATAGCAATCTATTGTTTGATAAACCCAAAGACCCCAGTTTTTGGGATAAGAATGCACTATTTGACAAAAATTGCTGGGAAAACTGGAATACAGTATGGCAGAAACTGGGCATAGACCATTATCTAACACCATATACCAAAATCAAGTCCAAATGGGTGCATGATCTAGGTGTAAAGGACGATACTGTAAGCAATTTGGGAAAGCAAGGAATAGTTTACCTGACAGATCTGTGGAGACTTTAGGACCAAACAAGAATTAGAGAGCATTATAAAATGCAAAATGGATAATTTTGATTACATTAAATTGAAAAGCTTCTGTACAAACAAAGCCAATGCAACCAAGATCAAGAGGGAGGTGGGAAACTGGGAAAGAATTTTTACAATTTGTGTCTCTGATAAAGGACTCATTTCTAAAATTTATAGAGAATTGAGCCAAATCTATATGAATACAAGTCATTCCCCAATTGAGAAATGGTCAAAGGATATGAATAGGAAGTTTTCAGAGAAAGAAATTAAAGATATCTATAAGCATATGAAGAAATGCTCTAAATCACTATTGATTAGAGAAATGCAAATCAAAACAATTCTGAGATACCACATCTCTCCAGTCAGATTGGCTAAGATGACAAAATAAGAAAGTGACAAATGCTGGAGAGGATGTGGACAAATTGGAACACTAATACATTGCTGGTGGAGTTGTGAACTTATCCAACCATTCTGGAGAGCAATCTGGAATTATGCCCAAAGGATTATAAATAATTTCATACCCTTTGACCCAGCCATACCACTTCTAGGGTTATATCCCAAAGAGATCATAGAAGTGGGAGGAAGACCCATATGCACAAAAATATTTTTAGCAGCCCTTTTTGTGGTTGCAAAGAATTGGAAACTAAAGGGGTGCCCATCAATTGGGGAATGGCTAAACAAGATGTGGTATATGAATGTAATGGAATATTATTGTGCTATAAGAAATGAGGAAGTGACAGAATTCATAATCACCTGGAGAGACTTATACAAACTGATGCTGAGCGAGAAGAGTAGAATCAGAAGAAATTTGTATACAATCACAGACATACCATATCTGTGATGACCAATTATGACAGACTGGACTCTTTTCAGCAATGCAGTGATATAAGTCAATCCGGAAAGACTCAAGAAAGAGAGAAATGCACCATCCAGAGATATAACTAGAAAGAACTGAGCCTGAATCCTGATGGAAGCAAACTAAATGATCTTGTTCTTTTCATTGTTTGGTTTTATTTCTTCCTTACCATCTTTCATCCCACCTAGTACAATATGCTTTTGTAATTGTAATAATGTCTAATATGAATGCATTTGCAGATCCTATACTGGACTATATGCTGTCGTGTGGGGAGGGGGGAGGGAAGTAAAGGAAATTTGAAAATCAAGGAACTATGGAATTGAATCTTGTTAACTGGAACTAAACTAATAAATTAATTAAAACAAAACAAAACAAAACAAAATTTCTGCTTTACCTTCTTGTTCTGGAAGTTCAGGGTGATTTTTTTTTTTAGCAATTTATTATAATATTATATCAAGATTCTTTCTTTTATTATAATTTTCAGGTAGTCCAACAATTCTTATATTGTCTATCTTTAACCTGTTCTCCAGATGAATTGTTTTTCTGATTAAATATTTCATATTCTCTTTTTATTCTTTTGATTTTGTTTTATTTTTTCTTGGTGCCATTAGCTTTCCTTCACCCAATCCTAGTTTTCTAGGAATTATTTTTTTATTTTGTTTTGTTTTGTTTTTTTTTAAAGCAATTGGGGTTAAGTAACTTGCTCAAGGTTACACGGCTAGTCATTATTTATGCGTGGGTGCTCATTTTCTGAGGCCGGATCTGATCTCGGGTCATCCCAACTCCGAGGCCGGCGCTCTTACTCACTGCGCCACCTAGCCGCCCCTAGGAATTATTTTCTTAAGTTTTTGTTTCTGTATTTCCAATTGACTGACTTTCTATAATTTTCTTGGGTTGCTCTTATATTTTTTTCCTAATTTTTCCTTGATCTCTCTTATTTGATGTTTAAAGTCCTTTTTAAAGCTCTTCCAAAAACTCTTGGGGCAGAGCCAAGATGTCAGTGTAGAAGCAGGATAACTCCATGAGCTCCCCCATAACCACCTCAAATACCTATAAAATATGACTCTAAACAAACTTTAGAGCTACAGAACCCACAAAGTGACAGAGAGAGACAAATCTCCCACTGAAGGCAGCCCGGAAGGCCAGCAGGAAGGGTCCATTGCAGCATGCTGGGAGCAGAGCCCAGCCCCATGTAAGCCTGTGGTTTTAGACTCAGTGTGCCCAACCAGCTGCTGCTGGAGGGACTTTGGGAGAGTGGACCACAAGAAGCCGTTGCAGTTTGCAGAATTATCAACCTATAAATGCCAAAGACAAAGTGAGAGGTCAGTGTGGACTTTGGGAACAGAGGGTCCAGGAGTGCAGTCTGGCCTCTGCCCCCAGAGGGAGAAGCAGCTGAGGCATGGTGGCCCTGCAGCCACCACCATGTGGCTGCTTCAGAGCTACTGGCCTGCAGATTGTAGGGGGACCAAGCAACAATTCTGAGGCATAAAAGCTCTTGCTTTAACCTTCTTGGATTTGGATTGCTGTCTAGGGTGTAGTTCCTAGGGTGTGTGACCAGGTGCCAGAGCCTGTGGAGGCTTCTGAGAGAGCAGCCAACTAATAGCTCTGGCAGTGGAGAAAACCCCAATGATTTGGGACAAAGTTCTTCTCTCTGGAAGCAGAGTTCTACTGTGACAGAAAGCTCAAAAGTCAAGTAATTGACTAGCAATATGAGCAAACAAAGGAAGCAAAGCAAGCACAGCAATCTGACTTTAGATTCCTTTTTTGGGGATAAAAAGGATCAACGCATGGAACAGGAAGAAGACAAAGAAGTCAGTCCTATACCAAAAGCTTCCAAGAAAAATATGAACTAAGGGGTGGCTAGGTGGCGCAGTGAGTAGTGTGCCGGCCCTGGAGTCAGAAGGACCTGAGTTCAGATCTGGCCTCAGACACTTAACACACAGAAACAAAAAAAAAAACCTAGCCACGTGACCTTGGGCAAGTTACTTAACCCCAATAGCCCTCCAAAAAGAAAAAAAAAAGAAAAAAGAAAGAAAGAAAAATATGAATTGGTTACAGGCCATAGAGGAACTTAAGAAAGATTTTGAAAACCAAAGAGAAGTGGAGGAAAAATTGGGAAGAGAAATGAAAATGATGCAAGAAAATCATGAAAAGAGAGTCAACAATCTGACTGAAGAAAATAACACCTTAAAAAATAGACTAACAAATGGCAAAAGAGGCTCAAAAAGTCAATGAGGAGAAAAATGCCTTAAAAAGCCAAATTTTCCATATGGAAAAAGAATCTCAGAAGCTCACTGAAGAGAGTAATTCTGTCAGATTTAGATTGGAGCAAATGGAAGCTAATATTTTTTATGAGAAATCAAGATATTATTAAACAGATCCAAACAAGTGAAAAAAGAACCTAGAAATCATCCTTCAAGATATTCTCAAGGAAAATTGCCCTGATGTTTTAGAACTAGAGGGCAAAATAGAAGTTGAAAGAATCTACTGATCACTTCCTGAAAAAGATCCCAAAAAGAAAACTCCTAGGAATATTATAGCCAGGTTCCAGAGTTCCCAGATCAAGGAGAAAATATTATAAGCAGCCAAGAAGGAACAATTTGAATATTGTGGAAACACAATCAGGATAACACAGGATCTGGCAGCTTCTACACTGGGGGACCAAAGGGCTTGGATATTCCAGAGGTCAAAGGGCTTGGATATTCCAGAGGTCAAAGGAGCTAGGATTAAAACCAAGAATCACCTACCCAGCAAAACTGAGTATCATGTTTCAGGGGAAAATATGGTCATTCAATGAAATAGAGGACTCTCAAGCATTCTTGATGAAAAAAACCAGAGTTGAATAGAAAATTTGACATTCAGATACAAGAAGCAAGAGAAGCATGAGAAGGTAAACGGGGAAAAGAAATCATAATGAACTTATGAAAGTTGAACTATTTACATGCCTACATGTGAAAATAGTAATTGTAACTTATGAAACTTTTCTCAGTATGAGAATAGTTGAAGGGAATAGAAATGTATATCTGTATACATACATGTATATGTCTATATAGGAGCGTATGTGGGCATATGAATACATATGTGGGTGTATATGTGAATACATATGTGTGTGTGTGTGTGTGTGTGTGTGTGTGTGTACAGGTATACATAGACAGAAGGCACAGGACCAATTGAATAGGAAGGTATGATACTTAAAAGGTGAAATTGAGAGGTGAGAAAGGAATATAATGAGAGGAGATGGAGAGAAACAGAATGGGGTAAATTATCTCATATAGAAGAGGTAATGGAAAACTGTTACAATGGAGGGGGAAGAACAGGAAGGCAAAAGGGAATGGGTCAACTTTACTCTCATTGAATTTAGCTTAGGGAGGGAATGACATACACACTAATTAGGGTATCTCACCCTACAGGATAGTAGGGGGAAAGGGGATGAGAGGGGAAATGATGGAGGGGAGAGCAGGTTGGGGGGAGGGAAGTTAGAAGCACCCACTTTTGAAAAGGGATAGGGTCAAAGGAGAGAATAAATGAAGTGGGGGGGGGTGGGATAGGATGGAAGGAAATGTAGTCAGTCTTTCACAATATATCCACTATGGAAATGTTTTACATAGCAACAACATGTACAACCTATATTGAATTGCCTATCTTCCCAGTAAGGGTAGGTGATGAGGGAGGAAGGGAAAGAATCTGGAATTCAAAGTTTTTAAAATCAAATGTTTAGGGGGGTGGAGCCAAGATGGCGGAGTAGAAACAGCTCATCCAAGCCACTCTGCCCCCAGATTCCCCCCAAACTATGTAAAAGGGGACTCTGAACAACTTCTGGAGCCCCAGCACCCACAGAACGACACAGGGAAGCTAACCTCCTGCTGAGGACAGCCCAGCAGCCCTGCAGGAAGGACCAGCGCAGCGCTCTGGGAGCTGGCAGCGAGCAGAGCGCGGGGAGCCGAGCTGAGCCCAGGTCCGTGTGAGCCGAGGTTTTAGCCCCAGGGCGGTAAGGCCAGAAGCCGGCTGGAGAGACCCCAGAACACCAGCAGCTGTGGCGACTCCAGAATTATCAACATAGACATGCCTAGGACAAAGTAAGAGGTTAGTGTCCTATGGACTTTGGGACCTCTATTTGGGGAATGCGTCAGCTCCCTCCCTTGGGGGCTAGAAGCTGCTGAGGAGACATGCCATTTTGTAGTTTTCAGAGGCAGCTCCAGCTCCTGGCCTGCTAATTAATTGTAGGGAGATCCAGCGATCAGTCTTGGGGGGTAATCGCTCTTGCTTTAACCTCCCTGGATCTGGATTGTGATCTAGGGTGGAAGTTGTGAGTGGGTTTACAGCTTGCCAGAAACGGAAGTTGCCCCCCACACGTTCAGGATGAAAATTCCTCTATCTGGCCTTAAAGCCATAGTGTGGCAACAAGCCCAAAAGTCAAGTAATTAAGTGGCAACATGCCAAGGCAAAGGAAACAGTGGTTGCAAGGGAGGGGGAGAATGGGAAGGCTAAAAAGGCAAAACCACGTTCACATTGAATTTGGTTCAGGGAGAGAATGACATACATACTCAATGGGATATCTCAACCTGCAGCAGGATAGGGGGAAGGGGGATGAGAGGAGGGATGATGGATGGAAGGGCATCCTTGGGGGGAGGGGAGGTTGGAAGTACCCACTACAGAAGAGGGACAGGATCATGTAGGGAATGGACCAGGTGGGAGGTGGGATGAGTGGGAGGGAATTATAAGCAGCCTTGTACAATATATCTACTATGATAATGTTTTGCATAGCTAGACATGTACAATATATACTGAATTACTTATCTCCCCAGAGGGAATGGGTGACAAGGGAGGAAGGAAATGGATCTGAAATTCGAGGTCTTAACATTAAATGTTTCAAATATATATATACTATTATTAATACTCTTTTGCTTGTAATAGGGAGATAAGATGTGCAGGCATTGGGACACAAAGATTCATCTTCCTCCAATGGAAAAGTCGAAGGGGGTATGGGAGAAGGTACGGGAGAGAGCAGATTGGAGGAAGCGATATCTTGTGGGACTGCTATTCTGGGAGGGTGGGTAGGGGAATAACGAGGGGAAAATGGTTGTAACTCAAAATCTGTCAGAAATGAATGATATAAAACAGAAGTTAATAAAGCATTTGTTTAAAAATGTTTAAAAAATATTATTATTAATTTTTTTACATGCAACTGGGAAATAAGATATACAGGCACTGAAGTATAGAGATCCATCTTGTCCTACTGGAAAGTTGGAGGGGGCATTTGGGAGGACATAGGAGAGAGCAGATTGGGGAAGGGGTATACAGTGGGATCACTGTTTTGGGGTGGTGGATAGGGGAAAGATGGGGAGAAAATTTGCTACTTGAAATCTTATGGAAATGAATGATGTAAACTAAAAATAAACATAAAATTTAATTTAAAAAATAAATAAATAAAAATGCAAACTTTTCCATTTAGCTTTTACAACCCTTCACAATCTGTCCCCAACTTAATTTTTTAGCTTCGTTGTACAATACTTCCTCTTTTGCAGTCTATGATCCAGCCAAACTGGCCTTCTTTTTGTTACTTACATAGGATACTGCATCTCTTATCTCCCTGACTTTATACTGGCTGTCCTTCAACCCCCAAGTTCTAACCCCAAACCTCCTTTACTTACAATACACTCCCTCCCTCTGCCTCATAGTGTCCCTTTCTTCCTTCAAATGCTAGGTATTCCTTCAAAAGATAGCTTAGAAATCACCCACCTTTAATATGAAGCTTTCCTAATCTTCCCCAACTGCTAGCACACTCCCACCTTTACCTGTATTTATTCTTTTAATGTTTATTCTGTACATACTTATTAATAAATAATGGGTGTATGCATTATTTAAGGAGGACTAGCCCCTCCTGTATGAGGGCTTGCCATGCCCTTTTCAGTACTGCCTGTCCACCTTTGGTATTCACCTGACACTCAATTTCACCTGAGGTTCCAAGAAGTTATAGCAAACACAGTGGCCACATCCTATCTCAGCAGACTATCTTAGCAGACCACCTCAGATGGGTTAAACCAGGCTGAGGGTAATCTACAGACCTAAAACCCTTCTGTGAGTTAGGGGGACATCTATCTCAAGCATGTGAAGACTTTCCCAGGTGGAATGGGTGGCTAAAAACAATTTATTCCAAGGGCCATAAAGGTGACTGAAGCAGCAGGCACTGTGGAGTGCTTAGAGCTTAGGCATCAAAGACACCAATGTCATCTACTGCATTCTGGATCATTGCCAGTTGTCTTGACTTTTGTCTTGCCACTGAACTTTGATGACCCTAGAAGAGAGAGTGAGGCTGCTGACTTTGTACAACTCTGTTGCTTAAATCCAATTCACAGGAGTCAAGATGTCATCCCAGGATGTTAATTGAAAATGAAGGACAAACAACATATCTACATTTGTATATGCTTATATTTCTGTATGTGCCTGTTGTCTTCCCTTTAAAATGTAAGCTCCTTGAGAAGAGGGATTGTTTCATTCTTTGTATTTGTAGTCCCAGGGCTTAGCATATAGATCTTATATCAATGATTGAGTTAACTTTTTAAAAGTACTTTAATCACAGTATGTTAGTATTCAATAGTAGTGGCATGGTATAGGGGAGAGTCCTTGACTTAGAGTAAGTCTCTTGTTACTAGGCAATGAGATTTGGAGCAGAATCCAACCTAAGGCCCTGACTGGATCAAATTTTGGATTTCTCTGTCGGATTTTTATGGAGTGGAAGGACAGTAGACCTATTATCAAGTGAGCTAGGTTTGCTTTCCAGGTGGAAGAACCTGTGACCTTTGAACAAATATAGAATAGATCGTGTAATATGAGTTTCCAGTTTCTTGAATTGTAATGTGATAAAGCAAAAAGAGCAGTACCCGGTTTAAAGTCAGCAAAACCTGAGTTCCCATCCTACCTCAGACCCATACTAGCTGTGTGACCCTTAACCTCTGTCCGCTTCAGCCTCTTCAACTGTAAAATCCGGAGAGTATTAACACCCATCTTACAGGATCTCAAACGAGGAATTTGTAAGATATTTAGCACAGTGCCTGGCATACAGGAGGCACTTAATATTTATTACTACACTCCCTCCCTCTAAGTCTGTCTGTCTGTCTCTCCTTCCCCCCCCCCCCCCATATTTCCCCCACCTTCTTTCATCTTTTTATCCTAGATCAGGACTTCTTAAACTTTTCTGTGCCACGGACCCTTTTTGGCAGTGTGGCTAAACCTACTGATCCTTTCTCAAAGTAAAAATTTCAAAAGAAAAAAAATAAGAGACATAGGACTACAAAGGAAACCAAAAGTTAGTGAAACAGAAATGTAATTTTTGCCCATCCATGTTCACAAACTCCACGCCTGTGAAATCTAAAAGCCAAGACTCTGGCCCCGTCTTTCTGGAGCTTTAGGTGCTCGGGTGCCAGTCAGCTCCCCTCCCCCACCTCACCCCAGGTGTGCTCAGGTAGAGGTGGCAGTAAAAGCTGCCAGGGTAATAAGGGCTTGTGGCAGCAGGGCTGACAGTCTACAGCAAGAGAATTGGGTCCAAGAGGGTGCTGTTCCTTTAAGGAAGCCCAGGCTGCGCGCTGATTGGCCGTGGGCTCACAGAATGCCTTAGCCACCCACTGGACCCTGCCCGGGTGGGGCCCGCCCGACTCTAGGCAGCCTCGGAAACTCGTCCGTATAGCCTCTAGCCCGCTAGCCACCTTCCCGGAACAAGAACAGCAGCGCCTGGGAACCCTCCCTGTCCTCGGTAACCAAGCCCAGAAGCTTTGGGAGGGCTCAGGGAGAGGGCGGGGGTGGGGAGAAGCGAGCAGGTCTCGGAGCTCCCCAGGCGGGGACTGCTGGGAGCGCTACCCCCAGCATCACAAGGGTCCAGGGTCGGGCACGTGGTCTTTCGGGGCGGGTTGGTGTCTGGGAGCTAGGGAGCGGGCTGAAGTGGGGTGGGGTGGTGTGCACATGCTCGTGCATGTCCAGCTGAACCTGGCCACGCCTGCCAGGGGCTGGCTAGGCTAAGTAGTAGCGTGGCTGTGAGATTAGAGAACTCGTTAAGTCTGTGAGTGGCCCTGAAGAAGTCCTTTAACCCCTCGGAGCGCCCATTCCTCATTAAGTAAATGGAGGGAGCAAGGGCTCTGGGCTAGGTGACCTTTAAAGTCCCTGTCAACTCAAATCCATAATCGTTTGTAGATTACGTGGTACTTTGGGGTAATTTTGTTTCAGTATGACATTAACTACCCTTTGAGACAGGGTGGGCACAGTTAACCCACTTTTGACCCTGAAAATTCAGATCATATTCAAGGTTATGTGGCAGAACAGGGACTCTTTTAACTCGTCTTCTAACTAATGCTTTTTCTATAGCTCACTTAGCAAAAACCTCAAACACAATAGTTAACATTTATAAAGCCACTTTATGGTTTTAAAAAGCACTTTATGCGCACATCTCCTGTTTTATCTTCTTAACCTCATCAAGTACGTTGCTAACTGCTTTATCCGTGAGCAGACAGGAAGAGGAGTCACTTAAGGTCACAGAAATAGCAAGTGCTTTAGTTGGGATTCAAACCTAGGGCTTCTAACTCCAAATCCTGTTATTTCAGCTTTTTCATGCTGTTTTTGTCAACAGAATAACAGTAGCTCTCATTTATATAACTTTACACCTTTCAGAAATACCATTTAAGTAAAAGTTGTTTGATGAAGTGAAATGGACTGGGGTTAGCTGGAGAAAGCTTCCTGGGAAGCACTAATTGAAGGAGGAAAAAAGAAGACAACCAAGGCTTTTGACTTTAAATGCAATGCTGCCACCCGTACTACTGTTCTGTTGTCTTTCTTTCTTTCTTTTTTAAATTTTTGGAGGGGGAAGGCAGGGCAATTAGGGTTAAGTGACTTGCCCAAGGTCACAAGGTTGTGTTAAGTGTCTGAGGCCATGTTTGAACTCAGGTCCTCCTGACTGTACTGGGGGTGCTCTATTCACTGCACCATTTATCGGCCCCTGTTGTTTTTCACTTAAATACCTAGATAGCACAGACAAATCTTGAGCATTCTCCTCATGTTGGATCAAGACAAAATGGCTATGAGTCTTATTGCTTATAGGCAATTTACTGGGATTGTCCTGTAGGTATTGGCAGTAGGACTCAGGGCTGTTACTCTGTCTAGCAGATGGTAGGCAGGAATACCTGCTTTGGGCCATAATAGAACCCAATTCTTACACCTTCAAAATGGACTTTAGGGTACTCGGGGTGTCCCATCTACATCCAAAGGGAGAAGGGAATGGAACATGCATTTCTAAAACTGCCTATGTGCCACACACTGAACGAAGTACTTTATAAATATTATAACATGACCCTCACTACAACCCTGGGAAGTAGATGCTGTTCTTATCTTCATCTTAGAACTGGGGAAACTGAAGCAAACAGGTTAAGTGACTTGCTAAATCACACAGCTATTAAGTCTAAAGCCTGTTTCTAGGCCCATTGTTCTGTCCATTGCTCCACCTAGCGGTGGGGAATCCGTGGATTACAGTGTGGATATATCTTCCTTCTACCAACTCATTCTGTAGGCATACAATCAATGATACATACTGTTACTTTTCCCTTTCATTCCTGGATTCAGTAATAGCCAGTCAAGACTGAAATGCCCTATTCAAGGGTCCAGAACCCTCCAGGTAGCCCACATTCTTACTCTTAAAACTAATCATTAAATATCTACACTGAAAGGAATGGATTTACAGGTCAAGATTATCCTGCTTACATGGAAGGAGGCTGTTCTAACTCACATATTAAACAGTAGAGGTGGCTTCAACATTCCATTTTCAGAGGAATTTTCTGCCTATATTTACTTTAAATAATCATTGCCTTTCTCACTTGTAGGTAAGCAAGGGCACCTAGATCCATACAATTCTCACTGTCTAAAACGCTTTTCACCCCCTCAGGAAGTCAGCTTGTAACACCTGCTCAAACTTTAGGTAGGGAAGCACTATGCCATCATAGGACAACCATAAATCTACCTCACCCATCAGGCTTTTCATAACTAACTCTTTCTTAACATTTATGCCTTCAGAAGAGAAAAGGGGAACCATTTCAGTTTTATACAATTCAGTTATTGTTTCCTTAAAAAACCAAACAACTTCATCTCCCTTGTTTCATTTTTAAAACTCACACAAGCCTAAGGGCAATGAACTGTTAAAATTTTTTTTTTTTACTTCTAAAGTCACTAGAAACAACCAATAACAAAAAATGACAGAGTGGGTTAGTATAGTCTCTCCCTCCCCCCAAAGTATTTTACTCCTTGGAGAAGCTAGGTGGTGAAATAGATAAAGCATTGGGACTGCAATTAGGAAGACTGATCTTACTGAGTTCAAATGTAGCTCCTACTTGTGTGACCGTGGCCAAGTCACTTAACCCTGTTTGCCTCAATTTCCTCATCTGTAAAATGACCATGAAATGACAAAACACTCCAGTATCTTTCCCAAGAAAACCCCATATGGGGTCAAGAAGAATGGGGCCCGACTGAAAAACAATTGAAAGTTTATTCCTTGCTTATATCTATGGTTATGTTTTCACATTTACATTCACATACAGTCAAAGGTATATGATGCCTTTGGAAGCATGATTCCCATGGAGTAGGGTGTGAGCTTCGTGACCTCTCACCACTTATTTCACATCATTCCCATCTCTTCTTTAACCTGCTGGTGCTATATAATATAAAGAATTGAAGAATGTTAGAGCTGGAAGAAACCTTAGATTATCTGATCTAAACCCTTGGTGTTACAGATGAGGAAACTGAGGCCCAGAGTGATTAAGATATGTGCCTGTGGCCATGCAGCTAGTTAGTGGCAGAGCTAGAACTCAAATCTTTTGACGCCACCCAAGGCCCATGGGTAAGACAGTAAAACAAGCATATGATAATGCCTAGGAAAATCAAGAAAAAAAATCTCTTTTAAGCTTTTCTATTTTTTTCCTCTGTGGATAGTCTCTTTGAAGACGTCACTTAGGAAAATCTCTGCTGTTCCAGGACTCAGTACAATCAATACAATATCATCTACAAACAGAATAATTCAGCCAACCTTACCATCTCTCTTCCCTTTGGAGTGCTTGTTGGAAATATTCTACTAAAATGGCAAATATCTTTGGCAAGCATTCATTTCCTTGGCTTATGCATCATTTGATACCAATAAACATAGGGTAACCAAGCAAAAATTATGCTATTTGTTCCATTATTCAAGGAACTAGTTTAATTTTTGTCATGTATATAAGAGACTCTTTTTTGGGTCTTTAAGGTATGTTTTGCTCTTTGGAGTCTCATGCTTTAAAAAATATCAATAAACAAGGACAAAGGGATTTTATCTTCTTTATACCTTTTGAGCAATTTTGTGACTGTAATGTGTGGATCTTTAGCAGATTATAATTTTGAAAAGACTTCAAGTTCCCTTTTCAATCCTTCCACACAGTACATTTGTAGATTATGTAGAACTAGTGAAAGTGGGCATCTGAGTTCATAGTTGTAAAATCTGAATAAATATTCAGATCTTAATTCTCCTTGAGCAATATTATGGTGAATGTAGAATGTCTTATTGTTCAGATTATGGTTTACATTTGGACAGATTGCCCACTAGTTTGAAGAGACACTGCAGATAGACAATGAACTAAGCCTGAAATTGAACATGATGTAGAGAATATGCTGAGTTGCTTATGGGAGTAATGCTTTCAATGATCCCAAATCTCCGCCTGCAAAAAAACAAAGCAAAACAACCAATGTTTGTAATATTTAATATCATATAGTGATGCTGTTTGACTGAGAGTCATGTAATACCATAGTGTCCAAAGAGATACAGTTGCAAGTTACCCAAAAGGCAATGGGGAGACATATGGTAGGCATGAGCAGACTGCAATATATTAATGAAGAATTTCCCAGGAGAAGTGCCTCCCCCCAAGAAAAAAGTCACAGGAGAGATGCATGATCTGAAAATGAGAGACATAAATGGAGAACAAGGAATAATAAATGGGTGGACTTTAT
Source organism: Gymnobelideus leadbeateri (assembly GCA_011680675.1). Classification (NCBI taxonomy): domain Eukaryota; kingdom Metazoa; phylum Chordata; class Mammalia; order Diprotodontia; family Petauridae; genus Gymnobelideus; species Gymnobelideus leadbeateri. The sequence continues at coordinate 286,555 of WOXC01010398.1, read as the reverse complement.
GCTCCCTTGGTATCCACACAATGTTCATAGATTTAGAGGAAGGTCCCTTACGCAGGATACTGAGCAGTTCTCCTGTGGAAAATTTTTAGAAGACCTGAACAAGAATTGTACAGGATGAAAATGAAAAGGTCATGAGTTGGATCCATACCATTGGAAGAAATATCCAAATCAGTGAGATCATAGATCCATCAGTTATTTTGCTAAGGATTCTCTTCCCCTTCTCCCCTCCCCTTTTACCTTTTGATTATTTCAAATCTGGGCTAGGATATAGGGAGAGAGGAAAAGGAAACTTGTTAAGTACCTACTATGTGCCAGCCACTAGGCTAAGTGCTTTTTACAAATATTAGTTCATTTATTCCTCATCACAACCCTCTGAGGTAGGTGCTCCATTTTACACTAAAGGAAAGTGAAACAGAGTTTAAATTACATGCCTAGAGTCCCATGGCTAGTAAGTGTCTAAGGCTGGATTTTAACTTGTATATCCCTGACTCCAGGCCCGATTATGTTGAAAGAAAGAAAACCAAAAGATTTTTTAAATTCTTCAGTTTCTTAATGTACATGGAGGAAAAACTAGAAATCAAGTTATGGTTAAATGTAAGAAGTGTATAATTCTAGAATAATTGAATACTTAATAAATATCTTTTCTACATTTTAGATCAAAATGGGATTTCTTTTTTCAAAACATATGAGTGAAAACATGAAACAGCAACAGGAATTTATGCAAATGAATACTCGACTTCAGGTATGATTTCATCATATAAAGTTGTTCTATAATGTCATTCTCCTCCTCTTCCTCCTCACACTGGAACCCTAGACTGCCTCCTGGGATCTTTGACCTTCATAAGTAAAATCTCATCTTTTCTTGTCTGGTGCCATCTAGATTTATATGAAGATAGATATACCACACACTATATATGTATGTATATATGTGTTTATGTTCCTAAAGGGAAGATGTTATCTTGCTTGCTTGTACTTATATTCCCAGTGTTTAGTAGCATCTGGCTCATTGTATGTGTTTAATAAATTCTTGATCTATCAACCTACCTGTCTATCAGCCTAACTTTAGTATAGTAAGTACCAAAAATGTTTGTTGAATAAAAATAAGAATGTTGCTATCTAGGTTTTATATCACCTTCATTTGCCAATATATATATATATATATCCCTCTCCCTGAGAACCATCCTTTATAACAGTATGTACAGAGATCTGGATGTTATAAATGAATCATGCTCTTAAAGGCCGTTGTAACTAAGAAGCATGAGTACCTATGCATCTAATGACCAGAGAGCCATGTAAGAGATGATTTAGCTGTCTTTGTTTCTATTTTTAAATTTTATTTAGTTATCTTATTTCCAAATCTTAACATTCTTTCAGATAGTTAATATCAGTACTTTAAACTTAATAAATAGATGCAAGTTATGTTTTTTTTAATAATTCACATTAGTTTCTAATTATGGCTTTCCAACTGTTGATATCTATCTTAATTTGTAATGTTGATCCCATACAATTTCATCAATGCCGTGTCGTTGAAAGAATTTTTTTTGTTTTAACTGATTAATTCACATTACACTCATTAAAATGCTGGATTTCCTAGTTAGAAGGCTACACAAGACAGAAAAGTAGAGTTTGGGAATAAATTGGTGACTCTTACCCAGGACCACCATTTTATAAAATAGCCCCAATCATGCTTTGTCTTACTCTTACCTGGATTCTCTTTGGGATCTTCCTTTTTATCTTTACCTGCCAAATTTATACCTGAGAAAACTCCACCCTGGGACCCTCCTCTTTTCTCTGGTGATTCTCTCTCTATCCTTTTTGAGGTCCCCTATATAAATTGTCTTCTTCCATTATAGTATAGTGTCCTTGAAGATAGGGATTGTCTTACTTAATATTTGTATTCCTATTGCTTAGTACCATACCTGGCCCACAGTAGTCACTTAATCATTTGTAACTCCATCCTTAGCCTGACTAAAGCTCATAGGGATCATAAATTTAGAACTAGTAGAGACTTTAGAGATAATTTTGTCCAATAGACTTAATTTTTTTAGATGAGAAAACTGAGACGTGAAGGTTAAAAGCTTACTTAAAGTTATAGGTGGTAAATAGTAAAGGTGGGATACAGTCCCAGTTCTTCTGATTCCAAATCCAATATTCTTTCCACTGTACCATGCATTTACCTGTAACAGTTTAGAAAATTAAAGAAGTTAATTGGTCCCCAAAACTGTTATATCCACTAAGTTTCATGCATGCTTTTTCCTATCCTCTGCATCTCAATTCACTTTTATTACAATGGTGAGAAAACTTCTGTACAATGAAACTGTGAAAGTCATCTTTTCTTCAGTACTAATATTGAAAGCAGGCTGTTTTTTTGTCCATTGATATGAAAAGTTTTTGAAGAAGTATTAAGCCAATACCTTTACATAAAAAGCTACATTAATGACAAATTCTAATTCTAAAACAAATTTTTGTTTGAAATATGCTACTATTTCTTCAACAGCAGAGAGTATAACCATTTACATGGTTGCATTCTTTTGTTTCTTGTTTATTTTTAGTTTTCAACATTCATTTCCACAAAATTTTGAGTTACAAATTTTCTCCCCATCTTTCCCTTACCCCCACCCCAAAATAGTGAGCCTACTGAATACCTCTTCCCCCTGTCTGCTCTCTCTTATGTCCTCCCCCATGTCCCTTCTAACTTTCTAGTAGGGCAAGATGGATTTCTGTACCCTAGTGCCTGTATATCTTATTTCCCAGTTGCATGTAAAAACCAATTTTTAACATTTGTTTTTAAAACTTTAATTTCCAGATTCTTTCCCTTCTTCCTTTCCCCCTCCCCACTGGGAAGATAAGCAATTCAGTATAGGTTGTACATGTGTAGTTACCCAAATCATTTCCATAATTGTTATACTGTGAATGACTAACTACATTTCCCTCCATCCTATCCTGACCCCCCACTTATTCTATTTTCTACCTTGACCCTGTCCCTTTTCAAAAGTATGTGCTTCTAACTACCGTCTCTCCCAATATGCCCTCCCTTCCATCATCCCCACTCTTATTCCCTTTCCCCCTACTTTCCAACAGGGTAAGATACCCAATTGAGTGTGTATGTTATTCCTTCCTTCCTTAAGCCAAATTCAGTGAGAGTACAATTGACCCAGTCCCTTTCACCTTCCTGTTCTTCCACTCCATTGTAATGGTTTCTCTTGCCTCTGTTGTATGAAATTATTTATCCTATTCTATCTCTCCCTATCTCCTTCTCTCATTATATTCCTCTCTAACCTCTTAATTTTATTTTTTTGTATATCATCCCTTCCTATTCATAACTGATCCTGTGTCCTCTGTCTATATATATGTACATGTATATACACACACTCACATAGGTATTATACATACATACACAACCTCCTATATAAACATATATATGTCTGTATACATACACACATATATACATACATACATATATAATATATATATATAATTATATATATATAAATATATATATATATATACATATATATTCTTTTCAACTATCCTCATACTGAGAAAAGTCTCATGAGTTACAGTTATCATTTTTCCATGTCAGAATAGAAATAGTTCAACTTTAATAAATTCCTTATGATTTCTTTTTCCTGTTTACCTTCTCATGCTTCTCTTGCTTCTTGTATTTGAAAGTCAAATTTTCTGTTCAGCTTTGGTTTTTTAATCAAGAATGCTGTCCTCTGTTTCATTGAATGACCATATTTTTGCCTAAAGCATGATACTCAGTTTTGCTGGGTAGGTGATTCTTGGTTTTAATCCTAGCTCCTTTGACCTCTGGAATATCATATTCAAAGCCCTTCAATCCCTCAGTGTAGAAGCTGCTAGATCTTCTGTTATCCTGATTGTGTTTCCACAATACTCAAATTGTTTCTTCCTTGCTGGTTGTAATATTTTCTCCTTAACCTGGGAACTCTGGAATTTGGCTGTAATATTCCTAGGAGTTTTCTTTTTGGGATCTTTTTCAAGAGGTGATCAGTGAATTCTTTCAATTTCTATTTTGCCCTCTGGTTCAGTTTTCCTTGAGAATTTCTTGAAGGATTATTTCTATGTCTTTTTATTGATCATGGCTTTCAGGTAGTCCAATAACTTTTAAATGATCTCTCCTGGATCTATGTTCCAGGTCAGTGGTTTTTCCAATGAGTTATTTACATTGCCTTCTATTTTTTCATTTGTTTGGACCTGTTTAATAGTATCTTGATTTCTTGTAAAGTCACTAGCTTCCATTTGCTCTAATCTAATTCTGAAAGAATTATTCTCTTCTGTGAGTTTTTGAAATTCCTTTTCCATTTGAGCAATTTGGCTTTTTAAGGCATTTTTCTCCTCATTGGCTTTTTGGGCCTCTTTTGGCATTTGAGTTAGTCTATTTCTTAAGATGTTATTTTCTTCAGTGTATTTTTGGGTCTCCTTTAGCAGGCTGTTGACTCTTTTTTCATGATTTTCTTGCACCATTCTCATTTCTCTTCCCAATTTTTCCTCTACTTCTCTTACTTGATTTTCAAAATCCTTCTTGAGATCTTCCATGGCCTGTAACCAATTCATATCTTTCTTGGAAGCTTTTGATGCAGGAGGTTTGCCTTTGTTTACTTCTTCTGGTTCCATGTTTTGATTTTTTTTGTCCCCAAATATGTATTCTATGGTCTGATTGTGCTTCCTTTGCTTGCTCATCTTGCTAGCCAATTACTTGATTTTTGAGCTTTTTGCCACAGTAGAACTCTGCTTCCAGAGTGGACAGCTTTGTCCCAAATTGCTGAGGTTTTTCCAAATGTCGTCAGAAGTCTGAGGAGGGCGCCCTCTCTGCAGCCACCACAAGCTCTGGTACACTGGCATTTCTCATCCCAGGACCACCACCCAAGACAGCGACCCAGATCCAAGCAGGTCCAAGCAAGAGCTATTACCCTGTGAATGGTCACTTGGTCCCCCTATGATCTGCAGGCCAGGAGCTGGAAGGCAGCCTTGTGGTGCCACACCTCTGCCACCTCTGGCCTCAGGGACAAGGGCCAGACCCTGCTCTTCTCTCACCCAGTTCCAACAGAGTCCCCCACTCACCTTTTACTTTCTCTTTGGCATTTATGGGTTGAGAAACATGGTTATATTCTACAAGTAGGAAAGGTAAAGGAAAAGTATGAAAACAATGAATAGGAACTGGAAGAAGGGATGGGCAGGAGGCAGAGGATAAAGCTATGAGAACCATGTTGTTAACTCTTAGGCAGCTAGTAGGCACAGTGAATTGAGTGACAGACAAGAAGTCAGGAAGACCTAAATCCAAATACATCCTCAGACACTTCCTAATTGTGTGACCCCAAACAAGTCACTTAGCCTCAGTTTACCTCTCTGTAAAATGGGGATAATAAGAGCACCTACCTTCCAGGGTGGTTGTGAGGATCATATAAGATTTGTGAAGCACTTTGTAAATCTTAAAGCACCATAGAAATACTAATTGTTATTGTTATTATTCCCATGGAGAACAAAAGGCTAGGTTTCCCATCTGTGACCTCCCTTCTGTACCTCTTATGTATAATGTCTTTCCATAAGCAGAAGCAGGCAGAAACACACTAAGGGACTCCCCCTATACACAGATATATACATAAACATTGAAGATATGATTCTGGTGCTTGGAGTAGGATAGGAAAGGTGACTATTTCCACTTAATGACTTCTGCTACTATTATTTTTGAAAGATCTCATAGTAATATTTCTATATAAATATACATGAAAAAATAAATATACAGCTAGATATATGAATAGATATATATGTGTGTACACACATACACATATTTAGAACAGGAGGTGACCTTAGAACGATTTAGTACAAACTTTATTTTGCAAATAAGAAAACTTGAGCCCAGAGCAGTATTCCCACTTGTCCAAAGCATACAAATTAGCAGAAGACCTAGAACTAGAACCCAGATCTCCTAGCTTGTTTGTTTATTTTCTTCTCCCACATAGACTATCACTCTTATGTGCAGGATAAAAAATTCATCTTGGTCACTGAACTGGAATGGTGATATGGATGTTGTGTTGGCCTAATTTTCCCTTGATACCCTCACATTGACTCAATGGCCTTGTGTAGACCAGTGTCCAAAATGTAACTCACCATTTCCCCCTTTAAATCTGTACCTCCTGGAAACTTTCTTGTGTGTTTTTTTTTTTTTTGTCAAAGGAATATATTCTACTGGTTCATAATTGTGGAGTTATTTGTGATTCTTTCCTCCTTTTAACACTTGCCATATCCAATTAATTATCAAGTATTATTGACTGTACCTTTATTGTATATCTTCTCACTGTCTGGACTACCACCCAGGTTCAGGCCCTCATTACCTCTCAATTATGAATTGCTTCCTGTCTCTTCTATCTTTGATCCATCCTCCATACCAGTGCCAAAATAATTTTATTAGGACAGGGGACTAACTATTTTACTCTTCTGCTTAAAAGATCATCAGTTGTTTCTATTTGCTTCTCAAATAAAATACAATTTCCTCATCCAGGTGATTTTAGGGCCTTCACAATCTGGCTTTCTGCCTTCCCGTACTTATTTTCTCACTACTCACCTTCACATACAAAACATTCTAACCCAAATAGATGATTAATTGTCACACATACAAAGATGGCATTTCTGTCTCCTGCCTCTTGGTACTTGTATTTATCAATCAGTAAGCATTTATTAAGCAACAACTATGTGCCAGTACCTTAAATATATTCCCTATTCATCTCTACCTCTTAGAAAAGACATGTGTGTGTGTCAAGGGGGGACTGGAGGTACAGTTTATCATGTCCCTAAAGAGCCCTCCTTAGCCTTCAGACTAAGCCGTCATGTCATGTTAGCTTAGAACAATAAGTTAAAAGGCATACATTTAACAAAGAATGGACAGAACCTTAACTACTAGTTAATGAATATGCCTATAGCAAAATGAATTAGCCAGAATGAAATATCTTAGTAGCAAGGGTAGGGATTCAAGTACCCAGGACAGGAGGGGGAAGGGAGATGACTTCAAGGTTAGTACAGGACCCCTTGCAAATGGTAGTGTTTGGAAATATAAAGAACACTTAATTTGGAATGAGGAAACATGGATTCAAATCTCTGCTCTACAGCTTACTACATGCACAGCTTACTGCATGCATGACCTTGGGCAAGTGAGATAATCTCCCTGAGCCTCAGTTTGCTCATCTATAAAATGAGGGAAATGGACTAGGGTGACCCTTCAAGTTATAATCCTATGATCTATAAGATCCCTTTCAGCTCTAAATCCTGTGACATCTTTGCTCTCCTCAGGGGTTCTGGGCAGGACCTACAAGTAGCTATTGAAAGGACACAATGTGTAGCTCATGACAGGTGGTGCCAGAGAGGAGACTACACACAAAGATTAAAGCTAGGAAGCATCTCTGGAAAGGTTTAATGGTCCCATCAATCTTGGAAGCAGTGTGAACCCAAATGTGTACCTTGGGCTTTAATATCATTGTTGATGCTAGAGGCCAATTTAGAAATTTGTACTTAGCAAAACTCTTCCTTGTTTACTACTTTTATCAATTTGGTTACTTTTCTTTGGAGACTTCCAGTGTCACCTGGACTGGGAATGCAATGGCCACTCATTGGCCCCAACCCAATGTAGAACAGGATAGTGCCTTTAACCTGTTCTGTTTTTCCAACCTGGGCTGATTCCTCCTTCTTTAAGCACCCTAGTGACCCTCTCCTCCTGAGGGCTCACCACATTGGTACCAGACTTGGTATTGATACTCAATCAGCTTTAGCCCTACTGCATCACAGAACTCCCAAACTCAGGAGATCCACCAGCCTCAGTCTTCCCCATTGTTTGTCTTTCTTAAAAGTTCAAATATTAAAAACAGACTTGCATGACATAATGAAGTGCAAAATGAGCAGAACCAAGGGAATGTTGTATACAGTGACAACAATATTGTTTGAAGAACAACCTTGAGTGACTAAGTCATTTTGACTATTATAAATACCCAAATTAACTACAAAGAACATATGAAGGAAGACACTATTTGCATCCAGAGAAATAACTAATGAATGGAAGTATGTAGAGAATGGTTTGACATCTATGTATCTTTTTATGTCTAACAGTAGCCATCTCTAGTTGGGGTGGAGGGAGAGAGGAAAGAAAGAAAAGGTAAAAAGTTACATGATAACTTTGTTATATATTTAAATGAAATAGCAAGTTGTACATAAATAGATTTGAAGTTTCATGTACAATCATCTTTTCTGTCCTACTATGTTATGGAGATACTTGTTATCTCAAGTTCAGAACAAAATAAAAATTTAAAAATATTAATCTTTTTTGGGTTTGTCTGGGGAGATAGATGTTTCCTACTTTCATTAGTATAGATATGGCAGCAGTACTCCTGGGTTTCATGTATGATGGTGAGGGCAATGAGATTGGACCAGTTTCAGAGCTCCAACAGGATTCTAGGAGCTATTACAGACAAGTGTGTGGGAACAAAGGAGAAAAGGAGTTAGAATATAGCCATACCCTTTTACTTTCTGGGACATCCTCTCCTGGAATTGCCCACAAACCTAGACTGGCTAAATTACATTCTTTGTCTTCTCTTGTGATCACCTGGTATGTGATTCTATAGCTAACCTAATCATGCTTCTTTGCTCCCTTCATTATTTCCTATTCAAATCTGCATTTCATGCAACTCCCCACTTTCATATCACAGTAGCTTTCTAGGTGGAAAATCCTTTAACATTCCTAAATTTGTAAAATTACTAAATGTATGAGTTCTTTCTTGTTTGTCAAGAGAATCTCAGAAAATTAGCAATTGAAAAAGAATGGAAGTTCACTTGGGCTGTTGGGGTGTCAAATTTTTTTAGTTCATGATTTGATAATACTCTCTCTCTCTACCCTGAGTACCAAAACAGCAAAATATTTTTTTTAAAAAGCATGTAAAAATGTAGCATGCCCCAGTTGTTACAAAGTACACTGATGAATTAATGGTGGCCAAAAAGACTTTTGAAATGTGACTATCATAGATTGTTTTCAAGTATTTATGCATTAGATTTATCTATAATCCTTGATTTCTGACATGTTTGGGGTGATGCAATTTCTAATGGCATTTGATATAGCATATTACAAATTGAGTAAAACCACTTATCTTTGAAAATAACGGCAATATATGAAATGTAATCATTTATTGTTCAACAAAAAAGGAAGTTATCTTAATGCCATTGCCTGGAAGATAAGGGCTGAGCCATTTGAAGAACATTAAAAGGTCCTGTAGGCCTAAATTCTGTTGTTACCCTGACTGTTGAAAGTGGAATGTATCTTGTTCTCCTTAGAAAATCCCACAAAGCTATTTAGAAATGTACTGTCCTTCTGTGGACGAAAATGATAGCATTAACTCACAAGTTACAGGAAACTAACTTTAGGTTCATGGTAAATTTGTAAAGATCCATCTATAGTTTCTTTCCTGGTCCCCATAGGACCAATGACACAAAGTTTTGGAGGCTTGAAGACTTGGAGAATAAGGTAGTATGAGAACCTGATGAAGATAATGTACAAATTCTACCAATGGAGAAGTAGAAGGTAGTGAGGCTATGGTCTGGGGAAGAATTCTGACAATTCTAGAAATAAAATTGCCCCAAGTGATCATGACATTTAAGGTGTGTCCATGCTGATGGTTTTTTTGAAATTTTGTAAATTTTTAAAATTCATTTTGAGCTTCAGTACAAAATGAGGAAAAAAACATTACCACATACATGGCAGACCTTAAAAGAGGATTCTGTACAGAACAATAAATTCCATCTCAAAAAAGCCTCCATAATAAATAATTTACATTGTTTTCAAAGCTGCCCAGCTTTTTATTTTGCTTCCTTGTAGGTTTTCTTTTGTTCTCTGCTGTTCACTTTTTACTTTTTTTTTCCCTCCCTTTCCCTATCATTCCCTAAAGAAGGCTACAATTAAGCGCAGATACATATACATATATGTAGATATCTATAAACATACACACATATATATGCTCATATGTATACATATATACATATTTATACATATGTGTGTGTATACACACACACACACACACACACACACACACACACACACACACATATATATATATATATATATGTAAGACCATACTATGCTATTTTCACTTGTCATCTGTTTCTCTGAAGGTGGATAGCATCTTGCTTCATAAGTCTAAGTATTTCCATGTTTTTCCAATCGACTAGCTCACCATTTCCTACAACAAAACAATATTCCAACCCAGTCATATCCTATCTGAGAGATTGTCTATGAAAGTTTTCCCCCTAATTTTCTACATTCTTTCTCTTCTTGACTGCATAAGTTTAATTTATACAAGAAAATTTTAATTTAAGATAATTAAAATGATCTATTTTGCACTTCAACAATTCTCCCACCTTATAATATAGTTTAAGGTCTGATACCACTGAATGTGCTTCCTTTCCATCTTTTCCCCCTGGTTTCTTTAAAATTCCTGACCTTTTGTTCCTTCAAATGAACTTTGTTATTATTTTTTCTAAATCAATAAGATAACTTTTTAGTAATTTAATTGGGATGGCATTAAATAAACAGATTAGTTAAGTAAGATTGTAAATTTTTTCTTATATTGGCTTTACCTACTCATGAACAATAAATATTACTTCAGTTATTTAGATCTGACTTTTATTTGTATAAAAAAGTTTTATGTTTATGTTCATATAGTTCCTCTCTCTGTTTTGGCAGTTATACTCTCAGGCATCTTATACTGTCTAGTTATTTTAAATGGTCTAAAGCAATACTGAATAATATAGTGTAGTTTCCCCATTTTTCTCTTTTGATTAAGTCTATTTCACCTTTAACTTTGAGATCATGATAAATACCTGTGCTTTTTTTTACATAATCAATTCTACTCCTGACTCTTATTTTTATCATTGTATGTATCTTTCCTTTTTATAGCACTTCCTGAAAGCAACAAATTGCTGAATGCAAATTTTTATTTATTTATTTATTTTTTATTTTTGCTTTTTGGAGGGTAACTGGGGTTAAGTAACTTGCCCAAGGTTACATGGCTAGTTTTTTGTTTGTATGTGTTAAGTGTCTGAAGCTGAATCTGAACTCAGGTCCTTCTGACTCCAGGGCTGGTGCTCTACTCACTGTGCTACCTAGCCGCCCCTGAATGCAAATTTTTAACCTGCTCTCGGTTTCCATTTTATGGGTAAATTCATCCCATTCACATTCTAAGCTAATACACTTCTTGTGTATTTTCCTTCTTTCTGGTTTTCTTCACTATCTTTCTCACTTTATTCCTCTCCCTTCTCACTCTTCTGCTTTACTTCCACCCTCTATATTGCTCTCCTATTCCTTAACCTACCCACCCCTCCAGGAGTCCCTCCATTATCCTTTCCCCTGTCTTATCCCCTTGCCCTTTTATTTCTTTTTGAACTTCGAAGACATATATGTGTATATTGTTCCCTCTTTAACCCATTCCTAATGAGAATAAGGTTCCAACATTACCTGTTCTTCCCCTGCCAGCTTTTTCTGTATCAGTGTATCCTTTTATGCCTCATGTGTATGAGGTAATTATTCCTTTTTCTCTCTTGCTACACAGTTTTATTTTTTTAGAATCACCAATCTTAATCAGCTCAGCCCAAGCTTTTCTTTTAAACTATCCAAATAATGGCAATCATAAAAGTATCAATAATATTTTCACCTATGAGAAATAAACAATTTGACCTAATTGAGTTACTTATACTTGATCTTTAATGTTTACTTTATATTTCTCCTGGATGGTATATGCCAAATTTTTCTTTAAGTTCTGCTTTATTTGTCACAAATACTTCTTCTCCTACTCAGCAGTCAGACCCCCTCACTATCAGAGAGATGAAAGTTTCTAAGCTTGAAGTTATATTCCCTACTCATCTCTATCTCTTAGAAAAGACATTTGTGTGTATCAGGGGGGTAAGGGGCAGTGGAGTGGAGGTACAGTTTATCATGTCCCTAAGAGCTCCTCTTAGCCTTCAGACTAAGCCGTCATGTCATGTTACCTTAGAACAATAAGTTAAAAGGCCTACATTTAACAAAGAATGGACAGAACCTTAACTACTAATTAATGAATATGCCCATAGCAAAATGAATTAGTCAGAATGAAATATCTTAGTAGCAAGGGTAGGGATTCAAGTACCCGGGACAGGAGGGGGAAGGGAGATGACTTCAAGGTTAGTACAGGACCCCTTGCAAATGGTAGTGTTTGGAAATATAAAGAACACTTAATTTGGAATGAGGAAACATGGATTCAGATCTCTGCTCTACAGATTACTACATGCACAGCTTACTGCATGCATGACCTTGGGCAAGTGAGATAATCTCCCTGAGCCTCAGTTTGCTCATCTATAAAATGAGGGAAATGGACTAGGGTGACCCTTCAAGTTATAATCCTATGATCTATAAGATCCCTTTCAGCTCTAAATCCTGTGACATCTTTGCTTTCCTCAGGGGTTCTGGGCAGGACCTACAAGTAGCTATTAAAAGGACACAATGTGTAGCTCATGACAGGTGGTGCCAGAGAGGAGACTACACACAAAGATTAAAGCTAGGAAGCATCTCTGGAAAGGTTTAATGGTCCCATCAATCTTGGAAGCAGTGTGAACCCAAATGTGTACCTTGGGCTTTAATATCATTGTTGATGCTAGAGGCCAATTTAGAAATTTGTACTTAGCAAAACTCTTCCTTGTTTACTACTTTTATCAATTTGGTTACTTTTCTTTGGAGACTTCCAGTGTCACCTGGGCTGGGAATGCAATGGCCACTCATTGGCCCCAACCCAATGTAGAACAGGATAGTACCCTTAACCTGTTCTGTTTTTCCAACCAGGACTGATTCCCTCTTCTTTAAGCATCCTGGTGACCCTCTCCTCCTGAGGGCTCACCACATTTGGTACCAGACTTGGTATTGACACTCAATCAGCTTTAGCCCTACTGCATCACAGAACTCCCAAACTCAGGAGATCCACCAGCCTCAGTCTTCCCCATTGTTTGTCTTTCTTAAAAGTTCAAATATTAAAAACAGACTTGCATGACATAATGAAGTGCAAAATGAGCAGAACCAAGGGAATGTTGTATACAGTGACAACAATATTGTTTGAAGAACAACCTTGAGTGACTAAGTCATTTTGACTATTATAAATACCCAAATTAACTACAAAGGACATATGAAGGAAGACACTATTTGCATCCAGAGAAATAACTAATGAATGGAAGTATGTAGAGAATGGTTTGACATCTATGTATCTTTTTATGTCTAACAGTAGCCATCTCTAGTTGGGGTGGAGGGAGAGAGGAAAGAAAGAAAAGGTAAAAAGTTACATGATAACTTTGTTATATATTTAAATGAAATAGCAAGTTGTACATAAATAGATTTGAAGTTTCATGTACAATCATCTTTTCTGTCCTACTATGTTATGGAGATACTTGTTATCTCAAGTTCAGAACAAAATAAAAATTTAAAAATATTAATCTTTTTTGGGTTTGTCTGGGGAGATAGATGTTTCCTACTTTCATTAGTATAGATATGGCAGCAGTACTCCTGGGTTTCATGTATGATGGTGAGGGCAATGAGATTGGACCAGTTTCAGAGCTCCAACAGGATTCTAGGAGCTATTACAGACAAGTGTGTGGGAACAAAGGAGAAAAGGAGTTAGAGTATAGCCATACCCTTTTACTTTCTGGGATATCCTCTCCTGGAATTGCCCACAAACCTAGACTGGCTAAATTACATTCTTTGTCTTCTCTTGTGATCACCTGGTATGTGATTCTATAGCTAACCCAATCATGCTTCTTTGCTCCCTTCATTATTTCCTATTCAAATCTGCATTTCATGCAACTCCCCACTTTCATATCACAGTAGCTTTCTAGGTGGAAAATCCTTTAACATTCCTAAATTTGTAAAATTACTAAATGTATGAGTTCTTTCTTGTTTGTCAAGAGAATCTCAGAAAATTAACAATTGAAAAAGAATGGAAGTTCACTTGGGCTGTTGGGATGTCAATTTTTTTTTTAGTTCATGATTTGATAATAGTCTCCCTTCTCTACCCTGAGTAGCAAAACAGCAAAATATTTTTTTTTAAAAAGCATGTAAAAATGTAGCATGCCCCAGTTGTTACAAAGTACATTGATGAATTAATGGTGGCCAAAAAGATTTTTGAAATGTGACTATCATAGATTGTTTTCAAGTATTTATGCATTAGATTTATCTATAATCCTTGATTTCTGACATGTTTGGGGTGATGCAATTTCTAATGGTATTTGATGTAGCATATTACAAATTGAGTAAGACCACTTATCTTTGAAAGTTACAGCCATATATGAAATGTAATCATTTACTGTTCAACAAAAAAGTTATCTTAATGCCATTGCCGGGAAGATAAGGACTGAGCCATTTGAAGAACAATAAAAGGTCCTGTAGGCCTAAATTCTGTTGTTACCCTGACTGTTGAAAGTGGAACATATCTTGTTCTCAAGTTAGAAAATCCCACAAAGCTATTTAGAAATGTACTGTCCTAGGGGCGGTTAGGTGGCACAGTTAGTAGAGCGCTGGCCCTGAAGTCAGAAGGACCTGAGTTTGGATCCGGCCTCAGACACTTAAGGCACAGAAACAAAAACCTAGCTGTGTAACCTTGGGCAAGTTACTTAACCCCAATTGCCCTCCAAACAGCAAAAAAAAAAAAAAAAAAAAAAAAAATGTACTGTCCTTCTGTGGACAAAAATGATAGCATTAACTCACAAGTTACAGGAAACTAACTTTAGGTTCATGGTAAATTTGTAAGGATCCATCTATAGTTTCTTTCCTGGTCCCCATAGGACCAATGACACAAAGTTTTGGAGGCTTGAAGACTTGGAGAATAAGGCAGTATGAGAACCTAATGCAGATGATGTACAAATTCTACCAATGGAGAGGTAGAAGGTAGTGAGGCTATGGTCTGGGGAAGAATTCTGACAATTCTAGAAATGAAATTGCCCCAAGTGATGATGACATTTAAGGTGTGTCCATGATGCTGGTTCTTTTGCAACTTTGTAAATTTTTAAAATTCATTTTGAACTTCATTACAAAATGAGAAAAAAACATTACCACATACACAGCAGACCTTAAAAGAGGATTCTGTACAGAACAATAAATACCATCTCAAAAAAGTCTCCATAATAAATACTACACATTGTTTTCAAAGCTGCCCAGCTTTTTATTTTGCTTCCTTGTAGGTTTTCTTTTGTTCTCTGCTGTTAACTTTTTGCTTTGTTTTTTTCCCTCCATTCCCCTCTCATTCCCTAAAGAAGGCCTCAGTTAAGAGCAGATGCATATATATATGTAGACATCTATAAACATTCACATATGTATGCTTATATATATACATATATATATATATATGTAAGACCATACTAAGCTATTTTCACTTGTCATAAGTCTAAGTATTTCCATATTTTTCTAATCAACTAGCTCACTATTTCCTACAACAAAACAGTATTCCAACCCAGTCACATCCTATCTGAGAGATTGTCTATGAAAGTATTCCCCCAATTTTCTACATTCTTTCTATTCTTGACTGTATAAGTTTTATTTATACAAGAAAATTTTAGTTTAAGATAAATAAAATGATCTATTTTGCACTTCAACAATTCTCCCACCTTATAATATAGTTTAAGGTCTGATACCACTGAATGTGCTTCCTTTCCATCTTTTTAACCTGGTTTCTTTGAAATTTCTGACATTTTGTTCCTTCAAATGAACTTTGTTATTATTTTTTCTAACTCAATAAGATAACTTTTTAGTAATTTAATTTGGATGGCATTAAATAAATAGATTAGTTAGGTAAAATTGTAAATGTTTTCTTATATTGGCCCTGCCTACTCATGAACAATAAATATTATTTCAGTCATTTAGATCTGACTTTATTTGAATGAAAAAGTTTTATGTTTATATAGTTCCTCTCTCTGTTTTGGCAGTTATACTCTCAGGCATCTTATACTGTCTAGTTATTTTAAATGGTCTAAAGCAATATTGAATAATATAGTGTAGTTTCCCAATTTTTCTCTTTTGATTAAATCTATTTCACCTTTAACTTTGAGATCATGATAAATACCTGGGCTTTTTTTTACATAATAAATTCTACTCCTGACCCTTATTTTTATCATTGTATGTATCTTTCATTTTTATGGCACTTCCTAAAAGCAACAAATTGCTGAAAACAAATTTTTAACCTGTTCTCAGTTTCCATTTTATGGGTAAATTCATCCCATTCACATTCTAAACTAATACACTTCTTGTGTATTTTTCTTCTTCCTGGTTTTCTTCACTATCTTTCTCACTTTATTCCTATCCCTTCTCACTCTTCTGCTTTACTTCTACCCTCTATATTGCTCTCCTATTCCTTAACCTACCCACCCCTCCAAGAGTCCCTCCATTATCCTTTCCTCTGTCTTATCCCCTTGCCCTTTTATTTCTTTTTGAACTTCGAAGACATATATGTGTATATTGTTCCCTCTTTAACCCATTCCTAATGAGAGTTAGGTTCCAATACTACCTGTTCTCCCCACTAGCTTCTTCAGTATCAGTGTTTCCTTTTATACCTCATGTATATGAGGTAATTATTCCTTTTTATCTCTTGCTACACAGTTTTATTTTTTTAGAATCACCCAATCATACTCAGCTCAGCCCAAGCTTTTCTTTTAAACTATCCAAATAATGACAATCATAAAAGTATCAATAATATTTTCACCTATGAGAAATAAACAATTTGACCTAATTGAGTTACTTATAATTGATCTTTAATGTTTACTTTATATTTCTCCTGGATGGTATATGCCAAATTTTTCTTTAAGTTCTGCTTTATTTGTCACAAATACTTCTTCTCCTACTCAGCAGTCAGACCCCCTCACTATCAGAGAGATGAAAGTTTCTAAGCTTGAAGTTATATTCCCTACTCATCTCTATCTCTTAGAAAAGACATTTGTGTGTATCAGGGGGGTAAGGGGCAGTGGAGTGGAGGTACAGTTTATCATGTCCCTAAGAGCTCTTCTTAACCTTCAGACTAAGCCATCATGTCATGTTAGCTTAGAACAATAAGTTAAAAGGCCTACATTTAACAAAGAATGGACAGAACCTTAACTACTAGTTAATGAATATGCCCATAGCAAAATGAATTAGTCAGAATGAAATATCTTAGTAGCAAGGGTAGGGATTCAAGTACCCGGGACAGGAGGGGGAAGGGAGATGACTTCAAGGTTAGTATAGGACCCCTTGCAAATGGTAGTGTTTGGAAATATAAAGAACACTTAATTTGGAATGAGGAAACATGGATTCAGATCTCTGCTCTACAGATTACTACATGCACAGCTTACTGCATGCATGACCTTGGGCAAGTGAGATAATCTCCCTGAGCCTCAGTTTGCTCATCTATAAAATGAGGGAAATGGACTAGGGTGACCCTTCAAGTTATAATCCTATGATCTATAAGATCCCTTTCAGCTCTAAATCCTGTGACATCTTTGCTTTCTTCAGGGGTTCTGGGCAGGACCTACAAGTAGCTATTAAAAGGACACAATGTGTAGCTCATGACAGGTGGTGCCAGAGAGGAGACTACACACAAAGATTAAAGCTAGGAAGCATCTCTGGAAAGGTTTAATGGTCCCATCAATCTTGGAAGCAGTGTGAACCCAAATGTGTACCTTGGGCTTTAATATCATTGTTGATGCTAGAGGCCAATTTAGAAATTTGTACTTAGCAAAACTCTTCCTTGTTTACTACTTTTATCAATTTGGTTACTTTTCTTTGGAGACTTCCAGTGTCACCTGGGCTGGGAATGCAATGGCCACTCATTGGCCCCAACCCAATGTAGAACAGGATAGTACCTTTAACCTGTTCTGTTTTTCCAACCAGGACTGATTCCCTCTTCTTTAAGCATCCTGGTGACCCTCTCCTCCTGAGGGCTCACCACATTGGTACCAGACTTGGTATTGACACTCAATCAGCTTTAGCCCTACTGCATCACAGAACTCCCAAACTCAGGAGATCCACCAGCCTCAGTCTTCCCCATTGAACTTTCTTAAAAGTTCAAATATTAAAAACAGACTTGCATGACATAATGAAGTGCAAAATGAGCAGAACCAAGGGAATGTTGTATACAGTGACAACAATATTGTTTGAAGAACAACCTTGAGTGACTAAGTCATTTTGACTATTATAAATACCCAAATTAACTACAAAGGACATATGAAGGAAGACACTATTTGCATCCAGAGAAATAACTAATGAATGGAAGTATGTAGAGAATGGTTTGACATCTATGTATCTTTTTATGTCTAACAGTAGCCATCTCTAGTTGGGGTGGAGGGAGAGAGGAAAGAAAGAAAAGGTAAAAAGTTACATGATAACTTTGTTATATATTTAAATGAAATAGCAAGTTGTACATAAATAGATTTGAAGTTTCATGTACAATCATCTTTTCTGTCCTACTATGTTATGGAGATACTTGTTATCTCAAGTTCAGAACAAAATAAAAATTTAAAAATATTAATCTTTTTTGGGTTTGTCTGGGGAGATAGATGTTTCCTACTTTCATTAGTATAGATATGGCAGCAGTACTCCTGGGTTTCAAGTATGGTGGTGAGGGCAGTGAGATTGGACCAGTTTCAGAGCTCCAACAAGATTCTAGTAGCTATTACAGACAGTGTGTGGGAACAAAGCAGAAAAGGAGTTAGGATATAGCCATACCCTTTTACTTTCTGGGACATCCTCTCCTGGAATTGCCCACAAACCTAGACTGGCTAAATTACATTCTTTGTCTTCTCTTGTGATCACCTGGTATGTGATTCTATAGCTAACCCAATCATGCTTCTTTGCTCCCTTCATTATTTCCTATTCAAATCTGCATTTCATACACCTCCCCACTTTCATATCACAACAGCTTTCTAGGTAGAAAATTCTTTAACATTCCTAAATTTGTAAGATTACTAAATGTATGAGTTTTTTCCTGTTTCTCAAGAGAATCTCAGAAAATTGACAATTAAAAAAGAATGGAAGTTCACTTGGGCTGTTGGGATGTCAATTTTTTTTTAGTTCATGATTTGATAATACTCTCCCTCTCTACCCTGAGTAGCAAAGCAGCAAAATATTTTTTTAAAGCATGTAAAAATGTAGCATGCCCCAGTTGTTACAAAGTACATTGATGAATTAATCGTGGCCAAAAAGAAATGTGACTATCATAGATTGTTTTCAAGTACTTATGCATTAGATTTATCTATGATCCTGATTTCCTGACATGTTTGGGTGATGCAAAATTTTCTTTTTTTTTTTTTTTTAAGCACTTGGGGTTAAGTAACTTGCTCAAGGTTACACGGCTAGTCATTATTTATGTGTGGGTGCTCATTTTATGAGGCCGGATTCGATCTCGGGTCATCCCAACTCCGAGGCCGGCGCTCTTACTCACTGTGCCACCTAGCTGCCCCAAGTGATGCAATTTCTAATGGTATTTGATATAGCATATTACAAATTGAGTAAGACCACTTATCTTTGAAAGGAACAGCAATATATGAAATGTAATCAGTTACTGTTCAACAAAAAAGAGTTATCTTAATGCCATTGCCTGGAAGATAAGGGCTGAGCCATTTGAGGAACATTAAAAGGTCCTGTAGGCCTAAATTCTGTTGTTACCCTGACTTTTTTTTTTTTAGTCCAATTTTAAGTTTATTTTTGAAAATCTACACAGAAATGTTGAACCATTTCATGCATCTTCAGCAGCTGGAGCATCTCCACCCTTGGTGTTCCTGGTATATATCACTTGGGCTCTATGTTTGGAAACCAGCTTAATCAGACCTTTACTGAGCAGTTCCTGGAGAGCTGCTCAGGCTAGAGAACCCCGGATCTTCAGTCTCTCTGAGACTACTGCAGGGGTGATAAGTTTATAGTTGGGGACATCCTTGTAGAGTTTGTCATAAGTTGCTTTGTCAAATAGAACCAGATTGTTGAGCTTGTCTCGAACTTTTCCCTTGGACCACTTCTTCTTCTTAGCCTTGCCCCCAGACTTGTTCACGGGATCTTTGTCCTTCTTGGCCAACTTGCCGGCATCTTTCTTCCTCTTATCATCCTTGGGAGGCATGATGAGGCTTCAGGTACTCCTGTTGCTACTGCCTCTGAGCTAAGATTTCGGATAAAAAGGACTGTTACCCTGACTTTTGAAAGTGGAACATATCTTGTTCTCAAGTTAGAAAATCCCACAAAGCTATTTAGAAATGTACTGTCCTTCTGTGGACAAAAATGATAGCATTAACTCACAAGTTACAGGAAACTAACTTTAGGTTCATGGTAAATTTGTAAGGATCCATCTATAGTTTCTTTCCTGGTCCCCATAGGACCAATGACACAAAGTTTTGGAGGCTTGAAGACTTGGAGAATAAGGCAGTATGAGAACCTGATGAAGATGATGTACAAATTCTACCAGTGGAGAAGTAGAAGGTAGTGAGGCTATGGTATGGGGAAGAATTCTGACAATTCTAGAAATAAAATTGCCCCAAGTGATGATGACATTTAAGGTGTGTCCATGATGATGGTTTTTTTTTGAAATTTTGTAAATTTTTAAAATTCATTTTGAACTTCATTACAAAATGAGGAAAAAACATTACCACATACACAGCAGACCTTAAAAGAGGATTCTATACAAAACAATAAATTCCATCTCAAAAAAGCCTCCATAATAAATACTACACATTGTTTTCAAAGCTGCCCAGCTTTTTATTTTGCTTCCTTGTAGGTTTTCTTCTGTTCTCTCCTGTTTAGTTTTTGCTTTGTTTTTTTCCCTCCCTTCTCCTCTCATTCCCTAAAGAAGGCCTCAATTAAGAGCAGATGCATATATATGTAGATATCTATAAACATACACATATATATGCTCATATATATATATGTAGATATATATATATGTAAGACCATACTAAGCTATTTTCATTTGTCATAAGTCTAAGTATTTCCATATTTTTCTAATCAACTAGCTCACCATTTCCTACAACAAAACAGTATTCCAACCCAGTCACATTCTATCTGAGAAATTGTCTATGAAAATTTTCCCCCTAATTTTCTACATTCTTTCTATTCTTGACTGTATAAGTTTTATTTATACAAGAAAATTTTAGTTTAAGATAAATAAAATGATCTATTTTGCACTTCAACAATTCTCCCACCTTATAATATAGTTTAAGGTCTGATACCACTGAATGTACTTCCTTTCCATCTTTTTAACCTGGTTTCTTTGAAATTCCTGACATTTTGTTCCTTCAAATGAACTTTGTTATTATTTTTTCTAAATCAATAAGATAACTTTTTAGTAATTTAATTGGGATGGCATTAAATAAACAGATTAGTTAGGTAAGATTGTAAATTTTTTCTTATATTGGCTTTACCTACTCATGAACAATAAATATTACTTCAGTTATTTAGATCTGACTTTATTTGTATAAAAAAGTTTTATGTTTATGTTTATATAGTTCCTCTCTCTGTTTTGGCAGTTATACTCTCAGGTATCTTATACTGTCTAGTTATTTTAAATGGTCTAAAGCAATATTGAATAATATAGTGTAGTTTCCCAATTTTTCTCTTTTGATTAAATCTATTTCACCTTTAACTTTGAGATCATGATAAATACCTGTGCTTTTTTTTTACATAATAAATTCTACTCCTGACCCTTATTTTTATCATTGTATGTATCTTTCATTTTTATGGCACTCCCTGAAAGCAACAAATTGCTGAAAGCAAATTTTTAACCTGTTCTCAGTTTCCATTTTATGGGTAAATTCATCCCATTCACATTCTAAACTAATACACTTCTTGTGTATTTTTCTTCTTCATGGTTTTCTTCACTATCTTTCTCACTTTATTCCTATCCCTTCTCAATTCTTCTGCTTTACTTCTACCCTCTATATTGCTCTCCTATTCCTTAACCTACCCACCCCTCCAAGAGTCCCTCCATTATCCTTTCCCCTGTCTTATCCCCTTGCCCTTTTATTTCTTTTTGAACTTCGAAGACATATATATGTATATTGTTCCCTCTTTAACCCATTCCTAATGAGAGTAAGGTTCCACTACTACCTGTTCTCCCCACCAGCTTCTTCAGTATCAGTGTTTCCTTTTATGCCTCATGTGTATGAGGTAATTATTCCTTTTTATCTCTTGCTACACAGTTTTATTTTTTTAGAATCACCCAATCATACTCAGCTAAGCCCAAACCTTCCTTTTAAACTATCCAAATAATGACAGTCATAAAAGTATCAATAATATTTTCACCTATGAGAAATAAACAGTTTGACCTAATTGAGTTACTTATAATTGATCTTTAATGTTTATTTTATATTTCTCCTGGATGGTATATGCCAAATTTTTCTTTGAGTTCTGCTGTATTTGTCACAAATACTTCTCCTACTCAGCAGTCAGACCCCCTCACAATCAGAGAGATCAGAGTTTCTAAGGTTGAAGTTGCCTCCCAACCCCAGATTCCCCCAGGGCTTGTTTGTTGATTTGACAGAGTTGGCCTAGAGGTGTTGAATCACTCAGGTTGAATCTCTGCCCCTGTAGGTCAGTTCTTTCCTGAAGAACAACTGCTTTATCCTAACTTTGTTTATTTCCACTCCTCTGTGTTCCCTCTGAAGTGATGTTATGCTTTTTTTTTTGTGGAGGAAATTTGGAAGGCCAAATTTTCTGACCTACTCTGCCATCTTTCCAGAAGTCTGTCGTGATCAGTTGTCGAAGTGAGTGGAAATGGAGCTGGGTATTTGAGGGACTCTTGAGGGAAATTTGAAGAGTAATTAACATAGAAAACTCATCAAAGATGATGATGGGAGACCGAGTAGAAAAGACTATGGACTATCTTAGAGAACCTCAAAAGAGACATTATATTAACAAATTATGATTCATAGCTGCTGGGTTAATAATATTTTTAAATGTAGTTTAACCAATAACCAGGTACAGAAAGAAATATTCTCATTTCAGAAAGTATGTTAAAAACCCACAAGATATTTCCAAATATAATTTCACAAGTAAATTGGTGTAAAATTCTTGTTCTCTTTAGTGAATTTATACATTCTATCATTATTATAAAATTATAATGTAGATTTTAAAAAAGAAATATTAATAGCTATGATTTTATATTGCCTTCATTTCCAAATATATCACTCTCCCACTCCTACCCAGTGAGCCATTCCTTGTAGCTAAAAATTTTTAAAAGAGAGGAAAAGAGCATTTCAGCAAAACAAACTTAATGATCAGTGGTGTATAATAATATTACATAGAGTAACACTCAGATCTACAAAGAAGAGATATGCATTTTCTTCACTCTTCTGAAGCCAGGGCTAGTTATTATAATCACAATGCTCAGAGTAGTGGCTTTTTGTTTTTCTTTTTGAGGGCAATTGGGGTTAAGTGACTTGCCCAAGGTTATCTGGCTAGTAAGTGTTAAGTGTCTGAGCCATGATTTGAACTCAGGTCCTCCTGACTTCAGGACCAGTGCTCTATTCACTGTGCTACCTAGCTGCCCCTCTGGTAGTGTTTTTTTGTTGTTATTTTTCTCTCCAATTATACTGTTAATAGTCATCATGTTAATAGTTTCTTGGGTTTTACTCACTTCACTCTATATTTGTCAATATAAGTCTTCCCTTGCTTTTCAGAATTTTTCAGAATTCTTCATAGTTGTCATTTTCTTACAACAGTACCATTGTATTCATATTGCACAGTTTATTTAACCATGTAATGTACAGTTGAAACACAAATATTCGTATTTGCTGCTTTTGAAGACTCTGTAGTAGTGTTTGAAGCAGAGCAGAATTAACATTAGAGAGAAACAAAGTTGTGAAGGGGAAAGAGCACTGGAGATAGTTTGAAGGTTCTCTAATTCATCAAGTCATCTAGTTCAGCCTCCACATTTTGAAGAAGAAGAAGCTGAAGCCTAGATTTGAGGAGTGATTTACCCAAAATCTTCAAGTAATAAGCAGAAAGATTAGGATTTGAACTCAGTTCCTCTGATTCTATTCTACTTCTCTTCCCACTATGGTGTGCTGCCTCCAGTAATGGAAGGGAGAGAGAGAGAGAGAGAGAGAGAGAGAGAGAGTGAGAGAGAGAGAGAGAGAGAGCAGAAGGAAGGGAAGTAAGGAAGAAATAAAAGAAGGAAGAAGAGAAGAAAGAGAAAAAAGAGAGGAGAGTAAGGAAAAAAGTTTCTATGTTTATGAAGAAAAAAGAAAAAAGATGAAGGAAGCAGGAAAGAAGGGAGGAAGGAAGAAAAGGAAAGGAAGAGAAGAAAGGGAGAAAAAAGGAAGGAAGGAAGGAAAGTAGAAAGAAACATTTCACATTTGGGAGGAAAAGAAAGTAGGAAAGGAAGGCGAAAAGAAAAAGGGAAGAAAGGAAAACAAGGGAAGAAGGGAGGGGAGGAAATAAGAAAAAGAAAGGAAAGACAAAATGGGGGAAAGTATTTCTTTAGTGTTTACTGTATGCCAGGAACTGTGCTAAGCACTGATGATACTAGTACAAGAATAGGGGAAAACAACTATAGAGTTGGAGATGGGGCTGGGGAGGGATGGAAGCGTGCCTGAAAGGCATCCTAGTTTAGAAATGCTGAGGAAGTGGGGGATGACCTGCAACCCAGGAAAGATAAGGCAAAGGGCTCTCTGAACCCAGGCCCTCAGAGTCCCAAGGTCACAATCCAACTTCTCTTGAGAGGAGGATAAGGAGGATGCCTTCCACAGAGGCAGTGTGGTTTGGAAAGGGCTAGGAAACAGCATGTGAGTTTGAATGCTAGTTCTGACACTGTTTGTGACCTTGGGCAAATTATTTGACATTTCTGAGCTTCGTTTGCAAAATGAGAATACTGATATTTGTATTTCCTTTTAGATTTTCCCTAATAGGGCAGGGAGGAATGATAGAAGCAGGTACCTATTCTGACACTTTTTCTGTCCAATAATAAGAACTAGGCCCTGTGGTACAATTGATAGAATATTGGGCTTAAGAGGACACCTGGGTTCTTGTTGCATATATGCCATTCAGTAGCTGTATTACTTATTTCCCCTCTCTGGACCTCCAGTCTTTCCATTTGTAGCCTGAGGGACATTGGACTTGATCTTCTCTAATGGCTCTTTCAATTCTTACATTCTATCATCTCCAGCCAGTTTTAACTGAAGGAATTATACAGTAACTAAAGGGGAAGAGGAATGGATTGTATGTGCACACGTGTTTGTACGTTTCTGCATGTGTGTGCACATGTGTGTATGCTGATTAGATTTTGGATTGTTTTTACATATAGTTTGTATTAAAGAAAATTTCTTCAGAATCTTAAAGCAGGAATGTGTAAATAATTTTAACACTACTTTGTCAAAACCATATGTAATATTGTAGTTTCTTATGTAATTTGAAAAATGTTACCCAACACTAATCAGACTTATTTGCTGTTAGATGCATTATTCAGAATGTTTCTGTAGGGGGCAGCTAGGTAGGCCAGTAAATAGAGCACCAGCCCTGGAGTCAGGAGGACCTGAGCTCAAATTTGGCTTCAGACACTTAGCACTTACTAGCTATGTGACATTGGGCAAGTCACTTAACCCTTATTGCCCTGCCTTCCCCTGCTCCAAAAATACCAAAGAAAAAAAAAAAAGGAATGTTTCTGTGGCAAAGTTTAAAGGCCCCAAGGGAAATGCCGATTAATAGATATTTTAAAAATGTTTTCATTATCTCTTGTTCTCTCTTAGTTTCATGAAAATGATTTGTATTTTCTGTACCTTTTTTGGTTCTTTTAACAAGCTAATTATAAGGAGCAGTAATCACAAGGAATGAAACAGTTTTGTGTCTCATTAGTAATTTGTTGAATTGAGATAAAACTCTAGCTCCTTTTTTGGCAGCATTTACAGTAAGCTAAATATCTATTTTAAAGAGTTACAAAGATGGAAGTATTAAAAATAAATCTGTGATAAACTTATATATTTCTGGACATGAATAAGACACAATGAATTATGACATATCCAGGGTCTTAATGGCTTTGTAAGAGAAGCTTTTGGATTATTTTATTGTTATCATTTGTCAGACTCAACAAATATTGGACTAGTCCAATATCCATTATCTGTCAGGTAGCTTTTTTATTAGCTTGTATTAATATAGATGCCTTGTCTAAAAACATGACAATAATTTTAATCATTACTCAAGATCCTTAAGTTACCCAAAATTATTATTACATGGACTAGGCCATACGTTCTGATGGATTTTGAAAGAATTTCAGTTCTTAAGCCAGAAAGATAAATATGTAAAATTCCCAATTAGTGTGGGGGAAATGATATTTTCTACCTTCTGAATATTTATTTGTTAAATTAACATTGACAGTCAATTAAAAGATGTAGCCATAAACTATCTAGGAAGGTAATGACATCCCCTCTCAGGCAGCTTCTGAGTGTATGTCATAATAATCATCTAAAGAACTTTATTAGATCGTTCCAGTGCTTTTCTGCTGGGACAGAGAAGTGAACTAGAAACTATTCGGGTCTCTTAGCACAATTTTTGTAATTCTGTGATTGAACAGGGAATTTTCATCTGGGTTTTGGCAAAAAAGAAATTTTTATCAACCCTTAGTAGTAAAAGTAGGGGTATTTTCTGTGCCATAAGTTCTGAGCAAACATCACTACCCTATGAAATAATCAGTACTTTTCCATGTACTTTAATTTATTTGTATATAAATAAAACTTTTAAAATATAAAATATTTGTACTGATGGGAAGCAGCATGGTACAGTGGACTGGCACTGAACCCAGAAGAGCCAGGTTTAATGACTATATCAGACACTTAGTATCTCTGTGATCTTGGGCAAATCACTTGATTTACCTGAGCCTCAGTTTCTACATCTGTAAAAAGAGATTGGACTTGATAACTTCCAAGATCTCTTGAAGCTGAGGATTTATGAGCTTATAATCCCACTCAAATACCATTTATACATTTATGAACGTTTTTTTTTCTCCAGTGGCTTTTTTAAAAAGAGGATTTTTAGAAAGAACAATAAAACAAGAAGAAAAATGGTTTTGCCCTTTGGGTGAGCTGTGCTGAAATGATAGAAATAAAGTATTACTTTGTCACAATTTTATATCATTATCAGTCTAAGTATACTAAATGAAACCTAGCCATGGATGGTTCCACAGTGACAACAAAGATTGAAACAATATATCTCACTGGAATAAGGCAATTTGTTATATAGCAAGTTGGGGGAATCTTAAATTGGACAGAGTTTTTAAAGTTGTAAATGTTGGAATGATTCATATTTCATGAAGAGAAACAAAGGAAAATAGAGTATTCTTTCTTTGAAATGAAATAAAAATAAATAAAATAAAGCCAAGTTTGGCCTACAAGGTAAAATTTTGATTCCACTTTTATTTGCTTCATTGAGTAAAATCTAGTAAGCTTCATGGTCATATCAGTATGAAAGAAGGACAGATGCCCCAGAATAATGGTGTTCTTACCAGCAATAACCTTACCTCAGAGGGAAAATAAATATGCCCTATGGTTAGGGAAGGTTCACAAATTCATAGGATCAAAGAGCTTAAAAGTAAAAGGTACCTTAAAATATACTAATCTAACCCCCTAATTTTACAGATGAAGAAATTGCTTATTCAAGGCCACCCAGGTAATAACTGGTATTGGTAGGATTCAAACCATAGACCCTTTGACTTTAAAGCTATTGCTTTTTCTACTGTACCGTGTTTCTCTTTTGACAAGGTAAAGGAAGTGATAGGCTAGGAATGAGTTGGGCTTACCCAAGGAGACACAAAGTGGTTTCAGAGCCTTTAAATACAAACCTAGGGGCTGCTAGCAGAGGCCTAAATGAGGAAGGGGGGAGATGAGTACAAGGTGGACAATTATGGCAACTTAGCCCAGAGAAGAAATAAAGGATGTAATGCAGGAGCACAGTATTGACAGGGCATCCTAATGTCAGATGAGCTCAACCATCTTTCTCATTGTAAATTGATGTATGTATGAGCACTTTTGCCATCCTCTTCTCTTAGACCCAGGGCTTCCTTGGGCACTAAAAGACAACATCCATAAGTGGATGTTGTCAGAAGTTCCAGATCCTTATGCTGCAGAGCTAGGAGGGGCTTTAGAAATCATCTAGTCTATTTTATAAAGTAGGTAACTGATGCTCAGAGAGCTGGAATGGGTCTTGTGTGAGGCCTTACAAAGAATAAGGAGCTAAGTTAGGATTTCAGCCTAGGTCTCCTGACTCTGCTCTTTCCTCTGTACTATGATGCCTTCACTACTAACTCTTTTGGGAGACTCCCACCTCCCTGTACTTCCTCTTGTATCACTGTTTCAGTTATTCCAAGTGAAGTTGATGGGGATAGTAGTTGCATTTCATCCCTCTCTCTCTCTTTCTCTCTCTCTGTATAATACATATGTGTGTGTGTGTATACACACATACATATATATTTATACACACATACATATATATATATACACACACACACATATCACATACACATCACATATATTATGTTTCTATAGCACTTTAAGGTTTCAAAACACTTTCCTCACAAGAACCACATAAGATAGATGATTGCAAGTATTGTCTCATTTTTCAATTGTGGAGGGTTAGAGGATAAATTAATTGCTTGTGGGCACACATGTCACACACAACAGCTAGATAGCTCAGTGGGTAGAATACTAAACTTGGAATCAGGAAGACTCATCTTTCTGAGTTCAAATCCAATCTCAGACACTTACTGGCTTTATGACCTTGGACAAGTCACTTAAGCCTCTTTACCTCAATTCCTTATGTGTAAAAACGAGCTGGAGAAGGAAATGGCAAACCAGTCCAGTATCTCTGCCAAGAAAACCCCAAATGGTGCCTTGAAGAGTTGGACATGACTGAACCAAAACAATGCAAGTCACATAGGTAGCAAGTAATAGAACCAGAATATGAAACCAGGTTCCATATTCTTTCTATTAAGTGCCTTCTCTATGCCAGGCACTGTGCTAAAATTGGGAATGCAAAGAAAAGTAAAAACCAGTCCCTACTTTCAAGGAATTTACAGTCTAATGGAGAAACAATGTGAAAACAACTATGTGCATACAAGATATGTATAGGATAAATTGGGGGTAGCCTCAGAGGGAAGACATTAAGATTTAAGAGGACTCAGAAAGACTTTTTGCTGAAGGTGGGACTTTAGCTGAGGCTTGAAAGAAGCCAGGGAATCTAGGAGGTAGAGATGAGGATGGAGAGTTCCAGGCATAAGGGGCACACAGTGAAAGCACTCAGATTCAAGAGATGTGCAAGGAGTAGCCAGTAGGCTTAGTAACTAGATTTTAACATGTGTAAAAGTCAGAAAGGTATAAGAATACTGGAAAAATAGGACCTTAAAAGGCAAAGAGAAGCTTTTATATTGGCCTTGGAGATGTTTGGGAGCCACTGGAGTTTGTTGAATGGGGTAGGTGGGGTGGTGTTGCTGTGATATTATCAGGCCTAAATTTTAGGAACATCAGTTTGATAACTGAGTGAAGAATGATTTGGAATGGAGAGCATGGAGGCAGGGAGACCAAGCAGCAGGCTGTATTCCAGGTGTGAGGTGATAAGAACCTATACCAGAGTAGTAGCAGTGTCAGAAGAAGCAAGAGAGCATTTCCCAGAGATATTAGGAAAGGAGAAATGACAGGACTTGATAACTGATTAGAGATGGTAGGATGGGGAGGTGAGAGAGAATGAGGAGTTGAGGCTGATGCCTCCCTTGTGAGCCTGGGTGACTGGTAGCATGATGGTATCTCCCACAGTAATAGGTAAGTTAGGAAGAGGGTAAGATTGGCAGGGGGAGGTAAGAGCTCAGTTATGGACATGTTGAGTTTAAATTGCCAGACAATCTAATTCTGGACATCTAATAGCCAGTTGGAAAGGTAAGCCTGGAGGTCAGTAGAAATGTTCGGACTGAATAAGTAAACGTGAGCATCATCTGCAGAGATGATATTTGAATCCATGGAAGTCAAGGAGATTGCCAAGTGAAGTAGTACAGGGGGAGAAGAGAAAATGGCCTAGGACAGAACTTAGGGAGACCCCATAATTAGTAAGTATGACCTGCGTGTATATTCAGCAAAAGAGATAGAGAAGGATCAGTCAGTCAAGTAGAAGGAAAAAAGGAGAGAAACGAGTGAGTTTCAAGGAGAAGAAAATGATCAACAATGTCAAAATCTGCAGAGAAGTCAAGAAGAATGAGGATTGAGGAAAGGCTATTTAGTGTGACAGTTAAGACATCATTAGTAACTTTGGAGAGAGCCATTTCAGCTGAATGATGAGGTGGAGAGCCAGCCTGTAAAGAATTAAGAGAGTGAGATGACAGGAAGTGGAGGGACCTTTTCAAGAATTTTAGCCACAAAAGGGAGGAGAGATATGGGATGATACTTAGTGGAGATAGATGGGTCAAATTAGGGTTTTTAATTGTTTTTAATTGGCATGTGTATAGCAATAGGGAAGCATTGAGTAGGTCAGGAGTGATGGAAGATTAAGGAGAAGTCTAAAGGCTAAAGTCTAAAGGCGGGTAATTTCTTGAATGGTTAAAGGCTTGAAGAAATAGGTGTCTGAATGGAGCATAGGGACTGGGGTGCTTTCATTATCAGCTTCAAATGTTTTTTAATGTGTGTAAGACACTGTTCTGGCAGATGCAAGGAGCAAAAAACCTAATATCTATCTTCAAGGAGTTTAGCATTTATTAAGAAATATCAATTAATTTTGAGGTATGTGTTATAGCAAGGACTTCTCAGGGGAAGAGCCTTGAATGATGAAAGAGGAGAGATTTTTGAGGGGATGAAACTACATAGAGGGTCATGAGGCTTTAGTTGAATTTAACATTTACTAGATACCTGATTGTGTATAGATTTGTGTATAGATTACCAAAGTTACTCTCAAAAGTCCCAAGTGAGTCAATATGTACAATAATTAAACTTATAAAGTTAGATCTGAAAGTTATTGATCCAGAACATTTAAACTAGAAAAAGAACAAATTAAAAATCTCCAATTAATGCCAAATTGGAAAATCCTGAAAGTCAAAGGAGAGATGAATGAAACTGAAAGCAAAAATTAGCTGATAAAAGTAGAAGCTGATTTTATTGTTGTTGTTGTTTTTTGTCGTTTTTTTTTTTTTTTTACAGCATTCACTAAGTGTAATTCAATAATTTCCAAGTACTACTCCACCCCTGGACAGAACATTTTATCCTGTTCAAATCACTAACTTAAACATTAATTTCAATGAATGCAAATATGAATGCAATCAGATTTGTACATCATTGTATATCGTACAGCTATTTAATTTCATTCGAATGTGTTCAAAGCCCTTTCTTTGCCTTGCTTTGGGAGCAGGGTTAGCAGCCATGATCTCAGACAAAGAAAAGCAAAAATAGAGCTAATTAAAAGAGGTAAGTGGGGAAAGTACATTTGCTAAAAGGCACCATAGATAGTGAAGTAATATCAACACTGCACATATATGCACCAAATGACATAGCATCCAGATTCTCAAAGGGAAAGTTAAATATGTTACAGAAGGACACAGTAAAAGTGGGGCACCTCAACTTTACTCTCTCAGAGCCAGATAAATATAACCATAAAATAAATAAGAATGAAATTAAAGAGATGAATACAATTTTAGAAGTGTTAGATATGATAGCCCTCTGGAGAAAATTGAATGGGTACATTTTCTTTTCCTCAGGTGTAGATGGTACCTTCACATAACTTGACCTTGTATTAGGACATAAAACCCTCACAAACAAATTCCAAGAAGAGATATTAAGTGTATCCTTTCTAGACCATAATACAATAAAAATTATATTCAATAAGAGGCCATGGAAGATAGATTAAAAATTAATTGAAAATGAAATAATCTGTTTTTAAAGAATGAGTGAGTCAAAGAACAAATCACAAAAACAATTGAACGATACTTTAATTAGAAAGAATGACAACAATGAGAACACACTATATTTTGTGGGATGTAGCCAAAGCAGTACTTAAGGGAAATTTTCTATCTAAAACACATAACATCAATAAAATAAAGTAAATAAATTAATCGGGCATTTAACTAAAAAAAAAATAAACTAGAAAAAGAACAAATTAAAAATCTCCAATTAAATGCCAAATTGGAAATCCTGAAAATCAAAGGAGAGATGAATGAAATTGAAAGCAAAAAAAAAAATTAACTGATAAAAGTAGAAGCTGATTTTATTGTTGTTGTTGTTTGTTGTTTTTTTTTACAGCATTCACCAAGTGTAATTCAATAATTTCCAAGTACTACTCCACCCCTGGCAGTACATTCATTTAGTCAATCACAAAGTCCCTCTTCTCAAATGGAGATTAGTTTCCAATCATAAACAAAGTACATTCATTTGGTCAGTTACAGAGCACAAAAAATGAAGTCAGAAGTTTCCCACCCCTGCATCACAACTGAATAGGCCATTTACCCCAGAGTTACAACAAGCTTAATACCCAACGAGAGGTCTTCTCTTCATCTTGACCCTAGACAAGTTCTCAGCAATCTCTGTTCCTGGAGAGATAGAGCTTAACAAGGCCACAAGATACGTTGCCAGTGTCCTCATTAATTCATTCTCTGTCTGCAGAACAGTCCTAGGACCCCTGAAAACATCAGCAAGACCCATTTCCAGGATTTCTGTAAACATATAACAAGAAAATCCTTCTTCAGGGCTTCTGAACCAACAGCAAGGTACTAGGACCTCTGCAACAACAGCACTGTCCTTCACCAATGGATGAATCAGAGAGGGAAGCATCAACATCTGGGTTTTCAAAGCCGGGAGGCTCTCAACAGCTGCCCAGAGTCTCACCTGGTCAAATCACACAAGACTTCTCAAAGTGAGCCCCTATTATTGTTTTTTTTTAAAAAACAGCAACAACAAAAAAATAGATATGCCATTGGTTAATTTGATTTTAAAAAGAAAGGAAAACCAAATTGCTATCAAAAAATGAAGAGTGAATACACCACCAATGAGGATGAAATTAAAGCATTATTAACAATTTTTTCCCAATTATATGCCAATCCGATTGGCAATCTAAGTGAAGTGGATGAATATTTACAAAAATATAAATTACCCAGATTAACAGAAAAAATGTAAAAATCTATCTTGGAAAATTAATTAAATAAGCCATCAATGAACTCCCTAAGAAAACATCCCCAGGATCAGATGGCTTTACAAATGAATTCTACCAACCATTTAAAGGACAATTAATCCCAATACTATATAATTTATTTGAAAAAGTAGGTGAAGTCCTACCAAATTCTTTTTATGAACAAATATGATCTTGATACCCTACTAGGGAGAGCAAAAACAGAAAAAAGAGAATAATAACCAGTTTCTCCTAATGAATATTGTTGCATAAATTTTAAATAAAATACTAGCAAGGAGATTATAGCAATGTATCACAAAGATCATATGCTATGAGTAGGTGGGATTTATGCCAGTAATATGGGACTGGTTCAATATTAGAAAACTATAAGCATAACTGACCCTATTAAAAACAAAGACAAAAATCATATGCTTCTTCCAATAGATGCAGAAAAAGCTTTTCACAAATTACAGCAACCATTCCTACTAAAAATACTAGAAAGCACAGTAATAAAGGGAACTTTTCTTAAAATGATAAATAGTATCTATCTGAAACCAAGAATAAGTATTCTTTATAATGGAGATATGCTAGAAGCCTTCCCAGTAAGATCAAGGGTGAAGCAAGGATGTCTGTTATCTCTACAATTATGCAATATTATATTAGAAATGCTAGGAATAGTGATAAGAGAAGAAAAAGAAACTGAAGATATAAAAATAGACAATGAGGAAAAAACTATCGCTTTTTGAAGATGATATGATAGTATACTTAGAGGAAATCCCAGAGAATCAATGAAAAACTAGTTGAAATAACAACTTTAGCAGTGTTGCAGGAAATAAAATCTACACAAACCGTTAACATTTCTATATATTACCAACAAAACCCAGTAGGAAAAGATGGAAAGAGAAATTCCATTTAAAATAACTAAAAAAATTATAAAATACTTGAAAGTTTGTCTACCAAGACAAACTCAAGAGACATAGAACATTTATGGACACATAGGACATTTCTCATACAAATAAAAGATCTAAACAACTGGAGAAATATTAATTGCCTATGGGTAGGCTGAGTTGATATAATAAAAATAACCTAATTTAATTTACTTTTCAATGCCATATCAAATTACCAAAAAATTATTTTAGAGAGCTAGAAAAAAATAATAAAATTCATTGGAAGAACAAGAGGCCAAGAAATGTCAAGAGAATCAATCAAAAAAAAAAAATGTGAAGGAAGGTGGACTAGCTTTACCAGATCTCAAACTATATAAGAACCATTCTCTACTAGATAAATGGTCAAAGGATATAAACAGATAGTTTTTAGAAGAAAGCAAAGCTATCAGTATTCATGTTTTAAAAATGCTCTAAATCACTATTGATTATAGAAATGCAAAGTAAAATAATTCTGAAATACCACCTCACACCTAACACAGCAGAAAAGAAAAATGATAAATACTGGTGGGGATATGGAAAAATAGGTACTAATATACTATTGAGGGAGTTGTGAAAGATTTGGAACCCCCCTGGAGAACAATTTGGATCTATGCCCAAAAGGGCTATAAAAGCTATAAAAAAAAATTGACCCAGCAATCCCATCACTAGATCTGTATACCAAAGATCAAAAAAAGGGGAAAGGACTTATGTGTATGAAAATATTTATAGCAATTCTTATTGTGATGGTAAAGAATTGGGAATTGTGGGGATGCCTATTGATTAGGGAATGACTGAACAGGTTGTGGTATATGATTGTGATGGAATACTATTTATAAGAAATAATGAAGTGGATATTTTCAGAAAAATCAGGGAATAATTATGTGAACTGATGCAAAGTGAAGTGAGCAGATCCAGTAGAAAATTGTACACAGTAACAGCAGTATTGGTTTTGTTTTTTGTTTTGCTTTTTGGAGGGAGAAGGTAGGGCAATTGGGGTTAAGTGACTTGCCCAAGGTCATACCGCTAGGTTTCTGTGCGCGCGTGCGTGTGTGTGTTAAGTGTCTGAGGCCAGATTTGAACTAAGGTCCTCCTGACTTCAGGGCCAGTGCTCTATTCACTGTGCCACCTAGCCAACCCAGTAACAGCAGTATTGTAATGATGATCAACTATGAAAGACTTAGGTACTCTGATCAAGACAATGATCTAAAGGACCCGTGATGAAAAATGCTATTCAACTCCAGAGAGAGAACTGATGAACTCTGAGTGAAGATTGAAACATTTTTACTTTTCTTTATGTTATTTGTTTTTTCATTTTTTTTTGCAACCCAGCTAATATGGAAATATATTTTGTATGACCTCACATGTATAATTGCTATCCTATTGCTTGCCTTCTCCATGGGTAGGAGAAGGCAGAAGGGATGGAGAAAATTTATAACTCAGTTTTTGAAAAAAGTTAAAAAATAAATAAATAATAACTGTTTATGGTGGTGGTGGGGGAACATGTCACTAGATACTTCTTTTAGTAGAATATGGCTAGGTACTGATCCTGTGATTTCATTGGTAAAGGAGACTTGTAGATGAGGAAATTCCCTCTACCAAAGCATATTGACACCTCCTATGCAGTTTGAAGTCTTAAGTCTTTAGAGCTTAAAGTCTTAAGCCCTGAGAGTGACTTGCCTAGAATCCTACCTCCAGCATGTGAGAGATGGGACTTGAATCCAGATCTTTTTGACTTCAGGTCAGCTCTCCATGCCCTATCCTATTCTGCCTTTCCATTAGTGAAATATTAAGCAATATTATAGATGTATGCCCATATGCCTCTTCCTTTTTATCATTGGATAGAGAGAAATGCTTCACAGAAGCATCTTAGGAGTTAGAGAATTGCTGGGTTTAGAGCTGGAGGGGATGGTAGGAAAATTTTCCTGTAAGGCTTGTCCAGGAAGGAGATTTATGCAAATTTACAAAGTAATTAGTAGTAGAATTTGGATTCAAACCCAGCTTATCTGATAACAAATTCAGTGCTCTTTCTACTATGCCCTATCACTGAAAAGGGAAGCTTATTTCCCACTAATTAATAAAGATACTACAAATAGCAGATCTCTATAAACTCTCTGCCTTTAAGGACAAGGAAATGAGTTGGACAGGCAAATATAATAGTGTCACTGGTTTCTAGGATATAATTATCTAAAGGAGCTGGAGTGACTTGGTCTGATTCTGAATCAGGGTGAATAAACACATTAGATGACTGCTTTATACCTGGAAGCTAGTTTATTCATGCTGCTTCATGCTCATAAAAAGTCCATCCTCTTTATAAGTATAGTATGTCTTATAAATCAGATATCCTAGGATCACAGATTTAGCATTCAATGGGACATTAAAAATCACCTAGTTCAACCTTCTCATTTAGTTCCCAAGGTAACCAAAGACTTATTTGTAAAGTTCATTTCTTAAACTTATTTTCATAGTGTTTTTCTCTTATGGGGACATTTTAATAAAAATCCTCAACAGACTCTGCTATTAGGTAAGGGAGGTGGTTCGGCAACCAGTCTTGATATTTCTGTGTCCCTGTTTATTCCTAAACCATTTTGAAGGAGACACTTGTCCAAGTATCATTTTCTTTAGAATGAGCTGAAATATCCAGGTCTCTGCTTGTCAAGCCTCTTAGGAAAAAATTGTATGAATTTCATTGAAGGGAATAATTCCTCAGTAGCCTCCTAGTTACAAAGTATTTTTTAATTCTTGTTTTATAGATGATAAAACTGAGCTAGAAAAACTGAATTATCCAAAGTAAGATGGCTAGTAGGTAGGAGAACCCAGACTTTAAATTAGACATTTGGACTCATGGACAATAGTTTAGAAGTGGACTTTTTGGTATTTGCACTCAGATTAGATCTGTACTTTCTTTTAATTGAGTCAAAGGAGTACATTGTCTGGGAGTACACTGTGTAACTGGCAGGTTTTGCATCTTGACATATTGTCTATCACTTCAAAAACCAAAGTATTACTTAAAGCAAATAAAACTTTGGGCTTATCTGTGTATACTTGAGTATTTTTAATCAACAATTACATTCATTTAAGTTAGAATTTTCTACAAATTTGGAGAAGTGTAAGTATTGGTAATTAGGAGTCAGGCACTAGTCTATGTTATTATGTCATGTAATTATAGATTTCTTTCTTACTTCCGCACTCCCCCTCCCCCAGTAACATAAAGAGATATGTTAGTTGATGTTCATATCACTTATGTGAATTAATAATGATTTGTTTGGTGAGAGTTAGGCTGGTATGTTTCTCACTTCTCATTTCCTTCTTCTCCCTCATATCTCATTTCTTGTTTGGAAATACAGGACAACAGGCAACTTCAACCTGTAAAGTCTGTTGTGTGTTTTTAAGGAATAATCTCTTTGTGTTAATAGTTGTAAGCAAGGGATATGACCTTTATTTATTTAGCTTGTACTGTACCATAAATGTTACTTTGATCCTGAATATATTTGTAAGGACTCTTTAAGAATTTTCTCACTGATTCTGACCTTAAAGGAAGAAAAGGGGAAATTCAAATTGTTTTGAATCTTATAAACTTCAAGCCAAAGAATATGATGTTGATTTCTAGGAAAAATTTTTGTATTTTTTTTTAAAGCAATTGGGGTTAAGTAACTTGCTCAAGGTTACACGGCTAGTCATTATTTTTATGTGTGGGTGCTCATTTTCTGAGGCCGGATTTGATCTCGGGTCATCCCAACTCCGAGGCCAGCGCTCTTACTCACTGCGCCACCTAGCCACCCCTTTAGGGCACTTGGGATTAAGTAACTTGCCCAAGGTTACACGGCTAGGTTTTTTTTTTTTGTTTGTGTGGATTAAGTGTCTGAGGCCGGCTCCGAACTCAGGTCCTTCTGACTCCAGGACCGGCACTCTATTCACTGTGCCACCTAGCCACCCCAGTTTTTGTATTTTTACTATCTTAAAGGACTGGTTAATGAACAGATAGAAAAGGAGATGGTGATAAGGAAGAGGCAGTGTGACTTCAACAAGCATTCAGTCATTACCAGACTTACCTTCTTTCCTTCGTTGATAGGGTTTCTAGCTTGGTAGATCAGATAATGCAGTGGAAATAGTTTCCTTTAAGTTTCACAAAGTATTTGATAAAGTCTCTCACAGTTTTCTTGTGGAAAAGATGGTGAGATGTTGGCTAGATCATCATACAGTTGTAGGTTTGGAACTAGTTAAATGGCTTGACCAGAAAAGTAGTGGTTTGATACAAAGTTGAAAGTAAGTTGTTACTGGAATATCCCCTAGTTCCTGTAGTTGACTCTTTCTTGTTTAACATTTTATTGATGAAATGAATAAGGACAGGCTTATCAGGTGTTCCATTGACAAAAAGTTAGGGGATCAATGTCACATTGTGGTTAAGATTCAAAAAGATCTTGACAAGTGGCAACATTGGACCAAATCTAATAAGATGAAACTTAATAGGGATGAACGTAAAATCTTATGCTTGAATTTAAGAGCTCAACTTCTTAAGTGAAAAGGTGGAAGAGGTATAGTTAGACAGCAGTTTGAAAAAAAAAAAGATTAGGGGTTTTTAATCAATCTAATCAACAGTGTAAAATGTCACCTAAGAAAGATAAGGTGATCTTAGGCTATAATGAGGGAGACATAGTGTCCAGAAATAAGGACTTGGTAGTTCCACTATTCTGCACTGAATTCAACATTTAGAATACTGGGGGAGGTCTGCAGAATATTCTACTTACATTGAGTGAAAACTGTATTGTGTTTATTTCGAGGTGCTACATTTTTAGAATCTTATAAATTAGCCAGAGGAAGCAGACCAGAGGGTGATGGTCCTCAAGTCCATGCCACAGTGGGATCAGTTGAAGAGACTAGGACTGTTGAACTTGGATAAGAAAATACTTGAGAAGGAACATAATAGCAGTCCTCACGGTTTTAAGGGGCCATCAGATGGAAGAGCTATCAGAATTGTTCTTTGTGGACCTAGAGAGCAGAACTGGGACCAATGGAAAGAAACTATAAAGAAGAAAATTTTGTTTTGATGTAAGGAGAAGCTTCCTGACAATTAGAGCTCTCCAACTTGGTATCTAAGATCTCATATCCAATAGGAAACCTAGTAGCTTTCCCCTTTAAAGGGAACCATTTCTACCCCAGATGATCAAAACATCTAAATTGAATCAATTAGTAAAAAATAAAACAGGTGTGAATAAGTTCTTTTTTTTTCCTTTTTGGACGGCAATTGGGGTTAAGTAACTTGCCCAAGGTCACACAGCTAGGTTATTTTGTTTGTGTGTTAAGTGTCTGAGGCTGTATCCGAACTCAGGTCCTTCTGACTCCAGGGCCAGCGCTCTACTCACTGCGCCACCTAGCCGCCCTGTGAATAAGTTCTTAATTAATTTGATAGGATTATATGGGTTTTGAGTCATTGGAAAAGAACAGTGTTACCACACAGGAAATGTCTTGTGATTATTAACTCCTGAAGGATTGAAATCTAAGAATACCTCAAAGATCCAGGCTGTTACTTTGATAGAGCACATTTACACATGTTGTTGTTGTTCAGTTTTCAGTAATGTTCAACTCTTCATGACCCCATTTGGGGTTTTCTTGGTGAAGATACTGGTGTGATTTGCCATTTCCTTCTCCATTTCATTTTACCAATGAGGAAACTGAGGCAAACAAGATAAAGTGACTTGCTCAGGGTGACATAGCTAGTAAGTATCTGAGGCCAGATTTGAACTCAGAGAAAGGAGTCTTT
Organism: Gymnobelideus leadbeateri; assembly: GCA_011680675.1. Classification (NCBI taxonomy): domain Eukaryota; kingdom Metazoa; phylum Chordata; class Mammalia; order Diprotodontia; family Petauridae; genus Gymnobelideus; species Gymnobelideus leadbeateri. The sequence continues at coordinate 246,741 of WOXC01010398.1, read as the reverse complement.
CTGACTCCAGTTCTGGCACTCTATCTATTGTGCCATTTAGCTGTCCTATATTTACACATACTAGAAATTATAAGATTTTTCTTTCAAAGTAAAATTATGATGTTTGCTTGTAATTATTTATATTTAAAGTATATTTTCACAGATAGGAGAATTATAGTAAAAACATTTTTAGGGGCGGCTAGGTGGCGCAGTGAGTAGAGCATCAGCCCTGGAGTCAGAAGGACCTGAGTTTGGATCCGGCCTCAGACACTTAATGCACACACAAATAAAAACCTAGCCTTGTGACCTTGCGCAAGTTACTTAACCCCAATTGCCCTCCAAAAAAAAATATCTTTAAATGTTTGCATCAATAATTGACATAATTGAATGAGCCTGCTCCTTAGTATCCCCTTGGGACTATATATAAAAACAGCAAGTCAGTAAATCTATTTCTCTAACCAATGCATGTATTCCTCAAGCTGCTAATTCTGGTTTAGGTAATACCCACCCGAAATGGTTTTTAGGGATTCTTATACATATTTCATTGGAGATTTTTCTTATTTCTTTTCTATCCAACCAGAAGTCCTCTAAACAATGTAAATCATATTCTGCCAAACCAGGTATTCCTGGATATGGTGCTGGGCCATTTTGCCTCACAGTCCAATACTCAATATTTGGGATCTTATGCGTTTGCTGTTTTCTAATTTGCAGATTTGGGGTCATCATTATGGTTAGAGGTGTACTTCCTCCCAATTGTCTATTATTCAAATTATGTAAAGCAGTGAACAAATTATCCTTCCAATGTTGATAGGAATTATTAGAACTTAACTTCCTTAACTGTTCTTTCAAGAATCCATTCATCCTTTCAGTTAACTCAGATGCTTGTGGATAATATGAAATATGATATATCCATTTGATATCATTTAATATACAATATCTCTTCATTTCATTACTTTTAAAATGTAGACCCATTGTCACTTTGAGTCTGCATTGGGGTTCCATTATATTAACTTATGAGATCTAGAGTTTTATAGGTGTTTTTTCTGGTTTGCATTCTTTTAAGGACAAGCCATTGGTACACCTGAATAGGTGTCAACACAAGTACATATAAATTTGCATCCTTTATCTTTGGCTAGGGGATCAATATAATCTATTTGCCAAATTTGAGCTTCAACTTTTCCCCTTGCTATCCCTCCAATTACTACCTGAAGAACAGTTCATTCCTTTTCCAACTGACATATATAACATTCCTCTGCTACCTGTTTTAATAATGAATGAGGGGGCAGCTAGGTGGTGCAGTGAATAGAGCACCAGCCCTGGAGTCAGGAGGACCTGAGTTCAAATCTGGCCTTAGACTCAACATACTTACTAGTCATGTGACCTTGGGCAAGTCACTTAACCCCAATTGCCCTATCCTCACCCCCTCCAAAAAAAGCAAAAGCAAAACAAAGCAAAAAACAATGAATGAGAGATACTGATACCTTGATCTTGTGCCCACTGGTATAGGCTGGACCCCTAAATGACCAGCCATTAGTAGATGCATTTTGCTAGTGCCAGATCATCAGTATCAGAGTAGGGACTATATGTTGAGTCGCAGTCTTTGCTGGTCGATCATCATGTGCATTGTACTCACATTCTGGTGTGGTGAGGTGCACATGAACATCTACATGAAAAAATGGATAAGTTAGTAACCAAAGACGTGTACCATATATCTTCCCATAATTCTTTGTGTCAGACTTGTTTAGCATGAATTTCCCAATTTTGATTTTTCCACATGAGCATCCATATAGCTAACCCATTAGCTACTGCCCATGAATTAGTAAATATATAACACTGCCCTCCTTGTTCTATTTTAATGGCTTAATGTACTTCCGTAAGTTCAACATATTGACTACTTCCGCCTGTCCCAGTACTTTCCAAAGTCCACCTACTACATGGGTTATAGGCTACTGCTTTCCAATGTCTTTTATGGCCTGAATATTTTGCTGTCCCATCAGTAAACCATTCATGTTTCTTTTGTTCTTCAGTTAATCCATCATATCACTCATTCTATTTTAGCAAGCACTGTACCAACTGTTGCTTTGGTTCAGGGGGTATATCATTTCGCTTAGTATCTATGTATGCTATACATTCATGTAGAGCAGAAACTACACTTTTGCCTGTTTTAGATCCATTTTGAATATACCATTTCCATTTAATTATGCTAGCCTCTTGTGCATGTCCAATTCTGTGAGAAGCTGGGGTACTTATTACCCTGCTCATAATTGGGATTCCAGGCCTTAATATTACTTCATGGTCCAGAGTCAGTTCTGTCTCTACCAAAGCCCATTATGTAGCTAACAACTGGGTTTTTGTTGTTGTTGTTGTTGTTGTTTGCTTTTTGGAGGGGGAAAGGCAGGGCAGTTAGGGTTAAGTGACTTGCCCAAGGTCACATGCTAGTAAGTGTTAAGTGTCTGAGGCTGGATTTGAACGTAGGTCCTCCTGACTCCAGGGCCAGTGCTCTATTCACTGCACCACCTAGCCACCCCCCAATTTTTTTCTGTCTTTTTGGAGGGGGGAAGGCAGGGCAATTGGGTTTAAGTGACTTACCCAAGGTCACACAGCTAGTAAGTGTTAAGTGTCTGAGGCTGGATTTGAACTCAGGTCCTCCTGACTCCAGGGCTGATGCTCTATTCATTGAGTCACCTAGCTGCCCCTTAAAAACTGCTTTTCCAAAGGGCTACATTGAACTCCTGTTGAAGGGAGTTTTCTAGACCGAATTCCTAAGGGTACATTTCGGCTTTGTTATTTTTGCCATAAACTCCAGTTTGCATATTCATCCTGTACAGTCACTTGTAATTCCATCATTTTGCGTAGGCCATAAATCTAGGGCCAATTGTATAGCAGCTTTGACTCCTTAAAAGCTCTTCTCTGCTCAAGTCTCCATCAAATTCATATTTCTTCCAAGTAACTTATATAAGAGTTTCAAAATCTGTCTCAGATGTGTAATGTGGTGTCTCCAGTATCCAAATAATCCTATAAACTTTTGGACCTCTTTCCTATTGGTAGGGATAGGAAAATCCTGAATCTTTTGCCAGACTTTCAGGAAAATCTCACGCAGCCCCTTATTCCATTGTATACCCCAAAATTTTACATTTTGAACTGGCCTTTGAATCTTTGCAGGGTTAATTTCCCACCCCTTGATTTTCATATACTCAATTAAAAGTGTCAAACTCTTCTCCACTTCTTTTACATTTTTCCCTGTATCATAATATCATCTATTTAGTGGGTAAGCTGTATACCAGGTAGCACTAATTCATCTAAATGTTCAGCCACAATCCTATGACAAATAGTGGGGCTATGCAGATATCCTTGCGGCAAGCAGGTAAAAGTATATAGTTTGCCCTGCCAAGTGAACGCAAACTGGTCCCATTGTTTAGAATCTATTGAAATAGTAAAGAATGCATTGGTTAAATCAATAACTGTGTAGCAAGTCCCATCATATTTCTGGATCCTTTCTATTAATGTAATGGGACCAATTAGTAGAGTCAGAATTAGATGCTTATAAGCAGGAGGGACAATCTTCACTACAATATTTCTATGAGAAGCTGCTAAGGGGATATCATGATATGCATTTGCATCTCTGACCATGATACCTCCTCTTTTAACTTTCTCATACCATCCCTAAGTGAATGCCAGGGTCTCTCTCCACTAGGCCACATAGAATCAGTGGGATACATTTTATTGCATCCATCGGCTGCTAAAGCTAACAGATTAGTCATATTGTTGCTTTCTAATATATGATGATCCCTAAAAGCTTGGGGTACAAAAGGATTCTGACTAATACATATAAATGTCAAGCAATCCATATTACCTACAATACTCCTACGGCCCTGATTCATCAGTGATTCTTGCCATCCAAGACACTAATGATTCTCCCATCCTTTGGGTGAATCAACTTAATATATCAGTAACCTCCAACTGAGTGAAATCCTTAATTATCTCCCTGAACTTTGTTTGGCCTCCCTGGTTCTCCTGCTTTCTACTTAGTATGTGGCAAACTTCTGCCCTCATAAAAGCTTCCTCATCTAACTTTGTTTCATTTCCTCCCATACATTCTCCAGGCAATGGTCATCATGGCAACTTGGCTTAGCCTGTGCAAAGGCTGAATATACATTCTTTTTGCTAGTTTTTCACTTCTTTTTTGAGAGCTTAACACACAGCAGCCTTCTTTTCTACCATCTGAGACCCCCTCACTTGCTTTTCTAAAGGAAAGCCCAAATGCTGTAACACAGCCAACACCCTTTCCACCTGAGTTTTCTTTTCCAGTAGTTTGTCTCTGCTTTTACATATAATATGGTAGTCTGTTAATAAAACCCAGGCTCTTCTACATACTCCTTCCAGTTCTTTCCCTGGTTTTACTGGTATTCCTTGCAAACATGTTTCTAAATCTCTAGATTCTCCTTTCTGTAACCTTGATTTCCAGTTGTCACAGAGCCCTGTACTTTTAGCCCTTGATTTGCTATGGAGGAAAAAGGTAAATCCTCCCATCCTGGAATATCCATTTCTTCTGAAGCCCTTCTGCCTCCAAATAGAGGTATGATATTTCACAATCCTATCCCCATCGCCAGATGTAACGCCAATGCAATATTCACAGCACCTATGCAACTATGAATATGCTGTCATAATTCTGAATCACAAAACATAACAGACTTTCCATATAGAAGACAGAAGCAAAACACTTATTCTGACATCAGAAAGCCAGTAAGTAGAAGCTCCTTCCTTGTTTCCTTCCTTCTTTCCTTCCTTCCTTCCTTCCTTCCTATTTTCTTCTTTCCCCATATCTTGTGATGTGATAGTGAGCATAGGCACTATTGTTTTCAGGAACTAGTTTCTCATTCCAGCTTGGTAATTAAATAACAAATTAGAATTTCAGTTTCAGTAAGAAGAACTCAGTGTGTATGAATAGCCCATAGTATAAATATAATCGCAGCTCTTATAAGAACAATATTCATAGAAGTTTAGAACAAAAATATTTCTTGGGTAAAGCTATCGTAATTTAAGTTTTAATATCTCATGATCAGATCTCCCTCCTTCTTAGTAGTTATTCAGGCTTATTTTTAATTGAATGTCAAAGATTTGCTTCTTACAAAGATTAAAGGGTAAAAAAAAGGAAAGTATGTTATCCAATCCTAGGTTAGATTTACCTTTCCATAGGAACATTATATTTCTGAAAATGAAAACATAACAACATGTGAAAATTATTATGTTTCACTTTCAAGAAATTGAGTTTGTTGCCTTTTTAATAATAGTGAGGTAATTTTCTACTACTGACATCTGCTTGGTAGCATGAATATGGAAAATCTTTCTTTCTCAGAAATGGCTTAGTGATTAATGTTTCAATATAGTAAGTTCTTCCCAAGACAGAGGTTTTAAAAAAAATGGAAATGAACTTAAATAAGAAATCATTGATTTAAAGCCTTGAATTAGCTTGATCCAAATTATGATAAAAACTGTCTATCTATACAGTAGCCATGGCTATATGACTGCGTGTGTGTGTGTGTGTGTGTGTGTGTGTGTGTGTGTGTACAATCTTATCTGTTATTTTAAAAATGCATTTGCATCTGTAGAAAGTATGTTTCAAAGTACGCCTGCCTTAAGACCTTGTCAAGGAAATTTGGAATACCTAGAAAACTGGTATGGTGGCAGATTCTACATCTTTTAATAAAGTAGCTAAAGCACAGTGGATGGAATGTTGGACTTTGAATTATGAAGACCTCAGTTCAGATCCAGGTTTGCACACTTACTAGCCGTGTGACCCTGGACAAATCACTTAATCCTGTCTGCCTTGGTTTCCTCAGCAGTAAAATGGGGATAATAATAGCTCCTCCTTCCCAGGGTTTTGAGGATCAGATGAGATAGCAGATGTAAAGCAGTCATGTTTGTAAGGCACTATGTAAATATAATTATTAAGTAGCTAAAAGAGGTGAAACTGGCAAGGCCCTGGGAGTTGAGTCAAAAGATCTAGATTTAAATTTCAGCTCTGTTTCTTCTTATCTAAATTCTAGCATAGCTCTAAATCCTATGATCTTAGGTTTGATTCATCTTTTATTTTCCTTAATTTCTACATGGGATTTGCATTTTGAAGAGCAACACTGAGGTAGTTTTTGAGTCAATAACATGATCCATATTAAACTAGGTACTAGGAAGTGAAAGAAATATTAAATGAAGTCCTCAGCCTAAAGGAGTTTATAGACCAATTCTTGAAACCAGACTATGATAAATAGTAATAGATACTGGACAATTTTTTTTATTTTCCAGTAGTATGATACAGAGTATGAGAAGTCTAGAGGAAGGAGAGACAATGAGGGCTGCACTAACAAAGGGATGCTTCATGGAACTAGTAGGATCTTGTGCCAGACCTTAAAGGGTAGGTAGTATTTGGTTAAATTAAGGGGCATCTCAGCTCAGGGAAGCCACATGAGCAATGGATTGGTGCATTTTTGATCTGGAGATGGGCTTAGACATCAGTTAGTCCATTTTATCCTATCTCAAACTATATTGCAAACTGATAAAATAGCTGAACTGCTCCTCCAGAGGCCAAGGCTTTGCCCTTTAGGGGCTCAGGAGACTAGGCCCTTTTGCTGTGGAAAAGAAAGAAGCTAAAGAGACAAAGAGCAGGAAGGAGGGGTAATTTTGTTAAGTTTGTAAGTTTGAAAAAGTAAAAACTTTTGATAGTAAAAATGTAATGGATCAGAGCTTTGCAGATATAGTTATAATCCCCCTTCCCTTATTTTACAGATGAGAATACTGAGTTTGAGAGCCTTGGTCACAGCTGGTTAATGGAGACTGAGGATTAGAATTTCAACTTCTTGATTCTTAGTCTAATGTTTTTTCTACTACCTATAAGTTACACCCCACTGGGAGGCTTGGGCCCATGTGCTTCTAGGACTGAAGAAATGAAGGGAACCCATCAGACTTATTAAAAAATGAAGGAACTTGGGTTATAAGTAAGCACCTTTTATTCTTTTGTTTGCTGAAATCTTGAGCACAGAAAAATTTGTATCTGAAAGGCAGATGGTTTTTGTTGTTGTTGTTAAGGGATTATTAGGTAAATCACTATTAGTCATCTACATGCCTCTCCAGGACTTTCCATACCATACCATGGAAACCTTTTACCTCAGAGGCTTACCCTACCCCAGGACTACTTCTTCCTTTGACTTGTATGGGGTGATCAGGGAGGACTAGCACCTCTGGTGAGAAGGTTTGCTGATCCTTTTTCAGGGCTGCTCACCCACCTTTAGTGTCTACCTTATCACCAGGTTCTTACCTGTGTCTCCAGGAAGTTGTAGCATGCATAGTGGCCCACCTGGTAAAACCATCTCAGCAGATGGGCTAAACCGGATTGAGAGTAGCCTGCAGGCTTTAAACCTGTTGGTGAATCAGGGAGATGCTTATTCCAAACATGTGAAGATTTCTCCCAGTGGAATAAGTGGACGAGAACAATTGATTCCAGTGGCCATGAAAGTGGCTAAAGTAAACACTGTGGAATGCTATTAAAATTCCACCATTAAAGCTTGGTGAAGTATGGAAGATCATCCAAGATCATCCATCCTGGGATGTCACTAGTCATCCTGACGATGACTCTGGAGGAGAGAATGGGGCCAGCGATGTTACAATTCTGCCTCATTTAAATCCAATTCAGGGACAAGTCAAGACATCACTGTTCTTCATGTCATTGGTCTTCTTTAAAAGGACAAACAACACAACTTCTCAAATTAGAAGTAGCCTCCTCCCCTGTGGCATCATCTTCTGATTTACTGGTTCCTTCCAGAATCTCCAGTTTAAGGAAGAGGCCCAGGCCAAAGAGGTCCTTATGCCTCTTTCAGTTCTCTTTTATACATCATCTTCCCCATAAGCATGTAAGGTCCTTGAGGGTAGGAACTGTCTTTCTGCTTCTGTTTGTAATCCTAGAGTGTTTAGCACAATGCCTAGCACATAAGGGTTCTTAATAAATGGTTATTGACTAACTGAGACAAAGTTTGAAGAAATAGGTCTTTCTTTGACTTTCCTTTCATCTCTTAATCTTGAGAAGCTCTACTTTCACAGTATTTTTAATGTTTTAATAATATATTTATTCGGTATTTTAATTTTTTCCAATTACATGGAAAAACAAAATTTAACATTTAAAAAAATGTGCATTCTAATTTCTCTCTCTTCCCCCTCCCCTTCCACTTTTATTAAGAAGGCAAGCAATTTGATATAGGTTATACATATGCAGTCATGCAAAACATTTCCATATTAGTCATGTTGTGAAAGAAAACACAGACCCCCTAAAAAAATACAACAACAAGAAAAATAAAGAAAATTTTTAAAAATATGTGTTGATTTGCATTCAAACTCCATAAGTTCTTTCTCTGGAGATAGCATCTTTCATCCTTAAATTCTTCAGAATTATCTTGGATCTGAGGTGGAGTCAAGATGGTGGAGTAGAAACAGCACTTCCACTGTGCTCCAGCCCACACCACTTCCAATGTATATAAATGGGGACTCAGAAAAAACTCTGGAGCTATAGAACCCACAAAATGACATAGAGAAGCTAATGTCCCACTGAGGACATCCTGGCAGCCTGGCAGGGAGTGGCCAGCACAGCACTCTGGGACCTGTTGGAGGTTTTAGCCTCAGGGCCAATGGACCAGCAGCCACCTGGAGAGACCCCAGAACACCAGCAGCTGTGGCGTTTCCAGAATTACCAACACATAGGTGCCATGGACAAATTGAGAGGTTAGTGCCCCATGGACTTTGGGACTCATTAGTGGGGAGAGTGCATCAGCCTCTTTACCTGGGGGTGAGAAGCTGCTATTAGCCATGGGGCAGCTGCAGACACACAGCAGCTTCAGTTCCTGGCCTGTGGACTGTAGGGGGACCAGGTGATCACTCTTGGGGGTAATCGCTCTTGCTTTAACCTTCTTGGATCTGGATTGCAGTCTGGGGTGGAGGTCTTGGGGTATGTGACCAGCTTGCTAGAGCATGTGGAGGCTTCAGGGAGGGCACCCAACTAATACCTCTGGCAGCTGAGAAAACTGCACTGATTGGGACAGAAGCTCCCCTGGCTAGTGGCAGAGTCCTACTGTGGCAACAAGCCCAAAAGTCAAGTAATTGAGTGGCAACATGTCTAGGCAAAGGAAACAAAATAAACAGAAAAATTCAACATTAGACTCCTGTTTTGGGGGCAAAGATGATCACAGCATGGACCAGGAGGAGGACTGGGAGGTCAGAACTTCTGCACCAAAAGCCCCAAATGAAAATACGAGCTGGTTACAGGCCATAGAGATCCTTAAGAAGCAGATAAGAGAAGTGGAGGAAAAATTGGGAAGAGAAATGAAAAAGATGCAAGAAAAGTATGAAATGAGAGTCAATAGCCTGACTGAGGAAAATAACACCTTAAAAAATAGACTAACTCAAATGGCAAAAGAGGCTCAAAAAGGCAATAAGGAGAAGAATGCCTTGAAAAGCCAAATTTGCCAGATGGAAAAAGAATCTCAAAAGCTCACTGAAGAGAATCATTCATTAAGAGAATCATTCCTTCGGAATTAGACTGGAGCAAATGGAAGCTAGTGACTTTATGAGAAATCAAGATGCTGTTAAGCAGATCCAAAGAAATGAAAGAATAGAAGGCAATGTGAAATATCTCATGGGAAAAACCACTGACCTGGAAAATAGATCCAGGAGAGATAATTTAAAAATTATTGGACTACCTGAAAACCATGATCAAAGAAAGAACCTAGAAATCATGTACAACATATACTGAATTGCTTATCTTCCCAGTAAGGGTGGGTGACAAGGGAGGAAGGGAATGAATATGGAATTCAGAGTTTTAAAATCAAATGTTTAAAAATATATAAATACTATAAAAAAAGAATGAATTCTAATCAACATCAGGCCAACCTAAATATTCTTTGTTGGGAGGGGTTTAGACCCCTAAAATTCCTCATTCTGTTCAATAATAATAGTGTGTCACATGACCTTAACCTCAAAGTTTAGAAAAATTGTATAGCAGAACCTCTTCCCTTCATTAAAGTGCTTTTGGGCATGGCAGGTCATGGCTATATGGCACCAGGTTACAGGTGTTCCCCACACCCACTTCCATCCTTCTGTGGAAGAATACAAAAGGTTTTATTCATAAAATGCCATCCTCATTTGGCAAACTTTACTGATGGAATCTGAAACCAGAGGTGGATCAGACTGACTCAGGAAAGTTACCAAAGCAAAGTCAAATACCTACCACCTACCATGCTCCCAAGATGATGACAAGTCTATATATAATAAAATGCTACCTTTGGCATTCCTTTGTTTTCACTGTGGAATAGGAAGTAGTAAAGTGGTCTGCAGGGGAAGAAATAATGAAACAATTTCTTCCATGACTTTCCAATTCCTCAAGTTGCATTCAAAGAGTAAAGATTTTAACTGCTTGTTGTTATGTGTCCAAAATGTCATTCTTAGCAGCCTGTTTGGCAAATCTATATATTATAGACACAGAGACAGGGGGGTAAAGTTCATAGTGGAGTCAGGGAGACATAGACTCAGATTTCACATCCATATCTAACAATGGGTAGCCTGTGTGGTTGAGCAAATCACTTAACTTTTGAGCTTGAGATTTCTATCTGGATAAGATATTTAAAAGATCTGGATAAGATATTTAATTAGATAAAAAGTATTTCTTATTCCAAGGATCTGAAAAAAAAAAAAGAATTATCTTGGATTATTGTATTGCTAAGAATAGCTAAGTCATTCACAGATGATCATTGTACAATATTGCTGTTATTATGTACAATATTCCCCTGGATCTTCTCAGTTCACTTTCCAGGTTTTTCTGAAAGCATCCTGCTCATCATTTCTTACACAATAGTATTCCACAACTTGTTCAGTTGATGGGCATCCCCTCAATTTCCAGTTTTTTGCCACCAGAAAAGAGCTATTATAACTATTTTTGTATATATAGGTCCTTTTCCTTTTTTTTTAAATCTCTTTGGGATACAGACCTACTAGTGGTATTTCTGGGTCAAAGAGTATGCATAGTTTTATAGCCCTTTGGGCATATATATATATATAGATAGATATATATAGATATAGATATAGATATAGATATAGATATAGATATAGATATATGGCTCCAGGATATTTGAATTGTTTCTTTCTGGATGCCTGCAATATTTTCTCCTTGACCTGAGAATTTGGGGAATTTTGAGAATCTTTTTAAGTACTGAGTCCTTAAGTTAACATGGATAGTTCCCTCCCCCCCCACACACAGGAAATCCTTATTCTTTTTGCTTATGGTGATACTTTGCTTGTCACTAATGCCCTCCTTCCACGAGTCATCATGACATAGAGATAACCTAGACAAAGTCCCTGAAGGTTAAACCAGGGGAGTACAAGCTTGGTGGCACTTTTTCTCCTGAAGACCCCTATAGAAACTTATCACCAGATCTTTGGTCACCTGATGATGACTTTTTTTTAGACCACACAAAGATATAGAAGAGTTGAATCTCTGTTGATGGATGGAACATCTATATCAGTGAAATCATAGCTCTTTTGAAGACCTTTTTATTATAAAATAATAATGATATAAAAATTTATTGACATGAAAATATTGCTAGATTTGATGATATAATCTGAAATGCCCAATATATAGTAAGATGTAGTCTTCTTAATTTTTAAGCCTGCACAAGGTACTATTATTATATTATTATTTTGCTTCTATGTAAATGTTTTATAGTATGATGTTGAAATGTGCTAAATTGCTTTTTAAAAGCTTTAATTAGCTACTTGATTCTTTTCCCAGACTCTTCCCAAGCTACTTAAGGAGTTTATAGAACAATTTGAAAGTAGGAAGTACAGCTGAAGATGTCACAACTGCTATCTTTTCTTCTCACCTGTGCAGTTTCTTTTCCCCAAAATTTGAATTTTGGCTTCCATTTAGGTTCTGCCTATTCACCCAGTGCCTTTTATGTACTTTAAGAAAGGGAGTAAATCAAGGTTAATGTGACTTACTCGTTTTTCTAAAAAAAGAAAGTTAAAAATTTATTTATAGCTAATGGTATAAAATTTTCTTTTTGTTTTTGCTCAATCAAGTGAATAGAGGGACAACTGTGTCATCATATCTGAATGTATTTGGCACAAATGAGAAGATTAATGGGATGTAAACACTGAGAGCAGTTGATTCATCTTTGTTTGGGCTATGCTGGTGCTCGGTAGTTACATAGGCTCCAACAAAAAAAAGCTGTAATGGGGGCAGCTAGGTGGCACAGTGAGTAGAGCACTGGCCCTGGAGTCAGGAGGACCTGAGTTCAAATCCAGCCTCAGACACTTAACACAAAAACTAGCCGTGTGCCTTGGGCAAGTCACTTAACCCCAATTGCCCTCCAAAAAGCAAAAAAAAAAAAAAAAAAAGGCTGCAATGAGTATGTGATGTCACATTTGTGCTATGGGTACCAAAATGAAACATCATTATTTGAATATTATAATAAGTGGTCTCTGGGATTTTGCATAATTGCCACTTTGAAAACTCAAGAACCAATTACTGATGGCAGTCAAGAAGTAGTGGCTGTCCATAATAAATTCAATTGGGCCAATTGAAGAGTAAAAGTTAAGTGCAAAGAGAATCCTACATAATAACTTTGTGAAGGTCGAAAAAACAGTTTCTCCTACTGTATGCAATTATCTTTAATGAAGCCTGTCCCTCCTACTCTGTTATCAAGTTATCACATAACTGCAATTATTTTTATTATCTAGCATCAACCAAGACAGCAAGATCATCATAGTTTAAAGACAATAAGGAACAGTTTAATTTCAAATTGTTCCCAGGCTAAATCAGCACTAATGCTTTGGGCAATAGAAGTAGGAAAATGATTACTATATAAAACATTCATTATGTTTATTTAAAATAAAGTCACAAAGAGGTACTTCATTACTTAGGTTAAATGTTCTTAAGGAAATTTATGGTAGACATTCTCTTTTTTAATCTTTTTGTTATTGGTAATGTTTCAAGAAAAGGAGGTGAAATTTTAGGTTCTACTGACATACAGGATTAAAATTGGTGGGCTAATAATTTAATCAGTATATTTTTCCATTGGTTTTCCTCATTACAAAATTGTGTTAACATAGAGATTTTTAAATCAATTTTCTTTGATAATGATAGGTGACTATGTTTTATTCTATGATTAAGTAAAATTTACCAAGGGATGAGAAAGCTAACAAAGTTTCATATTGATTAAATTTCCATTGTACCTTCGAGAAAAGTTTTCTTAAAGTTCGTTACTTATGGAAAACTCTGCATTTGCACTTTAATTTTTTTTTACTATAGGCTCTCAGAGATCATCACAGACTTATTATTTGTGGGGAAGTTAGGTAGCAGCTTAACAATCTCCCTCTTACTAGTAGGGAAATAGTGGCACAGAAAATATGATTTGTTCAAAGTTCTACAGAGTCATTGTTGGATCTAGGTTTATAACTAACACGATAAACCTAATTTCATTATTCCTCACTACTTGTCATTTTTATCTCTTTTTTTCCCATATTATTAAGTTAATACACAGCAAGGATTTGTCATTTACCAAGGTCACATGTTGGATCAACAGCTGAGTTAAAACCCAAAAGTTTTGAGTCTTTATTTCTTAATGAGGATTGAATACACTAACTGCCCCATGCACACTTTCTATTACACAGCCTCTTAAGATACTGTATATACATCGTTTTAATATAATGGACCATCCAGAAAGTTTCCACTGTAAATAATGGTGCTTCTAGATTTCAGTGACATCCATGGACTTTGGAAAAATGGATTTTGATTTAAATTCTAAGTGGATGTGAAAAATAGATTGGTTCCAAGATGGTGTATAACAGCTTACAATAGACCATATGACTATAACTATTAAACTCTCTATATGTACCAGGTTTTGTACAGTTGTTTTTCTAACCTCTAATTGGAGCCCAGTACTCTGTAGTTGTAACTCAAGAGCATGGAAGCAAAATCTCAATGTTCCATTGTCTACGAGATCAAGACAGATATCGTTTCTAAGATTAGGAGTGAAAGGGAAGGGAATAAGTATTTATCCTATGTGTCAGGTACTGTGCTAAGCCCTTTACAAATATTATCAACAACATTGTGAAGTAGGCACTATTATGCACTCCATCCACTGTGCCACCTAGCTTCCTAGCCTAAGGCATTATGTAATTAACTATGATTAGATTTAATGCATTTCAGTATAGGATTACTTAAGGAAGTTTGTAGGGAAGTATGCTGAAATAAAGGAACTATATATAGTAAAAAAGGAAATTGTGATCAAAAATATCTTTTTTCAAATTAGTAGCATTAACAGTGGCTCTTTTTAAAAAGCTAAATAACCACATTATTTTTTCTTCTCTCCTCAGATGGAAAGGCAGTTAACAATGCAAAATGAGATGAGAGAAAGGCAGATGGCCATGCAGATCGCTGGAACAAGAGAATTCCTCAAATATTTTGGGGCATTTTTTGGCATTGCTGCTGTCGGTCTCACGGCTGGGTATATTGATTGCTATTTACCTAAAAATGGTTATTTTATGGTCAGAAAAAGTTAACTAATGTTCAATATTTTCTTCTCCCTTCCCCTTTGCCATTACCATGCTTCAGATATTCAGAAGACCTCCAGTTTTAGCATTGTAGGTGTTCCCTCCACTACTGCATATTACAGCACCTCCATTATGGCCAAAAAATTAATCATTTGATGGCCAACATTTGAGTGATACACATTCAACTAGACTGGTTCTTGGATGATAGAAAAACCATTATAGGACCAATGTTAGAAGTATTTTCAGCTTAGTAGGACTTCCTTTCAAGAGTTCAGTATCACCTCTACACAATAATGAGTTAGTGATAAAAAAACAAACAAAAAAAACGATAGGAGCTTACCATTACAGTGTTACAAAATTGGTTAGACTAAAATTTAATTGCAAAGACTGAACATGGAACCAGAACAGCCCCTTATAGGACATTCCTTTGTATATGATCTATATGGAGAGCGGTGTAGTCGGGTGAAAAAAACATTGTTAAGTTAAAAGAACTGGGCACAAATCATGCTTGTGATACTTAATACCTGTGTAATCTTGATCAAACACTTAACCTCCTGGGGCCTCAGTTTCCTCATCTGGAAAATGAGAAGATTGAACTGGAAGGATCCTTAGGATCCTTCTAGCTCTAAATCTATGGTTCTGCCTGTCCTTTCCCTTTCCTTTATTAGTGTTAATTTATTAGCAGCATTATAGAAACAGGGTAGTAGTATCATTAGGGTTGGCCTGCATTATTCTCCAACTCATAAGTTAGAGACAGTGGTGACTTAAAATCCAGAAGGAAAGATCTCTGAAGACATCCTCGGCATGGGAAAAAACTGTCTCTTATTCCTGTCCAGAAAGAGTCCTTATTAGACATCTACATTGTTGCCACAAGCTGTATAGTGGGAGCCACACATGTACCCAGTAGCCCTCTATAACTGTGACAATTGAGTCATCCCAGAATTTTCCCAGAATTCTCTCAGAGACAGAGAAAGGTGAAACATAAATGATGTTGGTTTTCAGGGCAGACACAGGCTTTTTTCCTTAGGGGGGACTCTGGGAAGGGTCATGGGAAAACTTTTTTTTTTCCATTTAGAAGACACAAACATACATATATCACAAAGGCAGTGTACATAAAATATAAGGCTCATCACTAATATATTAAATATGTAAGTTTTCTTAATTATAGTGGTGCCAAAGACAAAAGGAACCATTTAGTTAAAAGTTAAGGCTGAAGGTGAAAGCCCATGTTATCATTACAATAATTGCTTATCCTTCAAAAGACCCATAGTTTCATTTGAAATAGATTTCTTTCTAACAATGAGATGAATCTTTTGAGAGAGGCTAGAGATAATTGTTCCTCTTAAAAGAATGGTTTTTAATATTTGTTTTCTTTGAACAGAGCAATTAAAAAAAAGCAACCAGCCCTCTTCCTCCCTGTTGTTCCATTAAGCTTTGTACTTGCTTATCAATATGACATGGGCTATGGAACACTTCTGCAGAGGATGAAAGGTATGTGCTTCCCCGAAAGATGAATATAGCCTCATATCCTTTTTAGTACAGGCAGCCCTTTAGTTAAGAATCCATGACTTGGGAACAGTCTGTTTGTAAGAAGGCCAGACTGTCCTCTTCCCCTCAAGAGTGCTGCTACCTTTCTCTTCAGGAAACACCATTACTGCTTCCACTTTAGGAGCTGGAGTTGCTACCCAACATAATAATGGCCTTGACTGTCTTCCCCCTACCTCAGACGATGGCTGCTGTCTCAACCTGATCCCTTCCCCTGCTCCTTTATCTGGGGATTGTTAGAGGCTAGAGGTTAGAGGTAATTCATTAATTAGACTTTGGTGTGCTGGCCTAGGAAGTTAACCAGCCTTTATGACACTGAGCCTTTGGGAAAATGGCCAAGTTCCAGACAACAGATTTTCATACTTTTGAAACACGACCTATTTGTAATTTGGGCGCTATCTGTATGAGCAATGGAGTGTTGATTTTAAAATGACTGTACTCGTATTAAACCCCATTTCCATCACTGACTCAGTTTCATGTTGCTCATCTCCTTGAGATCTCCTGAGTCTAAGATTAAACTGTCTCATTTATATGTAGGTTTGAACCTAGACTGTCTCATAAAAATAATGCATTATCTCAAAAAATGTCAAATTAATTTTATCACATTAATTGAAATTTATGAGTAATGAAGGAGGAGTTTATTTTCTAGGAACAAGGTGGGATATGGATATTTTAAAAGTAATTTATTGTAGATATGTATTTTAAAGAATAAAAATTTTTAACCTTGAAAAAAATAAAGCCCTGGCAATTCACAGTAAATTAAATACAACTTTTGCAATAAGAGCACCAGCCCCAGAATCAGGAGGACCGATGATCGGTCCCGGCCTCAGAAAATGAGCACCCACATATAAATAATGACTGGCCATGTAACCTTGAGCAAGTTACTTAACCCCAGTTGCTTTTAAGAATAAATAAATACAACACTTGCATTTACCAAATTAATGTCTATCAGGAAAACTAGTTTTCTAAGAACTTTAGGACATAATAGTGTGTATATAGGTATGTATGTATGTGATATGTGTGCATGTGCTGTAATAAATTACATTGAATCATGACTTTTAGTGGTCATGACTAGCTGTATAATTTTTTTAACTATCTTCTTTAATTTAATAATTGAACTGAAATCAGTATAAAAAAAAACCAAAACATTTTTAGATGGAACATTTCTGAAATGCTCAAAAAACATGTCTTCTTATTTGGAAATGGTAGCATTGCCCTGTAGAGTTTTTCATGGAAGATAACAAGCCGTTATCTTGAGAAGCAACCTAGCATCTTAGAGCTGGTAGGAACCATGGAAATCATTCTAGTCCAGCTCTGTCATTCTACCAATAAGGAAACTGAGGACCAGGGAGACAGAGGAGAGGAGAGAACTGTAACATCAAGCACCCTAGCATACCCAGGATGGATGCTAGCATAGGTTCTTTGATCTGCTTTTCTAAAGTAAAGAAACTCAAAAGGGGTTAACAGACTTTGTGTGTGTGTGTGTGTGTTTGTGTGTGTGTGTGTATCATTCACTTAGTTCAGGGGAAAAAGTCAGCACCCTGAACTTCAGAAAATACACACAGAAATTACAAGCAGACAAAAAATACATCCTGAGAAAATAACACAATTCAACACACTAATAGACAGTGCTTCTAACTATCTGGCCATTACATAGTACATAGTAGTTACCAGAGAGAGAAGCACCAGCATCTGGGTTTTCAGAGGTGGGGTGCTCCTTAAAGTCATGAGAACATTCTTCCCATAAGTGAGCCCCAAAGCAAAATGCTAACCTCAGAGTATATATACACTTCTTCAGGGTCTGAAGGCACCACAACCAGTGTGACCCACTGCCTAATTACAAAGTAACAAAAGGTGTGGGCCTTCCTGAAAAACAAATCTCCCCTAGTCAAGCTTCTCTTGTTGGGCTCCACTTGAGGCACATTAAGGGGAAGGGAAGATCTTCAAATTCCTTAGCCCTACTAAGGGGAAGGGAAGATCTTCAAATTCCCTCACCGTTACAAGAACCAAGCAGTAGGCCTACAGTCAGAAAACCTGGACTGAAATCCCAGCTGCCAATTTATTAGCTCTGTCTCATTGCACATCACAATGCAAAACCTTCTGGGCTTCTATTTACTCATCTATAAAATGAAGGATTAGGCCACAGAATACCAGGCCTAAAGTCAGGAAGCCTCATCTTCAAATCTGGCCTCAGACACTTGCTAGCTGTGTGACCCCAGGCAAGTCACTTAACCTCTGCCTTAGTTTCCTTATCTGTAAAATGAACTAGAGATAGAAATGGCAAACCACTCCAGTGTCTTTGTAAGAAAACCCCAAATGGGAACATGAAGAGTTGGACGTGATTGAGAAGACAACAACAAAACATGAAGGATTGACTAAATGACTTTTAAGTGCCTTTCTGGCTCTAAATCTCAATTAGGCTAAGTGACTCAAGATCACACACTAATGAGACAAAAATCCAGGCAAGAAGCCTGTTCATCTTACTTCTTATCCAGTGGTCCTATTGGATCATCCTTCCTTTATCCTCAGGGTGATTTTAGAAGAGAAAGAATGAAAATATGGAATTTCTGACTATTACATCATTTTATTTTATTGTAGTCAATGGGTCTGGGCCTTTGGTGCAAGGTTCAGGAGACCAAAAGCTAGTTCTTTTTTTTTTTTTTTTTTGGATAGTATGTGTTATAGAACATTTCAATTTGTTTTGAGGCAAAGGCCTTTAATATGCCAAAGCCCTGCTCCAGGACCTCCTCTTCTTCTGGAGAATAGGTTTTCAAAGTGATGGCTGAGTCTAGCTAAACTGGAATGACTTCAGGAATCAAACTTCAGAACCGGGTGTAAGGACCAACCCACCTAAGCTCGTAGGGGCTCATCACCAAGATGGCTTTGCAGTTGGTTTGACCTTTGAGATTATCTAATCTATAGATAATTTTATAGATGAGGGAAATTGAGACCCCAAGAATTGAAACCATGTTTTGTTTCTGTGAGTCAAACCAGAGCTCTGGCCATCAAGTTCCTCCAGAATATCATTGGGATCTTTCTCATGCTTTATTTCAGGTGAAGCAGAGAACATACTGGATACAGAAAATGACAAACTGCAGCTGCCAAGGGGAATGATCACTTTTGAAACCGTGGAAAAGTCCAGAAAAGCTCAGAGCAAATTCTTCATAGAAAAATGAAGATGGCTTCACTAGGCCGTATTCAAAGCACAAAATAACTTGGTTGAATCAAAGGGTTTTTTATTTAATTTTTTAATGGTGCAAATATTTTGAATATAATGTGGTTTGTAAAAAAATTAAAACTTATCATGTCTAAAATATATTCTGCATTTTACTCCAAGGACAATATCTCCATTTTTCACATTTTTTCAGGTATGTGTGCTGAAACCTATGGTAATACTTGATGTGGTTCACAACTTTCCCGGTTGACAGCTGGGCCTTAATAAATGAGTGGCTTCAAAACTGTTTTGATTGTGTATTTGTCATTCAAGATTTGAACAGGCACTGTCAGTATGCATATATATATGTATGTATGCACATACTTACATATTTATAGAACTTATACAGGTACTCCTTTTCCAATATATTATATATATTGCAAAACATATCTAAAGTAGAAATGTAAAAAAAATGAAATAAATATTTTTAAAATAATGTTTATTTTATTTATTAACCCTGACAAAACTTTTTGCTCCCACTAAAATATTATTCAGGATAATTGTTATTAATGATATTTTAGTGATCACAGTAATCTTAATAATTCCCTTTTTTTGCCTGCTTTAATTAGATCCTCATTGTTTTTACCTCACAATGTGGCCAACAGAGAACTCCCAAGGTTCAGCACAACCACAGTTCTCCACCAGTGTTTGCATTATTAGGACAATTTTCAACCTGCAGTTTCTTTGCAGGAATATTTTCAAGTCATTTATTCATTCAGTTAAACCTCAATAAAAGAAATGATCTAGAAATCTGTTCTGCTGAACACATGTGACTACAATAGGTTGCAATACACTGAAATCGAATGAACATGTAAGGAAGATGTTTCTGGGCATTGGAAGCACCTCCTCTTTTCCCAGAATACCTTGGGAACCATATATAACATCTAACTATCTGACATGGGAAACAAATGTGGATCCTTTTGTCAATCTTTATGCTAAATATTATCTAAGCTTAATTTATTTCTTTTTTAAAAGGATTAAAAATAGAAGTTCTAATTTCTTCTTCCTAAAGCACAATGGATCATTTTTTGATCAATATGAAGACCACTGTTTTAAATAAATATTACGTTGTCTGCAGGTAGGGACAGCTTCATCTCCTCTTGCTGAGGAATATACCTTTTATGTATAGTTATTTACTTGTCTTCTGAAGTAGAATGTGAATTCTGTGAGGGCAGAGACAATTTAAAAAATATTTTCCTTATATCTCCAGCTTTCATTATAGAACCTGGCACACACAGTAGGTGCTTAATAGGTCAATGCTTATTAATTGATAAGACATAGTAGGTGCACAATAAATAGATATAGACAAATTACCACTCAGAATCTAAAAATTGTAGTGCCCCTTCTATTTCATAAAAATGAAAACAATTTAAAATCGTGGAAAACTCACAATTCTCATTAGAATTTCTCCACTGTCCAAAAATTTAAAACAAATGGAAATATGGATAATTAGTTCCTTCACATGTCTCCCAGCAAAATTACAGTAGAAACTATGTCTTTCATTTATTTTCGTGTCATTATTCTCACCCACTAAAAACTAAACACTGAAAATAGTGCAACGCGGGGCGGCTAGGTGGCGCAGTGAGTAGAGTGCCGGCCCCGGAGCCAGAAGGACCTGAGTTCAGTTCCGGCCTCAGCCACTTAACACACACAAACAAAAAAAAAAACCTAGCCGTGTAACCTTGGGCAAGTTACTTAACCCCAATTGCCCTCCAAAAAGCAAAAAAAAAAATAGTGCAACTCATGCTTCCATTTACTCATTCCAAAAGCAATTTGAATGTGTTAGGACAGTCTTGGATATCAAGGAACAGAAATACAGCTCCCTTCCATCCGCCTCTCCCTCCCTCCCCCAATCTACCTACAGGGTTTACTAGTAGGATACAAACCACTGGGAAACATTCAAACACATTGAACAGATACAGAGATATTTTCCTGTTTTACTACCATGACTGGATCCCAGTTCTGGTCTAACTCATGAAAATGAAATTGCAAATATAACTGCAATCCTGGTAATTGCTTCTATCCAAACTATATGCAAGGCTGGGGAACCTGTAGCCTCAAGGCCACATATGGCCCTCTAGGTCCTCAACTGTGGCTGTGAATCCAAACTCTGAAGTTTGGATTCAGTTAAAGGGCCATGCCCAAGGATGTAGAAGGCCACATGTGGCCTTGAGTTCACAGGTTCCCCAGCCCTGTGTATAGACCAATTTAGAGTAGCCCTACATTCAAATGATTACTTTTTCTCAAAAAAGACCTTTGAAATCTTCAGTGTATGTAGGACAACATGGAACACCATGATCTCAGAAGAATCAAAGTTGCAGTGGCCCATAGGAGAAAGGTAGATGGTAGGCCTAAGTAGCCTGCATAAGAAAAAGGCTGTAGATGGCATTATCTGTATTATGTACAACTGGAAATGGAGAGAGATTAATCAAATAATGAGAATGAGGCAGAGAAGACAAGTTCACCAACAATATACTAAGTACAAAATACTAAAAGAACCAACACAGGGTCCCTTTAGAGGACTTAGGGTGAGATATGGATAAGTATTACCAAGACTAACAAGGTGTAAATGAATTCTGAACTACATCAATGATAGAAGTACTCAGGTGTTGCTCCATTGAAGCATACTCTTTCTTCATTACAGTACTTGAGAGTTTTAAATTCATGTAATTTGTTAGCTGGTGTCTAATTTCAATTTTAGTTTTTTTGTGTTTGATAGGGTAGCCAGGCAAATGTAGAGATTTAAAAACTTAACAACATGGTGCAGCGTAAAGAGTACAGGACACAGAGTCCTAGTTTGGAGTCCAGATTTCTAACTTCATTAGTTGTGTGACCCTGAGCATATTGCTTCACCTCTCCAAGCCTCAGTTCCCTTATCTGTAAAATGGGTATGATACTTGCACTACCTACATTACAGGGTTGTGATGAGGAAAATTATTATTTTTTTTTTAAAGCAATTGGGGTTAAGTAACTTGCTCAAGGTTACACGGCTAGTCATTTGATTTATGCGTGGGTGCTCATTTTCTGAGGCCGGATCTGATCTCAGGTCATCCAAACTCCGAGGCCGGCACTCTTACTCACTGCGCCACCTAGCCGCCCGAGAAAATTATTTTTAAACATTAAAAAGTTATATAGGATGGGGCGGCTAGGTGGCGCAGTGAATAGAGCGCCGGGCCCTGGAATCAGAAGGACCTGAGTTCGGAGCCGGCCTCCGACACTTAATCCGCACAAACAAAAACCTAGCCGTGTAACCTTGGGCAAGTTACTTAACCCCAATTGCCCTAAAAGGGCGGCTAGGTGGCGCAGTGAGTAAGAGTGCCGGCCTCGGAGTTTGGATGACCCGAGATCAGATCCGGCCTCAGAAAATGAGCACCCACGCATAAATCAAATGACTAGCCGTGTAACCTTGAGCAAGTTACTTAACCCCAATTGCTTAAAAAAAAAAAAAAAAAAAGTTATATAGGGGTGGCTAGGTGGCTTAGTGAATAGAGCACCGGTCCTGGAATCAGGAGGACCTGAGTTCAAATTCAGCCCCAGGCACTTAACACTTACTAGCCATGTGACCTTGGACAAGTCACTTAACCCCAATTGCCCTGCCTTCCCCCCTCCAAAAAGCAAAAAATTAAAATTAAATTACAAAGTCATATAAATGTGAGTTATTAGCAAATAGTAGCTCTATGCAAAATCTAAGCAAATGGCACTATACTCAAGATAATGATTAGGTAAATATGTATATCTTCCTTAATTTACAAAAGAGTTTGTCTTCCATAAGTTCATTTGTAAGCAAAGTAACCTCTTTTTTTTTGTTATGAGCAGAGAAACTTGCCCATTCCCCTCAAATAAGTATCTTCCCTGATTGCTCTATTATTGTCTGAAATTCCTACAACTGGAAATAAAGCCTTTCATTTTATGATTAGAAAAAAAAAGCTTAAAAATGCAAATACGTAGGAGAGAGTAAACATTGGTGCCAGTCTTATAATCTTAACCTTTTTGTGTTATGGATACCTTTGGTGGTCTGGTAAAACATGTGAACACTTCTGAATAACATTTTTTTTGGAGGGGGGGAAGGCAAGGCAATTGGGGTTAAGTGACTTGCCCGAGGTCACACCTAACTGCCCCCCCAATAACTTTTTTTTAATATTTTTTTTTTATTTTCAAATTTCCTTTACTTCCCTCCCCCCTTCCCTCATGACAGCATATAGTACAGTATAGGGTCTGCAAATGCATTCATATTAAACATTATTCCAATTACAAAGGCATATTGTACTAGGTGGGATGAAAGATGGTAAGGAAGAAGTAAAACCAAACAATGAGAAGAACAAGATCA
Source organism: Gymnobelideus leadbeateri (assembly GCA_011680675.1). Lineage (NCBI taxonomy): Eukaryota > Metazoa > Chordata > Mammalia > Diprotodontia > Petauridae > Gymnobelideus > Gymnobelideus leadbeateri. Next base: position 223,090 of record WOXC01010398.1, on the reverse strand, counting down.
TTTAGTTTGCTTCCATCAGGATTCAGGCTCAGTTCTTTCTAGTTATATCTCTGGATGGCGGATTTCTCACTTTCTTGAGTCATTCGGGATTAACTTATATCACTGCATTGCTGAAAAGAGTTCAGTCTGTCATAGTTGGTCATCACAGATATGGTATGTCTGTGATTGTATACAAATTTCTTCTGATTCTACTCTTCTCGCTCAGCATCAGTTTGTATAAGTCTCTCCAGGTAATTATGAAATCCGTCACCTCCTCGTTTCTTATAGCACAATAAAATTCCATTATATTCATATACCACAACTTGTTTAGCCATTCCCCAATTGATGGGCACCCCTTTAGTTTCCAATTCTTTGCAACCACAAAAAGGGCTGCTAAAAATATTTTTTGTACATATGGGTCTTCCTCCCACTTCTATGATCTCTTTGGGATATAACCCTAGAAGTGGTATGGCTGGGTCAAAGGGTATGAAATTATTTATAATCCTTTGGGCATAATTCCAGATTGCTCTCCAGAATGGTTGGATAAGTTCACAACTCCTCCAGCAATGTATTAGCGTTCCAATTTGCCCACATCCTCTCCAGCATTTGTCACTTTCTTGTTTTGTCATCTTAGCCAATCTGACTGGAGAGATGTGGTATCTCAGAGTTGTTTTGATTTGCATTTCTCTAATTAATAGTGATTTAGAGCATTTCTTCATATGCTTATAGATATCTTTACTTTCTTTCTCTGAAAACTTCCTATTCATATCCTTTGACCATTTCTCAATTGGGGAATGACTTGTATTCATATAGATTTGGCTCAATTCTCTATAAATTTTAGAAATGAGTCCTTTATCAGAGACACAAGTTGTAAAAATTCTTCCTCAATTTCCCACCTCCCTCTTGATCTTGGTTACATTGGCTTTGTTTGTGCAGAAGCTTTTCAATTTAATGTAATCAAAATTATCCATTTTGCATTTTATAATGTTCTCTAATTCTTGTTTGGTCCTAAAGTCTTCCCCTCTCCACAAATCTGTCAGGTAAACTATTCTTTGCTTTCCCAAATTGCTTACAGTATCATCCTTTACACCTAGATCATGCACCCATTTAGACTTGATTTTGGTATATGGTGTTAGATAGTGATCTATGCCCAGTTTCTGCCATACTGTATTCCAGTTTTCCCAGCAGTTTTTGTCAAATAGTGCATTTTTATCCCAAAAACTGGGGTCTTTGGGTTTATCGAACAATAGATTACTATATTCATTAACAATACCACAGGGTCTCCTGCGCCTAATCTATTCCATTGATCCACTACTCTACACCTCTGCCAGTACCAAGCAGTTTTGATGACTGCTGCTGTATAATACAGATTAAGATCTGGCATAGCTAGTCCACTTTCCCTAGCATTTCTTTTCATTAATTCCCTTGATATTCTAGACCATTTGTTTTTCCAAATAAATTTTGTTATTATTTTGTCTAACTCTACAAAGTAGTTTTTTGGTAAATTGATTGGAATGGCACTAAAAATATAATTTAGTTTGGGTAAAATTGTCATTTTTATTATATTAGCTTAACCCAGCCACGAGCAATTGATATTTTTCCAACTATTTAGATCTGTTTTTTATTTGTGTGAGAAGTGTTTTGTAGTTTTGATCATATAGATTCTGGGTTTGTTTTGGCAAGTAGATTCCCAAATATTTTATAATGTCTACAGTGACTTTAAAGGGGATTTCTCTTTCTATCTCTTGCTGTTGAGTTTCATTAGAGATGTACAGGAATGCTGAGGATTTATGTGGGTTTATTTTATATCCTGCAACTTTGCCAAATTTATTTATTGTCTCAAGAAATTTTTTACTTGATTCTCTAGGATTCTCTAAGTATATTATCATATCATCTGCAAAAAGTGACAGCTTGATCACTTCTTTGCCTAATTTGATTCCTTTGATTTCTTTTTCTTCTCTAATTGCTACTGCTAACGTTTCTAGTACCAGATTGAATAAGAGGGGTGATAGTGGACACCCTTGTTTCACTCCTGATCTTATTGGAAAGGCTTCTAGTTTATCCCCATTGCATATAAGACTTGCTGATGGTTTTAGATAGATGCTAGCAACTATTTTAAGGAAGGCTCCATTTATTCCTATACTTTCTAGTGTTTTTAATAGGAATGGATGTTGTACATTGTCAAAAGCCTTTTCTGCATCTATTGAGATGATCATGTGGTTTTTGCTAGTTTTGTTGTTGATATGCTCAATTATATTGATGGTTTTCCTAATATTAAACCATCCTTGCATTCCTGGAATGAATCCTACCTGATCAAGGTGTATTATTTTTTTGATAAGTTGTTGGAGTCTTTTGGCTAATATTTTATTTAGAATTTTTGCGTCTAAATTCATGAGGGAGATTGATCTATAATTTTCTTTCTCTGTTTTATCTGTTCCTGATTTAGGAATCAGTACCATATTTGTGTCATAGAAAGAGTTTGGTAGGACTCCTTCTTCACTAATTTTCCCAAATAGTTTGTAGAGTATTGGAATCAATTGTTCTTTAAATGTTTGAGAGAATTCACTAGTGAACCCATCTGGCCCTGGAGATTTTTTCCTAGGGAGTTCATTGATGGCTTGTTTGATTTCTTTTTCTGAGATGGGGTTATTTAGGTAATTCACTTCCTCTTCAGTTAATCTGGGCAGTTTGTGATTTTGTAAATATTCATCCATTTCACTAAGATTGTCATATTTATGTGCATACAATTGGGAAAAATAATTCCTCATTATTTTTTTGATTTCCTCTTCATTGGAGGTAGATTCACCCTTTTTATTTTTGATACTCATAATTTGGTTTTCTTTCTTTTTTTTTATCATATTGACTAAGGGTCTATCAATTTTGTTGATTTTTTCATAAAACCAGTTCTTAGTTTTATTTATTAATTCAATGGTTTTCTTAATTTCAATTTTATTAATCTCACCTTTGGTTTTCAATATTTCTAATTTAGTACTAAATTGGGGATTTTCAATTTGTTTTTTTTCTAGCTTTTTCAATTGCATGTCCAATTCATTGACCTCCCTTCTCTCTGCTTTAATTAAGTATGCACTCAGGGATATAAAACTTCCCCTGAGAACTGCCTTTAGTGCATCCCACAAATTTTGGCATGTTGTTTCATTATTATCATTCTCTTGAATGAAATTATTGTTTCTATAATTTCTTCTTTGACCCACCAATTTTTTAGGATTAAATTGTTTAGTTTCCAATTAGTTTTTAGTCTATCTTTCCATGGCCCTTTATTGCATATAATTTTTATTGCATCATGATCTGAGAATGATGCATTTAATATTTCTGCCTTTCTGCACTGGATTGTGAGATTTTTATGCCCTAGTACATGGTCTATTTTTGAGTATGTACCATGCACTGCTGAAAAGAAAGTAAATTCCTTTTATCCCCATTGAGTTTTCTCCAGAGATCCATCATATCTAGTCTCTCTAAGATTCTATTCACCTCCTTAACTTCTTTCTTGTTTATTTTGAGGTTAGATTTATCGAGTTCAGAGAGGGGGAGATTAAGGTCCCCCACTAGTATAGTTTTGCTATCTATTTCTTCCTCTAATTCCTTTAACTTCTCCTTTAGGAATTTGGATGCTATACCACTTGGTGCATATATATTAAGTAGTGATATTGCTTCATTCTCAATGGTGCCTTTTAGTAGGATATAGTTTCCTTCCTTATCTCTTTTAATTAGATCTATTTTTGCTTTTGCTTTATCTGAGATAAGTATTGCTACCCCTGCTTTTTTTACTTTAGCTGAGGCAAAATAAATTTTACTCCAACCTTTTACCTTTACCCTGTGGGTATCCCTTTGTTTCAAATGTGTTTCTTGAAGACAGCATATTGTAGGATTATGGTTTTTAATCCATTCTGCAATCCGCCTCTGTTTTATGGGAGAGTTCATCCCATTCACATTCACAGTAATGATGATTATCTGTCTCTTCCCTTCCATCCTATTCCCTCCCCTGTTTATGTTTTTGTTTATCCCTTCTCCCTTCCCCTCCTTGAAGTTTTCCCTTTTGACTGCCCCCTCCCTCAGTGTTCCCACCCAGTGACCCCCCTTCTTAACCTACCCTCTCCCCTTACTACTATTTCCCTCCCTTATAATCCCTCCCTTTAGTCTCCTCCTTTTCACCCCCCCCCCTTACCCTCCCACTATCTATAGGACACAACAAATTTTTATACTTATCAGAGTAAATTACTCCCCTTTTGATTCCAAACCAATGAGAGTAAATTTCAAACAATGCTCCTCTCCCTCCCTCCAATTCCTCTATTTAATGAATTTATGTGTCTATTCACATTAGATTCTTAAACTTCACTGATTAATTTGATCCTTCTTTGAACCAGAACCAGTGAGAATAGTGTTTAAATGATGTTCCTCTCCCTCTTACTTTCCTTCTTCTATAGTGTGTTTTGATGCCTCTTCAGATGGCATATTTTACCTTTTCCTAGCTCATCCTTTCCTTTTTCCCATTACAGTACCATTGATCCCCTTAATAGTCTTTTTTTTTTTTATACTCCATGTTAGTGCATTCATACCCACACCCTCTAAGTATAACCCTTTTGCAGGTCATGATAATCATAAAGATTTCAAATATTGACAGTTATCAGCTCCACATATAGGGATGTGAACATTTTGCTCTTGTTGCATCCCAGGTAATGAGCTTGTGTTTGTGGGTGTGGGTGTGTGCACTTCTGCATGTGTGAGTCTATGTTACCCTTGTTTACCTTTTTATGTCCTTCTGGAGTCTTGTAATTGGAGATCAAATTTTCCATTGAGCTCTGGCTTTTTCATTAGGAAAGTCTGGAAGTCCCTTACTTCATTAAATGTCCATCTCCTTGCCTGAAAGATTATGCTCAGTTTTGCCGGGTAGTTAATCCTTGGTTGTAGTCCTAGCTCTCTTGCCCTATGAAATATCAAATTCCAGTCCCTCCGCTCTTTTAATGTAGAAGCTGCTAGGTCCTGTGTGATCCTAACTGTAGTTCCTCGATATTTGAATTGTTTCTTTTTGGCTGCTTGTAGAATTTTTTCTTTAATCTTATAATTCTGGAATTTGGCTACTATATTTCTTGGAGTTTTCAGTTTGGGATCTCTTTCAGGAGGAGTCCGGTGAATTCTATCAATAGCTATTTTATCTTCTGATTCCAGGACCTCAGGACAGTTTTCTTTGACAATCTCTTGGAGGATGTTGTCTAGACTGCTTTTCTCATCATGGCTTTCTGGTAGACCAATAATTCTTAGGTTGTCTCTCCTGGATCTGTTCTCTAGGTCAGATACTTTTCCAGTGAGATATTTTACATTTTCTTGCAATTTTTCGATCATCTTGTTTTTTTTTTTTTATTGACTCCTGCTGCATCATAGAGTTCTGAGTTTCAGTTTGATTGTATCTAATTTTTAGTGAATTATGGTCTTCAGTTAGTTTTTGAAGTTCCTTTTTTAGGGAGGTATTTCCTTTTTCCAAGTTGGTCATTGCCTCCCTGATTTGGTCTTTAAAATTTTTCTTAAGCTCCTCCAGGAATGCTATTTGGGCTTGAGACCAGATCATGTTTCCTTCTGTGGTCTCTGGTGTGGGCAGAGAGTCTATATTGTCCTGTGTGTTTTGTTGTTCTTGCCCTGCATAGTATCCTCGAATAGATTTTCTTGCCTTCCCCTTCTCCTTTTCAGCTTCCTTCCTTCCCATTGTGACTTCCTGTTTCTTAGTGTCTCAGGCTATGAGTTTGGGGCCTGATCCTTGACTTTGAATACCTCTGGGTGGCTAGTTTATGGCTAAGTCAGGGAAGTCAGTGAGGAATGTAGATGTGTAGGTGGGGATGAGTCTGACCACTTCAGATTTCTGCCTCTATACCCCTGGGCTATAAGTAGGCTTTTGTTGGTGAGGTGAGGTGGGGCTTGTTGGGTCCCCTCCCTCTCTTCTCTTCAGATTCCTGGCTGTCTCAGTTACACCCCTTCTTGGAGATTCTCAAGCCTGAGGCTATTTCCATTAACTTGGGATTTCAATCTGGGTGGGAGATTTATATTTGGGTTTTCTGCTTCATGAAGGAGGGATGGGAGGATCAGAGCAGCTAGAATTTGCTTTGCCATTCCAACCTCTGTATCATACAGGCAGGCAGTTTCTAAATTTCCAGGCTGGGGGCTGAATGCAGCCTGAGAAGCCACTCTCTCCACTGGGGGCCCGACTCTCCTACCTGACTCCAATGATCCGTTCCCTCTGTGAGATGACTGCAATTCATCCTTGGTAAGTCTGCAGGCTGGGGCTTTTTCTCTCTCTGGTGTAGTCTGCTTGCCTGCTCTTAGGTCTGAGCTGTGCAGACCCCACGCGCTCTGCGCTCGACCTGTGCGGACACACTGGGCAACCTACTGGGCTGGATTCTGCCACACTCTGTCTTCCACTGGGCTCCGTTACTCCGGAATCCGCTCAGATTTACCCTTTGGGACTTAGTGACAGAGGAGCTCAGCGAGGTTACTGCTTCCTTTCCGCCATCTTGGCTCCGCCCCCCCCAATAACTTTTTAAATGAATAAAATAAAATTCATAGCATTCCAAAGGAAATTAAATCTATTGAAGTACAGGTGTCAACGTATTGAAAAAAAAAAAAAGCAAAAAAACCCCTCACAGATTCCCTCACAGAATCCCCATTAATGCTAGTTAAAATGTGAGCTATACCAGGTCCTCTTCCATTTTGTTTAGTAGAGCTGGTACTAGGTGGGGGAGGTGATAAAACTGAAAGGGAATGAGGGCACCTTTAGACAAAAAAGACAAATTGCCAACTTCAAAGTTTTGCCAAGAGAGGACTGATTTAGATTCATCTGTCTATAGACAGGCTTAACATGGATTAAAGAGGCTTTTGAGGACTTCGGAATTTTGTGACACTTGTAAGCATCATTCCTGCTAAGATGATATCTAAGACTTTTAAATTCATGCAATTTATACCCTACATATAATCAGTAGTCCACAGAGTAAGATGTGTCTTAGCAGGGACTATGTTCACAAGTGACATAAATCCCCAAAGCCCTCAGAAAACTCTTTAATACATAATGTACCATAGATGAATTAGGGTACTACCCAGTCCTTGGGGGGTTCAGACAGTTTCTGTTGGCTTGTTGCTCCTGATGGAATATGGCAAGGTTCTGTGAGGATTTTTTCTGGGGCTGTAGCTCTAAGGGAGTCCCAGCCATGACACTCAGAAAGAAACCTTGTTTTACTTGCCTATGGATCCTTATTTACAAGGAATTCTGAAATCTACAAAGTAGTTCATTCACAATGACTACAAGAGGTAAGCAAGCACAATTCCCATTTCACAGATGACTTCTTAGAAACCTATTCACCCTTTATAACACCTGATAACTGGAATCAGATTATCTTGACCAAACATTCACCCATTCACTCAACATTTATTGGGTTTTGTGGGAAAATGACTTAAGGTACTTTTTTCATCACAAAACTGGTTCCTGATTTGATCTCAATATAGCTTGGCTAGATCAAGGAAGTGGGAAATCATGAGGCTATTTCACAATAGCTGCATCTCTAGATTATAAGGCTACTGTATCCATATGTAACTGGGGCCTAGCCAATTAAACTCAATTCTCAGAGAATACATAGTGTGCTCTGCCTAATGACAGTCCATATGGAAGAAGCTAGGGAGACTGATTCCAGAAAGACATACTAGAATTTCATGAAAGCGCACTCCCTGCTCAACTTGGAGCCTTTGCAGACATTCTGTTACTGGTTCTGCTCTGTTAACCATGGGTTGAAGAGATGGATTATTGATTGGCTGTTTAGCTGAAACTAGGGTACATTTAAGAGGCTCAAAGCAAAAGTCTTACTCTTCCTCATGCCTGCCTAGTTGCTATTTGGCAACAATTCTGTAAAACTTCTGAATGGGCCCTCCTCATCTGAGATGGCCAATGGATATGGGCCTCTCTTCTTTGCCTTTTTTCCATTTTTTCTTTCATATTTTTGGTATTGAAAATAATTACCTCCTAAGGAGTTTAGACAGGGCAGAATAGCAAGGCACAGGAAGTTCAGGAGTAGGATCCATGCCAGGATTTGCTAGAAAGTGAGGATCAGAGAGAGACGCCTATCTGATCCAACCCACAAGTAGCAGAGAACTACGGAAGCAAACTTTGGTGGGGGGAATGAAAGCAGGGAATGACTGTTATGTAGAAACTATGCTATATCTGAACCCACTCTCCTTGAGGAATGAGGCAGTATATGGGAGAGTGTACCCCCAAGGACTGGGGGAAATGTTTGTAACTTCTGTTCCTGCTTCATCGTCTCAGTAAATATCTCTTTGTTATAGCTAATGGATGTTATTTGATTAAATGAAATTGAGATTCCATGGTGAAGTTAGGATGATAAAGCTCTCTTCCCCAAACCCCCCACAATTCCTCCTCCAAACAGATTTAGAAAACACATTAGACTGAATCTCGATTAGTCAATCCAAGGGGGAAAAATCATAGTGAAATTATAAATCTCATAATGAAGATTTACTAGTAAGAATTAAAAATCATAGGGGGACAAAGAGAAAGGTCTGCAGACACTAGGAATGGGATCTAGCCAGAAATGGCCAGCCTTTCAACACAGGGAAAGGCTGTGTACTGAGCTAAGATGTGATCTTACATATAGAGTCTAAATTTATTTCAGGTGCAGAAATAGAAGCCAACTAGCAGCTCTGTTGTATGCTGCCCAGTGCCTACTATGTGCCAGGCACCATGGCAATCACTTTACAAATATTATCTTATTTGATCCTCATAGCAACCCCAGGAAATAGGTGCTATTATTGTCCCATTTTACAGTTGAGGAAATTGAGGTAGGCAAGGGTCAAGTGATTTGCCCAAGCTCACACAGATAGATCTGCATGAGTCTAGAGTTGAATTTAGGTCTTCCTAACTCCAGGTTCAATTCTCTTGCTCCTCCTGCCAGTTCCTGGATAGGGTTTAGATGTGTCATTTCACTGCTACATAGAATTCCCAAATAAGGAAAATCCCTCTACCAATGCATCCAGGAAAAAAGAACTCAAACACCATGGAGCCAATAGTCAGCATCACAGAGGATTTAGCAGCTGCCACTATGAAGGAGCTGAGAGCCTAGAATACAATATTCCAACAGGCAAAGGATATAGGTTTACAATCCAGAATAATTTAACTAGAAAAAGTATAATCCTACAAGAGAAAAAAATATATATCTTTGATGAAATGGAGGACTTCCAAGCATTTCTTATGAAAAGATCAGTACTTCATAGAAACTGTAAAGTGTGAACACAGGAATCAAGAGAAACATAAAAAGGTAAACATGAGGGAACAATTATAAGGGACTAAATGAGGACAAATTGTTTCCAGTCCAATATTGAGAGATGACACACGTATCATTTTACAACATTATCATCATGAAAGGACAAAAATGGGGTCTAATTAAACAGAGGGCCTGAGAACGGTTCTGTTATGTCTTAATGATCTTAAAAGAAAAATAGAAAGGGAAGAAAGAGGAATACACTAGAGGAGGTAAGAGGTAAGAGAGAAAGATAAGGGAAAATCTACAGAAGAAGTCTGCACAAACAAGGAGTTAAGGGTGGAGGGAGTGGTTAACACAAACTTCACTCATCTGAGCTGGTAAAAAGAAGGAAGAAAATGTACAAACACATACAGTTGGGTATAGAAGTACATTTCACTCAGCTGGGAAATAGGAGGGAAAGAAAATGAAGGGGATTAAACGAAGGATTCAATTTAAGCAAAGCAGACTCTAAAGATGTACAAAAGTATTTGTAACTCTTTTTGAAATGGCAAAGAATTGAAAACTAATGGCATGGTTGAACAAATTATGACGTCTTAAATGTGATAGAAAACTATTTTTGTGTAAGGAATCATAAATGAGATGATTCCAGAAAAATCTAAGACTTGTATGAAAAATGTAGAGTGAAGTAGCCATAAGCAAGACAATTTATACTTCAACAATATTGTAGAGACAACTTTCAAGAAGCCAGGGCCAGAAGTGGATCAGCAAGGTCTGAGACAGATAAAGACTTTGGAAAGAGGATTGGATGGTAGAGGCAGAAACAAATTTAAACACACACACACACACACACACACACACACACACACACACACACACACACACACACCTTGCAGCTTTGATTCTCTTTGCATCCAGATTGTCTTTGTTATGAATTGTATGTTCGTTCTCTCAGCATCTACTATCTATAGCTTTTCAGTTTCTTTTCTATTCAGAATTTGGAACAAGGGGTCATACTGTATTAAAAAATATCTGCACAGTGAGAAGAGGCATCTACCTAAAACCATCAGTAAGCATGATCTGTAATGGGGATAAGTGAGAAGCCTTCCCAATAAGTTTGGGAGTGAAACAAGACTGCCCAACATCACCAACATCATTCAATATTGTATTAGAAATGCTAGCGGTAGAAACAGCTCATCCAAGCCACTCTGCCCCCAGATTCCCCCCAAACTATGTAAAAGGGGACTCTGAACAACTTCTGGAGGCCCAGCATCCACAGAACGACACAGAGAAGCTAGCCTCCCGCTGAGGACAGCCCAGCAGCCCTGCAGGAAGGACCAGCGCAGCACTCTGGGAGCGCAGTGCGCAGAGCGCAGGGAGCCGAGCCGAGCCAAGCCCAGGTCCACGTGAGCTGAGGTTTTAGCCCCAGGGCGGCAGGGTCAGCAGCTGGCTGGAGAGACCCCAGAACACCAGCAGCTGTGGAGACTCCAGAATTATCAACATAGACATGCCTAGGACAAAGTAAGAGATTAGTGTCCTATGGACTTGGGGACCAGTATTTGGGGAATGTGTCGGCTCTCTCCCCTGGGGGCTAGAAGCCACTGAGGAGACACGCCATTTTGTAGTTTTCAGAGGCAGCTCCAGCTCCCGGCCTGTAAATTGTAGGGAGATCCTGCGATCAGTCTTGGGGGGTAATCGCTCTTGCTTTAACCTCCCTGGATCTGGATTGTGATCTGGGGTGGAGGTCGTGGGTGGGTTTACAGCTTGCCAGAAACGGAAATTGCCCCCCACACGTTCGGGATGAAAATTCCTCTATCTGGCCTTAAAGCCATAGTGTGGCAACAAGCCCAAAAGTCAGGTAATCAAGTGGCAAAATGCCAAGGCAAAGGAAACAGAAAAATGCAACCCTAGACTCCTATTTTGGGGGCATAGAGCGGGAAAAGGACTGTGAGGTCAGAAGTCCTGCTCCAAAAGCCCCAGGGGAAAACATGAGCGGGTTGCAGGCCATAGAGGACCTTAAGAAGGACTTTAAAAATCAAATAAGAGAAGTGAAGGAAAAATTGGAAAGAGAAATGAGAAGGATGCAGGAAAAGTATGAAATGAAGGTCAACAGCCTGACTGAGGAAAACAACACCTTAAAAAATAGACTAACTCAAATGGCAAAGGAGGCCCAAAAGGGCAATGAGGAGAAGAATGCCTTTAAAAGTCGAATTTGCCAGATGGAAAAAGAATCTCAAAAGTTCACTGAGGAGATTCATTCCTTCAGAGTTAGACTGGAGCAAATGGAAGTTAATGACTTTATGAGAAATCAAGATGCTGTTAAGCAGATCCAAACAAATGAAAGATTAGAAGGCAATGTGAAATATCTCATGGGAAAAACCACTGACCTGGAAAATAGATCCAGGAGAGACAATTTAAAAATTATTGGACTACCTGAAAGCCATGATCAAAGAAAGAACCTAGAAATCACCCTTCAAGAAATTCTCAAGGAAAATTGCCCTGATGTTTTAGATCCAGAGGGCAAAATAGAGGTTGAAAGAATCCACTGATCACCTCCTGAAAAAGATCCCAAAAAGAAAACTCCCAGGAATATTATAGCCAGGTTCCAGAATCCCCAGATCAAGGAGAAAATACTCCAAGCAGCCAGGAAGAAACAATTTCAATATTGTGGAAACACAATCAGAATAGCCCAGGACCTGGCAGCTTCTACACTGAGGGATCAAAGAGCATGGAATATGATATTCCAGAGGGCAAAAGAGCTGGGATTGAAGCCAAGGGTCACCTACCCAGCAAAACTGAGTATCTTGTTTCAAGGGAAAATACGGCCATTCAGTGGAATAGAGGACTTTCAAGCATTCTTGATGAAAAAACCAGAGTTGAATAGAAAATTTGACATCCAGACACAAGAAGCAAGAGATGCTTGAGAAGGTAATCAGGGAAAAGAAATCAAAAGGAACTTATCAAAGTTGGACTATTTACATTCCTACATGGAAAAACAATAACTGTGTTTGATGAAACCTTTCTCATTATGAAAATAATTGAAGAAGGGTACATGGCATATGTTCACAGGTATACATGGATAGAGGGCACAGGTTGAATTTGATGGGAAGGGATGATTCTTTTTTTTTTTTTTGGAGGGCAATTGGGGTTGGGTGACTTGCCCGGGGTCATGCAGCTGGGTTTTTGTTTGTGTGTTGGGTGTCTGGGGCCGGATCCGAGCTCGGGTCCTTCTGGCTCCAGGGCTGGTGCTCTGCTCACTGCGCCACCTAGCCACCCCAAGGAAGGGATGATTCTTAAGGGGTGAAGTCAAGAGGTCAGAGAGGAAAGTGGCAAGAGGAGATGGAGAGAGACAGGGTAGGGTAAACTATCTCATGTAGAAGAGGCAAGGGGAAGTAGTTGCAGAGGAGGGGAAGAACAGGAAGGCAAAAAGGCAAAAGCATATTCTCATTGAAGTTGGCTCAAGGAGAGAATCACATACATACTAAATGGAATATCTTACCCTCACTCACTCTCCTGAGTAGGGAAAAGGGGGATGAGAGGGGATGATGGAGGGGAGGGCATTCTGGGGAGAGGGGAAGTTAGAAGTACCCACTATCAAAGAGGGACAGGATCAAAGTAGGGAATGGACCAGGTGGGAGGTGAGACGGGTGGGAGGGAAATATAAGCAGTCTTTTACAATATATCTACTGTGGTAATGTTTTGCATAGCTATACATGTACAACACATACTGAATTGCTTATCTTCTCAGAGGGAGTGGGTGACAAGGGAGGAAGGGAATGGATCTGAAAATTGAAGTTTTAAAATTAAATGTTTCATAAGACATGCAGGCATTGGGGCTCAGAGATTCACCTTGCCCTAATGGCAAAGTCGAAGGAGGTATGGGAGAAGATATGGGAGAGAGCAGAATGGATGAGGGGATATCTAGTGGGACTGCTATTCTGGGGTGGTGGGTAGGGAAAAAATGGGGGAAAAATGTAACCCATAATCTGGTGGAAATGAATGATGTAAACCAGAAGTTAATAAAGCATTTGTTTAATTAAAAAAAAAAAGAGTTGAATGGACCTCAGAGGTGATTTAACTCAATCCTACTTATAGATGAGATGACTTGCTCAAAGTCAATAAGTAATAAGTACCATAGGCAAGAGTTGCTTCAGGTATATTAGAGACATCTTGGACAAGTGGTGCAATAGCCAGAAAGCTGCTTCTGGAATCGGGAAGATCTGAATTCAAATCCAGCCTCAGACACTGATTTAGCTGTGGGACATGAAGCAAGTCACTTAACCCCCACTTGCCTTCATTTCCTTAACTATAAAATGAGGCTAATGGTAGTGCCTCCCTCCCAGGGTTGTTGTGAGGATAATATTTGTAAAGCACTTTGTGAACCTTAAACCACCATAGAAATGCTAGCTATTCTTATTCTTATTCTTTTTCTTATTATTATTGTTAGTGGTTAAGTGACTGTGCTAAGGGTCACTTGACTAAGAAACATCACAAGTGGATTTGAATCCAGGGCTTCTTGACTCTAAACTCAACACTCTAGCAATGCTGCCTCTACCTATGTTTTCACTGGGAAACAAAAACTGATCAGGTTGTTTCCTACCAAGGCTCATGGTGTCCAATGACATGATATCATGGTATTTCTTCTGATTGTTTCCTCAGAGGCCTTCATTGGTGGTCTGCTGTATTCTAAGAACATCTTTTACTCAATCTAGTCATGGTGTAAGGCAGATAATCTGACCCCTAACTTCACAATTTGTCTCATCATTTTGTGTGATGTTAGGAGAACAAAGGTTAGGGTGTATCAGCAGGAAGCCATGGTCTAGGGAGGACCATCAATGGAGGATTGTGGTCATTTAGTAAAGGCTTCAGAAGGCCATAAAGAAATATAACTGTCAGTGAGCATGGGTATCTGAATAAGTGAATAAATTAATAAACAAATAAATGAATGAATGAAGTATTTACTATGTGCCAAGCACTGTGTTCAGCTTTAGGGATACAAATACAAAAGCAAAGTCTGCTATCTTCGGGGCTGACATTTTAATGGAGGGAGGCCATGTATATATAGAGGAATGTTGGCCAGGGGTGTATATTTTGGATTGAAAATATTCATAAATGTCAAAGGAAATGCTAGGGGAATACACTGACCTCCATTTTCAGAAGCAATGACAGAATTTATTTAGTTCCAGAATTAGAAAGGGTGTAGGAGACCAGTCCTTCTTGTCCAAGTAGCTGGGGGCATAGTAGCTGAAGCCAGGACAAGATGTAGGGTGCTGGAGGCAACCACTAATGGGATGTAGTAGGAGGGAATGGGTCAAGGTGGGAGTTCCTGGAATGAAAGTGTTAAGTACTCTAGGGCTTGGTACCTTAAATTTATGGAATGGAGCTTTCTAGGAATCTGAAAATGTGTTAAAGATATAAGAGTGGTAAGTTTGAAACTGTATCCCTCAGGAAATACAGGCAAATGGCTTTCCTGCTTTCACTAGAATATCAATTGGACAAACACTTATTGAGCAACTTGTCTTCCTCACTGAGTTCAAATCCAGCCTCAGACATTTACTAGCTGTGTGACTCTGGGCAAATCACTTACTCCTATTTGCCTTCGTTTACTCATCTGTAGAATGGGCTGAAGAAGGAAATGGCAAATCACTCCATTATTGTTGCCAAGAAAACCCCAAATGGGGTCATGAAGAGCTGGACACGATGAAAAATCACCAAACAACAACAGTAATAAAAAAATGTGCCAGTACTGTACTAGGCACTGGAGGTACAGAGACAAAAACAAAATAGTTCTTGCTTTTAAGAGCTTACCTTCTCCTATGGGAGACAAACATGTGGACAAATAATTATATACATTATAGATTCAAAATATCTACCAGAGGGGTGTTGACCCTCACCTTCATCAACCCTGGGTAGCCACTCACTTACCCGAGTCTTCGTACGTCTATGGCTCCCTAAGGTGGGAGAACGGCCCCCCAGAACACCACAGACACAGAGCAGATGGAGATCAGTCCTTTATTTCATGCTGCCAAGATCTCACTTAGGCTCTTCCCCTCTCTCGTTATATGCCCTGACTTCTCTTTTCTAAGGGGCCGTTTAGGGGCCATTTGGCAGCCAGTCATGTTCCCCCTTCGAATATGTTGTAAGAGGTCTTATCATAGCTCAGCAGTCTGTTAGTTAACTTAACATGTATCTTGCCGTACCAGGATAAGCTCAGGGGCCAGATCCTGTTTGGCAATCCTGCATGTTCTGTACTTGCTTATCTTACACGTTATCCAGACCTCAACAACATCCTTCAGGGGGCCGTGCGCACTGCCTTGGGCTCTCCCTAGGGTCACTATGTACCATGACCAAGGGTCAGTCATGTAGTCTTGTGACCCAATACCCATGTAGTTCTTTCAGAACCTCAACATCTCCCTTTTCTTGTTTTGCGGGTGACCGCCAAGGGGAATAGCCCTAGCCAGAACCTGAACAGCATTGTCCTTTCGCATGTTACAAACACATTTAAGTATATGGAATACTACAATAGCCAAGCATAAAATTTGTATTATATGAATGCCAAAAGTAGGCAACCAGGAAAATTTCAAATGCTTATTTATCTAATTTACCAATTGTTTCAGCTCACAGAGACGAGCTTCCACCTTAAATTGCCTGGGGGTACTATCAAACATAGAGATGTTAACATTGGGGCAGTCTAAAAAGGCATAACCTTGTGGAGCCCGAACCTCCCCCATAAATTTGTGCAGAAATATGTCACAAGATGAATTGTGGGTGTGGGTATAGTTCATCCCATCTACAAAGATGCTCTACCACATGTCATAGTCAAGATCAATACAATTTGTGTCCCCTGATTCACATTTGCAGGCTGTTACCCATGCCTGAGTCATGTTCATGGCAGCCCAGATTTTCCATAAGTCATGATGGCATCTCCCACCCTTAATACAAGGGATAGGAGCTGCCAGTTGTTGCCATGCTTTATTTCCAAGGTTGTCCCAAAATATCAAGTCCAGGCCAGTTCCTTTTCCCACTTGTCCCTGGACCGGATGTCCGGTACTACAGGTTGCTAAATGTGACCATGTGTCTGCTTCCCCGCTTCGGCAACCAGGAAAATCGGTAGATAGGTTGCCAGGAGGAAACCTCTGTGGCCCATGTGGGATAGCTAGCATAGTAACAGTCAGGCTTGACGGGCGAGCAAGGTCTCGAGCCCATCGTCGTCCAGTGGACATATTGTGTGGTGTAAGTTCAATACATCCTGGAACGCTTTTTTCCACCACTGTGGCTTTCTGGTACCGGGACCTCTCCGTCTCCTTTTCTTCTTCTTCTGTTTCCCCTGATGGTTGGGGGGATTGCCTGATGTTTTTGGGAGGGACCCAACTTCCTCTTTTTTCATCTTGTCCATCTGGAATGACAAAAGCATACCCTGGTCCCCACATTAAAACCCTCCCAGGGCCATGCCATTGGCCCTTCATGTCCTTCAACACCACTTGAGTCCCTTTGGTTACATCTCCTTTCTGTTGTATTCCTTTTCCCTGTGTGTCCTGCTTAGGCATTAAATGCCAAAAATTTAAGGCAGGAATCAAATCATCATTCCCCAATTTTAAATAATTATAAGTATAAACTGCCATGTGTAATGCTGTTGGTGTTACTTTTCTCCCGGGTGTAACTCCGATATCATCCTTTTCTCCCTTTTCTTATTTAAGGAGAATTGTTTTCAGTGTTCTATTTGCTCTCTCCACTATAGCCTGCCCTGTCGGGTTGTATGGAATACCACAAATGTGGTGAATTTGGAACTCATTACAAAAATTAGCAAAACTCTTTGCCGTATAGGCAGGACCATTATCAGTTTTTAAAATCTGTGGGACTCTGGCTGTGCTGAAACAATAAAGCATATGTGCTATCACATGCTTGACTGCCTCCCCGGATTGTATGGAGACCATAAGGAATCCTGAATGTGTATCAACTGTCACATGTATTAATTGTTGTCTCCAATGGGTAACATCCATTTGCCAAATTTCATTAGGTTTATCCCCTTTAGGATTAAAAGAAGAGTGCAAGGGAGGTGGTCTGAATGGTATACAGGCTAGGCAGTGTTTAACAATGTCAGAAGCTTGTTGCTGGGATATGCCATAAAGGTGTCTCAAGGACCGTGCAGACAGATGAAATTTATTATGTGCTGTTATAGCTCTTTCTTCAGGAGAAAGAGTCCCTATCCATACTGTTCCTAACAAAGCATCTGCCACTTTATTCCCTTCAAAAATCGGTCCTTCTCCAGCCATATGTGAACGGCCATGCATAATGTATATGGGAGCTTTCAAGTGCAATAAATATTCCTGAGCTAACAAAAATAAGCTACCTATCTTTGTTGCTGTCTAATTTACCAAGGCGTCTGGCAACGCCTTTATAGCATTACAGGCATATAAACTGTCAGTTATTCTGTTAAAAGGAGGGTCAAATTTTTCTAGTACTTTGATAATAGCCCATAATTCATTTTTCTGAGTGGAATCATAAGGAGTATCTAACACAAGCTGCATATTCATACTAGGACAATATATACTGGCCTTTTTATTTTTTGTTGCATCAGTGAATATATTTGGTCCATCAACTGGAATGTTACTAACTTTAGATGTTGGAAGCATGATCTCTAGTTGTTGAAAACTTTGTACTAAAACGGGTAACTTCGGGGAATTTTGTAAACAATAAGGCAAAATATCTAAGCAAGCCTCATTCCTACCTTCTTGAATGGATTCTACCAAGCCCTTAATCCAAATTTTTGGTGGGTGTCCACTGAGCATTGTAACTCTCTGAATGGCTCCAACAATAGATTGTCTCAATAATTCCACTTTATATATTAAGGTTTTCTTATTCATTTTTGGATAGATCCATTCAATAATGCCATGTTTCTGAAAAATCACTCCAAATAGTGGTTCATCCTGTAGCCCAGTAACATATATTTCCTCTTCTGCTGTCACTCTGACCATAGAAGACACAAAAAGTTTTTGAATCTGTGCCAAAGCTGTTAAAGCTTCAGGTGTCTAAGTCCTAGGGGATCTTAAATCAGAATCTCCTTTTAACAAATCATATGGAGGTACCATCACAGATGGAGGAATCGGCACCGTGGTTCTAACCCACTGTATACTCCCCACTAAGCATTGGAAATCATTGAGAGTCTTATATTTTTGAGGCTGGACATCGGGGGCCTCTTTTCTTACCATGACATCATTTAAAACATATCCTAGATACTTAAAGGAGGGTTCTGATTGTATTTTTTCTGGAGCCACTATTAGCCCTTGTTTGGACAAGGCCTGTAATACTTCTTTAAGATTGTCTGTAACTTTTCACTTTTTTCTGTGGCAAATAGTATATCATCCATATAATGTATGATAACAACTTCTGGATATTCCAGCCTTAGAGGCTGTAAAATCTGATCCACAAACCATTGACATAAAGTGGGGCTGTTTGCCATGCCCTGTGGTAGCACCTTCCATTGGTATCTACTGGCAGGCGACTGTAAATTAAGTGAAGGGACAGTAAAGGCAAATTTTTCTCTATCATGCTGATGCAAGGGAATGGAATAAAAACAATCCTTTATATCTATAATCATCACCTTATATCCTTCGGGAATCATATTAGGTAAAGGAAATCCTGGTTGAAGGGCTCCCATGGGTTGTAGGAGGTTATTAATTTTTCTTAAATCAATGAGCATTCTCCACTGCCCACTCTTTTTCTTTATAACAAACACAGGGGAATTATATGGGCTGAAGGAAGATTCTATATGTTTAGCCTGCAGTTGTTCTTCCACTATGCTGTGTAAGGCTGTTAGCTTTTCCCTTGTTAGGGGCCACTGCTCCACCCAGCAATATTTGTGTGGGAGCCATTTTAATTTGGGCAGCGCTAACATAGCAGTAACTCCCATTAGTTTGACTGCAGATAAATTCCCATCCCTGTAAAAGCATCAAAAGCATCTTCAGGATTAGCTAAGCTATGTTTCTTAATGAAGGCTCGGCATTCCTTGTGCCATTCTGCTTTCCAAATCATGGCTTGACCGGGTGTCAGACATGCAGTAGCTAAAGCCTCCCAGTCACCAGGGGTGCACGCGAGGCGGGCGGCCCAATTGGTCAAAGTTTGAATCACAAAGGGTGAATTTGGCCCGTAAGTCATGCATGCCTGCTTCAAATCTTTTAATAATTTGAAAGGCACGGGAGTGCATTCCCGCCTCGGATCACTCAGATCAACAGGCATTAAGACTGGATCCCAGTCAGTCAAGTCCTCCCCTGCTAAAGCAGCTTCTTGTAAAGCAGCAGCCACTAGGTTAGGACCATTCTCTTACTGGCAAGGCGGGGTTGTGGAGGAGGTGGAGGAGAGGGAGGAGGGAGTAGCCCACCCCGTAAGTTTTTTAAGGCAGCTGTGAGCTCCTCCACTTGGGCTCGAAGTTTGTTTACCTCCTTATCAGAAGGCGGGACCTTCTCTTCCTCTTTTGTCTGCCTTGCTGAGTCAGTACTTCCCTTCTCCTCCATTTTGTGCTCAAAGTATCTAATTGCGGATAAATGTTTGGCACCTTTTTTATCCTTCTTTTTCTACTTTTATTTTCCTCTGTCTCCTCCTCACTGGAGCCAGTGCCTTCCCCTAACGACTCTCTGTACACCGACGTCTTTACTAGGCTGTAAATTATGAAATCTAAATCCCTAATTCTTCCAGGGTTTTCTTTCTCATTTGAGGCAAGCTGATTACCAATAGTCACTCATCTTTGAACATCCAGCCCAGCATATTCTACCGATGGAGAAGTTATGAACAGTCTCTACAAAAGTGGCACAATCTTCTAGTTTCACTTTTACTCCTGTCTCTCTTACTAATTTGTAAATCTGTCTCGCATACACTTCTGTGTCTGTTGGCTTAACAACTGGGAGGTGCAATGCCTGACCCATGTTGTCTGAAATTCCCTACTTCTTACTCACGAGGAGCAAGGCTGGGGGGTTTTCCTACCCTTTTTCTTTGGCCCCACGTTGGGCGCCAGCTGTTGACGCTCACCTTCATCAACCCTGGGTAGCCACTCACCCGAGTCTTCATACGTTTACGGCTCCCTAAGGTGGGAGAACGGCCCCCCAGAACACCACAGACACAGAGCAGATGGAGATCAGTCCTTTATTTCATGCTGCCAAGATCTCACTTAGGCTCTTCCCCTCTCTCGTTATATACCCTGACTTCTCTTTTCTAAGGGGCCGTTTAGGGGCGTTTGGCAGCCAGTCACGTTGCCCCTTCGAATATGTCGTAAGAGGTCTTATCATAGCTCAGCAGTCTGTTAGTTAACTTAACATGTATCTTGCCGTACCAGGATAAGCTCAGGGGCCAGATTCTGTTTGGCAATCCTGCATGTTCTGTACTTGCTTATCTTACCCGTTATCCAGACCTCAACAACATCCTGCAGGGGGCCGTGGGCACTGCCTTGGGCTCTCCCTAGGGTCACTATGTACCATGACCAAGGGTCAGTCATGTAGTCTTGTGACCCAATACCCATGTAGCTCTTTCAGAGCCTCAACAGAGGGGTGAAACACCAGCAATTAGGAGAGATCAGAAAAGGCTTCTTGGAGAAGGTAACACTTTCACTAACCTTGAAAGGACTTGGGGATTCCAAGAGAGTGCATGAGAAAACAGTACATTCCAGCCACAGGGTACATGAGGTCCCCATCAGACATACACATACATACTTCTACTACTGATGAGCTTAAACTCTTCCACTGGTCTGGAGAAGATCTCCCTCCATCAAAGCTACTGAGATAGGTCTCAATGTGGGACAGAATACACCTTCATACTTCTATCTACTGATAATCTTAAATTCCTCCATTGCTCTGGAGAAGATCTTCCTCTATCAAACCTACCAAGTTAGGTCTTGATGATATCAGAGTCTTCTAAGATATGGTAGCTTCTGGACAGAAAACTAGACATTGCCCTCTTCAGCTTCTGTACACTGGTTTAAGCTAGCTCCCATACCTAGAATGTCCTTCGCCTTTATGGTCACCTTTCAGAATCCTCTTCCAACAAGGCTCAGTTCAGGGGCTCCCTCCTCCGTGACACCTTCCCTTAATTCCTTCTCTCCCATAACTGTTCACTCCATTATCAAATTGTCTGGCATTTCCTTTGTGTGTTATTGGACAGTGGACTTTCCATTGGGCAGTGGAATCATGGCACTGAACCATCCAAAAAGAGGCAGCCACAAAGTCTTCCCTGGATGTCACTCTCAGTGCAGATCATAACAATAGCTCACACTCTTATAATCCTTTCAGATTTACAAAGCACTTCTCTCACTATAATCCTATAATAATTACAGGTGAGGAAAAAGTAGAGGAATCAGAACTCAAACCCAGTTCTCATTCAATCTTTCCTCATGCATTTATCAAGCACCTAATATCTGCCAGTCACACTACCAGAGGCCAGGAATGCAGAGACAAAAAAAATGAAACACTCTCTGACCTCAAGAAGCTTAAAGTCTACTTGGAGGGGAATATCTGTTGTTCAGTCACTTTCAGGTGTGTCTGATTCTTCATGACCCCTTTTGGAGTTTTCTTGGCAAAGATACTGAAATGGTTTTCCATTTCCTTCTCCTGCTCACTTTACAGATAAGGAAACTGAGGCAAAAGCAGGGTTAAATGATGTGCCCAGGGTAACATAGCTAGTAAGTGTCTAAGGCCAGATTTGAACTCAAAAAGACTCTTCCTGACTCTAGGCCTGGAGCTCTATCCACTGTGCTACCTACCTACCCCAAGAAAACATATAGAAAACTAAATATAAAATACATGCAAAATAATTTCAAGAAAGAGAGTTCAATGGGGGCAGCTAAGAGGAGTCATGAGGACTTGCTCTGGAGTCAGGAGGACTTGAATTCAAATACAGCCTCAGACACCTGACACTTAACTAGCTGTATGACCTTGGGCAAGTCACTTAACCCCAATTGCCCTGCCTTCCCCACTCTGAAAAAAAAAAAAGAGAGAGAGTTCAAGAAACTACAGGAAACCAGGAGAGGCTTCCTAAAGGAAGTGACGTGAAGAACGGAGCTAGTTTTATTTTATTTTTTCTGGACCTGTGATTTTGTTGGTGTAGGGTGATTTCTACCAGAAAACTTTTTCCACAGAAACAGATCTACAGCCAGGATGGAATTTGCCATTTTAGAGAAAGGTCCAGGCATTTGAAGGGCCCTTCCTCAAGATCATAGTCAGTATATATCAGAGGCATGGCTTGGACTTTTTCAAGCTTTTTTGGACTCCAAAGGCAGACCTTTATCTGCTATACCATGCTGTCTCTTTAAACCTGTCAATGACATGAGTAAATCCCTGACCTTAGGGCAGCTAGGGAGTACAGTGGATAGAGCACTGAGCGAGCCTGCAGTCAGGAAGACCTGAGTTCAAATCTCACCTCAGATACTAGCTGTGTGACCCTGGGCAAGTCACTTAACCCCATTTGCCTCAGTTGTCTTATCTGTAAAATGACCTGGAGAAGGAAATGGCAAACCACTCCAGTATCTTTGCCAAGAAAGTTCCAAAAGGGCTCACAAAGAGTTAGACACAACTGAAAAGACTGAACAACAACCAAATCCACTTGGAAAGGGCCTAAACTCTGCTTGGGAGTGATGTGTTGCCTTTTGGAATGTTTGGATAATGTTATAATTCCTCTCACATACAATCAAAGGTGAAAAAATTTAATGGGAAATTTAATTTTTTGACAAGCCAGCATTAAAGTAGCATCTTTTAGGTATATAATGATAAATATTTAATATTTTAATAACCTCAGTAAGTGCCAGGGCCCAAATTAATCAACCAGAAGAAGAGCCTGGACCTAACAACTTCTTTGTTCTCTGAGTAAACTCGGAGAATACCTCCTGCTATGTCAACAAGCCAGATGAGGCTGACTTTATGGTCATTAAGGATGAGACCCTTAACCCGAGGCACTAACTTGAATAATGGGACTTTTTCTTGTTTTAATATTTTTGGACATATACTATGTTAGTGCATGTTCATGGTAAAGAAGCACAGATATCCTGAATCATAATTTCAATTGACACTTTGTCAGCTCACTCATTTTATTGTATTTACCACCTATCCAGTTAAGAAAATTCCTTTTGGGCGCTAGGTGGTGCAGTGAGTAGAGCATTAGCCCTGAAGTCAGGAGGAACTGAGTTCAAATCCAACCTCAGACATTTAACATTTACTAGCCTTGTGACCTTGGGCAAGTCACTTAACCCAAATTGCCCTGCCCTCCAAAAAGCAAAAAAAAAAAAAAAAGAAAAAAAGAAAAGAAGAGAAAATTCCTTTCTCATACAATGACTAAACATTTATGGAGATATAAATTTGAGTTACACTGCCACCCTGAAATGGGATGTTTCTAAAATGTATTTAAGCCTTCTTATTCTTTTGTTCAGGAGTCAGAACTTAGGTTTTGACTCCTTGTACATACAAACTTGATAACTTGGTCTAGCTTTAAAGAATAATGAGCAATATGAATTTACATTTCACCTAGCCTGTCTGCCTCCTTTAATGAAACTTTCAGGTTGATAATCACATAACATGTAGTTATAATACCTTATGTTCCCTAAGTCTAGCTAAGCCTACCATCATTCCATTTGATTGTTTCCTGGATAATCATAAGGTTGTGGTATGAATTGGTTGCTTTGATTTGGTTTTTTAAAGTAGGAGTTCAATTATTTCAATTTTTCTTTATCTTTATTCAAGAGTAATTTCCTTCCCTTTCTGGTTGTGATAAACAGCTCCCAGCTGTTTTTGAAATATTTTAACTCTCGGTCCAGACTAAATAAATAGTGAATTACTAAAAGATGACCTGTCAGGCCTGCACATAAAAGGTTGATTCAAAAATTATCCAACTCATATAACAATTTTCTTTTTTTTATCTAGCCTTCAAAGAGTCACAATGCTTCTGTCTCCACACACTTTGGAGATGATGCAAAAGTAACAATATTAAAATGTGACAGGAAGCAAAGTGCTGGGCAATGAAAAAGGTATTTCGATTTTTTTTTAATACAATACTGTGAGAAAGTATGTCTGTCAACCTCACAGTGTTGCTGGCTCTTCCCAGTATAAATAGTTTCATTTCAAAATTCCTTTGTTTACTGTCCCTGATCACAGCTTAACAACACTATACAATTTGGGGCTAAAATTAGACCCCTAATCTTAGAGCCACTCAGAAGCTTTTGCCTCAATAACTTTTAGAATGTTTATATTTTCATATATTTTATTATATTTGCATGTGTTTTAATATATTTGCATACAGTTATATTTTTAGGATGTTTATATTTGTATTTGAAGAACACATGCTTTTATGATTCTACTATAGCTGTAGGTCATTTAAAAATTCATTCACTTGTTTATTTGTTCTTTTTAACTCATTACCTATTTCCTACATGATTCTCTGAACCCAATTTCTCCCCCTGTTAAATGAAGAAGCTGAACTAAAATTCTTCCAGCTCTTAATCTTATGATTCTAACATCCTCTCAGTCTTAAATAATATTTTGATGGAGCATTCATTACAAACATGAAAAATTTATTTTTCCTATTAAGACTAGGGAGGGAGTTGTGACTTCCTTAATATAGGAAACTTCCTAGTAAGAAAATAGTGTCAAACACACAATACTCTTGCATGTAACCCAAATCATATTAAAATGTAATTGGGAAATATTTAAGAAAATAAGTAAAAAATACAATAAAACATAGATAACATTATATTTAAAACTAAGTTAATGTGTGACCACAGGGATCCTTACATAAGGATTAGTGGTCCCTTTTCTATTTTAGTTTGACACCACTGACCAAACTCTCTAAAAGAGTTAAATGATTTGCCCAGGATCCCCCAGCTCCTCCTGGTTTCAAGGTCAGATCTTTATACACTAGGTCACAGTGCCTAATTTTCCTTTTAGTGGTACTTATATGACACAAGTTAAAATCTGCTGCCGTTTAAATGTGGCATAATTTAAGGAGGTATAGCTGGGCAGGGTAGCACAGCCTATAATCTCTGCTGTTGCTGGAAGCTAAGGCTGGATGATCTCTTGAGCTCAGCTTTGAACTATAGTAGGTTAGGTTGACTGGGTGTCCTCTAATGGAGAAGACAATATGAACATCAAGGGATCTATATAAGAGACATATAGAGTGGATGAAAGATAAGCTTAGAATGGAAGGGAAAAAATATTTCTTAGGCATTTACAATATGGCAGGCACTGTGCTAAGTGACTTAGAAATATTATCTCATTTGATCTTCCCAATAACCTCGAGAGGTAGATGCTATTATTATTTGCAGTTGAGAAAATTCAGGCAGACAGGGGTTAAGTGACTTGCCTAGAGTCACACAGCTAAAGTGTCTGAAGTCAAACTTGAATTTGAGTCTTCCTGTCTCTTATCTGCTGCACCACCAAGCTGCCTCCAAAGAAAGCACTAATAGTTTTGGAAACTGGGAAAAGCCAGCTGGAGAGTATGGCATCCCAGAGGCACATTTCAGGAAAGACACTGATAATCTCTGGAGTGGCCAGACTAAGGCAACCAGAATGATGAACTGGTTGAAGGAATTGGGGATGTTTAGTTTGGAAAAGAGGTTTAGAGGAAATGCAATCATTATTTTCAAGTATTTAAATGGCTATGGACAAGATATTTGTTTTTTTTCTTGGCTCTGGAAGGCCAAGAACAGTGGTTAGAAGTTACAAAAGGTCAGATTTGGACTTGATGCCAAATAATTTGAGTCATCCAAGGGTAGAATAGGTTGCTTGGGGTTTGGGGTGGGGTGGTTTACCCCATAACATAAATCTTCAAACAAAGGCCATATGACTACTTGCTGGAAATGTGGTAGAGGGAACTCTTGTTAAGTTGGACTAGATGACCAATCCCCTACGAACTTGGAGTTTCAGCTTATCCATATATATGTTATCCCCTGGATTAGAATTCAGTAGCCTTCTCACCCTGGAGAAGCCTCCCCACCAGATAGATCCTTTCTTCTGATTGGTGAGTCCCTGGCCTCCATTGTATGAGGTCATGTCCATTTTACTCTTATATGCATTCCTCACCATCTGGACTTTTCCACTTCCTCCCCAGAAGGCTTGCCTCTGCATGGGTACCCTTTCTCCCTTCCTTTTTATGTTTTGTCTTCCCCCATTAGGATATAAGCTTCTGGGGGTAGCAACTGCTTTTTCTGCCTGTATCCCTATCTCCAGTGCTTAGCATAACATCTGACACAAAGTAAGCACTTAATAAATTAGGTTTTATCTGTCTAGCTAGAATGTAAGCTCCCTGAGGGCAAGGATTGTTTTATTTTACTTTATTTTTTGTAGCCTTGCACCTAGTAAGTTGCTTGACACATGGTAGGTGCTTAATAAAAACTTACAAAACGGAGTGTTGAATTCGGTGGATCTGAGCACTATCAACATAGATGTTATCTCCATGGGTGAGATGATAATTGAGCTTTATCTTTTCTTTTTTCCTTTATTCCCCACTTAATAGTATTTTATTTTTTCCAATTACATGTAAAGATAGTTTTTGACATTCACTTTTATAAGATTTTGAGTTCCAAATTTTTTTTCAACCTCCCTCCCCTCCCTCCCCAAGATAGCATGCAATCTGCTATAGGCTATACATGTGCAATCTTATTAAATCTATTTCCACCTTGGTCATGTTGTGAAAGAAGAATCAGAATAAAGGAGAAAAACCACAAAAACAAAGAGAAAAGAGTATGCTTCAATCTGCATTCAGTATGTCTTGTCATCTTATGTGACTGTGAGCTATCTATACCTTTCTCTCTGTCTCCCTATTTCTCTGTGTGTGTGTCATATTACATAAATGCATACATGTATGTACATATTTCATATATTACATAGGTAAGCATGTCTATTTACCCTTGGTTTTTCCGATATTTTACCGACACCAGTGCATTTTAAAATTGTAATCAATCAAACAAGAGGCATTTATTATATGTATATTATGTGCTAGGCACCATACTAGACACTGGCAACATAATGACAAAAAGGAAATAGCTTCTTCCTTCAAGGAGATTATATTAAAGAAAACAACATGCACATAAGTATATATACTTAAAACTTCAATTTCATTAATAATTTCAAAGAATTATGGGCAGTCTGATGCAAATTTCCTAACTATAGACCAATCATATTTGGGGAATTTCACAGGAATGATGCTTTAAAGCAATCCTTAGAGAAAAGGAACCAACCATATAAATGGACCATTTCTCAGCTTTGTTCCCTTTTGGCTTGTTCCCTCTATTTGGGCTTGACTGCTTGGACACCAAGTCTATCTCTTCTGGTGAGCAGAAGGACTGGATTTTAGACTTATCTAATTATCCAGCCATCCCAAATTCCCTTTTTTGTATGGTAACTTCTTCCCTCTCATACCCTCTCATAACCTGACTGTGCCTTATGTTTCACTGCCTGACATAAGCTACCAGCCTTCCCATCTTCTAATCCTGGCCTCCCCTAATAAGACTTGTCTTATTGTCACTCACAACCTGGCCCTAACAAATGAACAGTAGACTAGAGATTTGTTCCCGGTGTCTTGTTGTTCAGGCATGTCTGACTCTTTGTGACTCGAATTTGGGATTTTCTCAGCAAAGATACTGGAGTACTTTGTCATTTCCTTCTCTAGCTCATTTTACAGATGAGGAAACCAAGGCAAACAGTTAAATGACTTGCCCAGGCTCACAGAGCTAGTAAGTTTCTGAGACCAGATCTAAACTCAGGTCCTCTAACTCTAGGCCAGCATTCTAGCTGTCTCCCCAGATGGACACAAGGCAAAAAAATCTGTCTCCTTATTTATCCTCCAAACTCCTACCCTCTTCCTAGTTTCCTGTTTCTTTGGAGGACACCACAATCTTTGCAGTTGCCTAGGTTTGTTAACTTCAAAGCATCCTCAAATCAGTTCACTCCCTATATCTGATCAGTTATCAAGTCTTGTCAATTCTCAGACAGAAAAAAAAAATTGTTAATATAATTGTCAATATGACAGAAATGTATTAATACCAAATGTTATTTGCCTCTCCTTTAATGATCCTAGCAATGTCAGAATTTCAGTAATGTCTTTACATTCCTACACTTGAGATTTTACTCTTGATTAGGTTGAACTGAATCATACCCTAAATTTCCCTACCATCACCATCCAGAAATTTTACCTCAACTTCTAATGTCCTTGCCCCCTCCCATAGGCATTCATGGCTTGAAGGAAAAAATAACTAGAATGAAGTAATTCTCTTTGCCTGGATTGGCAAGGGCCACTGGGGTTTCATGACCTCATGACTTGTTAACTCTTACTACATTCTTCCCTTCTCCTCCTCCTTTCATGGGTCTCTTGGTTGGGAAATTCCCTGCACTCTGTACACATGGGACATCTCCCAGCATAGCACGTTTGCTACCTTGTTATCTCCAAAATGCTTTCTTCCTCACCCCATGGCTTTGATTTATTTTAGGACTTGACATTTCCTTCCACATTATATTCCACATGGATCATCTCTTCACCTACCACATTAATACCTCTCATCTGGTTTATTTTAATAACTTCCTTATTGATTCACAGCTTCAAATGTCTCTTCTCCAATCTGTTCTCCACTTAGCTGCCCAATTGCTATTCCTAAAGCATAGGATTCCACTCCTCCTAGGAAAAAACCCAAATGCTCCTCTCTAAACTTGACACCGCTTCATAATGTGTCTCTATACTAGTCTTCCCCAATACTCTCCTTTATAAACTCAGTGTTTCGTCATACTGACTTGTTTTCTTGCTCCTATTTCCAGGCCTTTGTATAGATTGGCCCCATGGCTCCTTTCCCTCCCTCTCTCTAGCTTCCTTCAATGTTCAACTCAAACACCATTTCCTATACAAGAAGCCTCCCCTGCTCCCCAGTTGCAAATGCCCCTCTGGAAATTATTTTGCATATGTTTTAATAATTAATTTCCTATATTCTATTGGGTCTCGGGGTCCTAGGAACCCTGAAATCCAAGGGTAAAGGGCAGGGGTCTGCCTTGAAAGAATTTGACCACTCAAGCCTTCTTTCAGTTCAAGTAGTAAGTTTATTAATACTCTGGTTGGAGTGGGTGAGATTCTTAGTGAGTCTACACTATTTATGATGCCTATGCAAAGGAGGACAAACTTTTTTTTTTATTAAACAAATGCTTTATTAGCTTCTGGTTTACATCATTCATTTCCACCAGATTATGAGTTACATTTTCCCTCATTTTTTCCCTACCCACCACCCCAGAATAGCAGTCCCACTAGATATCCCCTCATCCATTCTGCTCTCTCCCATATCTTCTGCCATACCCCCTTCAACTTTGCCATTAGGGCAAGGTGAATCTCTGAGCCCCAATGCCTGGACATCTTATGAAACATTTAATTTTAGAACTTCGATTTTCAGATCCATTCCCTTCCTCCCTTGTCACCCACTCCCTCTGAGAAGATAAGCAATTCAGTATGTGTTGTACATGTATAGCTATGCAAAACATCACCATAGTAGATGTATTGTAGAAGACTGCTTATATTTCCCTCCCACCCGTCTCACCTCCCACCTTGGTCCATTCCCTACTTTGATCCTGTCCCTCTTTGATAGTGGGTACTTCCAACCTCCCCTCCCCCCAGAATGCCCTCCCCTCCATCATCCCCCCTCTCATCCCCTTTTCCCCTACTCAGGAGAGTGAGTGAGGGTAAGATATTCCATTTAGTACGTATGTGATTCTCTCCTTGAGCCAACTTCAATGAGAATATGCTTTTGCCTTTTTGCCTTCCTGTTCTTCCCCTCCTCTGCAACTACTTCCCCTTGCCTCTTCTACATGAGATAGTTTACCCTACCCTATCTCTCTCCATCTCCTCTTGCCACTTTCCTCTCTGACCTCTTGACTTCACCCCTTAAGAATCATCCCTTCCTTGGGGTGGCTAGGTGAGCAGAGCACCAGCCCTGGAGCCAGAAGGACCCGAGCTCGGATCCGGCCCCAGACACCCAACACACAAACAAAAACCCAGCTGCGTGACCCCGGGCAAGTCACCCAACCCCAATTGCCCTCCAAAAAAAAAAAAAAGAATCATCCCTTCCCATCAAATTCAACCTGTGCCCTCTATCCATGTATACCTGTGAACATATGCCATGTACCCTTCTTCAATTATTTTCATAATGAGAAAGGTTTCATCAAACACAGTTATTGTTTTTCCATGTAGGAATGTAAATAGTCCAACTTTGATAAATTCCTTTTGATTTCTTTTCCCTGATTACCTTCTCAAGCATCTCTTGCTTCTTGTGTCTGGATGTCAAATTTTCTATTCAACTCTGGTTTTTTCATCAAGAATGCTTGAAAGTCCTCTATTCCACTGAATGGCCGTATTTTCCCCTGAAACAAAATACTCAGTTTTTTTGGGTAGGTGACCCTTGGGTTCATTCCCAGTTCTTTTGCCCTCTGGAATATCATATTCCATGCTCTTCGATCCCTCAGTGTAGAAGCTGCCAGGTCCTGGGCTATTCTGATTGTGTTTCCACAATATTGAAATTGTTTCTTCCTGGCTGCTTGGAGTATTTTCTCCTTGATCTGGGGATTCTGGAACCTGGCTATAATATTCCTGGGAGTTTTCTTTTTGGGATCTTTTCAGGAGGTGATCTGTGGATTCTTTCAACCTCTATTTTGCCCTCTGGATCTAAAACATCAGGGCAATTTTTCTTGAGAATTTCTTGAAGGGTGATTTCTAGGTTCTTTCTTTGATCATGGCTTTCGGGTAGTCCAATAATTTTTAAATTATCTCTCCTGGATCTATTTTCCAGGTCAATGGTTTTTCCCATGAGATATTTCACATTGCCTTCTAATCTTTCATTTGTTTGGATCTGTTTAATAGTATCTTGATTTCTCATAAAGTCACTAGCTTTTATTTGCTCCAGTCTAACTCTGAAGGAATCAATCTCCTCTGTAAGGTTTTGAGATTCTTTTTCCATCTGGCAAATTCGACGTTTTAAGGCATTCTTCTCCTCATTGCCTTTTTGAGCCTCTTTTGTCATTTGAGTTAGTCTATTTTTTAAGGTGTTGTTTTCCTCAATCAGGCTGTTGACTGTCATTTCATACTTTTCTTGCATCTTTTTCATTTCTCTTCCCAAATTTTCCCCCATTTCTCTTATCTGCTTCTTAAGGTCCTCTGTGGCCTGTAGCCAGCTTGTATTTTCATTTGGGGCTTTTGGTGCAGGAGTTCTGACCTCACAGTCCTCCTCCATGCTTTGAGCCTCTTTGCCCCTAAAATAGGAGTCCAATGTTGAACTTTTCTGTTTATTTTGTTTCATTTGCCTAGGCATGTTGCCTCTTGATTACTTGATTTTGGGGCTTGTTGCCACAGTACACAGTACAGGGGAGCTTCTGCCCAAACGTGGGGTCTTCACAACTTCTGCCAGTTGGGTGGCCTCTGTAAAGCCTCCACCCACTCTGGCAAATTTGATACCCACCCCAAACTTCCCCCCCAGACCACAATCCAGATCAAAGCAGTTTAAAGCAAGAGCGAGTAACCCCCAGACTGATTGCTGGATCTCCCTACAGTTCACAGACCAGGAGCTAGAGCCACTACTGATGCTGCAAAATGGCTTCTGTGCAGCTGTTTCTTCAGCAGCTTTTCGCCCCCAGGGGAGGAAGCCACGCGTTCCCCAAATACTGGTCCCAAAGTCCATAGGGCACTAACCTCTCACTTTGTCCTAGGCAAATCTGTGCTGATAATTCTGGAATCACCACAACTACTGATGTTCTGGGGTCCCTCCAGCCGGCTGAAGGCCTGGCCACCCTGGGGCTAAAACCGAGGACCTGGGCTTGGCTCTGCGTGCTGCGCTGTCTGTTTCCAGTGCGCTGTGCTGCCTGCTCTCAGAGCACTGTGCTGCCTGCTCTCTGAGCGCTGTGCTGGCTGCTCCCTGTAGGGCTGCTGGGCTGTCCTCAGCAGGAGGTTAGCTTCTCTGTGCCGTTCTGTGGGTGCTGTGGCTCCAGAAGTTGTTCGGATTCCCCTTTCACATTGTTTGAAATTTGTGTGGGGCAGAGCACATTGGAAATGATGTTTCTACTCCGCCATCTTGGCTCCACCTGGGGACAAACTCTTAAGGAATTTGCCAATTTGATGTGGTTAAGGGAAGATCTGGATGGGATTAAGAAGCAGCAATAGCCTGGGATTCCAGGTGCAGACAATTGAGGGAGTTAGGTGACTGCAGAGCCACAGTGAAAGGTCAGTTAAAAGGCTCATTGACTGGGCTGGGCTGGGTGCCTCAGGTGGAATGCCAGAGATCTGGGTTCAGGGGCTTTGGGGCCCAGGTCCCAAAGTCATGGTCCTTTCCTTTAAGGAGTCCAGATCCCATCTCCATCATATATGTGCTGTTTTCTCTCAATAGAATATGAGTTCCTTGAATGTAGAGGCTGCCATTTTTGCCTTTCTATTATCAGTGCCTACTGTCTTTGCCTGGCATGTACAAAACTTATTGCTGGGGGGGTGGGGGTGGGGACGGTGTTGTTAGAGAACCAAAAAGGCTGACCTAGTGGAAGAAAAGTGTTCTCTCATTATGGGTCTAAAGGACACAGTGAGTACCATAATAATGTGTGTCTTCTGGGGCATACATTCATCATACCTCATAAATCCAAATCTATAAGTTGATAGTACAAAGTACATGTGTTTGAAGAGCTGAACAGTGATTCTAGGATATCCTATCACAGTAACTTAAGGATAGAGTAAACAGCCTGATTTCTAAGATTTTGCAATGCCAAAGAAATTCTCATTTGCTTTTGAAAAGAATATTCTGCAAAAATAAACAGATTCAGGGGCAGTTATGTGGCCCTGTGGGTAGAGTACCAGCCTCGAGTCAAGAAGAGTTATCTGTCCAAAACTGGCCTCAGACATTTACTAGCTGTGTAACCTTCAGCTGGAAATGTGGTGGAGGAAACTTGTTAAATTGGACTAGATGACCAATCCCCTACTAACTTGGAGTTTCAGCTTATCCAAATATATGCTATCCCCTTGATTAGAATTCAGTAGCCTTCTCACCCTGGAGAAGCCTTCCCCCTAGAGAGATCACTTAACCTTTTTTGCCTCACAACCCCCCACCCCCCCCAAAAAAAGATAAACAGATTCAAGTAACATTAACTAAAATTTTCCATGTTAAAGACTTTTCTGGAAATCTAAAATATATATGCTACAATTTTAAAACTAAAAATTATATGGTCCCTGCAAAGAAAAAACGTCATCTTTTATTTTCATTGGCAAAAGGACCACATGAGGCATTCTTAATCTTATTTATGACTTGGATCCTTTCAGCATTCTGGTAAAGCCTTGGGCATCTAGGTGTTATAATGGGTAGAATACCAGCCCTGGAGATCATGAAGACTGATCTTCCTGAGTTCGAATCTGTCCTTAAACACTTACTAGCTGTAACTGTGTGACCCTGCATCAATCATTTAACACTATTTTCCTTCAGTTTCTTTATCTGTAAAATGAGCTGGAGAATAAATTGTAAACCACTCCAGGATCTTTGCCAAGAAAACCCCAAATGGGGTTATGAAGAGTTGGTCATGACTGAAATGAATCACCAACAATAAAGCCTATGAATTGCTCAGAATAATGTTTTTAAATGCCTACAATACATAGAACTACAAAAGAAACTTATTATATTTAAAAACAGTTATCAAGGATTTGGGTTTTGTTTTTTTTTTAACCAAGTTCATGGACTACAGATCTAGAATCTCTGGTCAACATTCAGCATTCTGTGTCATTCTTCTTTTTTTGCCTTTTTGGAGGGCAATTGGGGTTACGTAACTTGCCCAAGGTCACACGGCTAGGTTTTTGTTTGTGTGTGTGTTAAGTGTCTGAGGTCGGATCCAAACTCAGGTCCTTCTGACTCCAGGGCCGATGCTCTACTCACTGCACAACCTAGCCTCCCTCTGTGTCATTATTCTTCCTGGAAGAATATGGTGAGTGGGAAAAGAAGGGATGATCAAAGAACGTAGGTTTGGATCTTGGCTTTACCACTTACTAGTCATTTACCATTTATCAGCCATTGCAAATTGAGGAAATGACCTCCTTTCTGAGCCTTAGTTTCTTCATTTGTAAGGGAGTTGGCCTAAATAATCTCTAATTTTTAGCTCTAAACCATATACCATTCTTCCAAGACAGAACTGGGACTGGGGCTAGAGTCAAAACAAATCAAGAAAGTTAGAAGAATATCAGACAAAAAGAAAGAAAAGTGTGGTGGCCCCAACAGCAATATGAGAAGATTGATGGCAGTAAGAGCCAGACAGTGGCAGCCTCAGGAGAGGCACAAGTGTAATGGAGGAAAGGTGGTATTTCTCAAAAAATTAAATATATCTGACTTAGAAGTGTAAATTTATATAGGTGCTCATAGTAAAGTCAATAAACATTTTATTAAGAACCACCTATGTGCCAGGCACTGTACTAAGCACTGAGGACATAATTATGAAAAAGAAAGATTAATCCCTGCCCTCAAGGAGCTCACACTCTAATGTTGGAGGACAGCTCACAAAAGGAAGTTAAGAAGTGGGAGTGGGAGGGTGTAGGGATGGTAATGGGTGAATGGAGCATAATGGAGAAGTCCAAGAAAGGCACCCAGGTGGGACATAAAGAGATGGTAAAGGACATATGAACAGAGATTAACTGATAGTGGGGCCAAAGTCATGGCTCCAGGCACAAATCGGCCAGCTGGCTTTTCTCTGTTCAATAATCTCAAAGCAGAACCCTAATCCCAGATACATTCTATACACAATAAAAAAAAAAAACTCAATGTAAATAGGTTCATAGGATTTATACCTAGAAGGGACCCTTGAGAGTATCTAATCTCATAATTTAATTATTCAATAATCTAACCATCTAGTTAATACTGTGCCCTTTTTTGTTGTGCAGTCATTTTTCAGTCTGTTGGACTCTTTGTGACTCCATTTGGGGTTTTCTCAGCAAAGGTAGTGGCATATTTTGCCATTTCCTTTTCCAGCTCATTTTATAGATGAGGAAACTGAGGCAAACAGAGTTAGGTGACTAATCACATAGCTAGTAAGTTTGTGAGGTCAGATCTGAACTCAGGTTCTCTGACTCCAGGTCAGCACTCTATCCATTGTGCCACCTAACCTCCATCTCCCCAGATGCACACAAGACCAGAAAATCTGTCTCATTATTGATCCTCCAAACTCCTACCCTCTTCCTAGTTCCCTATTTCTCTGGAGGACACCACAATCTTTCCAGTTGCCTAGGTTTGCTAACTTCAAAGCATCCTCAAATCAGTTCACTCCCTATATCTGATCAGTTATCAAGTCTTGTCAATTCTCTGACAGAAAAAAATTGTTAATATAATTGTCAGTAAGGCAGAAAATTGTTAGTGCCAGATGTTACTTGCCCCTCCCTTAATGATCCTAGCAATGTCAGAATTTCAGTAATGTCTTTACATTCCTCCTCTTGAGATATTTTACTCTTGATTAGGTTGAACTGAATCATACCCCAAATTCCCCTACCATGACCATCCAGGAATTTTACCTCAACTTCTAGTGTCCTTGCCCCCTTCCATAGGTATTCATGGCTTGAAGGAAAAATAACTAGAATGAAGTAATTCTCCTTGCCTGGACTGGCAAGGGCCATTGGGGTCTCATGACCCCATGACTTATTACCTCTTACTACATTCTTCCCTTCTCCTCCTCCTTTCATGTGTCTCTTGGTTGGGAAATTCCCTGTACTCTGGACACATGGGACATCTCCCAGCATGGCACGTTTACTACCTTGTTATTTCCATTAAAGATACTTTATTCCTCTCCTCATGGCTTTGATTTATTTCAGGACTTGACTTCTCCTTCCACAGTACATTCCACATGGATCATCTCCCCACCTACCACATTTAAGGCCCTTTCCCTCATACAAGGTGACCCCATTTGGGGTTTTCTTGGCAAAGATATTGGAGTGGTAAGCTATTTCTGTCTCCAGTTCATTTTACATATGAGGAAACTGAAGCAAACAGGGGTAAATGACTTGCTCAGGTCATACAGTTAGTGTAAGGCCAGATTTGAACTCGGGGAGACAAATCTTCCTGACTTTAGGCTCAAATCTCTATCCACTGTAACACATAGTTAGAACTAATATGGTGACATGGAATTCCTCTGGAATATGCCTTCCCTACCACCTGAATAAGAATGAGGTTCAAAACCTCTAGGGGTTGGACCATACCTTTCTAATATGACTTCACCTGAGATGGAACTATTCTCTGCACTATAGAGAATGCTTCCAACTCACACACTACCTCCCCCAAATACACATACACACCCTCTACTACTCAACATAATTTAGCTCTGTTATAGCTAAGGCTAATTGTGTCTACCCTTTCATTAGATAGTGTAGATCTGTTCTTGAGCCAATTCATGCCAGCTCAATGTGAGAGAGTCTATTGTTAAATTTTCAGTATTAGCATTTACACCTTGCAAATGAGCTAATGCTATGAATTGGGGCTTGATTTATTGTTTTGGTGATTATCTAAACTTAAAGTGATAAAGAAAATATTAATAATGCAAATTAAACTTAAAAGTGTATTGTACTGCCCCCCCCCCCCATTGGTTGTTAAACATTTACAGACCATTCATTGGTGTCCAATGCACAACTGAAATAATATATAGATCTCTTTGTAAACCTTAAGGCACTTACATAAATGTCTACTATTATCATCATGATTATTTTTCAGATAGGGAAACAGACTTAAGGAAAGGAAGTGACTCACCCAAAATCATACAAATGATAGGCATCAAAGACAGAATTCCAACCCCATTTAGATAAATAGATTGGATGGGTGACAAAGAATCTAATTCTCCCATACCGTAATCTTTGTTTCCTATATAGAAGTGAGTTTAGAGAATAAAAATGTATTACTTTTCTATGCTAGGACAGCACCTACACTAGCATAATGTGTTGGGCATAGTAAGCACTTCATATTTAAATGAACTGAATTCTGCTGCCAAATCCAATGCTCTCCCTCGGTGGGATGGCAGCCCCGTGGAAGTCCTTCATGAGACCACCTTCTCTGCCCATGCTCTGTTGATCTTAGTGAGTAACAGGTGCCATATTTCTTTAAGGAGAGTTCAACTTTGTTAGGGATCCATAAAACATGAAAGAATGCTTTAGATGAACTCTGTTCTCTAAGCCCTTTATTGTCTGAAGATATCTCACTCAGTATTTACACAGATAATGCTACTGATGACAACCACATAGAATCCAAATGACATACACAGTCATCACAGAAAACTCAGTTTATTTCCAGGAACAGAAAAATCATCTCTGCTTACGCATGTCACCCTATGCTGATGTCCTTGCAGAGCCAGTATGTCAAGGACATTATTAACCTCATCTGCTAGCACTATTCAGATGAAACTGTACAGCACAGTCAGTACACAGGTTTACCACATCATACATCATTATTTCACATCCCCCAGCTTTTTTTTTTTTTTTGATAAGGAATGTTATATGATCCACTGAGCCCCCTTGTGTTTTGACAGACTGGGTAGACAGGCCACAAAGAACCCAAATTAATTCTTCCATACAACTGTTTCCTATAACAGAAGAGCGTAAAGACAGTGAAGTTTATTACCCCTGTTGCCCTCAGTGGAAAGAAACAATTGCTATAAAATTAAACCCCAGTGCTCTTGTAAAAGACACATTTCACAAGATTCCAAATAAAGTCTTTTAATTTTATCTGTAGGGTAGTTATGTCCCACTAGAGGAAAATCAATGAGTATTTAAAATACTTCATTGACTCTTTGGTCAAAATAGACCATCGTTCCATATACCTATAGTATAATCTCTCCCTTTTTCACTTTCCTTTAAAACTCAGCTCAAATATCTCCTCCTCCTCTGTGAAACCTTCTTTTGATCTTCAGCCTTTTTGTCCCAAGCAGTTTTGACCTTCTCTTTCATGTCACTTATAGAACTTTACTTTGTACCCTAATATACTTATAATTGTTTTAAAATTATTTATAAAAAGTTAATACTGAACAATACAACTAATTAAACATGCTAAGTAATTATATTTAAATCAACTAATTTCAATGTGCAAAATAGTCTAAGGACTTTTCTGTCTCTAAGTCTCTACTAGGATTCTTATTTATCCATTGTTTCCCATTCATTTTCCTTTTTATTCATTGTTTGTAGTCAAGATGTATATTCTTCTTCTGGTTTTCCTTTTTTTCAGTTTGCATTATTTCATAAAGAACTTTTCCTGATTTCTTTATGCTCCTAGTTGTTGGTCCTAATTACCCATTAGTATTGTGTTGCATTTTTGATGCACTTCTCATGTAATGTTTTATACTTTAGTTATCCATATGTATTTTTACTATAACTGTGAGCTCCCTGAGGGCAGACATTATTTCTTAGCTAGAATGATGGAGCTATTGACTTATTATTGAATAAATGAATGAAATACATTAATATATAAAATTATTGGCTCACTTTATCTTTTAGTTGAATTTTTAAATGTCATCCTGACATTTAAAAGAAAGACAAGACATATTTAATTCTTGTATATTTTTTTCCTTGGGTTGAGAAGCAAGAAAAAAATGGCTCTCTTGATTAAAAGGTAAAAATGTAAAAAAAGGAATTTCTGGCTCTCAAGATTGAAACCTGTGTCTATGCTATACCATGCCATGCCATGCCATGCCATGCCATGCCATCTAGCTTTCTTTTTTCTGGTTGCTTGCAATATTTTTTATTTGACGTCTGAACTTTCGGTTTTGTCATGAAGTTCCTGTGTGTTTTCATTTTGGGTTTCATCCAGGAAGTCCCTGGGGCATTCATTCTATTTTCTACTTTGCCCTCTGATTCTAGTAGATCTGGACAATTTTCCCTCATAATTTCTTAAAAGATGATATCCAGGTTCTTTGGGGGATGGTAGAGTTCATGGCTTTCAGGTAGACTAGTGATTCTAAAATTATCTTTCTTAATCCATTTTCCAATTTAGTTGTTGTTGTTGTGTTGTTTCTTTGTTTTTTGTAATGTGAACCCATGGACCATAGCACTCAAGAGCCTTCTATCCTCCACAATCTCCTGAAATTTGTCTAAGTTCATACTCATTGTTTCCATGACACCATCTCATCCTCTGCAGTCCCCTTTTCCTTTCACCTTCAGTCTTTCCCAACATCAGGATCTTTTCTAATGAGTCCCATCTTCTCATTGTGTGACTAATATATTTAAACTTTAGTTTCAGTATTTGACTTTCCAGTGAATGGTCTGAATAAATTTCTTTAAGCATCGATAGATTTGATCTCCTTATTGTCCGAGGAACTCTCAGAAGTCTTCTGTAGTGCCACAATTTGAACATGTCAGTTCTGTGATGTTCAGTTTTTCTTATAGTCAACTCCCAAACTATATGTTGCTACTGGAAAAACTATACCTTTGACTATTTAAACTGCTTTAGTACCTCTTCTTGAAGTCCTGCCTCAAGGCAGTGCAGGGGAATAGCTTAGAAGGTTATAGACTGAGCACCCTCTGGTGACAAAAGAGGATAATGAAGCCTTTGGTGGAGATAATCTCTACTTAAGTCATTTGCTTAGAGAGGACTAACCTCAGAATGGAAGTTTTCAAACTGTGGTGCTGGAGGGGATTTTTAAAAGTCCTTTGGACAGCAAGGAGGTCAAATCAGTCAATACTTAAAGAACTTAATTTAGACTATCCAATGAAAGGAGAAATGCTGAAGCTTAAATACATTGGCCACATAATGAGAAGACAGGACTCATTGGACTTTGGGAAAGATTGAAGGCAAAAGTAAAAGAGGACATCAGAGGGTGAAATGGATAGATAGTGTCATGAAAGCAAGGTATGTGGGATTGGACAGACTGAAAGATAATGGAGGATAGAAAGGCCTGGCTTGCTATGATTGATAGGGTCATGAAGAGTTGGACAGACTGAATAATATGTCTCTCAAAGAGTACACCTCCTAGTGGACAATTCCAATATTACACTGCTTAGCTGGATAATTACTGAAGGCAAAAAGCTGATTGGGACTGTTGCCATTAACACCAGTTTTAGGTGTTATGTGGGAAACACATAGGGGTCACAGGGATGTTTGGAAACATGGGGGGTTTTTTCTTTATAAGAAGGATTTCATTCACTTTAGTACCCTTTCTCTTAAGTAAATACTATTTCTTTCCCACTCAAATTTATTCATTCTCTCAGTTATTGTCTTCATATTAGGGAGGGAATATAGATTTCTTTAGTTCCATAACAAAAAGACATCAATATGTTTGTATCTTTTATTGATGAGAGGCCATTTACCATATTTACAGCAGCGCACACCCTTAAAAAGGGGTTTTGAAAATAAATTGTCTTTTCCCCAAATAGTCTTCAAGCTTCAGAATTTTCAAAAGCTTCCCCCAATACTCCCTGATGCCAAAGGAAGAATGCATGGGAAAGCAACGAAAATGAATGCCCAGCAGCAATCAGCTAGAATTGACTGTCACCCTTGTGTGTGTGTCCAGTGCTATAGGTGCTGAATAATGGAACAGAAGAAGAATATTAGTACTCTGGGTCACAATTTTATATATGCCACAATATTTGCTTGCCTATCTTCTCAGATATAACCTAATTTTCTCAAGGTGTCTTCCTGTGGGAACCCAAATAATTTATATATGTGTGTGCATCTGTGTATATATTATATATATATATATATATATATATATATATATATACATATGTATGTGTGTATGCATGTATAGCTGAGAAAAAATGAGAATTAGCATGGCATCGAGGTCAACTACTGCCCTGATGGCAAATTCTTCAATTTGAAAAGGCTACAACCCAAGACCAAAGTGGAGGGAATGTTGATGCATGATCTGTTTGCAGATGATTGTGCACTCAATGCAGCCTCTGAGATGCAACAAAGTATGGATTAATTCTCTGCTCTTTGTGCTAATTTTGGCCTAACAATTAACACCAAGAAAACACAGTTGCTCCATCAGCCACCACCAAACCATCCATACATGGAATCATCGGTTACAGAAAACAGAGAAGTTTTTAATGTTGTGGATAAACTCACTTACCTTGGTAGTGTACTTTCCAGGAATGTACACACTGATAATGAAGTTGATGCAAGCATTGAGAGAGCTAGCGCAGTGTTAGGGAGTCTCCAAAGGAAGGTGTGGGAGAGAAGTATTGGACTGATTACCAAACTGAAGGTCTACAGAGTCGTTGTACTGACCTCATTGTTGTACACTGTGAAACCTGGACAGTCTACCAGCACCATGCCAGGAAACTGAATTGCTTCCATTTGTATTGTCTTAGGAAGATTCTGAAGATCATCTGAAGTCCTTACTTAAACTAAATTGCCAAGCATTCAAACTCTGCTTCAGAGAGCACAACTCTGATGTGCTGGCCATGTTGTTCAAATCCAAATTGTACACTTGCCAAAAAGACTGTTTTATGGAGAACTCAAACAGGGCAAGCGTTCACACGGTAGTCAGAAGAAGTGATACAGAGATACTCTCAAGGTCTCTTTCAAGAACTTTGTAATTGAATGTGTGACATGGGAGACACTGGCACAGGACTGTTCAGCATGGCATGCCCACATCTGAGAAGGTGCTGTACTCTATGAGCAAAGCAGAGTTGAAACAACTCAAAGGAAATTCAGGATGCTCAAATTTGGAGTATCCACTCCAAATGATCACACAGACTATTTGTGCCAAACCTGTGGTAGAACATTCTAAGCTTGAATTGTTCTCATGCATTGAAACTTGACTTTAGTGTAGTGTTTCATTTTGGTCTTTTTTGAGAAGCACAACAACCAACCAACCATATATACATACATACATATAAAAATACATACACAGATAGTATATATTTGCTAAAAGTTTATAGCCAAAAGGAACGTTAGAACATCTTGTCTGATTCCTTGCTTTAGATATATCCTCATCTATGGTTTATAGAGGAGACTTTCTCA
This sequence comes from Gymnobelideus leadbeateri, assembly GCA_011680675.1. Taxonomy (NCBI): domain Eukaryota; kingdom Metazoa; phylum Chordata; class Mammalia; order Diprotodontia; family Petauridae; genus Gymnobelideus; species Gymnobelideus leadbeateri. The sequence continues at coordinate 180,910 of WOXC01010398.1, read as the reverse complement.
AGATTACACACAGGAAAGTTTTTTTAAAATATTGCTGTAATTCAAACCCATGTCCAAATTCAGGGTATTTTCCACCTCACCAATCTGAGAAAATACTTGAGAAAGAGTGCTAACAATAAAAAAAATATGTAGAAGACCTGTATGTAAAAAAAAATTATTGTAGCTCTTTTTGTGGTGGCAAAGAATTGGAAATTAAGGGGATGCTCATAAATTGGCGAATGGCTAAATAAGTTGTGGTATATGAATGTAACAAAATACATTGTGCTATAAGAATAATTGTGCTATAAGAAATGAGGAGCAGACAGACTTCATATTTACCTGGAGAGATTTATACAAACTGATGTGGAGTGAGAAGAGCAGAACCAGGGGAAACCTGTACACTATTACAGACACAGCGTTTTGTGACAACCAACTTTGATAGACTGGACTCTTCTCAGCAATGCAAAGTTATAAGCTAACTCCAAAAGCCTCATGATGGAAAGAGATGTCTACATCCAGAGAAAGAACTAGAAAGAACAGAGGTTGAATGCAGACTGAAGCAAACTACCTGCTCTCTTTCTTTTTCTTGCTTGGTTTTGTTTCCTCTTTAGCATTGTTCATGCCATCATTTACAATCCTTCTTTACAACCTGACTAATGTCTAATGTGAAAGTATTTGCAGATCCTATACTTGATTGCATGCTGCCATGGGGGGGGGGGGTGTGGGGGGAGGTTACCAAGAGAGGGAAGGAGAGAAAATTTGAAACTCAAGGGATTGTGGAACTGAATCTTGTACACTAAAAGTAAACAAGCATATTAATAAAGACAAAAAAAACACCCAAGGAAAATAAAGAGTCTACCCATTATGGTGAATCTTTAATTAACTTTGTTTTACTTTGACTGAAAAAAAAATATGTAGTTTAGCTACTTGGGAGGTTGTGGTAGGGCAGATCCTAATTAAGCTTAAGGAGGAATCCATTTCAGATGTGAAGTTTATTTTAAGAAAATGCTGCATTCTACCCTCTGGGAACCTGCATATACATTTAGTTAAAAATGAATATATTCCATATTTAGGGATAATGGACACTTTTTAAAATTGGCAATCAATTAGACATTCAGTACACAGAGATATGTACTTAACCTGTGATTTCATTAGTATAGGGAATCCCAGGTGAGAAGCCTCTCTACAATCTATAATTTTAGTTCCTTAGAGCACTGAGAAATGAAGTAACTTGCTAAGGGTCACCCCTACAGAGGTGCTCCTTAAAACCAGTTCTTTCTGGCTTTGGGACAAGTCCAGTTCTGTACTTACTACACCAAGTTGTCCCTCATGCATACATATACATGTATATATTACATATACACATACCATTAGTACATATTGTATAGACACCCCAACATATATATAGACACACTATATTTATGAACCCATATGGTACATACTATATACACATATACTATGTACACATACATACATATATACGTGTATGGGCATGAAGACTTTGAGAACAGAGAGAGAGAGAAGGTAGAGAGGCAGACAGACAGAGACGTGTACCTAAGTATGTAGGACAAAATATACCTTTTCAAAATGACAGAGAGGGAAAGATACTCAGTAAAGAAAACTTCTCTTCACATCCTCTTCTGCCCGAGATTCTAGGATGCCACCCACTACATATCTCTGGCACTACATATCTGAATGTTAGGCATAGAAACTGCAATTCTGCACAGATACGAAATTCCCTCAGTATGCCGCTGAAATTGTCCACACAAATCAGTTGACAAGATGAGGAGCCCCAAGACAGTTTTTCTAAGAGTAGTGGAGTGAAGTTTCCCATGCTAAAGAAATCACAGGTCTGAACCCCACTCCTCTCCCCGCCAAAAAAAAAGGATGAAGAATGGAAGGAAAATAAAAGGCAATCATTTTTCTGCATTCATCACCGAAATTCACTAAAGTCACTATTTTCCCTTCCCATTCTTCCAAAGAAAAGTCACTGAACCTCCCAAACCAAGGCGCTTAGCAGGAGGCTTGCCATGGGGACTGAAGTTCTAGGGTCCAAGAACTTGGGTTCGAAGGTCGCCTCTGGCGCCCTCATTTTTCCCCTCTGTAAAAATGAGGGGGATAGCCTGGATAATCTTGAAGTTGTCTTCTAGTTCTAAACTGTGTGTGCGTGAGTGCATGTGTGGTGTGTGTGTGTTGGGGGGGGGGGTGCGCGCGCTTTTGAGACACAAGTGTCCACCAAGAGAAAGATGTGTAAAGAACAGGGAAGAGACTGGTCTGGGCTGGGGAAGGGCGTGTGGGCTAAAGGGAGGAGAAAGGGGAGGGAGAAGACTGAAGGGGAGGGGGAGGAGGAGAGATACCTGTTGATTGTGGAGTTGATAAGGAGTGGACCAGCTATAAAAAGTGGAAGAAGAGCGTCCAAGAGCAGGGAGAAGGCAGGGACAGGTAGCGGGAGAAAGCCTCCTGAGCGACTGACGGAGCGCAACCCTACCTAAAAGCTCCTACCAGAAGCTCTCGGGAGGACTGACAGCAAGAGCTGGTTCCAGCCAAGCGGAATAGGCGGCAGGACACAGCTGGGAGTATACCATCGGCCAGTGCAAGGATGCAGCTACATCTGCTCTTTTCCCACCTGTTGGGGGCCTGGCTGCTGCTGAGTTTCTTCCCTGAAGAGCTCAGAGCCCAGATGATCGATGACCGACCAATCAAGGTGTGCGGCCGCGACTTTGTCCGGGCATTGATCGACATCTGCGGAAGGTCCCGTCCGAAGAGGATTTCCATGATGCAGAGACCCCTGCTAGGGGAGCCGGAGCACATGTTTGTCTCCCATGGCAATGGTGAGTACCCAGGCTTGTGTTCCGGGGATTTAGAACTGTAAGGGATCTTAAGGAGAGGTGGTCCCTATCCTGCTCTCTTAACCACGCTCCATTTTAGGGAGATCATAGGTCTTAGGACTGGAATTGACTTCGGGGGCCATTTAGCCAAGCTCCCTCATTTTACGGATGAGGAAACTAAGACCCTGAAAATCTAAGTGGTGGGTAGAAGTGTTCAGAGGAAGGATTTGAAGGCAGGTGCTCTGACTTCAAATTCAGTGCTCCATCCCCTGAACCATATTGGGAAGAGAATGATCCAGGTTCACAATATGTGTAGTAGCAGAGCTGGGATTCCAACCATTGTCTTTTGATTTAGGAAACTCCATAAGGGAAAGGCGAAATAATTTCTCCCCCAGCCTGCCCCCTTCCTTTCTCTTCACATAGGACAAATACTATGTTAGCAGGGCTATGGAGTATAGTTACCATTAACACCTAAGCTTCAGTTAAATCCTTTCTCTGATTCACAGAGTGGGAAGGTGTCACCTTCCCCAATTGCGTTGTACTCAAAGTGCTTATGTGACCATGCAAAAATATTAGACAGACCTTCCACTGGAAAATAAGAAACAGCATGGTACAGGCTATTCCCAGTTCTCTCCATTTGACTTTCTCTCTTCAACTCCTTCAAAGCTGTCTGATTAACACCTGTTTGATTTTATGTTTGATTTTAGACTCAAACTCAAATAACACTCTAGAACCCAAACCAACTGTACGGGTCATGTAATCCAGGCCTTCTTAAACTTTTTCCACTCTGTAACCCCTATCAATTCTTCTTAAACTGTGGGTCTCGACCCTGATTCTTAACCTTTTTTTGAGTCTTGGGCAGCATTGTCTGTCTGGGGAAACCAATGGACCCCTTCTCACGTTTAAAACATTAATGCATAGGATTACAAAGGAAACCATCATATATATATATATATATATATATATATATATATATATATGTAATTATACGACTATATACACACTCAAATAAAATAATAAATTATGACTGCACCAGAGAGATGCAAAACAAAACAAAAAAAAAAACTTTTGGAGTAAGGAGAGTCCATATCCATTAGTAGATTTGGGAAAGTGCGTTTTATTATTTTTTTTTCTATAATTTGTTTCATTTAAAACGGCATCACTGGAGAAATGATACTTTCTATTTACAACTCATTTGGTTGGAATTCATCCTTTCTATCAAGGGACAGGGATAGCAACAGGACTGGACTTGTGATGTCCTTGGTATGAAGGGATAGCTGTAGTCTCTGTCTCTGTCTCTCTGTCTTTCTCTATCTCTGTGTTTCTGTCTGTCTTTTTCTCTCTGTCTCTCTGTGTCTGTCTCCCCTCCTCCCCAGCTCATGCTCTCTCTCTATGTCTCCTGTGTCTTTCCCTTTGCCTCTTTCTCTGTCTCTCTCCCCACGCCCACTTCCTAGTGTGTCAGCAGTCTGGAAACTGGAAAGAGAGATCTGATAAAATGAACTACAGTGGGAGTCGTATAGCAGTGCTTAGCCCTTTCTAACCTTAGAAAAAGCCCCTCGTTAAGGACAGGTGTTTGAGGAATGGCTAGATCTTTGTATGTGGAAAACCTTGTGAGGAGGGGATGAGACTTTCCAACTCAGATAAACTTGTAAAAAAATTTTTCTGCCTCCATTTACCAGTATTACCACAGCCCCCTTCCCACAGTGTGGGAGAGAGGAGGCAGCTCAAAAAAAGCTTAACTTTTGAGATGAATGAAAATCCCATGAGACAGAGCTTCTGGGTAATTAATAATCAATTTGTTAATTAGGCTAGCTGATAATCAAGAAATTGATGGTCAGTGCTTTCTCTCAGTAACCAAAAATGTCCAGTGGAGATGCTGAATGCCTTACCATACTTTTGGAAAAGAGGGTGCCCCAACAGATGAAAAATAAGTTCTGATAGGTGAACAATTAATGAGGGGGTAGACTTTCAAATGAGGAGGTGAGCTAGACGTTCGTTCTCACTCCTCCTGCTGAGAATGTGGCTTGATCATGAGATACAGTCACCTTCATCAATCTGGATAAAGAAATCTATCTCTACCCAGACCACTCTGGTTGACTTTCCATTTCATGAACTGGGTCACCCTAAACTCCAACAGGGAGGAAGCTGTACAAGGACATAGATTTACTGCTTTAGGGCAAAAATGTACCTAGATTAGAACATTTACCCTTTAAAATGTTCCCAGAGGATCTGGGCAATCTCATTTATCAACAGTGTCCTTCAGAGATTGATGGATTTACAGGGCCTGTTCCATAAATGAGGAAATAGAAAAAACCCTTAATCCTAATTTAGTAATTGGTTATTAATATAATAGAAAATAATAACTTCTTTCATTTTCATCATTTTGAAATTATCTCACTTATCCTCACAATATTCTTGTGATGTAGGTGGTATTCCCAATTTTACAGATGAGAAAACTGAGATAGTGACCTTCCAGAGTCAGTGTTTGAAACAAGATTTGAACTTAGGTCTTCCTGACTCCAGGTCGAGCACTCTATTTGTTGAGCCATCTAGCTGCACCTGTGATTCCTGTCCTAAGATACTTAAAAGAATCCATCAGCTTTTAAAGATCATGATCATTCTTGAAATTTTAAAGAAGCCTGTGTAGTTATATAAAAAGAGGAAAAGGAAGGAACCTGGAAAGAAAGTCCTGTTAGCTTTATTTCCATATACAATTGATGTTAATCATAAAAATAAATTGTCTAATGCTTAGAAGACACTGTAGTTGGAATGAAGCAATATACACAACACAAGACTTTGGAAAAACATCTTTACAGATGAATATTAATATATTCAAATAATATAATATGAACTGAATATTAAGTACTGAGTAGAGAAACAATTCATTTTTAGAAGATTTACTAAGGAGAGGAATTTTGATCCAGGTTTTGAAACAATGAGATTTTTGAATCGACAAATCACCAAAGGAACAAGCGGAGGGGAACAAACATTTAAATGCCTACTATGTATGCTATGTTAAGTACTGGGCGGTAAAAAAAAAGTGAAGCAATCCTTGCCATAAACACTTATATTGAATATATATGCTTAACATAGCCCGAAGTAATTTTGGAAGTGTATGTATTAACACCTGGGGAGGGAAGGGGTGGAAAAAAACCAGGTGGATAAAGCCAGAAAAGTCTTTATCTATCTATCTATCTATCTATCTATCTATCTATCTATCTATCTATCATCTATCTATCTATCTATCTGTATACAATAAGCTCAAGTTAAGTCTTGAAGGAAAATAGGGATTCCAAGAAGCAGAAGTGGAATAGAAGTGCATTCCAGGAACAAGGGATAGCCCATGCAAAGGCATGGAGATTGGACATGGAAGATGGAACATTGTATGCAAAGAACAGCAAGCAAGCCGATAGGGCTGAATCATGGAGTATGTGAAGGGAAATAAAATGTTAAGAAGATTGCAATAGTAGGAAGAGGTCAGATTGTGAAGAGATTTAATGTTAACCAGAGGAGTTTCTATTTGAGCCTATAAATATATAGGGAGCCAATGGCATTTATTAAATGAGGGAGGTGGTGATAAAGTCAGACCTGTACTGTCAGGAATTCATTTCAGTAGCTTTGTGGAAGATAGGTTGGATTGGGGAGAGGCCTGAGGTAAGCAAACCAAATAGGATGACAATGGCTATAGTCTAGGTGAGAGCAAATGAACACCCAAACTAAAGTGATGACAATGTGGATGGTGAGGAGGAAAGGTATGTGAGATGTTAATGAAGTAGTATTGACAAGATTTGACAACTGATCAGAAATGTTGGGTGAGTAAGGGGAAAGAATTGGAGATGACCTGCCATTTTGAAAGGGAGTAAGATGCATGAATTAGCTGAAAGGGTGGGAGAAAGCTTTTCAAACAGAGGGGATGGTATGAGCAAAAGCATGGAGGTGGGATAAGCAAATTTACAAAAAGATCTGCTTAACAGGAGGGTGAGATAGGTAGATAATAGTCATTGAAGACCCATAAATGTTGTTCTGCTGAGTTATGGTTTGAATTGATAGTTTACAAGTGGTAAATTCTGGAAAAGGGGAATGCCATGATGAAAATGGAGTAGGAGAAAGATTATTATAGAAACATTGGCAGGTAACATATTGCAGGCAAGGATACAAGCTAGGAAGCCACTGGGGGCAAGCTAGGCAGTGGCATCACTAGTCCAATGTGCATAGAAGTATACTTAGTACAGAGATCAGTGGCATAAGGCACTGCTGTCCCTCTCAGGACCCCAGATGTTTGAACATTATCAAGTAGGGAACCAAAGAACTTTTTACCAGAGGAGTTTAGTTGAACTATTACAAAGCTATTGCATTAGACACTTCAGGTACACCCTTCTTTGCTGCTAACTTCACACAGAGTAGAAAAAATCCCTAGTTATATTACTAAATTAAAGCTTAGCCTATATTCTCCCTTCTCCACTAGGCCCTTCCCAGCCTTTTCAAGATGAAGTGATCCTCCTTTCCTCTGATTACACCTTGTTTTATATTTGTTATTTAGTGGTTAGCATGTGCTATCAGTGAGGGCTGGGAAGCTGTTACTTTGAGGGCACATGTAGTCGTCTAGGTCCTCAAGTGTGGCCCTTTAACTGGATCCAAACTTCACAGAACAAATCCTCCTAATGAAAGGATTTGTTCTGTAAAACTCGGACTAGGTCAAAATGCCAAACCCAAGGACCTGGAAGGTCACGTGTGATCTCGAGGCCACAGATTCCCCATCACTGCTACCTATATTGTGATAAACAGTGGAAGGCAAGAAGTATATGTCTTATACCTCCTTCTATCCCTAGTATAATCTCTTGAACACAGTTGGTGCTCAATTAATATTTATTATTGGCGCTTATAATATTAATGGAATGTAGGCAAGAGAGTTCAGGCTATTTTTAATCAACTAATCAATATATCAGTATTTATTAAAGATTTACTATAGTCTGGGCCAGGGGTGGGGAACCTGTGGCCTTCTAGGTCCTTGGGTGTGGCCTTTTGACTGAGTCCAAGTATTACAGAACAAATCCATTCATTTAGAGGATTTGTTCTGTGAAGTTTGGATTCAGTCAAAGTACTGCACTTGAGGACCTAGAGGGCCACATGTGCCGTTGAGGACTGCAGGGTTCCCCATGCCTGGTCTAGGCACTGTGCTAAGGGCTGGAGATACAGAGACTTGTGGTCCCTGCCCTCAACAAGCATACTCTTTAATTGGAGGGACTAGTAACTTGAAGATAAAGCGATTGTATACTGAAGGGAGAAATAAGCATATTGAATATGTGTAAATACATGGTATAAGTATACAAGTTTACAGTAGGATTTGGGGGCGGGGGTCCACTCTACATTGGTTCCTTTTAAGAGGGAGATGCAAGGTTAGAAGTTAGGGAAGATGAAATCCCTGCCAAAGCCGCCAGATGGCACTCAGAGCTTGAGCTATCCAGCAGCCTAATGCACAGGCAGGAGCAGGATTTAACCCCAGCCAAACCCGAAGTCCTTGGGCACAGGCAAGGGTGGCTCCTGAGAGCCCTGCAGCTCCCAGCTTTTCCTGATAGTGCCGTGGCCCGGATTTCTCCCTAGTCTAAGAGTATGAATACATCCCTGGCTGTCATCTATAACTTCTTTGATGCATGCTCAGCTTCTGTCTCATTGGGATTCTAATCTTCTTCCCAATTTGTAGGTGCATAGATGCAAAAGATAGGAGGGCTCTGGGAAGCTATCTAGTTCAAGTCTCTCATATTACAGAGAAGGAAACTGAGGACTGGGGAGATTAAGTGGTTCACTCCAGGTCACATAGGTAGTAAGGGCCAGAACTTTGACTCCTGAGTCAGGATTGTTTTTACTTCCATGATACTTCTGTATCTTCTGTACTTCTCTTTGATGATCAATTAAAAATGAAAGGGAAAAAAAGGAAGGGGCTACCATAATTAGGTGTTACAGTAGGATTTTAAATTGGAAACATGAATAGATAGATACAATAAAGTGTTTCTAATTCAAACTAATTGGGGGAGAAAAGCTCAGTCTGAATCAGTAAGATGTCTGAATTATAAAGCATTACAAATAAAATATACTTTCAGTAAGTTAAAGGACAGTTAAACTACTCTAATAAAACATTGCCTAGAAAAGGACCTTAATGGGCTAACTTAAATGAGTAGATTAAAGTGTTTCTAAATAGCCCAACTTTTAAAGTGCTTAAAACAGCTTTTCTTAGGTAGTTTATATGCATTTACAGTAGTAATTGGCTAGGGGATTTTTAAAATAGAAAGTAGAAGTACAAATGGGAAGCTAGGTAGCACAAGGGAGTGTTGGACCTGGAGTCAGGAAGGCTTCTGAGTTCAAAGCTAATCTTAGACACTTACTAGCTGTGTGACCTTGGGCAAGTCACTTAACCTTGTTTGCCTCAACTTCCTCATCGGTGAAAATGAATTGGAGAAGGAAATGGCAAACCACTCCAGTATCTTTGCCTATAACACTCCAAATGGGGTCATGAAGAGTTGGACATGATGGACCAAAAGAGTACAAACTTTGGCCTAATTACTGAGTCTTGCACAATCGAAATTAGTGGACCTCAAATTAATGAGGTTTTATTGTGGTAAAAACATTTTTAAAAAATTTTATAAGATGGTCCTTTGAATTCTCACTAGACAGAATCCCACTGGAATGTTTTGTTTTCTTGTAGAAAGCAGAATTTATGTGGGATGTTCTTGGAGTGGGTTCAGAAGAAAACAATGGCTTTGATGAAAGAGTGAGAAAAAAAGCCTACAAGTAAAAGCTTCAGAAATTAAAATCATTTGACTTGGAGCAAAGTTATATGAGAGGTTATTCAATTAGCTTGAAGCATATTATGAAGGATGGAGGATGGTTATGTTTTGTCTTTGTTAGTTGGGAACCAGAGATAATGAGCTAAAGCTACAGCATGACAGATTTAGGTTAGATTTAAGGGAGGCAGCTAGGTAGTACAGTGAATAGAGCACCAGCCCTGGAGTCAGGAGGATCTGAGCTCAAATCTGGCCTCAGATACTTAACACTTACTAGCCATGTGACCTTGGGCCAAGTCACTTAACCCTAGTTGCCCTGCCCTCCCTCTTCCAAAAAATAAATCACAAACCAACCAACCAGCCCAAGGTAGTGTATAACTTATAAAGGAAACACTGGAACAAATGTGAGGCCTTTGAGGACAGAGACTACTTTTTTTTTTTTTTTGCTATTTTTGGAGGGGGGAATGCAGGGCAATTGGGGTTAAGTGACTTGCCCAAGGTCACTCAGCTAGTAAGTGTTAAGTGAATTTGAACTCAGGGCCTCCTGACTCCAGGGTCTGTGCTCTGTTCACTGTGTCACCTAGCTACCCCCAGAGACTACTACTTACAGATTTCTGTATCTTCCACAGAACCTGATATAATACCTAAACCAGAAATTGCCAAACTGTGATCTGTGGTGCCTTCACAGGGCCTGGTTGGATATTCAAAATTCTCAGTCTAACTACTTAATAAACAGACTGTTAGGTATTTATTTTGGCCTAAGGGGATCATGAAAAAATTACTGACACACTAAGTGAACCTCGAACAGAGAAAGTGTAGGATCCTTTGGGCTAGACAATAGAAGATGCCCAACAAATGTTTGCCAAATTATTGAATAGAATAAATATCAAAATGTATAACCCATTCCAAAATATAAAGTATTTGGGGATCAATTCCACATTATCTTTACCATCAATACCCTCCATCAACATGGATCATGAAATTATCTGCAAATTCCTAAGATTTACCTTGTGTTATTATTTCTCCTAAAAAAAAAAAAAGACAAATTCTGTACAGGCTGTTCCTGACTTTTAAAAACACTCACTTAGGAGGCTAAATGAAACATACATAGCATGAGGGAACTGGGAGGGTTAGGGAGGAGGTGGGAGGAGATGAAAAGGGAAATGAATTGTGCCAAGGATATTATTATTTACAGTACCTTAAGGAGCCTAACTTAAAATGAGACAAAATATTGCTCATCTCATGTTACTGTTTTGTTTTTCTGGCTAACAAAAATGCTTCCCTAACCCCTCCCCCACTCCACCCCACCTAGGATTTTAAAACTTTGACTGATTTGCTGATGTTTTTCACTTGCGTCTGATTCTCTGTCATTTGGGGTTTGCTTGGCAGAGATACTGAAGTGGTTTGCCATTTCTCTCTCTGGCTAATTTTACAGATGAGAAACTGAGGCACAGGGTTAAATGACTTGCCCAAGGTCACATAGTTAGGAAGTATATGAGGCCAGATTTGAACTCAGGAAGATGAGAGGTTCCAAGCCCACTGAGCTATCCACTGCACCACCTAGCTGCCCCTTGACTGCCTTAGGTTGATGTAAAAATGTTCCTCACTCCATGACTTTTTTCTGTCTTACCTAACAGAATCTTTCTCATTCTTTATTCACATAGATGGGGAAGGTGGAAAGTTCGATTCAGAGGACATTCCCGGTTGGAAGGAGGAGGAGATTCCTCAGCTGAAGAATATGCTTAGTGTACTTGCTCACACTGAAGACTCCACCCCCACAGCAAAAGAAATCAAAGCCATCAATCCTTTGGAACAATCTGACTCCAACAATCTGGAACATCCCCGGAAAAAGAGAGGCGTGGTCGGTTCACTAGCAGACCATTGTTGTCGCATGACTTGTACCAGAACACAAATTGCTAGACTGTGCATGAGAGCATGAAATGGAATATCTCTACTTTATAAGCATTCTCAGGCAGGCACGACATATTGAGCTTACATGAAAAATCACTTTAATTACTTTGACATTTTTCCCCCTGTGGTCTGAAAGAATATGGTAGTTTATGTGAAGGAGGCTTTTTTAAAAAATTGATAATTTTTAATCTGTTAAGGTAAACTATCCTTTCTCTTCTCCTACCAGTATAATTACATGAATTGGATTTTTTATTGTTAATATTTTATTGTTGTAAATAAAGTATTTATCACTCCAACCAAGCTTGTTAACTTATTCCACATAGAACCTAGTGTCATGTCATGTACTGATAAACCATAAATGGTTTTTAATGTCTTAATTCTCTTAGGTCAGATCTAGATAGAATAAACCAACTTGGGATTTTTCTTCAGTTCATTCAGTATTTTTGACTGCTGTTATTAAATATTTCTGGGCAGTTCATCTCATTGGTTATGGAGATTATCCAGTTTAAACATTGGATATCCCCAAACACAAATTCAGTTTCCCAGATAAAGGCCTCATATCTCAAATATACTAAGAACTTTCAAACTGATAGGAATATGAGCCATTTCCCAATTGATAAACAGTTGAAGGATATGAACAGGTAGTTTTCCAATGAAGAAATCAAACCAATTTACAGTCACATGAAAAAATACTCTAAATCATGATTAGTTAGACAAATGCAAATTAAAGCAACCTTGAGATATCATTTTATACCTACCATATTGGTTAAAATGATTGAAGGTTAAAGCAACAGATTTTGGAAGGAATGTGGATCAGTTGGTACACAAATTGATTGTTAGTTTGACAATTTTTCAAACCTGTGTCCTTTATCTTGTAAAATCAGGGATGTACAAATGGGCAAAAAGAAAAACCATACATAGACTTGCCCAAGCATGAGCAGTAATTAGTACCATAACAACTGGGTAAGCATGTGAATTTAATATAGCCAAACCAGAACTCATTATCTTTCCCTCTAAATCTATACAGACTTCTTTATTTTTATACAGGGCACCATCATCCTTCCATTCCTTCTGGTTCACAACTTCGGAATCAACCTCAATGCTCTAGTCTCTCTCTTAACACCCTACCCCAGCCCCTGCCCCACTGTGTCCAATCAGTAACCATCTCTTACCTGTGCTCATGTTCAATCAGTAGATATGTCTTATCTGTGCTCATTTCCTTCCCTCTAAGAATTTGGTCACCATCCTAGTTCAGGTTTTCATGATCTTTCACCTGGATTATTGTGATAGCCTCCAAATAGAACTCCCCTCTCTCAACAGTTCTTCATACAGCTGTCAAGATAATCCTAAAAGACAAGTCTGACTTTATTACTTTTCTGTTCCAGAACTTTCAGGTGTTCTCCTTACTGCTAAGATAAAATTCAGACTGCTCATCTTGGAATTTAAAACTTCCTTTCAGTTTCCTTTCCTGACTTTTCTTTTTTTGAACTCCATTCACTCTGTTCCCCAAACTCAGCGTGACCTCTCCTACCTTTCCCCCAGGCCATCCCCCCATGCCTAGAGTGCACTTCTGTCTCCTCCAATTGGTACCCTGGAGGACACACATATACTGGTGTAGCGGCAAACACCCCAACATCCCCAGAGTGGCTGCCAACACAGGTTCTTAGATCTGCTTTTGTAAAGGAAAGCAACTCAAAATCAGTCAACAAGCTCACTTTAATCAATCAAACATATATTATCTAGTTCAGGAGGAAAAGGTCAGCACCCTGAACTTCAAAGTATACAGACATATCAAACAGACAGGCTTACAAACTGTCCAACCATTAACAATACCAGAAACTGGGGAGGCTAGGTGGCGCACTGAGTAGAGTGTCGGCCCTGGAGTCAGAAGGACCTGAGTTCGGATCCAACCTCAGACACTTAAGGCACACACAAACAATACCTATCGGTGTGACCTTGGGCAAGTTACTTAACCCCAATTGCCCTCCAAAAAGCAAAAAACAAAAAACAATACCAAAATCGCATTTACCAGAGAGGGAAGCATCAACATCTGGGTTTTCAAAGCCAGGGGGACTCTCAATGGCTACCCAGAGTCTCATCTGGTCAAATCACACAACACTTCTCAAAGTGAGCCCCAAAGCAAAGCCTCACATCAGGGATTATATAGTCTTCTCCTGGGTCAGAGAATGTAACCACCCTCTTGACCCACTGTCCAATCACACAGCATCAAAGTGTGGTCATTCCTGAAAACCACGCCTCCTACCACAGGCTCCATGTGACCACAATCAGACTATAAGGGGGCAGAGTATATTTTCAAATTAAAGAAGGTTCTCAGAGTCACTTAACCCAATCAAAGGGCCTTAAGCCAATCAAAGAGTCTAGGGGCAGGGAAGATCTTCAAATCTGCATTTTCCATTACAACTGGTTATAGGAAAAGAGAAGCACCCTTGGAAGGTGACATCCTCTGATGTAGTCCAACTGTCTAGAAAACGGGTTCAGTTCTGAGTGACACACATTAGGATGGCTGTTGGTAATCGATAGTTTATCTGGAGGAGGAGAATGAAGCCTTGGGTTTATGGCACATGAGAGTTAGTTGAAGGGATGGGGTATATTTGGCAAGGAGAGGAGAGAATTTAGCCTACAGAATATATGTGATACCATCTTCAAATATTTGGAGGGCAGACCTAGAAGTAATAAATGGTAGTTTCAAAGAAGCAAATTTCTTTTTTCTATAGGAGAAAACTTCCTTAAAAATTGAGCTGTCCAAGGGACGGCTAGATGGTGCTGTAAGTAAGAGCGCTGGCCTTGGAGTTGGGATGACCCAGGATGGAATCTGGCCTCAGAAAATGAGCACCCCCACATAAATAATGATTGGCTGTGCAACCTTGAGCAAGTTACTTAACCCCAATTGCTTAAAAAAAAAAATCGAGCTGTCCAAATGTAGACTGAGAGGTTCTGGAAGGTGTGCTACCTTTCATCAGGGATCTACAGATAAAAGCTGAATGACCATTTGTCAGGCATGTTGCTGAGAGAAGAGTCAAACTAGACAGCTGGCCACTGAGAAGCCTTCCAAGTCTGGGACTCTATGAATTATATAGTTGTATCCCTTTATAAGAAAACCCAGGAGCAGCTAGGTGGCACAGTGAATAATGCACTGGCTCTGAAGTCAGAAGTAACTGTTCAAATATATAATTTCATATCCTTTGAACCAGCAATACCACTATTAAGGTATCCCAAAGAGATCATAGAAGTGGGAGGAAGACCACTATGTACAAAAATATTTATAGCAGCTCTTTTTGTTGTGGCAAAGAATTGGAAATTAAGGGGATTTCCATCAATTGGGGAATGGCTAAACAATTTATGGTATATGAATATAATCGAATACTATTGTGCCATAAGAAACGAGGAGCAGATAGACTTCATATTTACCTGGAGAGGCTTATACAAACTGATCCTAAGTGAGAAGAACAGAACCAGGAGAAATTTGTACACAATTACAGACACAACATATGTGTGATGACCAACTTTGATAGACTAGACTCTTCTCAACAATGCAGGGCTATAAGTCAACTCCAAAAGACTCATGATGGAGAGAGATGTCTATATTCAGAGAAAGAACTAGAAAGAACAGAGTTTGAATGCAGATCGAAGCAAATTACCTGTTCTCTTTCTTTTTCTTGTTTGGTTTTGTTTCCTCTTTTCCATTGTTCATTCCATGATTTACAATCCTTCTTTATAACCTGACTAATGTCTAACATGAAAGTATCTGCAGCTATACCTAATTGTATGCTGCAATGGGAGACAGAAAGGGGAGGGAGGGGAAGAAAATTTGAAACTCAAAGAACTGTGGAACTGAATCTTGTAAACTAAAAGTAAACAAATTAATAAAGACCAAAAAATATTTTAAAAATTTTATAAAAGGTATGTAAACAGTTCTACTTTGATAATTTCCTTATGATTTCTTTTCCCTGTTTACTTCTCATTCTTCTCTTGCTTCTAGTATCTGAATGTCAAATTTTCTATTCAACTCTGGTTTTTTCATCAAGAATGCTTGAAAGTCCTCTGTTTCACTGAATATCTTCCCCTGAAACATGATAATCAGTTTTCCTGGGTAGGTGATTCTTGGTTTTAATCCAGCTCCTTTGGTCTTCAGAATATCATATTCCAAGACCTTCTATCTCCCAATGTAGAAGGTGCCAGATCCTGTGTTATCCTGATTGTGTTTCCACAGCATTCAAATTGTTTCTTCTTGGCTGCTTACTTGTAATATTTTCTCCTTGATCTGGGAACTCTAGAACCTGGCTATAATGTTCCTAGGAGTTTTCTTTTTCGGATCTTTTTTGAGAGGTGATTGGTGGATTCTTTCACCCTCTATTTTACCCTCTTGTTCTAAAATATCAGGGCAATTTTCCTTGAGAATATCTTGAAGGATGATTTCTAGGTTCTTTTTTTGATCATGGCTTTCAGGTAGTCCAATAATTTTTAAATGATCTCTCATGTATCTATTTTCCAGGTCAGTGGTCTTTCCAATGAGATATTTCACAGTCTTCTATTTTTCCTTCTTCTGGTTCTTTTTAATAGTTTCTTGATTTCTTATAAAGTCACTGGCTTCCATTTGCTCCAATATAATCCTGAAGGAATTATTCTCTTCAGTTCGCTTTTGAGATTCATTTTTCCATCAGGCAAATTTGGCTTTTTAAGGCATTCTTCTCCTCATTGGCTTTTTGAGCCTCTTTTGCCATTTGAGTTTAATCTATTTTTTTTAAGATGTTATTTTCTTCAGTCAGGTTGTTGACTCTCTTTTTATGATTCTCTTGAACAATGGCCCAATCTTAACCTGGAGGAGTTCCTAATTTGGGGGAAAGTATGATATGAGATAAAATGCAATAGGGACAAACAAAGTTCCAAGATGGCCTAGGAAAATTTAAGCAGGGATAGGTCACTTTAAGCTGGAGACATTGAGGGAGGGTGACCTTGAAAAAAGAAAAGGATTTTTCTCTTTCAGAAATTATTGATGACTAGGTTTCTATAAAATCCTAATTAATGGATTTCAATTAGCTTAACCATGTTTTGTTTTAAATTTCAAGATAGCTTTAAGTCTCTTGAAAAATAACCCCAAAATATGCAGTGCCAGTTTTTTACTCTAAATTTCTGCAAAATGAAAATGTTTTCTTCTCCTAATAGATTCTCTTGAAACCTCCAGAAGCAGAGAATTTAAAATTACTATCAGAGTTGGTTTCCAATTTGGAACCATTACCAAGGGAAATGTTACCTATTATGCAGTAATCAATGAGACAATCAATAAGCATTTCTTAAGTACTTACATGCTAGACAATGTGGTAAGCACTGGAGATAAAAATAGAAGTAGAAATAGATGTTTCCTATCCTCAAGGAGATTATATTCTTTTTTTTTTTTTAAAGCAATTGGGGTTAACTTGCTCAAGGTTACACGGCTAGTCATTATTTATGCGTGGGTGCTCATTTTCTGAGGCCGGATCTGATCTCAGGTCATCCCAACTCCGAGGCCGGCGCTCTTACTCACTGTGCCACCTAACCACCCCTTTAGGGCAATTGGGGTTAAGTAACTTGCCCAAGGATACAGGGCTAGGTTTTTGTTTGTGTGGATTAAGTGTCAGAGGCCAGCTCCGAACTCAGGTCCTTCTGACTCCAGGGCCGGCGCTCTATTCACTGAGCCACCTAGCCGCCCCAGGAGATTATTTTCTAATGGGAAAAAAGTGACATGTAAAAGGGAGTAGAAAAGTTTGGGGAGAATGTGGGGGTGGGGTGGAGGGGCACCAATGTGAAAAAGGGATCACAGAAGCAAAGGGAGAAGGCAGCTAAGCCATGATGGCAAAGTCCAGAGAATAAAAGATAGCTGATTTGGACCCTCTCAATCACTGAAGGACTTCTTTAGCTTCTATGATGACTATGAGTAATATAATTCCATATAAAAAGGATTAAGGACTCCAGAAGATGATCAGAAGAATCAGGGTGAAATAAAAGCCATTGGTGTTTGGGAGTCAAACACCTTTTCTTGGGTGAAGGACAACAGAGGAATGCTGAAAAATTGAATAGCTTTATCAGCTCAGTGTTGTACAGCAGTATGTACCAGAGGTAGCTTTCAATGTTGCAATTAGTTTTTTTAAAAAATTCTTCAGCATTGTGATGTTTCCTCACATGAATGGAAAAGTAAAAGAAAAATTTTAATCTCTATTTCTTCCCTTGAGATATGAAAGTTGGATCTTTGCATTTGCTTGTTTGGCTATAGTACCTACACAAACAAGCACAGGTGGGAAAAACCCTAGAGTGAAATTCGTCTTTATGGACCTCTATTACAGACCTGCATTACTTAACTCCCTAGAAATAAATTAAATTTTCAATAGCTGAGTTTGAAGACAGCTGAAAACATTAAAGTTGCTTGAATGTTTTGGAAAAGACAATGTCTTTTTCAAGTATTTTCATAACAAACATAGTCTTTATTTGGCATTACCTATTAATTACTTTCCTTTATTCAGTTTGAATAAATATGGGGTTGATTTTCAAATAATTGTATAGCAACATGATTTGTCTTTTAAAAGGGTTTGAATACTGAGTTTTCCTATTATGTCCTTAAAAACATACAACCTACTAAATATCATTAAAATGCGTTATATTGAAATAACTGGTGATCTTTTCAGAGGAAGTGGTTATAGCCTTGTGAATACTTGTTGATTTTCAGAAATAATGATGTTTACTCTTATAAAATGGTAAAAACACAAAAATAATGATGCATCTCAACTTTTAAAAATCTCCAACTAAAAAGACACATTCAGTTGTACCAAGATTCAGTTGATATTCTAAGGATTGCATGGTTCATCTAATCATTATTTTTGGCATTCAACTATATTTAGAATTTTTGTTGAAAAACATTGTATTACATTGGGATAGGTATTTTGTTTTTGGTCATTTTATTTGTGTCCAACTCTTTGTGAACCCTTTTTAGGGTTTTCTTGGCAGAGATACTGGTTTGCCATTTCCTTCTCCAGCTCATTTTACAGATGAGAAAACTGAGGCAAACAGGGTTAAGTGAGTTGCCCAGGGTCACACAGTTAGTACATGTCTGAGCCTGGATTTGAACTTGGGTCTTCCTGACTATAGACCTGGCACTCTGATCCACTGTGTCACTTAGCTGTCCTTGGGAAAGATATTTACCCTTTAAAAAATTATTTGATTTCTGGGTTCTATGATGATTTGGGCATACCCTATATACACTAATAAAATGCTATCAGAATCAAATTAATCTCCTAAGGGTCCTTCACACTGAGGATTGTCTATGACCACACTAATAAGATTTAATAATGTATCCAATCTTCTAGCCTTAGTTCTCCAGAGGCAGATGAGCCACTTCTCCCTTTCAAGGTTCTGGGTATGTGAGTGGAAAATCCTGAGGGATTGGAGTGTCTCTTCTCTTATGTTAACAGTTTTAGACTTCATCCCAGTGTGGGGCCTCCAATTGCTAGCCACCAGTAACGAGCATCTCACTTTCACTTAATGAACATATTGGTCTTTTATAAAGAGATATTTACTTCAAAGACACAGCTGAACAGAATTGTAAGTGTAACCTCCATCCCTTGGGGGCACACTCTCCCTTACACCCTCTCCTCCCCAAATACTTACTGCCATTGGGGAGAATGGACTCAGACTCAGTGAAGTGCAGCTTAATTGGGGGATAGACACAGATTGGATTGGGGAGGGCCTGGAGTCAACAATATCAATTAGAAGCCTATTGCAGGGGAGGTTAGGTGGCACAGTGAATAGTGCACTGGCCCTGGAGTCAGGAGGACCTGAATTCAAATTCGGCCTCAGACACTTAACACTTACTAGAGGTGTGACCTTGGGCAAGTCCCTCCAAAAAAAAAAAGCAAAAAGCAAAAGGCTATTGCAGTAGTCTTGATGGAAGGTGATGAGAGCTTGAACAAGGGCAGTATGAAACGAAAAAAGACACATAGAAGACATTGCAAAGATAGAAATTATAAAATAGGCAATAAATTGGATATGTTTTTGAGGATGGCATTGAGATTGTGAACCTGGGTGAGTGGGAGGATGGTGGTAACCTCGATAGTAATAGGGAAATTTCAAAGAAAGGTTTGAGAAAAAAATGGATCCTATTTTGGACATGTGGAATTGGAGATACCTGTGTGACTTCCAGTTAGAGATGTCTAATAAGCAGCTAATATGTGTGTATAGGTGTGTGTGTGTGTGTGTGTGTGTGTGTGTGTGTGTGTGTATAATTAGATCTGAGAACCTGAAAAAGAAGAAAAAGACGACAATCAAGCTCATTGAAGTTGATGAGATCACAAAGTGAAAAGGTGTAGAGGGAAAAGGGAAGAGCAACAAGTTTTGGGGGGACACCTTTGCTGAAGAACCTGCAAAGGAGACTGAGGAATAAAGGGTGGTGATAAGTTGGGATGCAATGAACCTAAACGTTAGTGATGGCGCTGGGTAAAGGGGGTAAATGCAGAGTTTATAAGTGGTAATGGGAAGCAAGGAGTATTCCAACTCCACCATGATCAATGAATCATGGGTATGAATGAATGAAAATGTAACCAGTACTGGAAAGTGGCAAGGAAAGTAGTATCTGCAGGAAAAAGCAAGGTGTTAGCACCAAATGATGGACAGAGAAAGGAAGAGATTTAAGATAAATTAATTATGGGGCTGTGTTCTAGAGGGTAACAGTAAAAGAAACGTGAGATAGGACATGGGTGGGAGTGGTGAAGTTGACACAGATTGGAGTAAGTGGATAGTTGAGGTTGGGGATGGGAGTTATTTTGCAGCCAGGAATAGGAGAGTGTGATAACCCCTGGCAAATGAGTCTAGGAAGAGTAATAGGCTATCTAATGATGAATGCTTTCAAGGTCTACGGTTTATTAGCACAGTCTTCAATTTCCATTGCTATGCAGTAAAGTAAGTCTGGTGGTGTCATGGGGCCATTTCTAGTTGGGATGTCTCTATTGAGGAGAGACAATGAAAAATGGTTTGGACCCAGTCTGGATCCCAGCACTCTTCCTCTTTCCCAGTCCAGCTGTGTCTGTCTGGAAGCCTACAGGGAGTAAAAGTTGGCTGAATCGTGGTTGTTTTCCAGTTCACAAGTCTTGTCTGACTCTCCCACCGAAGTGTAAGGACACAGGGTTGGGAATGGTTCAGAACTGAACAGGTCTTTTTTCCCCTTTCCTCTATTTCCTAAGTCTTTGAAAATTTTTATTTTTATGAAAACAAGCATTTCTATAACATAGAATAAAAAGATGATTGCACATGAAACTGCAAATCTATTTTGTACAACTTGATATTCCTTCTAAATATATAACAAAGTTATCATGTAAATTTCCCCCTTTTTTCCCTTTCCTTTCACCACACTAGAAATGGCTATTACCAGACACAAATATGTATGTGTTTGTATACACACACACACACACACACACACATATATATATACATATATATAGGTAAATACATGTGTGTAAAGTCATTCTATGTATACTTCTATTTATCAGTTCTTTCTCTGGATGCAGATGTCTTCATATGTTCTTTGTAGCTAATTTGAATATTTGTAATAGTTGAAATGACTTCATTGTTCAAACATTTTCTTAAAACAACATTGCTGTTACCGTATCAAAAGTCTTCTTGGTTTTGTTCATTTCACCCTTCATTATTTCATGCAAACATATCTACGCTTTTCTAAGGCCAATGAGCCCGTCATTTCTTATAGCCCAGTAGCGTTCCATCACAATCATATACCACAAATTGTTCAGCCGTTCCCCAACTAATGGGCATCCTTACAATGTCCAGTTCTTTGCCATCACAAGGAGAGTTGCTATAACTATTTTAGAACATATAGGGTTTTTTTTTCTTTTCCTCTCATCTTCTTTGGAAATAGACTTAGTAGTATAGTTGCTGGGTCAAAGTATATAGGCAGTTTAATAAATTTGGGGGCATAATTCCAGGGTGCTCTGCAGAATTAGGGGTTCAGTTCAGTCCCGCCAACACTGGATTAGTGCCCCAATTTTTCGACCCCCCCTGCAACATCCCCTTCGATTATTTTAGCTAAATAAGTGCAAAATGGTATGTCAGCGTTGTCTTAGCTTGCATTTCTTTAATGAATGATTCAGAACACCTTTTTCATGTGATTATAAATTGTTTTGATTTGTTCATCAGAAACCATTAGGAGCTGCTCCCTTGGTCCTTACAGAGGCTATCTAGGATATTTTTATTTCCAAGTTGCTAAGACTCAGCTTATTCTGCTGGCTTATGTTCTGTAGCATCATACTTGAGGACAGCATGTCAAGCCTTGCCAAGGTGTAGTGGAAAGTAGCTGCTTTGGTAATGCTACTTCCAGTTGTTTCCCCAATGCAATTAGAAAGCAAATATGACTTTAGCTGCCATTTCAGTATTAAGAGAATTGCAGTTGTAGATGAATTAGATGTGGATAAAGAAAAGTTGCATTTATGTTTTTGTTTTTTTTTCTATAAGACCAAGGACTCCCTCTTACCCAAATTAGGATATATGTTCATTCAACTTTTCCTCGTAGCCATAATTGCATGCAGTTTTTATCACACTGAAGGACCATAAATATAGGCTACCCATAAAAAGAGCTTGCACTCCTAAAATTGTTGTCCTGTTTTCAAAGAAGACCAATGACATCATTGGGTGATGTAGTGCCTTGCAAGTGAATTGGATTTAAGTGAGGCAGAATTGCACAAATTCGTTAGCTTCATTCTCTCTTTCAGAGTCATCTAAATCCAGTGACAAGGCAAAAATCAGGATGACTGAGGATTGCCCATGATAAAGTAGATGTCCTTGGTATCTCTGATGTCTGACCAAGCTCTAAATGCTCCACGAAGCCCACTTCAGCCACCTTTGGTCATTGAAATAAACTGTTCTCATTCTCCTATTCTGCTGGATTAAGTCTTCATATGCCTGGAGTAGGCAGACATGACCCTAATCCACCAAGGGTTTAGCCCATCTGCTGAGATGGTTTACTGGGGCATGGCTTCTGTATATGCTCTAACTTCTTGGAACCATGGGTGAAAGCTGGTGCCTTGGGCACCAAAGTTGGATACACACACAGACACACACACGCACACACATGTATATGCATATGTATGTATGTGTGTGTATATTATCTATCTATCTATCTATCTATCTATCTATCTATCTATCTATCTATCTATATGAAAGAGATTTGAAGTTTTCTGGAAACTTTAGTTTGAACCTTAATGCTGCCTCTCATATACATACACACATCACTGAAAAGTACTTAATCTTCATCACGACCCCATTTTAGTGACAGAAAATACTGGATCCTACTTTTTAACAGGTTGACAAAGCTAGCACAGATCACTCACTGGCCCTCTGTCCCAGTACCTCTGTTCCTCACTCCAATCCTAGAGTAGCTCCTCACTTGGTGACACAGCTTGGAAACGATACTTTTCCATGGAATCCACCCTGTCTTACTATTTAGCTGACTTGATTTCTGTCACGCTGAACTTCACGAAGCTAGAGCTGGTATCATCTATGTAAAAGCGAAGAAGAATCAAAGCACCAACATGTGGTAAATGGAGACCTCATCAGAATAATTTTTTTTCTTCCCACCCATCCCAATGGTTCTCTCCAGGCTTGAGGATGCTAGAGACACAGGGAAAGTTTACTGGCCTTGCAGTGAAGAGCTTATTAATGACAGAACTCAAACAAAAAGGTTCTACAGGGCACTAGCTGTGTGACTCTGGGCAAATCTGCTTTAGTTTCCTCATCTGTAAAATGTAAACCCCGCCCCCCCAATAAAAAAAACCAAACCCTTCCAGGGTTTGAGATATTGGTAAACCGCACAGCACAGGGACTGGCATCTAGAGTGCTACATAAACATCAGCTGCTATCATTATACTTTTTCTTACTCTAGAAGATAGGGACCAATGACAATAGGGAATAAGGAAGGTAGGGAGTGAGTCTGTGAGAAGTGGAAAGGGGGAGCTCGTCTCTCTAGAGACAGAAGCTGGCCCCTTTAGCTGTCACTGTGGGCATCCTGCTATCTTCTTCTTACATAAACTCTAACACAAAGGAATATTTACAGGATCATAGAATTTTAGTTTGAAAGGGGCCAATTTTTTTATTATTTTTACAAATGATTGCCAAAGATCTTTTGGCAATCTAAAGCCAGTATACATATTTTTTTAAAAAATCATAATTGAAGGCAAAGTCAAATTTCAGTTAGAGGTGACTGAAAATAAAGGTTTGATTGTTCTCCCCACCCAAGCTATGAGTTCTCTGGCACCTCCTTGTGGAGTCAGCAGACATCAGGTCAAGTTACCCTATTTTAGAGCCTCTGGATCATTGTTCCCATTTAAAAAAATAGATTTGTTGCAATAATGCTCAACATGAAATTTCTAACACTTTGCTCTGGCAGGCCTTTTAACATAAGGATACAACATCAACAATCCTCATAATTTTAGTGAAGCCCTTTGGTGTGGCTAAAGGAGCTCCTGATTTGGAGTCTTCTCGAGCATTTTCATTTGAACTTCAGTTGTGTCACTTTCTGCCTGGATGACATCTGAGGAGACATTTAACCTGTCTAGCCCTGAGTTTCCTCATCTGTAAAATGGGACTGTTAGATGAGGTGATCTTTAAGGTCCCTTTGAGTTCTAAGTCTGTTATCCTAATCAAGGTTATACAGTGATTAGAGAAAGAAGAAACCATAGTTTAAAAATTATCCCCAGACACAGAGTACCATCTGTTGTAAACTCAATACCTAATAAACTTAATTACTCTATAAAGGATAAGGGCAAATATGGATCAGAAGACCACAGATTTAGAGCTGAAGGAGCCCTCAGAGATTATGTAAATCAACCTTCTCCTTCTATATGTTAAGTATAGGTATAGAGAAATTAAAATGAAATGCTGAAGGTGACCCAGGTCCCAAGTGGCAGAGTTCAGATGTGAATGCATTAAAAAAAATTTTTTGGGGGGGGTGGAGAGGGGAAGGCAAGGTAATTGGGGGTTAAGTGACTTGCCCAAGGTCGCATAGCTAGTAAGTGTGTCAAGTGTCTGAGGTCGGATTTGCACTCAGGTCCTCCTCACTCCAAGGCTAGTGCTCTATAGACTGTGCCAACTAGCTGCCCCCTGAATGCAATTTTTAGACACCATGTGCAGAGTTCTTTGTGAAATTAGAAACATAGGTATAAATGAAGACACACATTTTAAAATTCAATACCTGATTTTTCATATTTATCATACATAAGCACATTTATTTGGCAAAGGATATTACAACACAATGAATTAAGGGTATGTGAGAGTTTGATAAATCTACCCTGAAAAACAAGAGGAGGCCATGATTTAAAAAAAATCATTTTAATAGTTTAGACTAGGTTGGGTACAGCAACGCTCAGGAGGATAGTACAGTGATTGGCATCAGAGAGCTACGGAAGCATTTAATAGATATTATGAACTATCTATACCTAAACCAGCAGGTGAGTTTCCCTTATTAATGACTGATTTGCCAACACCTAAATCAATAAGTGAGTTTCTTCACTTCCATACAGCGGAAACTTATGTTCACATCACTTAATACATGAATTATGGTTACAACTTTGGGGAATGTGTGGAAGATTAATTTTTGAGAAAACAAATTGCACCAAATAATAAACAGACCTTAAAATGGTACTTTATGAGGGGGAGGAACCCAATAAACATGCAATTATGGGGTTTTGTAATGAACAATATATTATGAAAATGACTATTTAAATAATTTTGGAGCATTAGAAAATCTGTAGCTGTGATAAAAGTTTCATATAACTTCATAGCAGCTGATCATGTATACAGAGGGAAAGTCCACTTTTCCACAGCACTTTTGGTAGCGTATATAACAACACAGAAAAAGTGACTCTCCCAAAGCAAACGGCAACTGAGGAAAGAAATTTGTTTCTCCATTAATGCAAAGGCTGTAAGTAAAGAAGTAAACTGGGGTATTTACAGAAATGTTGAAAATCCTACCAAGACCTTTAATCTTACTTCTGAAGTGCCTTCACTTGAGATTATGTTTGGCATGAACTATAGCAGTGGTGACTTACCTGTTTTTTATGTATAACCACTGAACAGTTAAATGTTTTGGAAAGTTGTAATTTCTATGCATGGTCAGAATAAAAAACCCACCACAATACAAATCCTCAATTAAAAAAAAAACAACTTGGAGTTTTTCAGTAGGTTTGTTAATTATCTGTCTCAACACAATGAAGGATGTTTGCTTGCACTGCACTTCTTTATCTAATACTTAAAATTTAAACATTATAAAAGTTAAAAAAAACCTAGCTAATACCCTTTAAAAAAACAAAAGCATAAAACAAAATGTTATAGCACTCCAAGAATCATCATCTCCTTTAGTACTTGAGTTATAGTACCAGGTACAAAAACAAGCATACTGTATTAAAACAAATAAAGGCTTACCTTTCACTTGAAAACTAGCAGCATGGAAGATCTCATAATTGCATTATGATACAGACATCCCTGAGGTTTTTTTTTTTAAATAAACAAATTATATTCGGCTTTCTCTAAAATATACACTATAAATCTCATTACAAATGTAATATTCTGTCATTTTATATTACTTCTGCATTCAATAGTCTAGCTAAAACTTTTTTGAAGCTATGATGGTATTTGTGTAATTAAAAAAATAAAATAAAAAGAATAGGAAAAAAATTGTATAGGATAATTCCTCAATAAATGAATTAAAAAAAAAACATTATTTAAGTTTCTGATTTCAGTCAGCTCCAAAGCAGTATTTAGAAAATGAGTAGTGGGATTTGGCTTGAAGAAAGGCAAACAGTTAAAAAAAAAAAAAGACAATTTGTTCTACTAAGAATGTGCTATTATTTTGAGGCAAGATACGTGCTTTAAACTTTGTGCAAATAAGCCCAAAATATTACTAAAATGCAATATCTAGAATGCAATGACACTTAAAATTTCATCTAACTCACAATACTCTAAGTAGAGAAAGATATATGAATTATATTTTGAGCCTCTTCATATTCGATGTCATCACAATGAAAATATATATTCCTAATGTTTCTTGAATTCTGTATTATTACTTTAAAATTAGGAATTAAAATTACCTGCTTTCACTATTTTCAATTTGCTCTTAAATTGGGCAAGATGAAATATCTAACAGATAAGAAAATCATCTTAGATTCTGGAAAAAGAAATTTTGCTACCCCTTAAATTTATTCCTTCAAGAAATACAAATATATTTAGGAAATAAAAGATTGACCAAGAATTGAACTGTTCTCAGTTAACTTCCTAACCCATCCCACAACCTATGAGTAGGTTTATACAGTTTCAGAAATAGAAAGCTATTTAGGTCTTTGTTTCTTTCACTCATTCAATTTAAATGTGTAATGGTTCCAAGGAGTGAGGAAAGATATTGAAGAAACATAATAATTGAGGGGATGAAAATATTGTTAATATTCTTATTCTCAAGAGAGTCTTAAAATTAGACTACTATTCAGTGTGAAGAAGATTCAAGTATACTTTGTTCATATCTTACCAAAAAAATACATGTAAAGGGAATTCTATTTAATAAATGTGTTTACCACAACTGCTACAAGAAAACCAAGTAGAAAATACATTGTGCTATATCTTAGTATGCTTGTTCCATTTCAAAATGTAGTCTTAAGGGGGTGCAATGGGATTAGGGTTATCCTGTACAAGTAAAAGTATATGCTTGTTCCCTTTGTCTTGAAAAACATTTACAGTACACAAAACAACATGCTAAAAGTATACACCTGTTTATAATGCTGGCCAACGACAGAGCTGAACAGGCACACAGAGAAAGTTGCTTATTAAGATCTTATTAACATCTTATCTCAGTTCTAAATGTTCATGAAGCTAATGTGTGGATCAACACTGGAAAAATTAGAAAACAATACCAATGACTGTAAACCTTTGTGCAAAACACTACACAAGAGGCCCAATTCTTTATACATTCACTGTGGAAAAGACTGTACAAATATATTCTCTGCATTTTTGCAAAAAAAAAAAAAAACACTAAATGTTTTTCACCTCTCAAAAATTTAAATGAGTCAAAAAAGAAGCCTTTTTCTTTTTTTCCCCGTCCTTTTCTTTTTTGCTTTGCCAAGTATGGCGAACAATGGTGATACTGACTGACCACACACAGGAATACTTTCACTATATGGATACAAAAAAAAAATTCCCTATTAATGGGTTTCATTGGCATGTTCTCACAGAAGCAAATACATCCTCATGGAGAAAACAAACACTTGATGGAGTCTGCATGTTTTGATGAGAGATTTGCATCTGTAAGTTCTGAAGAGACATTTGCATTTCTGTTCTGCTCACCACCACAACCTGTGTGAGAATAGTCCTGCCGAAGGGTAAAACTTAATTCTGTAGAATTAAAATGAAGCTTCATTCTTTCATCCACCCATGTCATCTCTTATCTGATCCACTCGAAGAGCAAGGTCTCTG
This sequence comes from Gymnobelideus leadbeateri, assembly GCA_011680675.1. Classification (NCBI taxonomy): domain Eukaryota; kingdom Metazoa; phylum Chordata; class Mammalia; order Diprotodontia; family Petauridae; genus Gymnobelideus; species Gymnobelideus leadbeateri. Next base: position 152,907 of record WOXC01010398.1, on the reverse strand, counting down.
AAGGCAGGGCGTAAGTTAACATTATTGTTCCAACACTCTGTCATGATAGAATAAATCTGGAGAAGAGAGAAGAAATATGAGATCCACAGAAAGATGCACAGAAAAATGCCATCTTTTAAATAAAATGGGAATTTAGGGAACTGAAGACATACATTATTCATCATTGCTTTGTCTTAGCTCCATGATCATGGAGTAAAGTGATTATGCCAACTTTTATCTGAAAGTTCAACTTACTAAATTTTATTCATTTGAAATCCTTGGGCAAAATGAGATATGAAAATGTAAACTTTTTATAAACTAATGATAATGAATAAAATACTGATACTTTCATTACCTCATCAGGACATCCTTCTGGTCTTGGCAACCTTCCATTATTCTTCAAAAGTTCTATTAGATGGAATACAATCATCTGCCCTTGTTTGTCATTACCAATCATACGCATAAATTCCTGAAATAAAATGCCAATTTCACGATATAATATTGTTTTTGTAAAATTATATTGTTAATTTTATGTATAACTCCTTGGTACCATGACATATTAGAGAACAAGCCACAAACAAGCATGATAGACTTGTGTGTAGTGAGTATTCCACAATACATTTTTGTTAAGGATCAAAATGATCTATGCATTGAAAAAGTAGATGTTTAAGATGTTAAATAACATTTCTACACTGCCACAAATACAGTTCAAGCAAACTGCCTGGAATACAGAGGAACTGTCCAATCACCCAACATCAGAAAGTTTTGTTTATGCAACATTTCCTACATGAAATGAGCTTTCTAAACATGATATTCATAAAGAATAAAACCAATGCTTTATGAACTAGCTTTCTTGCTATTTTTTTTATAAGCAATTGGGGTTAAGTAACTTGCTCAAGGTTACACGGCTAGTCATTATTTATGTGTGGTGCTAGTCATTATTTATGTGGCCGGATTCGATCTCGGGTCATCCCAACTCCGAGGCTGGCGCTCTTACTCACTGCGCCACCTAGCCGCCCCCTTTCCTGCTATTTTTAAAAAGTAGGTATAATGGGATCAAAGAGTTTAGAGCCATTTTGGAGATTCTCCAGAGGAAAGAATATTGGACATTAAATCAACTAATTATTTTCAGTATAACTTTCTGATTGCCTTTTTAGACAAAAAAAAAAAAAGATAAAATGAATACCATACTAACCGCTGGTGGGCTTTTGCTTTTCTCAATATATGTGAAAAGTTCATATAGAACTACTCCAAAACTCCACACATCTGAGGCTACAGAAAACTTGCTCTCTGTGAGTGATTCTGGAGCATACCTAGATAACATAAAAAATCAGTTAAAACCAGAGAATAACTGAGCTATAGGTTAACTCTTGATTATCCATGCCAATGGTTGGCCAAAGACAGCATAAAATAATTGCAATCCACATATAATTCAATGAAAACCTGTGTTAATATATTGCTCTAACTTCCTCACATGCAATTACCACATGTAAAATTGGCTGGCACAATCATATCCTTAAAATTCTGATCCTCTTCCTTACCCCTCCCCCCAATCATGTGTATTAATCTGTTTATAAGGTAGGCTTACTGTAGAGGATCTAAAAGATGCATGCATACATACACACCCATCAAGCATCCAATGAAATTAATATTAATTTTAACCAAGGTTTGCCTTTTATAATGGTAAATAGTTTAGATAATGCCTAACAAAAACATGCATGTAGAGAGTTCATATGAATTTCATGACACTACAGAACAAGAAAGGAATGTTTAGGAAAAAAGAAACAAGAACTTCCATGCTCTCTGTAATGTGATAGAAGGGTATTTTCCAAACTTATAGTACTTTTATACAGGGTAAAAAACCAAACCAAAACAAAAACAGTTCAATACAGAATAATTTTAAAATAGGGATGTTTTATTAAGAAACAATCAGGAAGAAATCGTTTAGTATAGCTATCTTAGCAAAGTTATGACTTGCTCTTTAATACAAGGAAACTGAGAATTGTTAGAGAATTCCAGTGGGGAGGAGTAGTGAGGGGCCCAGATTTGTGATTGCAGGGGTCTCCCAGGGAGACCACTCCTCTGCCACTGTAGATCAGCAGCTCCTTTTGGACTCCTCGAGAGCTGCCAGGGACACTGAGAGGCATGGCCATGGTAACAGAACCAGTGGATGCATAAAGCTTCCGGATTCTGAGACCACTTTCTCTCTACTATGCCACACTGCTTCTCAGACTTCTGTGTAATTAAGTTAATTCTCCTGGGGAATTGGAGTCAAAAGTAATGTTCTTGAGTTTCAGCTCTGCTTCTTATTTGGTGTGGCTCTGGACACCTCTCTCTGGGCTTCAGTTTCTTCTAATATGCAATGAAGGACTTGGCTTGATCTCTAAGGCTCTAAGGCATCTTTCAGCTTTGATATTCCACAATTCTTTTGATATAACTTTGAGATCTTCCAAAACAAATTAATGACCACATCTAGATATGTCCTGATTTCTGGATTTCTCCACAGTTTAAATGAACATATGTGAAAATAATGCTAGTAAGTCATTATTTTAAGTAGTTTTCCATGAGTGTAAACCAACTTTACTGACACTTTTTTTTTACTTTACCTTACAACCAACAAAATTCAAATGGCTAGGATTAGAAATAGGATTTAAGCCCATGAAACAAAGATGGTAACTTGTACATCTGGTGTTGAAGCTCATTACTTAGAAGCTCCGTTATCATCATGCTATATGAATAGTGTATAGGATCAGTTTTTACTCTATAAAGAATCTCAGAATACTTCATAAATTTGTGATAAATAGAAAGCTTTGCTGTTGAGGCATAGGATTTTGTACCTTCTAGGCCAGACACAAACCCAGGTTAAAAGATTCAAACTACTTTTGAAAATTAAACTTAAGTTTTTATTCTTAAACCAAAAACTAAACTAATAAGAAAATAAAAAAAAATGTAAGAAGGCATAATGCTCATGATATGATATAAATGAATGAGTGAATGAATGGGGCAGAATTAAAATGTATTTGAGAACTTTTACTGTCAACAAGTGGATACATAAGAATAATATTCTGTCATGGCACAGTACAATAGGTAAAAACTTCAACAATAGAAAACACTGAGTGCCTGGTTTGGTTTTGAACGCTCTCTAAGGCCAAGAGTTTCAGGAATGGCAGTGGGCCTCAGACCACTAGCCATGCTTTGACCCTGGCCCCTGCCAGCCATTATTCAGGAGTAGTACCTGTAGGAAATTATCAATCCAACCCCCAACCTCCAAAGCCACTGATAGATCAGGCAAGTCATCTAGTTAAAGGAGCAAGTTACCCTAAAGAACAAAAAGAAGGTAGCATGTGCCAAGTGGGTCAAACCACTTCCCAAATCACCTTTCCCAAGATGGTGGTAGATACACCCCAGGTCCTTAAGTCCAATAATTCCAGGAATAGCAGCACCCTTTAGACTACAGGCCTTGCTTCCAGACTGACTCTTGTAGCCACCACTGAGGTGGGAGTAACTTTTATGGAGAATAGATCTGCTATCTCTCCTGCCCTGAACACCAACCACCAAGTATAGACTACCATCTATGGACAGATAAGCCCAAGAGTCCTAGGAAGAATAGTTCTTCTCATACTACCAGGTCAGCTTCCATCCTGACCCATGCAGCCATAATCCAAGGACAAAACCCTTATGGAGATAAACAATTCACAAACTTCTCCTGCAGATATTGCCCTGCACTCCTCAGCAGTCATAGCTGCTAAAGACTGGAGAAACAAAAATACAGAATGCACTCACTCCCTTTTCTTCAGTTAGCTTCACAACATCCTTGAAGACTTTCTCATCCAGCTATCCTCATCACAGATGAAGCCCTAGAGAAACATCTGCCAATTGACAACTACGTTTCCCAGAAAAAATATTCCAGGAAAGTCTTAAAAATACTTCCTATCATTCTCTCCTCCCACCAGGCCCCTCCCCATTTCTGGAAGCACAAACCAAATCACATAAATTCTACCTTAGTTCTTGGAGATGGGTATCTATCCATGCTCTTCCATGAACCCATTTATCATCTCACTTGAGTAGGCTTTTAAACAAGATCTCCTTGCTGGCCACCACTCCCTTAGATGGACAGTTTCCCTCATTAAGATTTCAGTTTGCTCTTTGACTGCCTTTGCTTCTGTATTTGTATCCTCAGAGCTTACTTAGCACAGTACTTAGCACACATATTAAGAGCTTAATAAATACTTTTTTATTTCATTTCATTCAATTCATGGTCCTTGGCATTATAAACATCAAAAATCACTTTGGTTTTACTAATTGAAATGACATTAAAGAAGACACATTACCTGGTCTTGCTACTGAACTCTAAAGGACAACTGGGCCTTTCTGTCGGACATACAGTTGAAACTTCCTGTATATGTTGTCTCCCCCATAAGAATGTGAGGCTTTTGAGAAAAAGGTCTATCTTGTTTTTCTATTCGTATCCTCAGTGCTTAACACAGTGCTCTGAACATAACAAACGCTGGACAAATGCTTTTTCATTTATCCATTCACTCAATAATTATTTTATTTTTAAGTTTTATCATTCCCTTCTGTTTTTTTTTTTTTAACATCAGTCATTTCCCCCTAAAGCCTTCCTCCCTGCTCTCTCATACCACTATTGAACGCTTTGTTATAAAATGAAAAACATTATAGCAAAACCAACTAAAACAGCAACTCTTACCAGACAACGCACACACACACTACATGGTACCTATTATGTCGCGATCCCCCCCGCCCATCCCCTCAATTCTCTACAGAAAGGAGAGAACTCACACAATTTTTTAAAGGAAAAATATTTTTGCTTCAAAATGTGCTGAAATGTAAAATGTTTTACAAACAACTGAAATAACAAATTCTCAAAAGATGGAAGTTTGCACTCTCAAATATTAACTCTTCTGAAAAATACAACTTACCAGAATATGGGGCTTTCACCAGGTTCTTTCACTTTGTAGTATTCTTTGTCTTGTGGCAGGACTTTCGTCAATCCAAAATCTCCAATTTTAACTCTATTCTCATTTTCCACTAAAATATTTCTTGTGGCCAGATCCCTATGGATATATCTTTTTGTACCAAGATACTCCATTCCCTTTGAATAAAGAACACATGACATTTAGCTAATTTAATGAAATGTAAACAAAATCCCTATGAATGATTTTGCTCCCTAAATCTTCCCTGTTTCAGGTTTTAAGAGTACTTTCTAGGAAGTACATCAACAATGAAATTTTACCCTTAATAAATAACCTGCTGCAGTTAATGTATAGAGCAGCTAGGTGGTGCAGTGGAGACAGGGCACTGGGCATGGAGTCAAAAGACCTGAGTTTAAATGTGGCCTCAGACACCTACTAGCTGTGTGACCCTGGGCAAGTCACTTAACCTTATTTGCTTCAGGATCCTTATATGTAAAATGAGCTGGAGAAGGAAATAGCAACCACTCCAGTATCTTTGCCAAAAAACACCAAATGGGCTCACAAAGAATTGGACATGCCTGAAATGACTGAATGATAATAAAAGTTAATACATGGTCCTCTCCACTCTATCTAACTCTGTCAAGTTTCAAACCAAAGTGGTAGTAAGGGCATGATACAGTGAATATTGTACTTAAATGAGGTAAATGGGGTTCAAACCACTGCTTTGCTACCTCTCTTGGCCTGTTTCTTCCCCTAAAATGGAGATAACATTTGTACCACCTTCTCTTGTAAGGAAGGTACTTTGTAAAGCTTCAGAACACTCCTGTGATCAGTTGTTAAAATGTTCAGGGGCCATGGGGACCTGGTAAACATACAGGGTTCCTGTGACTATGTAATCTCTGGAGAGAAGATTGTTTCTGGGAGAGTCATAATGACATGAAAGCAAGGTACCCTGGAGAAACTGTGAAGGATGTGCAGATATTCTATAGCTTATTCTGGTAGGCTAATTGTATGGGGGAGACTCTTTGGCTGGCTGAGAAGACATTCAGAAGGCCTGAACTGGCTTCCACTATCTCTCTCAGCCCAGTCCTTTTGCTGCTCTGTTTTCTCTCATGGACACTGTTAGGGGAGAGACTTTGGGGCTTTCTCCCCATCAAGGCCATGTGGTCCCATGTAACAGGTCTTGGCTCTTGGCCTCCATGTTTGTTTTTGATGCCCTGTGCAGCAATACCTTTTTCAGTCTCAGGACAGTGGAACCTGAGAAAACTCATCTGGCAGTCAGGAAACACATGGATGTGAATTTGGTGGAACCAATGTTATGGGAGGGACTAAATTAAGACTGTATATTCAAGATGTTGGGGAAAATATTTGTTTTTTTTCTTGTTAAATTTTCTAAGTAAATATCCCTTTGTAAAAGCTAACTGATGTTAAACGGTTAAAACAAGCTGAGGTGCTACTCACCCCGGGCACCTAATAGTAAGGAGAACAAAGTTGGGAGGGGCTCAAACTGATGGCAACAGAGACACTCCCCCAAACTCACCAGAGTATACCAGAAGACTTTCTATTTGAGCACTTTTGCTGCGCACATAGAGGAGTAAATTTCAAGATTCCTACTCCTACCAAAAAAATATCATAAAGGATCATTTACAGTTATTTAAATAATCCTTTTCAGATTTGCAAAGCATTTTATAGAAATTATTTAATTTGACAGTCAGAACCACCCTGGTAGGTAAGTGCTATTATTATCTACATATTATACATGATGAAACTGAGGCTGCAAGAGGTCACATTACTTGCCCAGGGTAAAATAAGTAACCTAAGTGTCTGATTTGAACTTAGTTTTTCCTAACTCAAGGCCCAGCACTCTATCCACTATCCCCACTTAGCTGCCTCACTTTGAAAAATAAAGGCTGAAAAAAGTATAGGTTTTTTGGACAAGGACATTTATATTAATAGGTCTGTATTCGAAAAAAAAAAATGAATGCTATATTTGGATATGGTGACTGTATTAAAATGGTGATCAGGGGGGCAGCTAGGTGGCGCAGTGAATAGAGTACCAGCCCTGGAGTCAGGAGGACCTGGGTTCAAGTTCGGCCTCAGACACTTAACACACACACACACACACACACACACACACACACACACACACACACACACACTAGCCCTGTGACCTTAGGCAAGGCGCTTAACCCCAATTGCCCTCAAAAAAGCAAAAAAAAAAAAAAAAAAGTAAAACGGTGATCAGGATGTTACCTTGCAGATCTGGGATGTGTACTGTAAAAGTTTCTTATGATCCAGCCTTTCCTTATGTTTCTGGAGATAGTCACGTAAACTTCCATAAGGTAAATATTCCATAATTAATCTCAGGTTACGACGGCCTTGTAATTTACAAACAAAAAAATTAAGGTTTTCATTATATTGATTAAATTTTTTTGGAAAGAAACCCCAACAACTCTTTCCCACCCCAATTAAGGGGTCAAATACATAAATCTGAGATAAATTATAAAACAATTATAAATAATATTTACCAGTGAGGATCTTCTATCCATTTGAATATTTCAAGTTCCAACTTTATTTGAAAATCTGAGAGTGCTGGGTTCCAATATCTATGCTATAATTAAACTACACATCCCAGCAGCAGGGATAAATGCTGTAAATCCTAAGTAGACATTCTATCTATCTATCTATCTATCTATCTATCTATCTATCTATCTATCCATCTGTATCATTAGACCCATACTTTCATTGATATAAGGGACTCCTATTGCAAAAACCCCCTCTACCAATGCAACGTAGCTCATTCTCTGTAATTCATGGTCTCAGAGTATTGAAAGGTTAAGTAACCTACACAGGGACACACAACCCATATATGTTAGAAGTAGCCTCACTCCAGGGCTGGCTTTCTATTCTATACACCAAGCTGCATTTTATATGAACTTATCTCCTTTTTTATGTCTTCTATAAAAAAAGAAGGAATATTGGCCAATACAAAAATCATTTCATTAGTTGAACAGAATACAAGAAATGCTCAGAATTCACAAAATACAGTGTTCAGATTTCTCCACAGGTGCCCAAAATAAAGATGGGGAGATGTTGTGAGGAACAATTATGTAGGAGAAGGAATGTGACCTATGCTGGCTTATCTCTTCTCACCTCCTTCTCAAAATGGAAGCTTCCAATCACCAGAGTTCATCTAGACTACATACTGAACATACTGATAAAAACTACAAATGGCCCTAGAAAGCTTAATCTCTTCAGGGAGGTACTGGCATTCCCAAAGAGGAGCTTATCAACTCATAAAATACTGGTAGAATAAATACGAAAGAAATGTTTGAACCAGTTCTGGTGCTCCTCCTCTACTCCAGATGGCTCTCCCCTCCCACATCACAACTAGTTGAACTAGTGAGCATTTATTAGGCACTTCTTATATCCTACACAATATGCTAGGTATTGGGGACACAAAAATAAAATTCAAACAGTTTCTGCCCTCAAGGACTTTACATTCTATTGAAGGATACATGCATATAATCAAGTCTAGTAGTCCTACCAGGAAATAAAACTACAGGAACCAGAAGTATTCAATAGTACGTAGCTTTACACAATCTAATAGCCCTGCCTCACCTTTGTCAGTTGTATCTGGCTCCATGGGGCTCAGTCAAAACAAAAAATAATTGCCAGTATAAAGACCAGTTTAGAGCAGAGAATGTTTCAAACTTCAATGGAGAATCTTTAAATGCCAAGACCCTCCCTGCCCCCCATACTATATTCAATTCATCTTTATTTAGTCTTTTGCTAAAAAAGAAATTAGTTTTATGATGAATTTAACCAATACAAAAGAAAATGGGTATGGAAATGCAGAGTAGAACAGAAAGGTCTCTCTTTCCCATTCTCTTAACCATCTCTGGTGCTTACTTACAAACTTACATTAATACCTTTCACTGACAGATTATTCAAGAACAGAGCAAAACCAGTGGATTATAGGTACACACCTATAATTCCTGCTACTTGGGAGGAAGAAGTTGCTTGGGCTTGGGAGTTCTTAGCTATAGCAGGGCTAAAGCTGATTAAATATCTGCACTGAATCTGGCACCATGTGGAAAGCCCCCTGGAAGGGAGGGAAACACCAGGTTGAAGAAGCAGCAGGAACCAGTTCAGTTTAGGAGGGTAGGTCAAACTTTGTTAGACTTAGCCCTTCTGAGCAATGCAACGATCTAAGGCAATTCCAAAAGATTCTTGATGGAAAATAATATCCACACTCAGAGAAAGAACTATGGAGTCTGAATGCAGATTGAAGCATACTATTTTCTCTTTTTTTTGGTTGTTGTTTTGTGTTTTCTTTTTCATGGTTTTTCCCTTTTGTTCTGATCCTTCTTTCACAACATGAGTAATGTGGAAATATGTTTAATATGATCATAGATGTGTAGCCTATATCAGACTACATGACATCTTGGGAAAGGGGGAAAAATTAGGACTAAAAATCTTATAAAAGCAAATGTTGAAAACTTAAATAAATTACTTAATTTTTTAAAAAAAGAAAGAGGGCAGGTCAAAACTACTGTGACAATCAGCAGTAGGATTGTGCCTATGAGTGGCCATGAAACTTACAGACTAGATGGGATAGGGAGACCCAATCTCAAGGGAAAAAACAAAGAACTGGACAAAGACTTCCTATAGCTACCATACATAATCTCAACTGTACACATACTCTTTCTTCCAAGTAATTCCTGCAGTTAATTCAGATCTGCTGCAGTTTACTGAAGATATCAATCTATTATTGGGAGCTATTGAAGACATATTGAATTAGAAAACAGGTTTCCACATGCCCCATACCAGCACTGTAGCACACTCCCTTGTATTTAACAATGTTGTCATGTTGCAAAGATTTAAGAATTTCAATTTCTCTTTCAAAGTCTCTCAGGTGCTCCTCAGTACTGTGCTGTAACTTTTTCACAGCCACTACTTCACCAGTGTTGTCTTGTAGAGGGTCGTATCGGCACATTTCCACACTCCCAAAATTACCCTAAATAATAAATAAAAGTGTTCTCATTAATATTTAACTTTTTCAGTTTTCCTTCAGGTCATTATAACACAAATAAACAACCCTTGGCTGGTGTGTAATTATATAGGGAATCTTGGAAAGAAACCACTGGGGTTTAAAAATGAGAACTTTAGGCCAACAAGAAAAAAAGTACTACTTCACATAAAAAGAAAGTTAATTTATGGGTATTACTCCAAGGGTATTATGATTGAAAAAATTTTTAATTATTTTTATAATTTTTGTCTAATTAAATTTTAAAAATTATTTTTAAAAATTAAAAAAATTTTTTTTGAGATGACAAGATTTTGGGATGATAAAACCACTTAGACTAGGGAAAATAAAAGCAAGGCCAGGAAGATAAATTGCTGAATTTTTGAGACTGACTTCAAAGGCAACCATGTATTTCTAAAACAAGTTCCAGAGAGAGAATTCTGGGCCAGATCACAAGTCTAATCTAATAAGTTTATTCTTTAGTGACAAAATAGACATTTTTAACTGGTGAAAATATTTTTTTCTTTCCCTAAGCCCAGGACAACTTCATAGAAAGATTTCCAAGAATCCCCAAATATAACATTAGCAAATTGGTATGTATTACATTTTCAACAAAAGTTTTGAAAAAGCTTTATTCATCATCACTTTTATTGAATTCTTTAAGACAAACACAGTACTTAAGCTACATAAATTTAAACACCTACATTTTTAACTGTATTTAAAAACTTTCTGGGTGAACTTTAAAGAGTAAAAACCAACCAAACAACCAATTAGCTTACATAACAATCAAATTTTTAAAACGATCCATAATATGAAGATAGTTTTAAAAAATTATCAGTCACTCCCTTCATGTCTTCTTTCACCATCATCATTTTTCCATCTTTTCATTCACTTGACAAATATTTATTAAGCACCTACTATGTGCAGGCACTGTGGTAGGTGTTATAGATACAGAGATAAACTATTAAATAAAATGTAAACTGAAAGAGTTTAAAGTATATAGGAAAAAAAAACCACAAACACATATAAATATGAAAGACACACAAAGTTAATACAAGTAATTTGAAGGTAGAGAAAGGTACTAGGAATGGGGGATGATCAGTAAGGCCTTTTATATGAAGTGGTACTTGAGTTGGGCTTTAAAGTTAGGGAATCTAAGAGGCTGAGGTATGGAAGGATTTCATTCCAGGAACCCGACAGGATAATAATAATAATAATGACAAAAATAATTTATATAGTGTTTACAACGTGCCAGGTATTGTGCTAAGCATTTTACAATTATTATTTTATCAAATCTTCATGCCTACACAAAGACATGAAGATTAGAGAATGATGGGAAACAGCAGTAGGCCAGTCTGGCATGTAAAGTGAGTGAAAGAAGGGGAGCAATATGTAATAGACCTTGCAAGGGGCTGGAGCCAGACTGTGGGGGCTAGAGGTGCCAAGCAGAGGAGTTCACATGCTATGATTTTTGCAGCTGTGTATAATCTGGATGGGAGAGAGGAGAGATGAGGTAGGCAGATCAAGCTGTTATAATGGTCCTGGCAAGAGATGATAATTATTGTTGTGGTTTTCTAAATGGAGAAAAGGGGCAAGATTTAAGTGATGCTGTGGAGGTAGAAATGACACAATTTGGCAAATGACTAGATATAGTAGCTGAGGGAGAGGGAAAAGCTGAAGATAACTTGGAGGTTGTAAACATGGACAACTTGACAGAAGAAATACGGAAGATAGGAGGAATATTGGGTTGGTGCAAGGGAATGGTGATTTGCTTTGGACATGTTAGGTTTGAGATGTCTGTTGGACACCTGATTGGAAATGTTCAACAGATAGATGGTTGGTGGTATAGAATTAGAGTTCAAGAGAGAAAAGTCTAGGATTGGAGAGACAGCTGTGGTAGTCTTCTGCAATGGGATGATCATTGAACCCTGGGATATAATGAAATCTTTAAGAAGAGGTAGCAAGGAAAAGGAAGAGGCTCCGTAACAGAATGATGAAGAATACCTGTGATTTGGGAGTGGGATACAGATGATATCCAGCAAAGAAAGTATAGCAGTAGTGGCCAGATGAGGGAGACCAAAAGGGATGAAAAACTCTAAAATCCAGAAAAGAGTATCTAAGAAGAAGGGGTGGTAGTTAACAGTGTAAAATGCTACAGAAGGAAAAGGATCATGTCTAAAAAAAGTCAGACTTAGCAATTAAAAGATTATTAGGAATTTTGGGAAGAACAGTGTTAATTAAGAGTTCAGAAGCCAGACTGCAATGGGTTGGGATCCTTTAGCTAAATAACAAATTTTCCTTTGATAGAGTCCTAGTCAATATCTGCTTTCTTCACTCAGCTTTATTTCACAAAAAATATTTTCATATTGTTTTGTATCTCTGTTCTTGTTATTCTTCTTTAATATCTCAGTATGTCAATACTTCAAAACGTGATTTTGTCAGTGAAGACTAAGCTCTTTTTCTGGCATCTACTCTAATCTGGTAGACAGTCTTCCAGGACTGCTGTCGCTAAAAAATTCGCCATAGTGTGGCCAACATTGGAATGAAACTCTCTCAAACACCTTGGGTGATAGACACAATTTATATGGGTGGGACCCCTAAATGAAAGCCTTCTGCTTAACTGGTATAACCTATGAGAACCCTGGGTTATCTCCATGCCATGATGGGCATCAGAATAAGGATTTAGAGGAGGAACTATTGCTACAAATTGCATTATAACATATGCATTTGAAGTGAATTTTGGAAAATTTCAAATGTTGGGGAATCCTCTACTGCATATAAACCTTCATCTAATTCTCTATATGCTAAATGATACTCTTCAAAAGAGTCAGATACCATAGGAGGCATTATGACATTTGTGACTTGGCACTTTCAATATGATTTTTGTGCAAGTCATGCAATTTCTTGCCTTTCACTTTTACTTCACTGATTCTCAAGGGCAGGAACTATCTAATTTTTGTACTTGCCCCCCCAGGATCTCACACAATGCCTGGCACATAGCAGTGCTTTAATGTTTTTTCATTCATTCATCTATCCTCAGAACATCCCTTTTTAAGACATGACAGTAAAGGCAGAATGGTATAATAAAAAAAAAAAAACACTGATCCAGAAGTTGGAGTTAGGGTAATGTACAACCTTGAGGAAATCATTTAACTTTTTTTTCATTTTTAAAATGAGGAATTGAAATAGATAATCTTTAAGGTTCCTTCTAGATTTAAAACTAAATTATAATTCTTATTTGACAGATAAGAGAAACTGAGGCAGCACACTCTTGACCAGTTCAGAAACTCAAGGCAGAGCCTAGATTATAATTCAAGATAAACATTTTTCCTCCTATGTATACTTTAATATCTATTGAAATAAATTTTGGAAAATTTCAAATGTTGTGGAGTCCTCTACTGGGTATAAACCCTTCATCTAATTCTTTATATGCTAAATGATACCCTTCAAAAGAGTCAGATACCATAGGTGGTGTAATGACATTTGTGACTTGGCACTTTCAACATGATTATTCCCCAAAGTCATGTAATTTCAAGGGCACTCATTGTGAAGCAGCATGTAGTGCAAAGGGCACTGGATTTAAGAGTCAGAAGTCCTGAGTTCAAATTATCCTTTAACATTTGTAAGCTATGTAACCACTTAATCTCTTTGAGTATCATTTTCCCTAGTCTGTAATAAAACTGGGACAAAAATGCTTACCTACAGGAAAACAGTGGAGCAGTAGAATAAGCACTGAATTTAGAATCAGAAATAAGGGATAAATTCTTAGCTGTATGACCATGGGTGTCACTTCATCTCTCTAGATCTCAGTTTCTTCATCTGTAAGACCTCTGTCATTTCTCATTGCTTTAAATCCTACAACTCTGGCTCTATTCCCTTTTGTTCTAGAAAGTATTCTTTGTTAACTTATGGTCACTTTGTAAACCTCAAGATTTTTTAGAACTGTGGTTTCTTTTAAACCTTTTAAAAAATTCAAGCAAATGATGATTATCAGCAACAATGTGAAAACATTAAAATAAAACATTACTTTTTGTTGAGGAAATAAAGGAAAATAATTATATATATAAAAAGTTCCCTAGACTACTTTCACTATTGAGCTAACTGAAAAGAATAACAGTAAAATCAGTCAACAAACATTTATTATGTACTAACTATGAAACCATTATTGGGGATACAAAGAAAATTTAAGTCTCTGCCCTTAAGGAGCTCACATTTTAATGGAAAGAAACCAGATATAAATAATTATATACATACAAGATCATATAGAAAATAAAATGGAAGGTAATCTCAAAGATTAGACATTAGCAGTTGCGGGGGATAGGGAAAGGCCTCCTGCAGAAAGCAGAAAATTGATCTGAGTCTTGCAGGAGGTCAGGAAAACTCAGAAGCAGACATGATGACAGAGAGAAACCCAGGCATTGGGGAGAACCGGAAGCAAGATGGTGGAGATGGGTATTTAACTGCATATGCAATTACATTTTCCAAGGGTACCAACTGGAATATCCCCACAAAGTAACAAAAATGAGCAAACTAGGCAAAGAGCCTATCTTCAAGCATGAAGAATGATAATTCAACTGGGTATTTCCACATTTAAGGAAGTCTGTTATTAAAAAAACCACTCTATTTGTAATGCTTTGTTTTCTATCTTCTATAAACCAAATTACTAAAAAGTGTATTTAATTGTAAACATATTTAGAAAATGCTGTCCTTGTAGTCTTCCCAATTTCCTTTGAATCTATGTTTTACATTCAAAATTTAGCTGATCAATCAAATGTAAAAATAAAACTCCCCCACTGCACCCCACTCCAAAGGAGAATTATTGAATACAAAGTAAAGTAGAACAATGTGAATAACATGACACAGGGTCTCCTTGAATTAACTACAGAGAATGATTTTAGCTGAAACTAACAGTAGGGGGCCTCTTATAAGTAGCAGTGATGGCTAAAGGAAATTTGGATTTTGCCTTTTAATCCCTTGGTTCTGATAGGAGAGCTTTTTTCCTTATCTTGTTGGGGTCCAGGTCTCTACATCACTTCCCACTGTCTTCTCAACATGGCCCCTTATGGTCCAACCATTTTCATTCTACTGGAACTCTGGACCTCACTTTTGGATCCCCTTGGCTCTGAAAGGTGAACTTCCACCTTATCTTTCAGAAGCCCAAGACTCAATACCACTTAATTTTAATTTTCCTCACCATGGTTCCCTGTGGGTAAGAATCTTCCAATAGTTTTGTCACAATCACTGGACTGAGGCAGTCTAAACTTGCCTTCTCAAGTATAAAAACAAATAAAATATCAAGTCATATGGTTTTAACCCCTAAATCCATTTTAATTTTTTTTTTTTGCCTTTTGGAGGGCAATTGGGGTTAAGTAACTTGCCCAAGGTCACATGGCTAGGTTTTTTTTTTTTTTTTTAAATTTGTGTGTGTGTTAAGTGTCTGAGGCCGGATCCAAACTTAGGTCCTTCTGACTCCAGGGCCAACGTTCTACTCACTGCGCCACCTAGCCGCCCCTCCATTTTAATTTTTAAAGAGACTTTAGAATCTTTCTAAAGTCTCTTCTCTTGGGATGTAAAAAGAGTGCCATGGGTTTCACAGGTTTGGGAGGCTTTATATTAATTACTTAGATGAAAGTGCTTTGAAATACAACATTATCCATACAAATCAATGTGTGTCCCAAAGTTTAAAAGGAAATTAATTAACAAGACTTAAGTAACACAGAGACCTTCAACTAAATATTTGTTGAGCACTTAGTTACCCTGTGGTGGGGTGAGAGAGAAAAATTAAGGACATGGTTTGTCAGCCTTGAAGACAAAGCTTAGCACACAGGAAACATGCAGTAAGCAATACCAGTGTATATAACTAAGTGCTACATTGTGGAGCACTACTATATTGGACAACTTGTTTACATTCCACACCCCCACTTCTCCTTCTCTCTTTCTAAGCCCTGTGCAACCTGGCTTCCTGCATCTCCCTTCAACTGAAACTACCCTCTTCAAAGCCACCAATGATCTCTTTATTTTTTCTTTTTTGGAGGGGGGTAAGGCAGGGCAATTGGAGTTAAGTGACTTGCCCAAAATCACATGACTAGCGTTTTGTGTTGTGTTTGAGGCCAGATATGAACTCAGGTCCTCCTGACTCCAGGGCCAGTGCTCTATTCATTTGCGCCACCTAGTTACCCCTACCAATGATCTAATCATCAAATCAAATAGCCTCTTTTCAATCCTCCTTCTCAATAAGTTTGAAACATCTGACATCGTTGACCTCCTGGATATTTTCTCTTCACTGCTCCATCTTGGCTTTTCTCCTGCCTGTCTTACCTTTCCTTCTTGAGTCTCCTTTGCTAGTTTGGCATCCACAATAAATCCACTAACTCCCAAGGCTCTCTTCTCCCACTCAATGATCTTATCAGCTCCCATGGGCTTGGATACAATCTCAATGTAGATGTTTCTCAGCCATATATTCAGCACTAGTTTCCTGAGGTTCTGGCCATGCATCACCAATCATCTATTGTACATCTTTAACTGGATGTCCATAGACATCTCAAACCCCACAAGTCAAAAAGAAAATTCATTATCTTTCCCCCCAAACCCTCCCCTCTTTCAAATTTCCTCTCACTGTTAAGGGCCTTGCCACCTTCCCACTCACTCAGACTCACAATCTCAGGCATCTTCAACTCCTCCACCCCTTCTATCTAATATGTTGCCATATAATGACATTTCTCCATTTCTTTTCTTTTCTCACACTGCCATCACTAGAGTTCAATCTCTTGTGTGGATGATTGCAATAGCTTTCTAATTGTGATCCCTGTCTCTTTCTGATACATTTTCCACTGAGCTGCCAAAGTGGTTTTCTGAAAGTATAGGTCTAACTATGTCTTATCTCTCTTCAATAAAGTCAGTGATTCCCTATTACTGTTATTCAAATATAAAGTCCTGTTTGGCATATAAAGCTTTTCACCCTGACCTCTTCCTGTCTTTCCAGTCTTTTTGTACTTTATTTTCCTCTCCATGAACTCTTTGATCTACTGACCTACTTGCTGTGCTCACACAAAGCACTCAATCTCCTACTTCCCTCTTTTTACTAGATGTTTCCCATGTTTGGAATGCTCTCTCTCTTAAGAGTCTTCACTTTTTAGGATGATTAGTTTCTTCCAAGAAACTGCTCCAGTGCCACCTTCTTCAGCAGGCCTTTCTTGATTCCCCTCACTGGTAGAGCCTTCCCCTCTAAGGTTATTTTTCATATATTCTGCACCTATCTTGTATATGCTGATTCATCTATATATGGTCTTCTCCAAATGACTGTAAGGGAGGGTTCCCTCCCCCCCTTTTTGTATTCTTAGTGCTTAGCATAGTACCTGGCACATAGAAAGCACTTCATTATATAGTTGTTGATTAACTAGCTGTAGTATAGAAAATAAGAACTTTAGATATTTTTTTTAAAAGGGGATCAGAGGGGACTAGAGTAATTAAATAAGTCTCTTTTATGAGGGTGGGTTGGACCTTTAAGGATAAGTATTATTTAAATAAGTGGAGGAGAAGTAGGAAAGTTTCCAGAAATGAGTAAAGGCATAGTGGCAGGTAGTAGATCGACGCATTACTGAAGCTATAGGAAGACTGAACTGGTCACAGCGGAAGGTACATTTTGGGGAATGGGGGGAAAATAAGATTAGAGAACCACAATTAGGAACAAATATATCTGCATTATGTCTTGTTGGAATAATTCACTCAAATGACAGTAATGAAAGATTACAAATGCAATGATAGCACTTAGAACATAAAAAAAAAAATCAAATAAGATATAGTCTATCAAATCAAATACAATTAGGCACTGTGTGAAAAATATAATTAGGGATCAAAAGAATCCTTGGCCTGTAACTAAGCAGCTGTTTAATGTGAGCTAATTTACTTAATTTGGGGGGGTTTCAGTTTGTTCATTTGCAAAATAATGTAATGAGGATGTTGGTCTGGATAAATACTAAGAGATCTTCCTAGTTCTAAAATTTTATGACTCTATGAAAAAATTTCTCAACTTACCTTGCCAAGTTGCTGTAGGAATTTAAGGTGTCTCTCTTCAAACTGTGTGGGATCTCTGTCTTCAAAAGCACCAGAAAATCCTAGGGCACCAGTTCTCATATTTGGCAACATGTCATTTTCTGTTAGTAGCTCATAGTCTGAGGAAATAAAGAATTAGGCAGATTTTTACTACCGTGATTGCTGGTATTTTCCCAATTAACAAATTATAGAAATATAATCATGACCTGGAAGAAAGATTAGGCTGGAAATACTAAACAAGATTGTGGAAGCTGAAAAATTAGCTGCAGAAGTTTAACAAAAACGAGCATTTTCAATTTCTACACAAAGAATGGTAAAATATCTCAGTCAAACAAATTCTGGAGGTAACAAATGCTTTTCTGGTACTGGGTAGTTTGGTACTCATTGGGAAAGGTTTTATATTAAATTTGGTCATGAGTGGTGAGCACAAACTTGTACAGGAAATGTCGGCTGCTAAATCATATGCAAGTGATCCTAGCACTTAGCATGGTGTTGGTCAAAGAGTAAAAACTTAATAAATGCTTTTTCGTTCATTTATTCATCAATCATATTACAACTTAGTTCACCATTCTAAAGGGGAAAGGAAAAACAAAGAAGTCTCCTATACTGAGTAAAGGGTACAATGACAAAAATGTAGTCATTAGTTAGGAAAGAATGGAAATAAAAGCTAAATGTGTACGACAGAGAAAAGAGATCAGAGACCTTCAAAACTCTTTATATGACTACCTAGAAAAGAAGCTAATGTCTAGAAACCTTTTTTTTTTTTAACTTTTTAATAGAAAGACTACTTAATCTAGGTGAATATGGAAGTCCACAAAAAGTGGCAGGTAAATTCCAAATTAGAAACTAGGCTGGCCCAAAAGAAAGAAAAAGTCCCCCTTTTTTTTTGTTTGGTATTTTTTTAAATTAATTTGTTTGTTTATTTTTAGTTTACAGGGTTCAATTCCATACTTCCTTGAGTTTCAAATTTCCCTTCCCTCCCTCCCCCCACCCCCTACGACAGCATATAGTCCAGTATAGGATCTGCAAATACTTTCACATTAGACATTAGTCAGGTCACAAAGGCGTATTGTACTAGATGGAATGGGAAATGCTGAAGAGGAAATAAAACCAAACAATGAAAAGAAAAAGATCAAGTAGTTTGCTTCCATCAGGATTCAAACTCAGTTCTTTTTAGTTATTTCTCTGGATGTAGGCATCTCTCTCCTTCATGAGTCTTTTGGGATTGACTTATATCACTGCATGGCTGAGAAGAGTCCAGTCTGTCATAGTTGGTCATCACACATATGTTGTGTCTGTGACTGTATACAAATTTCTCCTGGTTCTACTCTTCTCACTCAGTATCAGTTTGTATAAGCCTCTCCAGGTAAACATGAAGTCCGTCTGCTCCTCGTTTCTTATAGCACAATAGTATTCCATTACATGCATATATCACAACTTGTTTAGCCATTCCCCACTTGATAGGCACCCCTTTAATTTCCAATTCTTTGCAACAACAAAAAGAGCTGCTATAAATATTTTCGTACATATGGGTCTTCCTCCCTCTTCTATGATCTCTTTGGAATATAACCCTAGCAGTAGTATTGCTGGGTCAAAGGGTGTGAAATTATTTATAGCCCTTTGGACATAATTCCAGATTGCTCTCCAGAATGGTTGGGTAAGTTCACAACTCCACCAGCAATGCAGTAGTGTTCCAATTTGCCCACATCCTCTCCAGCATTTGTCATTTTCCTGTTTTGTCATCTTAGCCAATCTGACTGGAGAGATGTGGTACCTTGATTTGCATTTCTCTAATCAGTAGTGATTTAGAGCATTTCTTCATATGCTTATAGATATCTTTAATTTCTTTCTCTGAAAACTGCCTGTTAATATCCTTTGACCATTTATCAATTGGGGAATGAAAAAAAGTCCCTTTTTTAAAGACCTCAAAGTCAATAAGGAGTTCATTAAAACATTGTATCAGCAATAATCTAGAGAAATAATGAGACCAATTGGTCATCAACATACCTGGAGTGAGTAAACTATTAAGGTCTCGTATGATGGCCCGAAAAGAAGGCCTGAAGTCTGGCTCATAATCCATACAATTATTGATAAGATTTGCTAACTCTGTCCACTTTGGTGCAGGGAGCTGGTGTCTATCTTCATAGAACTGCAGTTTCTGTAATTAATGAACCAAATACTAAAGATGAATCATTGTGTGGTGCTAGAAAACTCTCATTAACAAGAGAAAATGAAATGATTGTTAAAAAATTAAGATAACCATTAAAAAAATGCAAAGGGTTACAGATTAAACACTTCTAATTTATAACTTATATAAACTTACTCTTTGAGAATCTAATGCACTCAGGGGTTTGTCTCCTCCACTGCAGATTTCCCACAAAGTGGTACCAAAACTCCACTTATCTGCTGCCAAACTTAGGTTCTTAGGATTGTCAATACATTCAGGTGGAACCCATGGTATCCTCTCCTGAAGAACTGTTAAATCATATAACAAAATATGGTGATAAGGCTAAATGAAATTTTCATTTAAAATTTGTTCTGACATACAAGTTACTTTAAAAATGATCAGAATTGGGGCGGCTAGGTGGAGCAGTGAGTAAGAGCACCGGCCTCGGAGTTGGGATGACCCGAGATCAAATCCGGCCTCAGAAAATGAGCACCCACACATAAATAATGACTAGCCGTGTAACCTTGAGCAAGTTACTTAACCCCAATTGCTTAAAAAAAAAAAAAAAAAAGGAAAAAAATGATCAGAATCATTGAATTTTTTTTAGAACTAGAATGGTCTTGATTTTTTTTTTTTATAATACACCATGTCATTTCCACTATTTAGAACTAGAGGGGGAGGGAAGGCACAAGAATATGTATTTATATAGAGCCTACTATAGGCCAGGCACTGTGTTAAGCACTTTTACAAATATCTCATATGATCCTCACAAGCACCCTGTTAAGGAAGGTGCTATTATTATCCCCATTTTATAGTTGAGGAAATTGAGGTTAAGTGACTTGCTCAAGGTTATACAACTAATAAATGTCTGAGACTAAATCTGAACTGAGGTCTTTGTGACTGTAGGCACAGCACTCTATGGACTGCACCACCTAGCTGTCTCTAAACTATCTCCGGCATTAAAAAAATAAAAACAAAAACCACATACACACACCAAAAATCCAAACATTTTCTAAGCAAATTTGACTGAAATATCTTTGTACGTTTCTTTTTGTCACATCATCTGTTAATTGAGCTGTTCCAATGGCTCAGAATCAGTGTTAATTCTTTTTTTCCAGTTTAACAATACATATATTAGAGAGACAAGCTACAGGTATAAGACAATGTTAGCCCTAGAGTCTTGGGGAAAATGTTTCATTTTTATCTTTGTATCCCCAACACCTAGTACAGTACCTTGAATATAGTAGATGCTTAAAAATATTTGTTGAACAGAACTGAATTTGCTTGACTTCTGGTTAGAACATTAAAAATTCTTAAATGTAGCAATAATATAGCATTTTAAATATGCTGTAAGAACTTTTTTATAAAATGAATAAGATGATTATTTCAGCTTTTGGCTGAAATATAAAGTAATCAATCGGTTTCAGCCTTATGGTTAATGGGTTTAGAGTAGCAATAAAATGGTTCCTCTCCTATCTGCCAGATAATTACCTATTCTCAGTCTGCTCTCCTCAACTTTGAGGGTCAGGTCCCACAAGGCATTTTCTTTCCTGTTCTCTTGACCAATTTAAGTACTACTGTTAGTCATAAAAACCACCAAGTTTAAGGACCCAGGAGTTTTATCTATAAAAGTTCCATAATAATGATTAATTTAGATTCATCCAAACACTCAATTTAATTAAAGTAAAAACAACATTAAAAATACTCAGGAGAATTATTTGGGTCAAATGGATAAAAAATAATACTTATTTGATATTTTTACATTTCAGTTAGTTGTGTTTTATAGAAACTGCTTATTCTTTCAATAGGCAAGAGATGAAAAAGTGAGGAAAAAATCCTAAAATCACACGTAAAGACAAATGAAGACTGGTAAAGACGTCAAAGGAGTTGGTATCCTGCATATTTTCTTAAATTGTTAAACTTTCCCGTTAAACAAGAAAAAATATCTGAAACAACCTTGTCTAACCATGAGAATATTGAGGAATTAAATAAAAAGTGAATATGACTGTTAATATATTCAAATCCCAATTAGAGCTACATGAAATTTTTACTTAATTCATCTTTTACTATAAACATGTTATAAATTTAATCTAGATTTTACTACTAATCAAGATCACAATAAAATGAACAGTATTTTTTTTTAAACCAACAAGCTATTTCAAGCTATCTCAAAATGAAACATACAGAAAGCTAAATTAGAACAATGGAAAACTTACTGTCTTTTGGCAAAACTGTAATACTAATGCCAGGATCACTGAGCTTGATGAAAGGAGGATTTCCTGTCTTTCTGTCCTCTTCTCTGATTAGTAAAATGTTCTTAGTACACACATTACCATGAGTGAGGCTTTTTTCTTCCTATTAAAGGAGCACACACATCCATTAGTATTAATTTGCCAATATTTTGACTGTCTATATATGAAGTACTATGAGATTTAATTGGGAAGCAAATATGAGATATGATATTTATTTGTAAAGTTAAGGCAATGTAAGATATTATTTATGTATCTCTGCTCCCTAAATTGTTACATAAAAATAAATTTTAATAATTATTTGTTAATCCTTCTTAAATCTGAATTATCTGTCTCTCATGGAAATAATGGGCAAAGTGATGCTTTTGTCTTTTAAAGATCTGAGAAAGTGATTTTCAGTAGAAACAATGAATTTTTAGCCCGGTGGTTCCATTTTTTTTTTCCTCTCTGTAAATGGTGAATTTTACTTTGTCCTACTACTTGCTTTTGAATATCGTAGGTCAGTGATACTGTGAGAAATCACAGGATGTTTATTCTCTGTATTCTTCTTTCATTTTCATCTTTGCTATTAATGAGAGAGCAATGTACCATCTTGAAGAGATAATTAAAAAGTTGAAGTTTCTAGTCTTTTTAGATACAAATGCAGATTTTGATTCTTGATTCTTTTTTCCATCTTTTTTTTTTTTTAAACTATCACAGATTCTAATGGTCTTTGTTTTCTCTGAGTTCCTATTTTGGTCTTTCAGGCCTTGTGTTTTAATTCTCGTTTCCCCCAAAATCGTGGTTGGTCCTTCCTCAGACAGTAAACCTGAGGTTGCTCTTTTTTTTTTTTTTGGACAAAGAATTTTATTTTTTTTTTGATATTTTAAAAATTTAATCAAATGCTTTATTAACTTCTAGTTTACATCATTCATTTCTGCAAGATTTTGAGTTACAAATTTTCTCCCATGTTTTTCCCCTACCCACCACTCCAAAATAGTGATCCTACTGGATATCCCTTCCTCCAATCTGCTTGCTCCCACATCTTCTCCCATACCCCCTCAGACTTTCCAGTAGGGCACGGTGGATCTCTATGCCGCAGTGACAGTATATTTTATTTCCTAGTTACATGTAAAATAATATTGATAACAGTGTATATATATGTGTGTGTGTGTATGTATATATGTGTGTGTGTGTGTATACACACACACATATATGTCTGTGTGTGTCTGTGTGTGTATTTAAACATTTGATTTTAAACTTTGAATTCCATATTCATTCCCTTCCTCCCTTGTCACCCACCCTTACTGGGAAGATAAGCAATTCAATATAGGTTGTATATGTGTAGCTATGCAAAATATTTCCATAGTAGATATATTGAGAAGGACTGACTATATTTCCCTCCCTCCTATGCCACCTCCCACTTGTTCTATTCTCTACTTTGATCCTGTCCCTTTTCAAAAGTGGGTGCTTCCAACTTCCCTCCCCCCACAACCTGCCCTGCCTTCCATAATGCGCCCTCTCATCCCCTTCCCCCCTACTCTCCTGTAGGGTGAGATACCCTATATAGTGTGTATGTCATTCCCTCCCTAAGCCAAATTCATTGAGAATAAGGTTGATCCATTCCCTTTTGCCTTCCTGTTCTTACCCTCCATTGTAACCATTTCCCCTTACCTCTTCTATATGAGATAGTTTACCCAATTCTGTCTTTCCCCATCTCCTCTCATTATATTCCTCTCTCATCTCTTAATTTCACCTTTTAAGTATCATCCCTTCCCATTAAATTGGTCCTGTGTCCTCTATCTATGTATACCTGTAAACATATAGATATACTTTCACATATGTATTCACACACCCATATACCCTTCTATATAAACATATATGTATGTATGTGTGTATATGTATATATACATATACACACACACACACATTTCTATTCCCTCCAATTATTCTCATACTGAGAAAAGTTTCATAAGTTACAATTACTGTTTTTCCATGTAGGCATGTAAATAGTTCAACTTTGATAAGTTCCTTAGAATTTCTTTTCTCTGTTTACTTTCTCATGCTTCTCTTGCTTCTTGTATCTGAATGTCAAATTTTCTATTCAACTCTGTTTTTTTTTTTTCATCAAGAATGCTTGAAAGTTTTCTACTCCACTGAATGACCTTATTGTCCCCTGAAATATGATACCCAGTTTTGCTGGGTAGGTGATTTTTGGTTTTAATCCCAGCTCCTTTGACTTCAGGAATATCATATTCCAAGCCTTTTGATCCCTCAATGTAGAAGTTGCCAGATCCTGTGTTATCCTGATTGTGTTTCCACAATATTCAAATTGTTTCTTCCTGGCTGCTTGTAATATTTTCTCCTTGATCTGGGAATTCCAGAACCTGGCTATAATATTCCTAAGTAGTTTCCTTTTTGGGATATTTTTTTTTTAAAGCAATTGGGGTTAAGTAACTTGCTCAAGGTTACACGGCTAGTCATGATTTATATGTGGGTGCTCATTTCCTGAGGCCATTCCAGGGTCATTCCAACTCCAAGGCCGGCACTCTTACTCACTGCACCACCTAGCGGCCCCTTGGGATCTTTTTCAAGATATGATGGGTGGATTCTTTCAACCTCTATTTTGCCCTCTGGTTCTAAAATATCAGGGCAATTTTCCTTTAGAATTTCTTGAAGGATGATTTCTACGTTCTTTTTTTGATCATGGCTTTCAGGTAGTCCAATAATTTTTAAATGATCTCTCCTGGATCTAATTTCCAGGTCAGCGGTTTTACCAATGACATGTTTCACATTGCCTTCTGTTTTTTCATTTGTTTGGATCTGTTTAATTTGCTCCAATCTAATTCTGAAGGAATGATTCTCTTCAGTGAGCTTTTGAGATTCTTTTTTCCATCTGGCAAATTCAGCTTTTTAAGTCATTCTTCTCCTCATTGGCTGTTTGAGCCTCTTTTGCCATTTGAGTTAGTCCATTTTTTAAGGTGCAATTTTCTTCAGTCAGGTTGTTGACTCTCATTTCATAATTTTCTTGAGTCATTCTCATTTCTCTTCCCAATTTTTCCTCCACTTCTCTTATTTGGTTTTCAAAATCCTTCTTAAAGTCCTCTATGGCCTGTAACCAGCTTGTATTTTCCTTTGAAGCTTTTGGTGCAGGAGTTCTGACTTCACTGTCTTCCTCCTGTTCCATGCTTTGATCCTTTTTGTCCCCAAAATAGGAGTGTAAAGTTGGGTGGCTCTGGTTGGTTTGCTTCCTTTGCCTGCTCATGTTGCCACTCAATTACTTGACTTTTGGGCTTTTTGCCACAGTAGGGCTCTGCCAGCAGACAGGGGAGCTTCGTTCCAAAGGCTGGGGTTTTCTCAGCTACCAAAGGTATTAGTTGAATGCCCTCTCTGGAACCTCCACACACTCTTGAAAGCTGATTACACACCCCAGGACCTCCACCCTAGACCACAATACAGATCCAAGTAGGTTAAAGCAAGAGAGATTACCCCTTAGACTGGTCGCTTGGTTCCCCTACAATCTGCAGGCCAGTGCTGAAGCTGCCATGTGAGGGCCACTTCATCTCAGCCGCTTCTTGCCCCCGGGGACAGAGGCCAACCGCACTCCCAACTACTGGATCCCAAAGTCCACAGTGCACTGACCTCTCACTTTGTCCTTAGCATTTATGTGTTGATAATTCTGGAAACTACCACAGATGCTGGTGATCTGAAGTCCCTCCAGCCAGCAGCTGGTCAGGCCATCCTGGGGCTAAGACCTCTGGCTTTCGTGGGGCTGGGGTCAGCTCCCAGAGAGCTGTGCTAGCTGATTCCTGCCAGCCTGCTGGACTGTCCTCAGTGGGAGGTTAGCTTCTCTGTGTCACTTTGTGGGTTCTATAGCTCCAAAGTTTGTTCAGAGTCACCTTTTATATGAACTGGAGGGGGTGGGAGCAGGAACCCTGCAGAGGTCCTGTTTCTACTCCATCATCTTGACTCCGCCCCCCCCCCCCAAGGTTGCTTTTTCTTAAGAAGGTATAGAAAACTGTTATTCCAAAGAGTCCAATTTCTGAGATTGGAGTCTGAGCTTCACTCAATTGTTCTAGTAGAAAAGGTGAGGTGATGAGCTCTCTAGACCTTTTTAGTTCAGTCCCTCCCTATCTGGATCCTGATTTTTGTCAAAATAGAAATCACCCCTGATTTTATCTCATCCTTTATCTGTACTATCCTTTCAAGTTTTTTTGCTGCCTAGAGACTTTTCATCAAGCTTCAAAGTATTTTTGTTTGTTTGTTTTGTTTTGTTTTGGAGGGGGAAAAGCAGGGCAATTGGGGTTAAGTGACTTGCCCAAGGTCACATGACTAATAAATATTAAGTGTCTGAGGCCGGATTTGAACTCAGGTCCTACTGACTTCAGGGCTAGTGCTCTATTTAATATGCCACCTAGCTGCCCCAAGCTTCAAAGTATTGAGTAAGGAATCTAAGTTCCACAAATTTAGGGTAACCAAAACATTTCAACCAATCTGGATTACTTAGTTCACACGATAAATAATTTGAACTTGAAGTTAATCTTCTGAAAAAATCCTTGATGGAACCCTGTCCTGCTTTAGGGCAAACTGCCTAGAAAAGCAGCATAGTGTGGCAACTTGGGAAGATTAAACTTGGGTTCCAGAGCAGCCCATGATGTCAACAAGTAGGAGGGAGTCATGCTATACATATTAGTCCAACTGATGAGTTTGGAGACAGAATTGTATTTCCCTTTACCACCATCCTCAGAGCAAGGAAAAAGTGAGGGTATTCTCCTTCTTAATCATCTTTTTAATTGAGGCTGACACCCTGAAAAAAAATATTATGGCTTGCTTGAATGAGAATCTTGCCCATTCAACAGGCATTTGTCTTGTTGTCTGGACTAGAAGTAACTGAGTCAGTGGAACTCTGAAACTCACTTGCTTTCTAATAATCAAGCTATTTTTCCTTCTACCTATTTTCCTCCTACCTACCTCAAGATATTGTGAAAAACTTTTGTCATCACCAATTGTTATAGTAACAAAATATATTTAGTTAATTTATGCTTAAAGCCTCTAAAATAAAATGAATTCACAAGCTGACACGGGACCTCGGATAAATCCCTTCCTCTCTTTAAGCCTCAGTCTTCATCTCCAAATGAAAAGTTTAAATTAGAAAATGTCCAAATGCTTCCCTAAAGTTTTATGAAAAATGAGTAAGAAAAGGATGGCAAAATTCTATTGCTGTAAATATCTGCATTTCTGGCTAAGAGATATTTTTAATTTGGCTATTAATGACAGAAGGTCTGTCTAATGAGTACTTTAACAATGACTTTTTTTAAGTCTATGAAATTGCATGAATACCCCCATAAAAGTGCCTAGAATGAATATTTCTACCCTCTCTCAAGGTCTCTTTTGGATTCTGTGTCACATGTTCACAATTTTCTCATCTCCTCTTTCTAGGCAAAGATATACCTACCATGCAATAAGACAAAAGGAGATTTTACTTGTTTACTTACAAGAAAATGCATGGCCCATGCCAATTGTTTGGCCACTTCAAGCTTCCATAATATGTTTATAGAATTTTTGTTCTTTTTCAGGTATGTGTCCAATGATCCAAATTTCACAAATTCTTGAACTAGTATATCTAAAAAGCAAAAGTATACATGTGTACTTGAAAAAAATACCATTTAGACATTTATAGACCATATTATACATGAGTATTATAAATAAAATTAAGACAAAATTAAGTAGCATAAGGGAAAAAAATTAAACATGACCAATTTTTAAAATTTATTTAACCACAGCTGTGCAAGAAAGCTTAAGTTATGATACATGCAATAAGCTTATTTTATTATATAATAATTCCTAATGTGATTTATTACTGAAAAACTGTTACATATTCAGTTCTAGTTGAAAATTTTTCACAATAGTTTAGTCTTCCTTTAAAAGGATGAGTAGCTGAAGACAAAAATTATATAAATATCTTTCTACAAAGTAGACTATAACTGTCATATTACAGATAAAAAGAATCTCAAGTGTTTTCAATTAATCATTTGTAGCTCCTATATAAAAATATATCGCTAGTAAATTAAAGCATTAAGAGTAATTGTTCATTACTCTTTCAGTCAAGCTATCAAATCTTTTATCACAACAAAACATGTTTTCTTTCAGAAAGAGCCACAGGCTCGTTTTGAGAAATGAAGTTCACCTAAGCAATACTGGCTATCAAGGTAAAAGGTGCACAAGGCAATGATTGTTTCTAAACCAACATGTCATTTAAATCTTATGGTTACTACCTGGATCCAGGACTTATTTATAGTTATCCAATATTCTTTTGAACTAAGACTAGGATTTCAAGTTTGAGTGTGATTGCAATATCTCTTGGACATGGCCCCCTTATCTCTTCAGATACTTCACTCCAGCAAAGATCCTCATCTCCTATTGCAGGTTTCTAGCCACTCTGCCTGCCACAAATCTCTCCCACACTCTAGTATTTCCTTTATGCAGCTACAAAAGTGATTTTCCTAAAGCAGACACCTGACCATATCACCCCCTTCTCAAGAAACTCCACTGGCCCCCTATCACTTCCAGGATCAAACACAAAATCCTCAGTTTGGCATCTATAGCTCTCCATGGCCTAGCTCCCCCTCCTTCTACTTTTCCATTCTTCTTAAACCTTACACCTCCCCTACCACATACTCTCTAATCTAGTGATACCAGCCTCTTTGAGTTTCATTTGAACAAAACACTTCTCTTGGCTCCATGTATTTTCTCTGGCTATCCCTTATGCTTAGAATGCTGCTCTCTCTTCCTCATCTCTACCACTTGCCTTCACAAGTCCCAAATAAAATTCCTCCTTCTATAGGAAGCCTTTTTTAATCCCTCTTAATTTTAGTGTCTTCCCCTCTGTTGATTATTTCCCTATTTTTCCTGTATATAGATTCTTTATACATAATTTGATTGCATGTTGTCTTCCCCATCAGACTGTGAGCTCCTCAAAGGCAGGGACTGTCTTTTGCCTATTTTGCATCCCCTGCCCTTAACACAATGCCTGGCACATAGGAGAAACTTAATAAATGCTTTACTGGTTGTCACAATAGGCCCTAACTAAATAACTACCCTGCCTACCATTCATTATATATGCTAGATGAAATGTTTTGGTCTCAGAACTCCTTTACACGTAAAAATTACTGAAGACCTCCCAAAGAGCTTTTGTTTATGCAGATTATATCCATCTGTACTTATACTATTAGATAATAAAACATCTTAGATCCCTGAAAAGGATTTTGGGGACCTCTCTGAGAGACTGAAAAGTATTGTACTAAACTACAAACTCCTTGAGAGTTAGAATCATGTCTTATTTATGTTTTCATGTTAACTCAATGGTCTAATATAGTGAATTGCACACAGTAAATATTCAATAAAATGTTAAATACTTGGGGGCGGCTAGGTGGCGCAGTGAGTAGAGCATCAGCCCTGGAGTCAGAAGGACCTGAGTTCGGATCCGACCTCAGACACTTAACTCACACACAAACAAAAACCTAATCGTATAACCTTGGGCAAGTTACTTAACCCCAATTGCCCTCCAAAAAGCAAAAAAATAAATAAAATAAAAATGTTAAATGCTGAAATAAAACATGAAAATGATAGGGCTTGTTCTACATAAATACCATGTTTTTAAAAATGAAAGAGGTTAATTCATAATAAAGCTTTGAACACTGTAGTATCATGACCGAAAATAATAGTTTAAAAAACAATCTGAAATGGACTTAATTGTATTTATGTCACGCCCAACTTCAATATTTCAACGAAGCGATGATCTCAGTGATATGTACATCCCCCCCCCCCAACCCCCATCCCACCCCCTCTACATCCAGTGACATCTGGCCTCCTTGCTGTTCCTTACACGAGTCAATCTTCTCACTCCATGAATTTTACTCTCCCTCTTCATTTCTATCTCCTGGCTTGCCTGACCCCCTTCAGGTCCCAGCTAAAATCCCACCTTTCCCAAACTCTTTTAATGTTAGTACCTTCCCTTAGAAGATTATCTCCCATCTGTCCTATCTACATCTTGCTTGTACACAGGTGCTTACATGACTCTCCCATGAGACTGAAGTTCTCCTAGAGAGCAGGGACTACCTTTTGCCTTTATTTGTATCCCCAGCACTTAGCACAATGCCTGGCATGTGAGAGTCACTTAACAAATGCTTGTTGACTTGACTTGATAATAACCCAAACACATCTTCTTATCCTGAGTAATTCTTACTCAAGTTCTCCTATAGAAAATTCACAAAGGATCCATGCAACATACAGAAGACCTTTCTCTTTCTTGGTCTTTTTACATTTTGTTGGTACCAGTGTCACTTTTGGGCCATCTATTCATCATCATTTGCCACTAAATTTGTTATCAAGGGACTACCCTAAGTGGTGGCCTAATTTAGCCCTGGCAACCTGTCATACTATGAGTGAAAAGAAATGATTCTGTTACATGTCTTTAAATGAGCCTTCATTCTTGCACTTTGAAAATCACATAATACCGTCTTTTTTTGCACTATGAAAGGGAGTTAAGGTGCAATTAACATAGAAATATTGAATAATAAAAAATATATTTATATTTGACTTTTGCAGACTTGGTCTAGAACTCCTAATTATGTTTTCTTTAACCTAATACTAAAAGTATTTAGCATGTACTGAGAATATATTGTTAGCAAGGGAAGGAAAATTAAAAGCAAGTTGGATGAAATGGAAATAAACCTTAGGTTTTAAAAGCTGCACACAGTTCACACATGAAGCTCCACCTGTATTTAAGCTAGTCTAAGTGTCAAGCAAAAAGATGTAAGAATTACATTTAGCTTGTGGATACAAGCTAAATAAAAATAAGCATTATACTACTCTTTTCAAAAATGAACATATTACTTGAACATACAAACAGTACTAATGAATGAAGAAATCATGAAATATACTCCCATAATATTCACTACTTCTCAAATCTCTGAGAGTTTAATGCTATCACCAGCATAGGACCCTGTCAAATAACTGAGATAGGGAAAATGTAAAGACACATGCCCTATGCAACTGCTATGATATGTGACCTATGTATCATGAAGAATGTAATGAATAAAGGCTTTAAGTATATAAAAATATTTTGCAGGTGATAGGAATGACCATTTTCCACATCAACTGAAAAAATTAGCATAAATTTTAATACTAAGGGTTTAGGCTACACATAAGACTTCCTCAATGTAAGGCTTATAAGACTGATATTGTGGAGTTCTTCTTCTGGGTCATGTGCTTTATGAATTGTATCATTTTAAGGTCTAGATGCCAAAATATCATGTTTAATTAGCTTTGTTAACATACAATCACTTATATGTTTTCTATTCAACCCAAAGAACTGGTAATCGAACTTTTTTTAAGAACTGAAATGACCATATGCTGACAACTTAACACCTGTAATTATAAGCAAAAGTTGATGTTTTTTTGAATAGTACCCTATGGTTCTGGCATTTTTAATGGGCTGCAAGAAGAGTTTTATTTAAATATCTACAGAAACTTTGATTTTCCATTAGAAAAGTTGTACTGAATTTCCTACATCTGCTAGGTTTTGACAAATTACAATTTCTATGTATTTAGCTATACTTTTAAAAAGACCTTCCATGGGGCAGCTAGATGGTGCAGTGAATAGAACACCAACCCTGGAGTCAGGAGGACCTGGGTTCGGATCTGGCCTCAAGACACTTAACACAAAAACTAGCCGTGTGACCTTGGGCAAGTCACTTAACCCCAATTGCCCTCCAAAAAGAAAAAAAAAGTAAAAGACCTTCCTGTGTCAGCAGAATGGACCTCCTTAATGGGAAGAACATGAAATTAACACAAAAGGACAATTTTACTTACTCTCTTCTCCACAGACACAGACTCCATAATTTAAAACCAGATGCTTGTAAGAAAGCTGGCTCATCATGCTTGCTGCTTCAAAAAAAGACTAGAAGGAATAAAAAAATAAAGTAAGAAATGGAAGGTTACTAGGCAACAAGTGTGTGCTGTGATATCATATATAATTTGGTGTCTAGGATTTATAGGCCAGAGGTTCTGATGGGGGGGAGGGGGAGGGTGTCAATAGCTATTACTCTACCAAGAGCATTAACAACAATCTACTGCTATTCTCAGAAGATCAAACAAGTCAGTCACCTGACAAGTATTTACTATGTGCCAGGCTCTCTAAAGACACACAGAAAGGTAAAGAGTTCCTGCTCTCACACAGCTCACATTGTAATGGAGGAGACAACAGGTAACTAACAATATATTTTGCATTTATGTATACATATAATATTGTGTATATATCCGTAGTATGCATACACAAGTGTATAAATATAAATATGTATACACACACAAAATCCTATGTATATGTATATATTATACACACACAAGATATTTACATAGTAGATGGAAGGTAATCTCAGAAGTGAGATGCTAGCAACAAGGGCGGATTGGGAAAAGTCTCCTGCAAAAGGTGGGATTTGAGCCGGGTCTCAAGGAAGCCAAGGAAATAAAGAGAAGGAAGGGAAGAGGAGAACATTCAAGGAATGGGGACAGGAGATGGTAGGTTGTGTGTAAGCAGGCTAGAATAGCTGGATCAGAGTTCATAGGAAGGGGTCAAGTGTGCAAAGACTGAAAAGATATGAAGGGGTCAGATCCTGAGGGGCTTTAAAGAAAAACACAAAACTTTATATTTGATCCTGCAGATAACAGAGAGCCACTGGAGTTTATTGAGTGTGTGTGTGTGTGTGGGAGGGAGAGGGTAGGGGGAAGTATTGGAAGGGAGAAGGGAGGAAAAGGGTGTGAACTAATCAAAAAACTACTTTGGTAGCTGAGGGGAGGATGACTTGAAGCAGAGAGACTTGAGAAAGGGAAACCAATTAATTCAAAGGCTGTTATAGTAGTCTAGGTAAGAGGTGATGAGGGCCTGAACCAGGGTGGTGGCTGTGTGAGTCAAGAGAAGGGGGCATATATTAGAAATTATGAGGAGGCAGAAATGGCAAGATTTGAAAACAGACCAGATGTGTGTAGACAAGTGATGAGTCAAGGATAGCACTAAGGTTGTGAGCTGGTTAAAGGATGATGGTCACCTCAACAATAATATTAAAGAAAAGAGGGGAGTGTTTGAGCAGAAAGATGAATTCTGTCTTAAACATGTTGAGTTTTGGGTGCCTAAAGGCCATCTAGTTCAATATGTCCTAGAGATGGATAATTAGATCATAAAAATGATCATTTACAGGTAGACAATAATCAAATCTATGGGAGCTGATAAGATCACTGAGAGAATATAGAGGGAAAAGAGAAGGTCCAAGGCGGAGTTCTGAGGGACACATAGTGTCAATGGATCACATGGATGAAGAGCTGAGAATCATTTGAATAAGGACAATAGCTGAAACCATGGGAGCTGATGAGATCACCAAGCCAGATGGAATGGAGGAGAAGTCCCTAAATGTTCTAAAATAATGGGGAAACCCCTTTTGGCAATCTGGTGAACTTGTAGAACTTGCTCAGAATCATGTACTTAAATTTTTTAATTTTTTAAATTAAAAATTTTCTAATTTAAAAATTATTTAAAAACACAAAAAACTTAATTTTATAATATTGTAAAGGAATTGTAAATAATGTTATAATTATTTATAAACTGTGAAGGAAATGAATTTCATCAAAATAGTTATCAAAACATTAAAAAAAGTTCATGGACCCTCAAGTTAAGAACCATGGGGAAGGAGAGAGAAGAAGGCCCAGGACAGAGTTTTGGGGGATACCTATGGTTAGCAGGTAATTTATTGGAAGTTTTGCCTCTTATTCTGTTTAATGAAATAAAGCCATAGATGAGTCACCCTTAAGGAGAGGTTTTATTTTGGAGAAGCTCCAAGGTTAGTCTGAGCTGTGGAGATAGTAGTAGGGGAGAGAGGTGGAGATAGGAGGCCCCCATTAGTGATAAGAAGAAAGATTTATTCCAATATGTCTGAAAAATTTGGTATGCCATTACTGGAAGTAACAACTTGGATAGGGAAGGACGGCTGTACCTTTCTATTCCTGGACTCCTTGGGCTCCTGGCATTCTAATATTTGCCTGGACGAGTAGCTCTGGCCTATGGAGGTCATTTGAAATGGCACAAGGCTCAGAAGAAAAGGCTAATGTTAATTAGTTTGAAAATACATTTCTTTTATAAAGCACATCCTTACTTCATTCTGATTATAAAAATGATGAGAAAAAGTTTCTGTTTTAGGGATTTTTTTTTATTAGAGAAGAAAAAGAAGAAAGGGGTACTGTTTGATGGAAATAGGGTCTCTGTTTGTACATACAGTAATCACTACCCTGTAAGAGGACCAATGCTGAAGAATGCTACCTACCTCCTGGCAGTGAGGAAATAAATTAGTCTGCAGAATGAGGCACATTTTTGGATGTGGTCAATTTGATCAATTTGGGAACTTGTTTTACTTGACTATGTATATTTGGGCAGCTAGGTGGTACAGTGGATGGAGTACCAGGCCTAGGGTCAAAAAGACTCATCTTCCTGAATTGAAATCTGACCTCAGATATTTATTAGCTAATGTGACCTTGGGCAAGTCACTTGACCTTGTTTGCCTCAGTTTCTACATCTGTAAAATGAGCTGGAGAAGGAAATGGCAAACCACTCCAGTATTTTTGCCAAGAAAACCCTAAATGGGATCACAGTGTTGGATATGACTGACCAACATGTATATTCATTATAAGGGCTTTGATTTTCTTTTTTGGCCGGGGGGGGGGGGGTGTAGAAGTGGGAGAAAAAAATGTTTGAAAGCTGAAAAAAAATTGTCAGGAAATAGCTGTAAATAAAAGATCATAATTACTACATAATTTCAGAATAACAAAGTCAAATTAGTTAAAAAATAAAATTACCCTTTCAACCACATTAACTATTCAAATAGGATACAAACCTCTGAATAATTTCTATGTGCTTTATCCAGAACTTTTAAAAGGACTTCTGTTTCATGAAGCTGGCCATAGTCTCCTATTTCTCTTCTTACACCTTTAAAAATCTTGGTAAAAGTGCCTTGCCCAAGGCTTTCATTCTTAAAAAAAAAAAAAAGTTAGAGACAGGTGAAATATGGAAAGAATAATGTTGGAAACCAATTTTAAAAAGTAGGTCAAATATGAAAGGAAGATATCCACATTGGCCAGCTAAACTGGGATTTAGGGGTTCATCAAGTGATTCTTCCATTCCATTAAATAATAATATAAGACTGAAAACAAGGGCAATAACAGCACATGTGATGCTGACTAAAATATATCAACATTCTATAATCAAGGGAATTTATAATGGTCTCAACAGTTTAATATAGTAATATACTAAACTATACTTATATAATTAACTTAATATACTGTCTCCAATTCATTTAACATAACATTTATTACAATTATACAAAAACATTAACAAGTTCCCAAGACATTGGCAGGTTCATTTTGAAAATAACTAAGGAGGAATGTTAGTTTCATTTAAAGTTAACTAATTGCTTTTAATTTGTGTGTCTGAATTCCACTACTTAAAAGTAAGACAGCTTATGTCAGATATGTTATAATGACCATTTTTTTAATCCAACTTGTAAGTCAAGTTTTTAACTAGAAGGTTTTAATCTACTTTTGCTTTCTCAGGCTAATTTTTTTTTCATTTCTAGGTTGAGACATTGTAACCATGTGGGGATGAACTCTACATTCCACACTCTGAAAAGGTTTTGGAAGTTTGGACAGGAAACCTGCCTTCTATAATTTAGGTTAGTTTTCTATTTCAAGGTCTTCAATGGTCAAAGACCACGGATCACAGGCCCTTTCTGTGGCAACTGGTAGGCTTTGGGGAGAGGAGGGGCGAGGCAAGGAAGGACAGCAGCATGCTGACTATGCATAAGTACACTGTAATACTGAATAACTATTACTTTATATCTGAGATTAATCAAGTTTCAGCTGATTTACAAAACTTAGAGTCAATCGGTAGATGAATGGTTGTCCCAGAGATTCCTACATCCAGTAAAAATCTTGGATAAAATGCCAAAGGTAATCATTTTAAAGTTTTGCCAAGAAGCGGGCTGATTCAGAACAGGGAAAAAGTGCATTAGGGCAAGGTTAACCAAAATCTGGAGAGGTCCTAGGACTATGTCCTATTATGTTAGAGTCCTAGGAAAGCTAAAACCTTTTGGAACTACTTCAATAAAGAGCCCACCCGGCAGTCCCAATCCTCTCCAGGCTAATCCTGAGCTCACTGAATCTAACTGGAACCAGACTAATCCTGAAAGCAATGCAATGACCATCTAATGGCACACCAATCAATCAACATTTATCAGATGTCTACTATACAACAGGTATTATGCTAAACAAGGGGGGATACACAAAAGCAAAAGACAGTTCCTGCCTTCGGGGAGCTTACAATCTAATGACAGTTTTGTGAGTCTCTAGGCAACAATATGCCCTGATTACAAAACAAGACTTCAAGGCTTTATAAATTGGAAGGGAAGAAATGTCTCTGGGGGAAACTATACCTTCCTCTCTGGAGAGAGGATTGGTCTGGAGAGTTCCAACTCAAAAATGGCAAAATATGAATCATCAATGTGATCCATGGGTCAAAAAAGCTCATGTCATCTTGCGTGACATTAAACAAGGCACAGCTTCCAAAAGAGGGGTGGAAGACCCCCCCCCATACTTTGTTTTGGATAGATCACATCTAGAGTATTGTGTTTAATTCTGGGTGCCATAATTTATGAACACTAACATAGTGGAGAAGGCACAGAGAAAGGTAATTAGGATGGCAAAGGACCTTAAGTGAAGCAGTGAAAGAGAAGGAGACAAAGCACAATAGTTTAAGGAGATGGCAAGGTCAATGAGAAGTCCATTCCATAATGTCAGTTGAAAGAACTGTTGTGGCTATTCAGCCTGGAGATTTGAGGGCATACTGGAGAACCACTTATCAAGAAACGTGCTAGAGGGGATTCCTTCTGGGGATGAGTTAGACAGATGGTGATTGAGATTCATTTCAAATCTAAGTCTCTGTGATTTTGTGATATGTTTGAGGAAAAAGGGGTCTTTGACTTTAATCCAAACCCATCATACTTTATAGAAAAGTGAGC
Organism: Gymnobelideus leadbeateri; assembly: GCA_011680675.1. Classification (NCBI taxonomy): domain Eukaryota; kingdom Metazoa; phylum Chordata; class Mammalia; order Diprotodontia; family Petauridae; genus Gymnobelideus; species Gymnobelideus leadbeateri. The sequence continues at coordinate 115,402 of WOXC01010398.1, read as the reverse complement.
TGAGATCCACAGAAGTGGTTACGTAGTTTATATAAGGAGTGGCAGTGATAAGATCAACCTACCCTAGTGTTCCCAAACTAATATTCTTTCTACTACCTTAGGATGCTTAGCATATAGGAGCAGGTTTTTTCTTTGTAGAAGGGATTAAGAGGTTCCTTTTTGGGACCAATAGGGAAGGGAATATAATAAATTAGACTTACTAATTTTTTTAATGATTTCCTCAGTAAAACCTAAGTTTAATATCACAATTTGCTATTAAAACTACCAGCATATTTTCTCATTCCTAATCCAAGTTTAATAACATACTTCCACATCTCTTGTATAATAGAAATAAAGCAAATGATGAAGCAAGTTGAAAGGAGACATTGTTTCAAAGTGCTGCATCCAAATTTTAAATGGAAAATTATCTGCATTGAATGACTTACAAATATTAAATCTTCATTTCTGATTTTATGAAACACCATTTGGTTCACATTATTGTGCCTCTGCAATGTTGGTGATGTAGAAACGTCAGAAATACCATTACTCCTGAAGACTAATAGATTCGATTTATCTAGAGAACACAGAGTCAAAAGGAAAAGAACACGTATTTGTTAATAATGTAAATTAACTGGTAATCTAGTACAATGCCTAATAAATAACTGAAATTACTGATAATTTTAAAGAACACAGTACATAATAGTCACACAGAATGATTACTGATCCCTTACTGAAATTTCTTTAAAATACTATTGTCTAAAGTTTATTCATTAAATTTGATGCTCAAATATTTAACTGAAGGGAAATGAATAAAGTATGATCAAATAAAGAATCAAAATAGTTTTATCCAGAATATAAACAGAGACCATTTTTTCAATGCAATCACTACCTATTTCTCAAAACATTTACTTCAGCGAATGACAAGCTTTTATATTACTTCAGAAGGAAAAAAACTGGTAAATCTAGAATGTTTGTAATTATTCCTGAAGTTGTAACTGACTAGTAGATCTTAAGTGCTGGAAACATGTTAAGAATCAAGAGGTGGTTGGGCGGCTAGATGGTGCAGTGAATAGAGCACTGGCCCTGGAGTCAGGAGGACCTGAGTTCAAATGCGGCCTTCCCCACTTAACACAAAACTAGCTGTGTGACCTTGGGCAAGTCACTTAACCCCAAATGCCCTACCTTCTCCCCTCCAAAAAAAAGCAAAAAAAAAAAAAAAGACTCGAGAGGTGGCAAGATTAGCACTATAACGGAGATCTGGAAAGGTTTCAAATTTCAATTCTTTGGTGCAATCAATGTTACTTTGATAATATGGAAGTGAAGGCTGTTCTATAGTAGAATAATATCTTCTATTTTTAGGGCACTTTCTTTTTTAAAAAACCATTTGGAACACTGTGAAATCTATGAAGTGCAGTCAATAACATTTAGCTGTATTGTTTTCCCTTAATGACAATGCTATACAATAGGTGTTACAAGTTCTGATACGTAATCATTATTATCTAGGGCAGCTAGGTGGTGTACTGGATGGAGGGCAAGGACTAAAGTCAAGATTCATCTTCATGATTCAAATTTAGCCTCAGGCATTTACTAGCTGTGTGACCCTGGGCAAGTCACTTAATCCTGTTTGCCCCAGAAATGAGCTGGAGAAGGAAATGGCAAACCACTCCATTATCTTTGCCAAGAAAACCCCAAAGAGGGTCATGAAAAGTCAGACATGACTGAAAATGACTGAACACACAGAACACATATTATTTTCCTAGCAGTGACTGGGTTTAAACTTCATTTCCTATGGGAGTATTTATTTAATTCTACTGTTTACCTTGCTTTTGCTTTGGGAGACATAATAATGTACCTACACAGTTTAATGATTAATGGTTTCATGATTCCCAAATTGCACACACTTTGACAAGTACTTGGCTTGACCCTTTCTGACAGTAAAAACTAGATGATACTTTACGGTTCAACTGCATTGGAATCTCAAATAATAGCCATCATTTTGAAAACTGTCAATGACAATAAATCCATCTTAATCACTGACTTCCTTTCCCTCCTCTCTATCCCCCACTAGGCTCACTGATCTCTATTACATTTATTTTCATTTCCTTGATTAATGGGTTTTTATGCATTTTTGTTCTGGGCAGACAATTACTCATTTTTCTCATTTCAGAGCTACAGAAAGTGAAACATTGAAAAATTAAATATAAACATCTTTATTTTTGGTAATGAACAGGTATCTAGTAGTACTTCTCTCCAGTGTGTGTGTGTGTGTGTGTGTGTGTGTATGATATATTGCAATTTATGCTTTAGAACGAAATAACAGTATACCGAGGACACTTGCCATTCTAGAAGTTCATTATACTAGAGACTAATAAAAAATTAAAAATAAGACTAAAAAAACAACTTGGCCTTGTTCCAAAGTGAGGATGGTTGCCCATCAATATGAAAACAAGTCAATCTGCAACTCTTTTGATATCTTTTTTTTTTTTAAAGCAATTGGGGTTAAGTAACTTGCTCAAGGTTACACGGCTAGTCATGATTTATGCGTGGGTGCTCATTTTCTGAGGCCGGATCTGATCTCGGGTCATCCCAACTCCGAGGCCAGCACTCTTACTCACTGCGTCACCTAGCCGCCCCTATATCTTTTTTATAAATATGCATATGATATCCATGTGAAAGCAAATGAAAAATAACCAGAAAGTCTCCTTACCTTTGGGCTTTGGGGGGCAACACTTGGTAAACTGGAAAATGATGCTATCTGAACGGACAGTTTCCATTTGATAGCAATTCAAGAGATCCTTAAGGTTAGTGAAGTTCTTCTTAGTCCCACTAAGGTTGAACTCCCCATTCTCATTTTTTGTAATCAAACAGTGCTTATAATCAGTGACATTTTCCCTCTGTATAAGTTTAATCACAAAGACAGAGAAAAAAACACATCATAATAACTTTCACAATGGTTAAATTGGCAAGAGTAATACTGAAAACAAACAAACCTCAAAATCCAAAAAAACCCACAAGAGCCTATTTGGAAATTAAAACTCTGATATCTAGAGCACTGTCATTATAATTATGCGGCCTTCTTGCCAAAGGTAATCATCTAATTATATCATAGTAGTGCCTTAAATATGAACCTCAACAACAAATAAACAACACAATAGTATTAATTTTTTAAAACAGAAGCTGCCCATTAAATAAAATAGCTATGAAAAATAAAGGTTTTATAGGTTTTCTTCCAACTTTCTGTTTCCACTTTCTTTACTTGTTCCCTAATAAGTGGTTTAAGAGAATAGACTGGGGGAAATTCTGCCTCAGCTCACTATTTTCTGTATATATTCTCTCAGTGGCAAATCATACTTTCATAGCTATCACCCCTATGTAATAATAGCTAAATAGTGCTTTGAGGTTTGCAAAGTACTTTACATGTCATCTCAGCAGGGTAACACAGTGTAGCATTTTATTGCATCTTACCTTGTACTATTATCTTATTGTTTCATGTACTTAATCCTTGATTTCCCTAAAATATTTTAAATGTCTTGAGCTTAGAGACTATATCATAGTTCTTCTGTAACCTTCAAAGCAGCTAGTGTTGTGTTAGTATGGAGTAGAAACATTCCATAAATACTTGCTGGATTTGAAACAAATGAAATGTAAGTGCGATTATTTTAGTAAAATGTCACTAAAGGGCAACAGAATGTAGCATTTTATTACATCTTACCTTGTAAAATTATCTTATTATTTCATGTGCTTAATCCTTGATTTCCCTAAAATATTTTAAGCTCCTTTAGGTTAGAGACTTTATCATAGCTCTTTTGTAAACCTTCAAAGCAACTAGTGCTGTGTTAGGTATGTAGTAGAAGCATTCCATAAATACTTTCTGGATTTGATAGAACTGAAATATAAGTGTGATTATTTTGACAAAATGTCACTAATGCGCTAAGAAAAAAAATTAAGATCTACTCATTATTCCATATGTATCAATTTGTTCCTTGAGAAATTCTCACATGCTCGTGGGCTATTACCTATTTCAGAATACTGAAGGAAGTAGCATATTTCGACCAAATTTTAACCCCAAATGCTAAAATGAAAATGGTCAGATTTGTAAAGAAATGTTCTAATTTCAATTAGGAATCAAAGATGTTTTTAAAACAAGAATAGTCATAATTATAAAAAAAAACAAATTATGTTCTATTATTTTATGAACTACATCTAAGCAACTGTAAATCTTTGTCTAAGATATCTTAAGTTGACAAATGAAAATGTAGTATGGTGGATGGAGTACTGGTCTCAGAGTGAAAAAGAGCTGAGTTCAAATCCCACCTCTGATACATACTGACTGTGTGACCCTAAGCAAGTCACTGAACTCTTTCAGGGTCCTACAAGCAACTTACAAAGACTCTAAATTGCAGAGAAAATGCCCATGTGAAATCACAGGGCCAATTTTTTAAAAAGTTGATGAATTACTTTTTTTTTTTTTAAAGCAATTGGGGTTAAGTAACTTGCTCAAGGTTACACGGCTAGTCATGATTTATGCGTGGGTGCTCATTTTCTGAGGCCGGATTTGATCTCGGGTCATCCCAACTCCGAGGCTGCCGCTCTTACTGCGCCACCTAGCCGCCCCTTTAGGGCAATTGGGGTTAAGTAACTTGCCCAAGGTCACAAGGCTAGGTTTTTGTTTGTGTGGGTTAAGTGTCTGAGGGCGGATCCAAACTCAGGTCCTTCTGACTCCAGGGCCGGCGCTCTACTCACTGCGCCACCTAGCCGCCCCGATGAATTACTTTTACATCTTACTTAAACCATACATTATGAGGTAAGTTGGACAAGTATTATTATTCCTATTTTATGGATGAGAAAATAGAAATGTAAAGTTACTTACCTAAGGCCACACAGCTAAAATATGGCTAGGGGGCACAATGACCCACTTCTCTTGGTTCCCATTCCAATCTTTGATTCTCAATTTGCTATTTCTTTAACAGTAAATGCTAGAAATCTATTTTCAGAATCTATGGAACTACCGTTTAGGCAACATCTCCTTATCAGGTACTTCCATTAACTAAATCCTTCCTTAGATAGGGTCCAACACCAATCTATTTTATAGAAAAATCTTCACTGTATCTAAGTTTTAGCACAGTTTTATGCTTTACAAGATGCAGATTGGAGGTGGCTAGGTGGTGCAGTGAGTAGAGCGTTGGCCCTGAAGTCAGAAGGACCTGAGTTGGATCCGGCCTCAGACACTTAAAGCACACACAAATAAAAACCTAGCCGTGTGGCCTTGGGCAAGTTACTTAACCCCAATTGCCCTCCAAAAACAAACAAACAAACAAACAACAACAAAAAAAAGATGCAGATTGTAATTTACCAGAGCATCAAGTTTAACTGCTCAAAACTATTCCTTAAAAAAGAGATTACACATGAGGTGGCTAGGTGGCAGTGAATAATAGAGCACCAGCCCTGGAGTCAGGAGGACCTGAGTTCAAATCTGGCCTCAGGAACTTAACACAAAACTAGCCATGTGACCTTGGGTAAGTCACTTAACCCCAATTGCCCTACCTTCTTCTCTCCCCCCGCAAAAAAGCAAAAAGAGAGAGAGAGAGAGAGAGAGAGAGATATTACACTTAGAAAACTGGGAAAGAATTTTTACAACCAGCATTTCTGATAAAGGCCTCATTTCTGAAATATATTGAGTCAAATCTATAAAAATACAAGTCATTCCCCAATTGATAAATGGTCAAAGGATATGAAATAGGCAGTTTTCAGAGGAAGAAATTAAAGATATTTATAAGCATATGAAAAAATGCTCTAAATCACTACTGAATAGAAAATTCAAATCAAAACAACTCTGAGGTACCACATCTCACTGGTCAGCTTAGCTAAGATGACAAAACAGGAAAATGATAAATGCTGGAGAGGTTGTAGAAAAATTGGAACACTAATGCATTGTTGGTGGAGTTATGAATTGATTCAACCATTCTGGAGAACAATCTGGAACGATGCCCAAAGGGCATAAAGAGTACATACACAGCAATACCACTTCAAGGGCTGTATCCCAAGGAGATCATACATGTGAGAAAAGGACCCATATGCACAAAAATATTTATAGCAGCTCTTTCCGTGGTAGCAAAGGATTGGGAATCAAGGAGATACCCATCAATTGGGGAATGGCTAAACAAGTTATGGTATATGAATGTAATAGGATACTACTGTGCTATAAGAAATGAGAAGCAGACAGACTTCATAATAAACCTGGAGAAATTTATATAAACTGATGTTGAGTGAGAAGAGAAAACCAGAACTTTGTACACAATTACAGATACATCTATGTATGATGACTAACTTTGAAAGAACAGGCTCCTCTCAGCAATACAAGGTTATAAGACAACTCCAAAAGACTCATGATGGAAAGGGATATCCACATCCAGAGAAAGAACTACAGAACCCTTTGACCCAGCAATACCACTTCTAGGGTTATATCTCAAAGAGATCAAAGAAGTGGGAGGAAGACCCATATGTACAAAAATATTTATTGCAGCTCTTTTTGCAAGAATTGGAAATTAAGGGGGTGCCCATCAATTGGGGAATGGCTAAACAAGTTGTGGTATATGCATGTAATGGAATACTATTGTGCTATAAGAAATGAGGAACAGATGGACTTCATATCTACCTGGAGAGGCTTATACAAACTGATGCTGAGTAAAAAGAGTAGAGGAGAAATTTGTATGCAATTACAGACACAACGTATGTGTGTCAACCAACTTTGATAGACTGGACTCTTCTCAGCAATTCAATGTTTTAAGTCAACCCCAAAAGTCTCATGATGGAGAGAGATGTCTACATCTAGAGAAAGAACTGAGTTTAAATACAGATTGAAGCAAACTACCTGAACTTTTTCTTTTTCCTGTTTAGTTTTATTTCCTCTTTCCCATTGTTCATTTCATCTGATACAATCCTTCTTTATAACCTGCCTAATGTCTAATGTGAAAGTATTTGCAGATACTATACTTGATTGTATGCCACCATGGGGGAAAGAGGGGTAGGGAGAGAAAATTTGAAACTCAAGGAATTGTGGAAATGAATCTTGTAAACTAAAAGTAAGCAAATTAATAAAGACCAAAAAAAAAAAACCACCCCAAAATAAAATAAAATGAAATAAACATTATAATGCTTGACATTCTACCAATGACATGGTACAGTATAACTGCATTCAAAATATATATAGTTAGCAAGGACCCTGGGAGTCCCTAAGACTTTTTGAGGGGATCTTCTGTGTCAAAATGAGGCCACTATAATACTAACTCATTATTTGTCTATTTCATTCTCATTCTCTTACCAGTATACATATGAGGTTTCCAGAAGCTATATAACCTATGAATTAAATTCAGTTTTTGCCTTACAAATGGATGAAATCTACAGAAATGACTGGATTTCATGGTTTTCTCAAATTTATCTAGTAATTATATTATTTTACATGAATATATGACAACAAACATGTGGTGCTGAAATATCTGAAGCACTGATTAACTTTTCTCAAATCTCATTTAGGAATTGTATTGACATTTTCACTGATGGTACAAAAACAATGGTGGATAAAACTTCACCAAGAATGAAGGCAGTGGCACCAAACTATATTAGTAATTGTTGTATTGTTTACCACCATATACCTGAATTTTTAAAGCCTATTTTATCTAAGAATATTCTTGATGAAGTAATAAAAGTATTAATTTTATTTAAAAAAAAAGAAAGAACTACAGAGTCTGAATGTAGATTGAAGCAAACTGTTCTCTCTCTTTTTTTATTGTTTCTTATTTCTCATTGTTTACTCCATTGGTTATAATCCTTCTTTACAACTTGACTAATGTTTAATGTAAAGGTATTTGCAGATCCTATATTTGATTGCAGGCTACCATGGGGGGAGGGGGAGAAAATCTGAAACTCAAGGGACTATGGAACTGAATGCTGTAAACTAAAAGTAAATAAATAAATTAAAATTGTTTTTAAAAGAGGGAGATTATAATGTTTAAAGACTACAAAAGGCAGGGTTGTATGATGGAAAGAGGAAGAGGTTTAAAGACAGGGGAGACCTAGGTTCAAGCACATCTCACACACTAAAAGTCATGCTATGGCTTAATTTCTCTAAGCTTCAGTTTCCTATCTGTAAAATGGGGATAATAATATTTGTAGTAAAATTTAATTCAAAAGAGTCAAATGAGATCAAGGTCTATAAAGGGCACTTTGCAAACCTTAAAACTCTATGAAATTGTTAGCTATTATTATAGTGCTTTTATTTCCTTATGATTTCCTTCTTTTTCTTTATACCTTTATACGATTTAATAATAAATTAAATGGCTGTAATGGTAATGAGAATTTGAAGATCTTCCCTGCCCCCTAATAAGCCTAAGGGAATTTGAAGACCTTCCCTGCTTTGAAAATATATTCTGTCGCCTAATAGGAATGTAATCATATGGAGCCTGTGTGGTGGAAGGAGTTTGCTGAAGGACAGAACAGAGCCCACAGGAAGCTGGAGTCAAAACAGCTAGACAGTGGGAAGAGAGAGTACAGCAGGAAAGCAGACAGTTAAGTTGGTTTATGGGAAGGCTAAAGGATGGTGTGGCTCTCTGTGCCATTGTGGCTTATTGGCTTATTTGCTACTATGATGGAACTGGCTTACTGGTTTTGGGATTTGGTTTTCTGGTGCCTGAATAAATGTTTTGCTTCTGTCTTATATATGGAGATTCTGTTATATTTTGTGATTGAGCACCATGCAGGTATATTTATAGTGATCATGGGTGCAGTAATATTGCATTGGTGCTACAGTTGCCTATAAGTTATTTTGTTCTTCCTTGTTTAATAAAGTTCTCCCAAGTAAAATTAAATCTTAAAGCGCTTGAAGGTTGAATTGGATTGGGCAAAATATTGTTTGATTGGTGAGACAATGAGATTAGACAAATTTCAAGGTGAGATGATAAAAGAAATTTGTTGTAGTTTACTTCTATGGTTTTTTCATTAATCATCCAAATAATGTGATGACTCATCATGGTATACTGATAAAAATCTATGCCAGGAGATGGTAAATTATGTATTATCCTATTAATTTGGAAAAGCTTTGAATATGGGGCCAACAATGGATGGACTATATATCTGCTGTCCAAGGAAAGGCCCAGCCAAGACTGGAGAAGTTCATTAATAGGTAGCTGACCACTAGATGATGAACTTTTTTAGTGCTATCAAATAACAAAGACTACTAACTAAAGCACCAAATGGATTGAGAGCTACAATAGGGCAGTAAGTTCTCACATGGACAAAATCACAGATCTTTTAGGTGTTTAAGTAAGACATAACAAGAATCTTGGAAGAATAAAAGTGTTCCCATTCTCTGCAGACAGAAAATGGGAGTTCAAGTAATAATATGCAACCCAAAGGAGGGCTGCAATTTTGACTGTAGACTAAGGAATAAAGTTAAATTAAGTGAAAAATTATTTGGAATAGATAAGCTCTTTCTTGTTCTGATAAGCAGGATATCATAGTTCATCAACATAATCTACTCACCTCAACAACAAAAGTGAGGAAATATGTATTAAAGTCCTTAGGGCTACATCGAAGGACATAGAGGCCAGTCTGATTACCTGCTTTCTTCAGTTTACTTATGGCAAAATCCATCCTGAAGATAAAAAAGAAGTTGTTTACCAGGAAAATGATAATACAAGTACAATTAACTCTGTTAACAATGATCACCACCACTACTGTTATTACTACACATATACATATATATGTGTGTATAAATATATACAATATATATTCACATTTCAATACCAGATTTTTCCCTTGTTACATTTATATACTTCAAGCAGAAGAATCACTAGTAGGACCAAAATAGTTATCGTGAAAAAATTAAAAAATTAAAAATAAAACTGAAGGTCCTCCAAAAATTAAGAATCTTTGTTCTTTAAAGTTGTGGGTAATTTTTCTAAGGAAAAAATAACTTAACTGTTCATCCTGAGTTCAAACCAATCTTGGGGATGCTCCTATTGCTTTGGAAACATGCAACAGGACACTAATGACTTCTGTGGTAGAAAAAGTCTGCCAGAAACAACAGCAATGATTTTATTTTCTCGAAGTCTTTTGCCTTCTAACATAATTCTTTATTTTAAATGAGCATTCTCTTTCATAATACATCTATTTTTGATTACCTCTCAAGTCAAGATGGCATAAAACTGTTTGTATAACTGGTTCTAAGGCATGTACTAATGTGTAACAATAGAGATGTATATAATTATAACAATTCAAATAGTATCAAAATCTTAGGAAAGAACATATTCATATTGCCCCTGAGAATTTGAAGTTAAAGAAAAAAATTGTTTTGAAAATTTACTTACATATGACATACATGTTAGGTATTTTTAAAGACATTTAGATAGGTAATAAAATTTTATAAGCATATTGACTGGGGTTAATATTTCATTATTTCTGCTATACAAAGTATCCTGGGTGGGTCTTTCCCCTCCCATTTTAAAAGTGTGCATTACTTACGAAATTGGGCCATGACAGTTGCTTTGGATATTTTCAAGAACTGTTGGGGGTGCTACTTCTTTACAGAGGTAATGGTGTGCATCTGCAGTTAATCTATAGTATCCATCAATTAATGATACAAAAGATAGAGCTTCTCTCAATGAGTGAAATTCAATTTCCTGAAGGCAATGAGGTAGAAAAGAGAATGAATATGTACCAATACTGTTTAAGAACAATCTAATAAATGCCAACTATGTACTAAATATTTTACACAAAGTATGTCCTAATGACAATGAAATTTTCTTAATTTGTGCACTTTTCAATTTATTATAGCATCAAATGTTAATAGAGGACAAAGATGCCTCAAAAAGTTACCTCCTCCTTCTTCTTTTTTTTGCTTTTTGGAGGGGGGAAGGTAGGGCAATTGGGGTTAAGTGACTTGCCCAAGGTCACACAGCTAGTTTTTGTGTTGCGTGTCTGAGGTCAGATTTGAACTCAGGTGCTCCTGAATCCAGGGCCAGTGCTCTATTCATTGTGCCACTTAGCTGCCCCCACCTGCTTCATAATACATATTGGTACTTATATTCCACTATGTTACATGTAACATTCCAGAAATGTATTTCAAATAAGATATTAAAATCTTACTATGATAACTAACTATAGTTCTTTTATTCTTTTCATGTCAGTTCCTACAAGGTGGCTCCCCTATATGGCTTAGAAAGACAACATTAAAACTTTTAACACTAATAATGGGGAGCATCACTAAATATGACTTTCTCATATTACACTTTTTCCTTCCCTCCACACTTTCAATTCCTTGTCACTGTCTGCATTCCTTGTAGACAAAGTACTTTATTCCACACTTCTCTAATATACATAGCAGGTATTATTTCCTCTTTTATATTTAATAATTTGCACATATTTTATTTCCCCCCTACTCAAAGTACATTCCATGAAAGTAAGGACTTTATTTTACCTAAATTTTGTTTTTCTCCTATAAACTAGAACAAAGTAGGTATTTGATAAATGTTTATTAGAATGAAGAAACTAAAAGATTTTGGAATATCCTTATGTACTTGCAATTATGAACCTCTTCTAATACACACTGGATGACTTTGGGCAAGTGACTTAATCTCTTAATACTACTAAGAAACTCTCTAAAGCTAAGGTACAAAGAAGTGTCAATCTTAATTGGTAGAGAAAGCTCCTGACCAAGTTCACTAGGTCAGTGAAATCATTGGGGCAGATAAATGAATAAATAAAATGCATATGTGTGTGTGAAATTGGCAGTCATGAAGTATCATGTTTCAGTTATAATGAATGACAGGGAAGAGGTTTGATTATTTATTATGTTACAAGTTTTTAAAAATCACACAAAATATTACAAATATAAATCACTGTAAAGAAAAATTACAAAACTGATAGTGGTAAATTACTTATGTAATTAAATCAAGAAATATACTGATGGGGGCGAGTAGGTGGAGCAGTGAATAGAGTACTGACCCTGGAGTCAGAAGGACCTGAGTTCAAATCCGGCCTCAGACACTTGACACACTTACTAGCCATGTGATTTTGAGCAAGTCAACACCAATTGCCCTCCAAAAAGAAAAAAAAAAAAGAAATATGCTGATGGCAGCTGGTGCCACAGTGTATAGAATATCAAGCCTGGAGTCAGGGTTGCTATGAGGATCAAAAAGAATAAAAATGGTAAACCACTTAGCACAGTGCTTGAGCACATAGTATGTGCTATATAAATGTTGTAAATAATGTAATATTTATATATATAAATAAATGTTAGCTTTTATCATTAAAAGAATCATAAAGATTGCTCAATCTCTAATTTTTAAAAATAGAAATAATTATAGAAAAGCAAAGAATCTCACAGCTCACAAATACTTGGGGAATCTTGTAACTTTCTTTTTTTAAATCCTCAGATGAAAAATCCTCCTTAAGCACAACAGTAAATGCTCTCAACTTCCAGAAGACCTTTGCTATGTCTGTTTTAAAAGAAAAATGTTCCTATTTCATTTCTCATTACTTCCCAATGCATTTCACTTGCTCTGGTCAGGCTAATCTGCTTACCATCTCTTGTTCATGATTTGCTTATTTCATTTACATAAAGTTCTCTCCCAGAAGTTCTTCCCCTTTCCTCTCAAGCCATGTCCTCTGTCACCTTTAAAAACTATCAACTTAAAAAAATTAATCCCAGCAGACTCTGACCACTCCTCTTCTCTCCACTCTTTACATACTTGGTTATTTCAGACACGTACATTATCACCAGAATTTCATTTTATGCTTCATAAGAACAGTATTTGCTATTTCTTTTGTAGGGCTGTTTTTGTAGGTTGTCATTTAATCTATAGGGTCATAATCTACCAATTCTACAAAGCTATTGTTTTATAAGTGCATGAATGAGTAGGAACAAATTATTGACACATATATGATCAAATCTCAAAGGTTTTTTTGAAGGTTGCACAAAATAGTATTTCTGAGTCATACTACCTACTACACTGGGGAAATCCCCTCAAACTTCTAGTTTTTGTGAGAAGTACTAACTACACCAGTTCCTGATCATTTCAGATTTTCATGATAGTCACATTAACCATAAAAAGCCTAGTATGAGAGCACTTGTTATTGATAATGTACCAGAGGAAAAAAGCACATTGTGATTTCAGTTAAAATTCAGTATTTGAGTGGGGTGTGTGTGTGTGTGTGTGTGTGTGTGTGTGTGTGAAAAGAGAGAGATAGAGAGAGCACAATACATTAGGTATTCATAAGACACAAAACAAACTGAAGTGCCAATTACTGCCCTCAAGAAGATTACAATCTAGTTGGGGAGAGAAAATATTTTTTAGTGATGTTGGCACAAGAGTTTCTTCTTCTAAAATGTTGTCTCTGCTATGTTCTCTAATGAAAATGGAGAAGTCCTAGTTCAAATGTAATTATGCTACTATGTCATAAAAAGTAAAAACTATTTTCAAACTCTGTCATCAAAGCTGTATTTATGAAACTGAAAACATATATATTTATATTTTAGTGCCTGGTACATAGTACATGCTAAATAAATGCTTGTTGATTGACTGATTCTATCACTTTTGGCTCCAAGAAAACTACTAAGTGTAATTTTTAAAAAGCAGCAAAATTTTTTAAAGCTTTAGGCAATTTCTATTTTAAAAGTATAAATAATGTCTTTTTAGTCTAATCATTTATGCATGGCATCATTACCATGAGAATTTCCTAAACGTCTAAGGATACTTTTATATAAAGAAATCTAAGCCAATAACTTGAAAGATATTCATTAAAAAGACTAAATAATCTAATTCACACATACACATATATACATACACACATATATGTCATAAGAGGCTCTTGAAGGAGTTCTAAGATCAATATATACTGATCCATTCTCCATCCTGAGTTTCAGTCCCATATCACCAATTACCTATTAGAAACTCTGAATTGGATAACCCAGCAACATCTTAAACTCAACATGTCTAAAACTGAATTCGTCATTTTTTCTGCCTAAATCCTCCCCTCTCCTAAATTTTCCCATCTCTGATGATAGCACTACCATCCTTCCAGTACCTCAGGTCTATAATCTTGGCATAATTCTCAATTTCTCTCTCTAATCCTATGTAGTCAACTAGTTGCTCCTGCATCAGAACCTTTTTCTTAACTCACACAGGCAACATTTTAGTTCAGGTTCTCATCACCTCTTACCTAGATTATCATAATTACCTCCCAACTGGTCTCCATGCTTTAAGTGTCTCCAGTCTACTCTAGTCCACCCTATACTCTGGTGTCCAAGTGATTTTCTTTAAATACAGGTCTATGTGATTCCTTATTTAACCAGCTACAGAGGCTTCCTATTGACTGCAGAATAAAATATAAATTCCTCTCTTTGGCTTTTAAATCCCTATACAACCTGGCCCCAACCCAGTCTCATTAGACATTATGCTTCCTCCCCACTTAGCAATCCAGTCAAACCAGTCTTTATGTTTCTCACTTAGGATACTCCATCTCCCATCTCAGTGTCTTTGTACTGGTGGTTTTCCAGACCTGAAATGCACTTCTTCCCTATCTCCATGTCACTGAGTCTCTCTCCTTCTAAGATGAAACTTAGGAATCCTGTTCTGCAGGAAGCCTTTTCTGATTCCTTGCAACAATCAGTGCCCTAGCTCTTATGTCATCTATCAAACTGCTTTCAGAGTGTGTGTCTGTATATATTAATTTTATACATATGCTGCATATATTTATATATGTACTTGTTGTCTTTCTTATTTAGAATGCAATTTCAGTGCAAGTAGGAGGTTATTTTATTCTTTGTACTTGTATCCCTAGGACCTAGCATAGTGCCTGGAATATAAGTAGTACTTAATAAATACTTTTTTTTTTTTAATGATTCCATGATATTCTTTAGTGATTTGTACTGTGACTTTTTTTAAACAATTCAGCTTTCTAGAATCTTAAAGATGTTTCCAATGTCAAGATGCTTCTCATTTCTGTTTAAAAAAAAGACATTATTTCTTCTAGGTACATAGGCTAGAAGAAGCTTTTTATAAAATTTTGTGTAGGGGACTGGAATTTCAAGTTAATGCCACTGCCTTAAAGCAAAGGGGAAAAAAAAAGCTCCAGGTAAAGATAACATTCAAGTTTCCTTTCTCAAGATACTGTAGTACTGTAGAAGTTGAGTTATTTAGTATACAATTCTTAGCTGAATTAAAGACAATAAGGCTTGGCTTGCATTGAATGCTAAAGAAATAAAATACCTCTTTGAAATAGAAAAATAATGAACAGAATTGTTTTGTGCTTTATCCAATATATATATAATGTACCAGAGGAAAAAAAAGTACATTGTGATTTCAGTTAAAATTCATCATGAGAGAGACAGAGAGAGAGAGAGAGAGAGAGAGAGAGAGAGAGAGAGAGAGAGCAAGAGAGAGCGCAACGCATTAGGTATTCTCAAGATACAAAACAAAGGGGTGGCTAGGTGGCACAGTGAGTAAGAGCGCAGGCCTCGTAGTTGGGATGACCCGATATCAGATCCGGCCTCAGAAAATGAGCACCCACGCATAAATCATGACTAGCCGTGTAACCTTGAGCAAGTTACTTAACCCCAATTGCTTTAAAAAAAAAAAAAGATACAAAACAAACTGAAATGCCAATTATTGCCCTCAAGAATATTACAATCTAGTTGGGGAGAGAAAACATATACTCTTGATCTAATTTTAAACATTACCATTGTACAAGTAATTACAAGACTTCTACCACCAAATCTCTCTCTCTCTCACTCACACACATTTTTTTTTTAAAGCAACTGGGGTTAAGTAACTTGCCCAAGGTCACACGGCTAGGTTTTTGTTTGTGTGGGTTAAGTGTCTGAGGCCTGCTCCGAACTCAGGTCCTTCTGACTCCAGGGCCGGAGCTCTATTCCCTGCGCCACCTAGCCGCCCCCCACACACACATTTTTAAATTTCTCTTTTATGTGCTGTCTTCTTTCATTAGATTGCAAATTCCTGGAAGGCACAGACATCTAGCTTACTTGTAATCTATTTGTATTCCCAATGCTTAATATGGTGTGCAAGCCCACAGTAAGAGCTTAATAAATACTTTATTTCTCAGTCTACCCATATTAACCCATTATCTTCATTTTGTTAAATATCAGATGCCAAAACAAGAATAACTGAGTCAGTCAACAAGCTTCTAATTAAGCTTCTATGAGCAAGGCATAAAGGCAAAATACAGTCCCTGTTTTTTTCTAATAATATTTCTTTTTCCCCAATTACATGTAAGAACAATTTTAAACAATTTTTTTAAAGTTCTGAGTTCCAAATTCTATTCCTTCCTCTTTCCCTGAGACAGTAAGCAATCTGATATAAATTATACATGTGTAATCATGTAAAACATTCCTATTTTTTTAATGTGATGTGTAAATATATGTCAAGGAGATGAATTCTTTTTTTTTTTTGCTTTTTGGAGGGCAATTGGTGTTAAGTAACTTGCCCAAGGTCACACAGCTAGGTTTTTGTTTGTGTGTGTTAAGTATCTGAGGCCGGATCCGAACTCAGGTCCTTCTGACTCCAGGGCTGGAGCTCTATTCACTGCACCACCTAGCCGCCCCAAGGAGATGAATTCTTATAACAAATATATTTAAAAACTGAGCATTTCCTCTAGAAAGTAAACTTAGTTAACTACACATTAATTTCTTTCTTTTTTTTGCCTTTTTTTTTTTGAGGGGAGAGGGGAGGGCAATTGGGGTTAAGTGACTTGCCCGACATCACAAGGCTAGTAGGTGTTAAGGGTCTGAGGCCAGATTTGAACTCAGGTACTCCTGACTCCAGGGCTGGTGCTCTATTCAGAAAGCCACCTAGTCGCCCAACTACACATTAATTTCAAAGACACAGCTATTGCTGAAAATATTTTTTGTACATTTTTGACAATGGAAAAATCTTTTCAAGGCAGACTTGCCTTTCATAAAGGTAGATGACAAAGTTGGATGATCCCATTTTGGAATCAAAAATCATTTCATAGAAAGGACACCATGAGTGAAAGGACAGTCATATCAAAGAAGACAAATAATGGCTCAAGTTCCACATTTTTACATCAGGAAAAAGTCTCAAACATTTCAGGGTTCATTATCTGAAGCTTGGAAAACAATGACACTAATGAAAAAGAAACAAATTTCAGGCTTTCTTATATCTTGCAGGAGCATTAAAGTTTTTCCATTACAGAGTGTGACACTTTGTTTCTGAGTCAAATTGGAAGCACTCTATTTCATCATTTATTAACATTTTCCTCTAAAACATTTTATTTTGTACAGCTTTCCTTGAAAGAGCAGGGCATGTCATCTCTCTGATTTCTTGCTCATCACCCCAAAATGTGGTACAATTTTTACAGAAATTTCCCTCACATTCAAATTTTCTTTCAGAATGAGTATATTTTTCCTTTGTCCCAATTTAACTAGTTAGCCACTATTCTTAAAATCAGTCACACACATGAACAAAATATATGACCTCAATGTTTTAATCAGTCATAATTTCATGCTCATCATGATGTACAACTTTTCTTCCTACAATACACTCAAGTTTTTTTAAATGTCAAGCATATTACCTGCAGATTTATTTAATATAAAATTGGTTAACTTTTTTTCTAAATAAGAGCTACTTATTTTTATACCCACATACTTCTATTCATTGGAGCTGCTATTAGCATAAGATTGACTATCCACATTTAAAAGTAACATTGCTTTAAGTTCAAACATTTTGTAACAGTTCATTTCTTTTTTGGATAAAAGTATGTCATAAGGCTTTCCATTATACTTTCCAAAGGACAAAAGGAATAAAAAAAATTATATTTACCAAATTTGGGGAAAGTAGTCAAAATGAAAATGAAACAAATTTATTCAAAGTAGCTGTGTAAGCTCAGAGAACAGAAAAAAACAAATACCTACAATAAGTGCAACAGTGCTCAGAGGAAGAAAAGAACTAAAAAAATGCTTCTCAGTAACAGCAAAGAAAGGGACCTTTAAAACCACTTGTTGTTTGCTGCCAAATTGGCTACACACATTCATCTCAATCTAGCCTTTCTAAATTTAGAGAAAGAGTGGGCAGAATGTATGCTTTTCAAAAAGGAAAACATTTATTTAAGAGGAATCAATTAAATCTTATGAAATACTTATATTTTTTAAAGCTGTAGCTATTTTGCTCAGGAAGGAAGAGTTGCTTTAATTGTATGACTATAATCCTGTGCCATTTGAACATGACCTATCACTAATTTCACAGGAAAGTGTTAGAAAAAAGAAACCTGAAATTCTACAGATCAGTAATGAGGGGGAAAACACCACCCACTATGCCACATGATTAAATCATCTGGTTATGTTCTGTTGTCTTTCTAAAAGGTTCAGGAAATCAATGGTGACTATGTCCTTATACCCACAAAATATTCCTAACTTTTGCATGCACATGAAATTTGTTTACAACTAGAATATGCAATTATTTCATAGAATTTTAGGGTAAAAAATTTTTATCTGGGGTGGCAACGTGGTGCAGTGAGTAGAGCACCTAACCTGAAGTCAGGAGGACCTGAGTTCAAATCTGACCTCAGACACTTAATATTTACTAGCTATGTGACCTGGCAAGTCACTTAACCCCATTGCCCTGCATTCCACCCTCCAAAAAGCAAAAAAAAAAAAAATCTTCCTTCAAGATTCAATTCAACTGTCACATCCTCATGAAGTCTACTACTCTTATACGTCTCAGTACTTAATTGGGAGAAAGGAGAATATAGAGAAGAATGAGACAATCTCTCCACAAAGAGTTTACAATAGAAAAAGACACTGAAGTGTATGAATATAGCTGGTATAGTATCTGCAAAATTTTATAACAAAAGATAACACTTGGGCAGGAGCAGGAGGAGGCCTGGTTTCATCTAGTACTGCGGTAATATTTGTGTACATGTTGTATTCCCACAGTACAATACAAGTTCTGTGATAGCATGGATTACTTCCTTTTGTCTTTGTTTCTCCAGTGCCTAGTACATAGTAAATTCTTTATAAATAGCTGCTGAATTTAGTTGAATTGTAAGGTGCTTTAGAGAGAACATTATGCCAAATCCCTTATTTTTTGAGATAAAGAAACTCAGTGATATTTATTGTCATTATTATTAAATAACTGGCATTTACATAGTACTTCCAAGTTTGCAAAAGGCTTTCTAAGTGTTTGAATACTGGCTCTGCCAGCCATAGCCCATACAAGCTTATGTAAGTCCCTTCACTTGACTGAGTCTCAGTTCCTCAACTCAAAAATTATTGTTCCAAGTCTATTATCCATTCCTAGAAACTTGCTAAGTTTTGTAAATTCTTTCAGAACAGTAATCTCCAAAACTTTTTTTCAATTCCACATCCTCATCAGAAAAAACTGAGTATGCAACCCCACTATCTGTATATTTATTGATAAATTATATATCTGGATTATGGCACTTGTATACATTGTAAGACAAAGACAAAATGGACATTTTAATGAAATGACCTATATTTTAAACGAATATATTTTATTTTTTTCCCCAAATGCTTTATTAAATTGAGGTTTACATCATTCATTTCTGCCAGATTTTGAGTTACAATTTTTCCCCCATTTTTTCCTTATTCCCCCCCAACCCAGAATAGCAGTCCCACAGGATATCCCCTTATCCAATGTGCTCTCTCCCATATCTTCACCCATACCCCCTTTGACTTTTCCATTAGGAAAGGTGAATCTCTGTGGCCCAATGCCTGTATATCTTATTTCCCAATTATATGTAAAATAATATTAATAATAGTATTTATATATTTTTACACATTTGATTTTAAAACTTTGAATTCCAGATTCCTTCCCTTCCTCCCTTGTCACCCACCCTTACTGGGAAGATAAGCAATGCAGTATATATTGTGCATGTGTAGCTATGCAAAATATTACCATAGTAGATATATTGTAAAAGACTGACTATATTTCCCTCCCTCCTATCCCACCTCCCACTTGGTCTATTCCCTACTTTGATACTGTCCCTTTTCACAAGTGGGTGCTTCCAACTTCCCTCCCCTCCTTCCTTCCTGCCTTCCTTTCCATCATGATCCCTCTCATCCCCTTCCCTCCTATTCTCCTGTAGGGTGAGATATCCTATTTAGTATGTATGTCATTCTCTCCCTGATCCAAATTCAATGAAAATAAGGTTTTCCCTTTTTGCCTTCCTGTTCTTCCCCTCCCTTGTAACCATTTTCCCTTGCCTCTATGAGAGAGTTTAGCCCATTCTGTCTCTCCCCATCTCCTCTCATTATATTCCTCTCTCACCTCTTAATTTCACATTTTAAGTATCATCCCTTCTTATTAAATTCGACCTGTGTCCTCTATGTATATCTGTAAACATATATACACACATTCACATATGTATTCATATGCCCATATACCCTTCTTCAACTATTTTCATACTGAGAAAGTTTCATAAGTTACAGTTATTGTTTTTCCATGTAGGAATGTAGATAGTTCAACTTTGATAAGTTCATTATGACTTCTTTTCCCTGTTTACCTTCTCAAACATCTCTTGCTTCTTGTATCTCAATGTCAAATTTGCTATTCAACTCTGGTTTTTTCATGAAGAATGCTTGAAAGTCCTCTATTCCACTGAATGACCATATTTTCCCCTGAAACAAGATACTCAGTTTTGCTGGGTAGGTGACCCTTGGGTTCAATACCGGCTCTTTTGCCCTCTGGAATATCATATCCCATGACCTTTGATCCCTCAGTGTAGAAGCTGCCAGGTCCTGTGCTATCCTGATTGCATTTCCACAGTACTCAAATTGTTTCTTCCTAGCTGCTTGTAATATTCTCTCCTTGATTTGGGAATTCTGGAACCTGGCTATAATATTCCTAGGAGTTTTCTTTTTGGGGTCTTTTTCAGGAGGTGATGTGTGAATTCTTTCAACCTCTATTTTGCCCTCTGGTTCTAAAACATCAGGGCAGTTTTCCTTGAGAATTTCTTGAAGGATGATTTCTAGGGTCTTTCTTTTGATCATGGTTTTCAAGTAGTCCAATAATTTTTAAATTATCTTTCCTGGATCTATTTTCCAGGTCAGTGGCTCTTCCCCATGAGATATTTCACATTGCCTTCTATTTTTTCATTTGTTTGGATCTGTTTAACAGCATCTTGATTTCTCACAAAGTTACTAGCTTCCCTTTGGCCCATTCTAAATTCGAAGGAAAGATTCTCGTCAGTGAGCCTTTGAGATTCTTTTTCCATCTGGCAAATTCGGCTTTTAAGGCATTCCTCTCCTCACTGCCTTTTTCAGCCTCTTTTGCCATTTGAGTTAGTCTATTTTTAGGGCGTTATTTTCCTCAGTAAGGCTGTTGACTCTCCTTTCATAATTTTCTTGCATCGTTTTCATTTCTCTTTCTAATTTTTCCTCCACTTCTCTTATTTGATTTTCAAAATCCTTTTTAAGCTCCTCTATGGCCTGTAACCAGCTTGTATTTTCATTTAGGGCTTTTGGTACAGGAGTTCTGACCTCCCAGTCCTCCCCCTGTTCCATGCTTCGATCCTCTTTGCCCCCAAAATAGGAGTCTAATGTTGAATTTTTTTGTTTATTTTGTTTCCTTTGCCTAGGCATGTTGCCACTCAATTACTTGACTTTTTGGCTTGTTGCCACAATAGGACACTGCCACCAGGCAGGGGAGCTTCCGTCTCAAATGCTGGGGCTTTCCCAACTGCTGGAGGTATTAGTTGGGTGGCCTCTCTGAAGCCTCCACACACTCCGGCAGGCTGGTCACACACCCCAAGACCTCCACCCCAGACTGCAATCCAGATCCAAGAAGGTTAAATCGAGAGCAATTACCCCCAAGACTGATCGCCAGATCCCTCTACAGTTAGCAGGCCAGGAGCTGAAGCTGCAAAGTGGTAACATGGTGCAAGCTGCGCTGAAACTTCTCAGTGGCTTCTCGCCCCCAGGGAAAGATGCCACATGCTCTCCCAACTAATGAGTCCCAAAGTCCATACCACACTAACCTCTCACTTTGTCCATGGCATCTATGTGTTGGTAATTCTGGAAATGCCACAGCTTCTGGTGTTCTGGAGTCTCTCCAGCTGGCTGCTGGTCAGGCCGCCCTGGGGCAAAAACCGAGACTCACAGGGCCTGGGCTTGGCTCCCAGAGTGCTGTGCTGGCCGCTCCCTGCTGGGCTGCTAGACTGTCCTCAGCAGGAGGTTAGCTTCTCTGTGTCATTTTGTGGGTTCTGGAGCTCCAGAGGTTGTTTAGAGTCCCCTCTTACATGAATTTGGAAATTGTGAGTGCCGGAGCTGTGTGGAAGAGCTGTTTCTACTCCACCATCTTGACTACACCCCTAATATACTTTATTTATTAATGGTAAATACAAAATTTTGCATTCAATGAAAACAATGTGATTGGATTTGTGAGATATCTCTTGAGATCCCAAACCTTCTAATTCTAAAACCCTGTAATGTTAGGTAATACAGATAATTTGTAGTAGACCATGGACTAGAACCTATATCTCCTCTTGTCCAAGTCCAAGTCTTTTTTTGTCCAAAATTTCTACAAATACTATGCAAGTATATTGTATTTATATGTTTCAATGTCTTCTTCTATCATAAATTCTTTGCAGGGAGAGACCACATCTCATTCTTCTCTGTATTCCCTTTTTACCCAAGCATAGAAACAAAGTAGTAAAAATGTGTGTCATGTGAATGGATGCACAGAATTTAATCAAGAAATAAATGTTTGTTTTTTTTTTTGGGGGGGGGGGCGAGAAATGGAAGGAGATAGATACCACCAGCTAGATAAATGCAACAGATATAAGTACTGATATAATTTAATTTCAACTTCCTAACAACAGATAGTGCAGTAGGCTTGGAACCAGAAGACACATCTTCCTGAGTTCAAATTCAGCTTCAGACACTAACTAGCTATGCGACTCTGGGTAAGTCACTTCATCTTGTCTGCCTCAGTTCCTCATCTATATAATGAGGTGGAGAAGGAAATGGCAAACCACTCCAGTATCTTTGCCAGGAAAACCCCAAATAAAGTCACTAATAGTCAAACATGACTGAAATGACTGAACAATACATTTCTGGAATTAAGATAGGTCCTTTTCCAAGCTTTTGATAAGACCAATACAAAGCACTGTTTATAGACTAAAACAATCATTAATAACACCAATCATAAAAAACAATCTTAAATTTTATGAAGTGAGATGTGTTCTGTATAGACTCTGTATCCTCCCTTCCCCATCATCTAGCAAAAGCCTCGCACATTTCTGATAAAGGCCTCATTTCTAAAATATATAGAGAATTGAGTCAAATTTATAAGAATGCCACAATTGATAAATGGTCAAAGGATATGAACAAGCAGTTTCTGAGGAAGATATTCATGCTAACTATAGTCATATGAAAAAATGTTCTAAATCTCTATTGATTAGAGAAATGCAAATCAAAACAACTCTTGGGTACCATATCACACCTATTAGATTGGCTAACATGACAAAACAAGAAAATCATAAATGCTGGAGAAGATGTAGGAAAACTGGAACACTAATGTATTGTTGATGGAGTTGTAAACCGATCCAACAATTCTGGAGAGCAATTTGGAACTATACCCAAAGGGCTATAAAAATGTGCATACCCTTTGACCTAGCAATACCACTTCTTGGGCTATATCCCAAAGAGAACATACAAATGGGAAAAGAACCCACATGTACAAAAATATTTATAGCAGCTCTTTATGTGGTAGTCAAGAATTGGAAGTTGAGGGGATGTTCATCAACTGGGGAACGACTGAACAAGTTGTGGTATATGAATGCAATGGAGTACTATTGTGCTATAAGAAATGATGAGCAGGCAGACTTCAGAAAAATCTGGAAAGACATATATGAACTTATGCTGAATGAAATTAGCTGAAACAAGAGAATACCATACACAGTAACAGCCACATTACACAGTGACTAATTTTGATAGACTTAGCTCTTCTCAGCAATGCAAGGATCTAAGACAATTCCAAAAGACTCATGATGGAAAATGCAGAGAAAGAACTATGGAGTCTGAATGCAGACTGAAGCATACTATTTGCTCTTTTTTATTTTTCTTTCTCGTGGTTTGTCCCACTCATTCTAATTCTTCTTTACAACATTTCTAAGGTGAATATGTTTAATAAGAATGTATATGTAGAGTATTAGATTGTAGGCCATCTTGGGGAGGGAGGTGGAGAAAATTTAAAACTCAAAGCTTATGGAAGTAAATGTTGAAAACTAAAAATAAATAGTTAAGTTAAAGGAAAAAAGAAGTCTTAAAAATAAAAGGTACTTAAATGTTTACTGAACTTAATGTAACATCAAAGTAATAATAATAATAATAATATATAATATTAATATAATATTAATAAACACTTACTGTGCCAAGTAATGTGCTGTTTCACTATTATCTCATTTGACTCTTATAAGAACCCTGGGAGGCAGGTGCTATTAATATCCCCATTTTACAGAAGAGGAAACTGAGGCAAACAAAGTTACTTGCCCAGGGTCACACAGCTAGTAAGTGTTAGAGACTGGATTTAAACTTAAGTCTTCCTGATTCCAGGCCTCATGCTCTATCAAGGTATACTACTGAGTTGCCCCACAAAGCTGCTCCTTGTTTAGGAGTTTCTATACTATAGTGGGTTTATGATGTCACTGATATAGGCATTCTCTCCACTATCACAGTTCTTCCTACCTTCAGTATAAATGAAAGTAGACCATGCTTCCTCATCTTTTGTGTGATCCTCGTCCAAATTCTCTTGTAGAAGCTATGCCTAATGTGTTATGGGGCCTTCCTGTATGTCTCCTTGCATTATGAGGTGCATCATTTTGATTATTACCCATCTGTTATTCCTAGCATTCACCACATGACCAGCTCACAGCTTTTCTGACCATACATTTCCATGATAACCTATCTCTTATGCACTCACTGTACATAGATATTGCCTGGAAATAAATTGTAGACTACTTCATCCCCATCATGTATTTCTCCATTTCCCAGCAGCTCAGCTGAACAAAAGAAGTAAATTAATAAGGTAGCCTGGTGTAGTGGAGAGTTTACTGGGCTTAGAGTCTGGAAGACCTAGATTCAAATCCCATGTCTGATTCCTGGTAGCTGTGTGACTAGGCAAGTGAACTTAATTGCTATGTGCTTCTGGAAAACAGTAAGGAATTATGCAAATAAAGTGACTAAAATACTCTCTGACCCAGAGATTTCACTTCTAGGCAAAACCCCCAAGGAGATCATGACACAAAAAGAAAGAATCCATATACTCCAAAATATTTATATTAGCACTTTTTGTGGTAGCAAAGAGATGGAACAAAAGTGGATGCCCACTGTTTAGAGAACAGCTAAACAAATTGTGGTATGTGAATGTAATTTAATATTACTGTGCTGTAAGAAACAAACATGGTGAATATGGAGAAGAATGAAAAGACTTATACATACTAATATAAAGTTAAATAAACAGAGCCAGGCAAATAATATACACAATTCCAACAATGTTGATGGGGGAAAAAAACCAAAACTACCATTACACATGGTCAAACTAAATGATGCAAAAGATAAAGCTTGGTCTCAAAAAAAGAGATATAAAAAAATCTTTAACTACATCTTTAAGCTATTCCCTTGCAGGCATGGGAGCCCACCTGTATGGAACATCAAATATAATGTTATTGCTAGATTTTTTGATATGTTGTTCAGTTTTGTTAATCACTATTTTCATACAGTATGGCTTAAACTCTATGGGCAAGAATGTACTGCTTATCATTTTACCAAAGAAAAGGGAAAGGATGCCACTACTGGACATAATTGCTGACATTTACATACAATTTATGGCTTGTAAAGAGCTTTATAAATATTATCTTAGTCTATCCTCAAAACAGCCTTAGGAGGCAGAAGCTATTATTTATCTCCACTTTGCAGATGAGAAAACTCAGGCAAACAAAGGTTAAGTGCCTTAGCCAGGGTCATAGGGCCAGTTAGTGTCTGAATTCACACTTGAACTCAACTCTTCCTGACTCCAGATCCAGTGCCACCTAACTACTTCACACCTAATCTATCAACAAGCATTATTTAAGTATCTACTATATGTAATTAAATCCAGTTTTAAAAGATAATCATTTTCATTAACAAACATTTGTGAAGCTATTATCTTGTAGAGTGTGAGATAGTGAATATACAAAGAGGCATCCCCAAACACCACTATTCTAATGGAACTTACAATCTAGCTTCAATGACTTGGCAAATATAATATGCAAAAAAGCAAATAATAACATAAAGAATCATATTCTAAGTTTCAGAGGAATTTAATCCAGTTTCTTACAGGCAGTTTATTGTAATTAAAAAAATAGCTACTTGGGGCAGCTAGGTGGCAAAGTAAATAGAGCACCGGCCCTGGAGTCAGGAGAATCTGAGTTCAAATCCGGCCTCACACACTTAACACACACACACAAAAACTAGCCATGTGACCTTGGGCAAGTCACTAAATCCCAACTGTCCTCAAAAAAGCAAAAAAAAAAAAAAATAGCTACTTAAGGAATTCAGGGGAACAGCAATCAACTAAGGCAGAAGGGGAAAACTGTTCAGGCGGCAAGGAATACAGGAATTGGGTTGGTGCAGGAGGTTCATAAAGAGGAATAGTGGGAAACAAAGATAAACTGAAGATTTTTGAACAAAAGGAATGACAAAGCAATGTTTTGGGATGATAATGCTGGCACTCAAAAGACTGAATATCAAGAAGAGACAGAGATAAGGAGACCAGTTAGGAGACTACTTGGATGGTCCAACTGTGAAGCAGGAAAGCCTTGGCTATGAAAATGAAAATGAAAAGGACAGGGACAAATTTTTAAAATATCACCAAGGATCAATAGTATTTAGTAACTGACTGAATGTAGCAAAGAGTAAAGAAATGAATGGAGAATGGCAGCACCACTGACAGAAACAGACAGCTCTAAGGAAGCTAATCTGGGGAAAAACATTAAAGTTCCCTTTCAGAGGTTTCTAGTGTTAAGTTCAGGACTTTCATATGGAACTGTCCAGAAAGTACAGGGAGATTTAGGATTAAAACACAAAACATGGCAGTTTCAGTTTTAATGAATCACAATCTGTGGCAGCCTTATTAAGGTAATATTAATATTGTTCCATATGAATACTATGTATCTCTACTTTTGGATGATCACTCTGTTTGCATCAGTCAGAAAAAAAAAAGGGGTATAGGTCACAAAAGGGACAAGTGAGAAGGTCTAGATCAGAACTGTCAAACTCTCCTGGAACTGGCCCATAAAGATCTAGCATATCCATGACAAGCAAATGCACATTTTATTACTACCTTGTTAAATTTATATACACTTAAAGAAACATTATCAGAAGTTTATAGTTTCACACACAATCCTCTTTTATTTTCTTTGCATAATAAAAGGTCTATTTGTACCTGGTACTAAGCTAGGTGCCACAGAAATTGTTTGCCCTTTGTGTTTGTAAAACGTGTGAAATATTTTGTATTTCCATAAAGTAAGTATTACTGAGCTGGATACATCTTAGATTAAGCCAGATCACAGATCCATATCTCAAAAAAGCCTTAAATGATTATTTTTTGGGATTGTTTTCAGATTGCTAAGTGAATCAATTACATAATTAACAAATAATTATAAGTTATAAAAATAAAACTTACCAAATTCTTACTGTCTTGTTTATGGATAGTGACCACTCTGTTCTCATTTGAACCTTCCTGATTTGCTTGCTTAATGCTGACATCAATGATATCAGGAAAGTCACAGTACATCTGTAAATCCTGTAGTTAGTATTGATATTTTAAAAATTAAGTGAACTTTACTGAACTAGTTCAAAAATAAAATTTAGGAAGGTGATGAAATTCTAAAGTGTCATTTTTTTATCACAGTTAAATGAAATAAGCTCAACAACAACTGAAATATTTACTCTGCCATTAGCAATCTCAAAATTACAATGGACTTTATTGTTTAAGGAGAAAAATATGTTTCTGACTTTACTGTGCCAGAAATACAACATTCTGAACGCAAGCCATCATTATAAGTAGAACCAACAGATACCAGTAGATAGTTAGAAATTTAATTCTCAAAGCATTAAGATAAGAAATTAAAGTATTATCTCTTTTCTAACACCCTATAATCCTCTAACAACAAACAGCAGTCAGAATAGGAACTAAGAATTTACAAGGAAGACCAATCTATTCCTCTTAGCTGTTAAGTAACTCTTTCCTATAAAACCAATTAAAAATAAAAATTGTCTGGTTTCATTTACTCTTTTTCTCTATTCTATTTTGTTTAACTCTTGTCCCTTCTGGCATCAATAGGAAAAGATGAAAGAGAAACAATGAAAGCAAGTAGTTTATGCCTTTTGTATTTAAGGTTTTAATCAATCCTAATATAATTAAGATTTTTCTTAAAGTAGTCATAACAAAGTTAATATGGCAAATATGTACTTTTAAATACACAACTAATTAAAAACCATTCAGTTAACAATGAAAAAAGAAAACCCTATAGAAACAGACCCTGCTGTTGTATGTTTACTACAGCAAAACTTCCATTGGCTTCAATGGGAGTTTACTAGGGTGAGAAATGCATAAGACTAAAATATCAGAATTACTTTTCCCCCCCCGTTGTCATTTGATACAAAATAATAAAGAATGAGAACATATCATTAAGGATTACCTGTTCTGTCAGGGTCTCACTGTCTTTTTGTTTCCCTCGTGACCATTGAATTCCACCGTTTCCAGTTATTATAATGGTTGCAAAAATCTCCTCACCTGAAGGACCTCTGCCAGGTTCTTTTACTTCAAATTGCTCTGAGTAGAAGGCAGACTGAAGAGTTTCCAGATTTATAAGATATTTAAGTTTCAAGTTTCTGGCAGTAGCTTTGCATTGGCTGAACTGCTGAATAAATCTGCGGAATCTGTACCTTATTCGCTTTCGTGTCAAAATATGATAATCTTGGATCTTTGCTCGAACACATTTTGGTAAGAAAGTCTTGTAGCTAGTGACACAAAAGTGAAAAAAAATTTTAATTAGGATTTGTAAATCTAAATTGAAATAGAGAACCACCAGCTGCACTACATGAAAAGCAATGCATATTTAGGGGTAGGATAATCTCTCATCTAGGGTAGGAGCTATCTTTTTCTACCTTGTGATTTTTCTAATATAAAAAATAAAGACTACAAAGAATGGACCATTTTACATGGACACTTCTGATTTTAAAAGTTTTACATCTTTGAGGACATAAATTAGATGAATGGCAATGCCAGGAAAAATTAAAATGGCAACATTCAATATACATTTCCTCATTCACAGCAACAAAACACGCATAACTTGTTCTGGTTTTTGCTGCTCTTAACAGAAATTGAGAACAAATGTTAAAGAGTGGTTTAGGGTAAAATTAATTTTTATTGAAAAGGGTGGATAAACAAGAGAAACAATCATTGTGAAGTCATATGAAAGAAAATGCATGCTTGAAAAGGCAATTAACAAACAGTATAATGAATAAGTACATTCCTTCCCCTGATTGTCAAAGTCTTGTCCTCATATTGGTTACAAGGTGTTGAATAAATCTGGAATTTTCTTTACATAAGCAGAAATGAAGAGCTGATACAAGGGGACTTGGGACAATTTATCTGGAGAAGAAAAGAGGCTAAAATATTAGATTAATTATAAAAATGTATCACACCTCAGATTTGGAAGAGAGGGGCAGATTACTTTGAGAATGTCATAGAAAGGCTATGGCTTGTTAGCATAGGAAAGCATCTTAATGATATTCTCAAAATCAGCCTTGCAAATATGGATATTCCTTTAAAGTGAGGGTTGTGCCCTTTCGAAGGATATGGTAAAGTCAATATTGAAGGCAGGTCAGATATTTTCTGCATTTTTTTAATTCTCTGGAAAGGGATTTCGTCCTATTACTTGTGTTTTGTTATTATATAGAAATGCTGCTGATTTTTGAGGATCTATTTTGTAGCCTACAACTTTGCTGAAATTTTTAACTATCTCACCTGGAATCTTTGTTGATTCACTAGGATTTTCCAAGTAAACCATCCTATCAGCCTTAGACAGGAAGTTTCATCTCTTCACCTATCGTTATGCTTTTAATTTCTTTCTCTTCTTACTGCTATTGCTTTTCCGGAACTATATCAAATAATTGGGGAGAGTGGGCAACCTTACTTCACTCCCATATTTATTGGAAAAAGTTTTGCAATTTCCATTGCATACTTGCTTTGGATTGCAGATAGATGGTTTTTATGATATTAAGAATAACTCTAGGGGCGGCTAGGTGGCGCAGTGAGTAGAGCACCGGCCCTGGAGTCAGAAGGACCTGAGTTCGGATCCGGCCTCAGACACTTAACCCACACAAACAAAAACCTAGCCGTGTGACCTTGGGCAAGTTACTTAACCCCAATTGCCCTAAAAGGGGCAGCT
This sequence comes from Gymnobelideus leadbeateri, assembly GCA_011680675.1. Classification (NCBI taxonomy): domain Eukaryota; kingdom Metazoa; phylum Chordata; class Mammalia; order Diprotodontia; family Petauridae; genus Gymnobelideus; species Gymnobelideus leadbeateri. Next base: position 84,934 of record WOXC01010398.1, on the reverse strand, counting down.
AGGTGGCGCAGTAAGAGCGCCGGCCTTGGAGTTGGGATGACCCGAGATCAAATCCGGCCTCAGAAAATGAGCACCCACACAGAAATAATCACTAGCCGTGTAACCTTGAGCAAGTTACTTAACCCCATTTGCTTAAAAAAAAAAGAATAACTCTAGAGGAAGGTAGGTGATGCAGTGAATAGAGCACCAGCCCTGGAGTCAGAAGGACCTGAGTTTAAATCTGACCTCAGACACTTGATACAATTACTAGACGTGTGACTTTGGGCAAGTCACTTAACCCCAATTGCTCTCCAAAAAGAAAAGAAAAAAAAGACTAAGTCTAAAAAAAAAGAATTAAGTCTATGTCTATACTTTGTAGGATTGCATGCATACCTTTTGATGCAAAGATTCTATTACACAGCCTATATCCCAAAGAGATCAAAGAAATAAGAAAAGGATGTCTCCATTTTGTACCTGCTGCCTTGTCTGTTTGCAACTCCACAGAATGCCTAGGAAAAGCTCATCCCTTCTAAACTCACCACCAAGTTGATCACTCAAGCTTTAATAACATCAATACCCTCAGCCTCCTCTCCCTCAGGAAGGTTCAGTATCAAACTCTTCCCAATGCTTTCCTTCACAAAGGGCAGAAACTGAATTCAGTTCATTCCACTTTGCATCTGCTGCCCTGCCTGGTTGTAATTCCATGGGACAAGATACCTCTAGTGTCCTGATCCCCCACCCTGCTCCTGCTTTCCTGTGTCTGGTACATAGCAGGCACTTAATAAATGTGTACACACACACACACACACACACACACACACGTTGGGAACTCTGTTCAACAAAATGACCCACAATTCCTAAGGCTCATGATGAAATGTGTTGCCCACCTCCCGTCAAAGAGATGATAGACTCAGAGTACAGATTTAGATGTTATTTTTTATGACAGGGACAGTAAGAAATTTTTTTAATTTTTCTTGACTATATATGTTTGTGACAGAGGTTTTGTTTTTCTTGTTTTCTCAATGGGAGGGTGTTGTGAGCAAAGTGGGAGGGAGAAAAGGCTGATCTTTGAAAATTTTAAGGATTTTGATTTAAAGAAATAAAGCTTTGCAGAAATACAGACCTGAATATTGAAAGAAATGTTAACGACTCATAAATAGAGGTTGAATCCATAAAAAGATGACAACACTACTTAAAGGAACTTATTCAGTGTCATACCAGTCAAACTACCAAAGGATTACTTTATAGCACTAGAAAAAAAAAAAAACAATTACAAAATTTAACATGAGGGACTAAAGGTGAAGAATCTCGAGGAAAATAATGGGGAAAAAAGTGGGGAGGAAGGGAGCCTAGCAGTCTTAGATGTGAAACTAAACATTACAAAGTATTATCACAAAAAACACTTGGAACAGATTAAGTACACAATGTATATAAATGCAAACAAACACAACAGTTCTGTGGGATAAATGCAAAGACCCTCTGGCATAAGGACCTGACAAAAATTAGAACAAAGTATATTAGAAATTAGGTATAAACAGATCAAACCACATGCTAAGATAAACTCCAAATGGTTGATTTAGACATAAAAGGTACACTGTAAATAAACTATAGCAGGTCAAGAAAGAAAGTACCTTTCAGATTTATGGATAAGCAGACTTCATCAATTACCAAAGAATAGAAAGGATAAGAGAAGATAAAACTGTCAAATCTGATTACATAAAATTGAAAAGTTTTTACACAAAGTATGGCTAAGATTAAAAAGGAAAAATAAACTGAGGAATTATTTTTACACTAAGTTTTTCTGATAAAGGATTGGTTTCCAAGCTATATAAAGATTTGTTTCTAATTTATAAGAATTAATTATTCCTCAATAGATAAATGGTCAAAGCAAAGGATAAAAAAACAGGCAGTTTTCAAAGGAAGAAATCCAAGTTATTAACAACCATATAAAAAAGTGTTCCAGATCACTAATAATTAGAAAAATGTAAATTAAAGTAACTGTGAAGTTTCATCTTATACCTGTCAGATTATAAACAATGACTAAAATGAAAATGACAATTGTTGGAGGGGCTTTAGGAAAACAGGTACACTAATATACTGTTGGTAGAGATGTGAATTGGTCCACCTGGGGTGTAGAGGAAGACTGTAAGCCAAGCACTGTACTTTAGAAAGGAGGGAGACTCGGGGCGGCTAGGTGGCGCAGTGAGTAGAGCGCCGGCCCTGGAGTCAGAAGGACCTGAGTTCGGATCCGGCCTCAGACACTTAACCCACACAAACAAAAACCTAGCCTTGTGACCTTGGGCAAGTTACTTAACCCCAATAGCCCTAAAAAAGGGGCAGCTAGGTGGTGCAGTGAGTAAGAGCGCCGACCTCGGAGTTGGGATGACCCGAGATCAAATCCGGCCTCAGAAAATGAGCACCCACACAGAAATAATGACTAGCCGTGTAACCTTGAGCAAGTTACTTAACCCCAATTGCTTTAAAAAAAAAAAAAAGGAGGGAGACTGCTCTGAGGATTAGACATCAAGACCTATAATGGATGAAAAATATGGATGTAATAGATATAATTTAAAATAAGGAGAGCTTTCCAAACCAGAAGCATGAGTTCCTTGAGTTCCTTTAATGTAATAAATTAAAGTGCAGGGGAAGAGTGAAGATATTTCTTTTTTTTTTTTTGCTTTTTGGAGGGCAACTGGGATTGAGTAACTTGCCCAAGGTCACACGGCTAGGTTTTGTGTGTGTGTGTGTGTGTGTGTGTGTGTGTGCTTGTTAAGTGTCTGAGGCCGGATCCGAACTCAGGTCCTCCTGACTCCAGGGCCGGCGCTCTATTCACTGCGCCACCTAGCCGCCCCTATATATGCATTTTTTTTTTTTTAAAGCAATTGGGGTTAAGTAACTTGCTCAAGGTTACACGGCTAGTCATTATTTATGCGTGGGTGCTCATTTTCTGAGGCCGGATTTGATCTCGGGTCATCCCAACTCTGAGGCCTGCGCTCTTACTCACTGAGCCACCTAGCCGCCTGAGATTTCTTTTTTCCAAACCCAAACATTCATTTGTCTGTCTTATGTTCTTAGTGTATCAGTTCATTGTAGGAACTTACCCCTGCCACTTGCTACTTATGTGACTAGTCATTTAACCTTCTTGGACCTCAATTTTCTCATTTGTAAAATGAGAGGGTTGGAGTAGATGGCGTCTCAGCTCCTCAGAGGTCTAAATCTACGATCACGGTTCTAATCATCTTTATACAATTTCACCCCTATAACTCTTTGTCACCTAAGAAATATTTGCAATTAACATATTTTATAAGAGAATTATTTTTTTTAAAGCAATTGGGGTTAAGTAACTTGCTCAAGGTTACACGGCTAGTCATTATTTATGCGTGGGTGCTCATTTTCTGAGGCTGGATCTGATCTCGGGTCATCCCAACTCCGAGGCTGGCACTCTTACTCACTGCACCACCTAGCCGCCCCTTATAAGAGAATTATAAACAAACAAAAAAAAGCAATACTTCTGGGGAAAAACTCAAGGAGAAAACCTAGCCTATAACATTTAGCTACGTCAAAATAGAGACTAAGAAGCCTTCACTTGGGCTTTATTTTCACTCTTTTCTTGTTTCTCATGTTCAACACAAAATTTATACAATATTGTTTCTAACTTGAACCTTGACTTAAACTAAACTCTCATGTGTGTTGAGAAAAGAAAAAGTGTGTCTGATTATACAAGATGGAATAATTCAATATAGAAATTTTGCTTGTTTAGTGGGTTGGTCCCCAAAAGGTAGTTTTAAACATGGGGATGTGACTTTAAAAGCTGCATTTATATTAGAGAAATTATGATTATAATGACAACCCAGACCTCTGCCACATTTGGGAGAAGATCAAGGATTGCCTAAAAGGAATTAGCATTTTAAATGATGAAAGAAAGGGAAGAAAAAGTCTATTAAGTCCTACAGCTAACTACTGCTTTACTATACATTTTTCTAAACAGTCTGGAAATGACATCCATCAAAATATGCTTCCAATCTGCTTTAAAAAAAAAAAAAAGAGTCCAGGAAAACAATGATGTCTAGTCACATTACCCATATTTATGTATCCCCAGTCAAGTGGAATTTTCACCCTGTCCCTCAAGTGTTTTGTTTCTGACTACCTGTTCCCCAATCTGCCCTCTCTTCTATCACCCCCTGCCCCTTTCTCTTATTCCCTTCCATTCCTACTTTTCTGTAGGGTAATTAAGATAGATTTCTACACCCAACTGAGCATGCATGTTATTCCCTCTTTGAGCCAATTCTAATGATAGTAAAAGTTCAATCATTCCTCCTTACCTCATACCCTCTTCCTTCCACTGTAAAAGCCTTTTCTTCTCTCTTTTCTATGAGTTAATTTATTGCCTTTCTACCTTTCCTTTTTCTCTTTCTCCAAATACATTCCTCTCTCACCTCTTAATTTTATTTTTTAGTTATCATCCCTTCATATTCAACTCACACCTGTGCCCTCTCTATATATACTCCTTCTAACTACCCTAATAATGAGAAAGGTCTTTAAATTACAAATATCACCTTCCTCTACAGAAATATAAACAGCTTAAAGGTATTAAGGCCCTTATAATTTCCCTTTCCTGTTTACTTTTTCATGTTTCTTCTATCTGTTCAGTTCTGGTCTGTTCACCAAGAATACTTGAAAGTCTTCTATCTCACTGAATCCATTTTTTTCTCTGATGGATTATACTTAGTTTTGCTGGGCAGGCAATTCTTGGTTGTAATTATAGCTCCTTTGCATTCTAGAATATCATATTCCAAGTCCTCCAATCCTTTAAAATAGAGGTTGCTAAATATTGTGTTAGCCTGCTTGTGGCTCCACAATGCTTGAATATTTTCTTTCTGGCTGCTTGCAAAATTTACCCTTGACCTGGGAACTCCAGAATTTGGATATGATATTCCCAGCAGTTTTCATTTTGGGATCTTTTTCAGGAGGTGACCAGTGGATCCTTTTAATTTCTATTTTGCCCTCTGGTTCAAGACTGTTTGGGGCAATTTTCCTTGATAATTTCTTGAAAGAAGATGTCTATGTCCTTTTTTTGATCATGGCTTTCAAGTAGTCCAATAATTTTTAAATTCTCTCTTTTAGATCTATTTTCAAGGTAAGTAGTTTTTCCAATGAAATATTTCACATTATCTTCTATTTTTTCATTCTTTTGGTTTTGATTATTTCTTAATTTCTCATAAAGTCATTAGCTTCCATTTGCTCCATTCTGATTTTTAAGGAATTATTTTCTTCAGTGAGTTTTTGAACCTCCTTTTCCATTTGGCTGATTCTTCTTTTTAGGCAATCTTTTGTTCCTTAGTTTTTGGACCTTTATGTTTATTTTTAGTTTTACATCATTCATTTCCACAATATTTTGAGTTACAAATTTTCTCCTCGTCTTTCCACTACCCACCATTCCAAAACAGTGATCCCACTGTATATCCCCTCCTCCAACTTGCTCTCTCCTGTATCCTTTCCCATACTACCTCCAACTTCCCAGTAGGGCAAGATGGATCTCTATACTCCAGTGCCCATGTATCTTATTTCCTAGTTGCATATAAAAAGAAATAATAATAATATATGTTTTAAACATGTGATTTTAAAACTGAGTTCCAGATTCTTTCCCTCCATCATCACACACCCTTACTGGGAAGATGAGCAATTCAATATAGGTTGTACATGTGTAGCTATGCAAAACATATCTATAGTGGATATATTGTGAAAGACTGACTATATTTCCCTCCATCCTATCCCACTCCCCCACTTGTACTATTCTCTACTTTGACCCTGTCCCTTTTCAAAAGTGTGTGCTTCTAACTACTCTCTCCTCCAACCTGCCCTCCCCTCCATCATGAGCCCTCTCGTCCCCTTCGCACCATTCTCCTGTAGGGTGAGATACCCTATTTAGTGTGTATGTTATTCCCTCCCTAAGTCAAATTCAATGAGAGTAAGGTTGACCCATTCCTTTTTGCCTTCCTGTTCTTCCCCTCCATTGCTACAGTTTTCCCTTGGTTCTTCTATATGAGATAACTTACCCCATTCTGTCTCTCCCTATCTCCTCTCATTATATTCCTTTCTCACCTCTCAATTTCACCTTTTAAGTATCATCCCTTCCTATTCAATTGATCCTGTTTCCTCTGTCTACATATACCTGTACACATATATGAACACACTCACATATGTATTCATTTACCCATACACCCTCCTATATAGACATATATATGTATGTACACATATATGTACATTTATATTCCCTTTAACTATCCTCATACTGAGAAAAGTTTCATAAGTTACAATTATTGTTTTTCCATGTAGGCATGTAAATAGTTCAACTTTGATAAGTTCCTTAGAATTTCTTTTCTCTGTTTACCTTCTCATGCTTCTCTTGCTTCTTGTATCTGAATGTCAAATTTTCTATTCAACTCTGGTTTTTTCATCAAGAATGCTTGAAAGTCCTCTGTTTCATTGAATGACCATATTTTCCCCTGAAACATGATACTCAGATTTGCTGGGTAGGTGATTCTTGGTTTTAATCCCAGCTCCTTTCACCTCTGGAATATCAATATATTCCAAGCCCTTCAATCCCCCAATGTAGAAGCTGCCAGGTCCTGTGTTATCCTGACTGTGTTTCCATAATAATCAAATTGTTTCTTCTTGGCTGCTTATAATATTTTCTCCTTGATCTGGGAACTCTGGTAGCTGGCTATAATATTCCTAGGAGTTTCCTTTTTGGTATCTTTTTCAAGATGTGATGGGTGGATTCTTTCAACCTATTTTGACTTCTGGTTCTAAAACATCAGGGCAATTTTCCTTGAGAATTTCTTGAAGGATGGTTTCTAGATTCTTTTTTTGATCATGACTTTCAGGTAATCCAATAATTTTTAAATTATCTCTCCTGGATCTATTTTCCAGGTCAGTGGTTTTTCCAATGAGATATTTCACATTGCCTTATATTCTGTTATTTGTTTGTATCTGTTTTCTTTTGTATCTTGATTTATCCTTTTCTGCTTCATTCTTTCTTCTTCCATTGCAGTCCCTTTGCAGCCCTTAATAAGGTTTTTTTTTTTTTATCATTTGTGAAACTTATACCCATACCCTCTATTTATCTATATCCCTTTTGGATGTCACCATAATTACAGAATTCTCAATATTAACAGGTATCAGCTTCCCATATATGGATGTAAACAGTTTGCTCTTATTAAATAACAAGTTATATGTGTGTGTTTGTGTGAGTTTGTGCATGTGTGTGTGTGTTTTTTTTCCCTATTTACCTTTCTATGTCCTCTCTTTAATCTTGTAATTGAAGGCTGAATTTTCCATTGAGCTCTGGCTTTTTGATCAGGAAAGTCTGGAAGTCCATTATATCATTGAATGACCATCTCCTTGCCTGCGAGATTATGCTTGGTTTCTCTGGATAGGTGATCTTTGGTTACAACGCAAGCTCTTCTGCCTTGCAAAAAATCATATTCTAGTTCCTCTGATCTTTCAATGTAGAAGCTGCCAGATCTTATGTGATCTTCACTGTGGTTCTGCAATATTTGAATTGTTTCTTTCTGGCTACTTGTAGTATTTTTCTCCTTTACCTGATAGTTCTGGAATTTGGCTACCATATTTTGTGGATTTTTAAAGTTGGGATCTCTTTCAGGAGGTGTCCGGTGGATTCTCTCGATTTCTATTTTACCCTCTGGTTCTAGGATCTCAGGGCAGTTTTCCTTGATGAGCTCTTGGAAGATGTTGTCCAGGCTCATTTTTTCATCATGATTTTCCGGCAGACCAATAATTCTCACATTCTCTCTCCTGGATCTGTTTTCCAGATCAGTTATTTTTCCACTGAGACATTTTTCCTCTTTTTCTAATTTTTCATTTTTGATGTTTCTTGGTGCCTCATAGAGTCGTTCGCTTCAATTTGGTAGATTCTAATTTTTATCGAATTATTTTCCTCAGATAGCTTTTGAAGCTCCTTTTCCATATGTTCAGATTTCTTATTTAGTTCACACATTTTTCTTTTTAAGGAGCTGTTGTCTTCACTGTAATGTTTTTATTTTGAAATTTTTATTTTAAAAGAATTATTCCTTTTATCTTCTACCTCTCTAATTTTTCAAAGTTCTTTTTGAGCTCATCTAAGAATGCTCTCCGTGCTTGAGGCCAGTTCCCTGTTGAGGCTTCAGCTGTGGGTGTGGAGTCAATACTATCTCCTCCTGAACTTGGCTCCTCCCTCTCACAATAATAGGATTCTAGAGTCTTTGTCTTTGCAGTTTTTTTCCCATGTTGAGGCAGGGCCTTGAGCCAAGCCCTTCCTCAAGGGTTCCCAAGCCTTTATTGTTTAAAATTCTGCTCTGGGGCAATAATTACTGTGTTTTCAGGGTCAGAGTGGGGGATTAGAGCAGCCTGGGTTCACTCTGTCATCCTGGTCCCTGGAAGTTCAGATAGGTGCTTTTTAAATTTCCAGGCTGTAGATTGGTAGTCCCAGGAGTAGCTGCAGCCACTGCCACCGGCCCGGTATTTGACTCTTACCCTGCTCTATTCAGTCCCAGCCCTGAAGTGATAGGCCTGGCAGTGGCCCTTGTGGTTGGTGGATCAACTTGTTGCCATGTTGACCAGGCCTCATCTGGGCCTCCACGTGCCACATCACCTGGGCCTCTACGTGCCACATCCTTTTTTTTTTTTTTTTGCTTTTTGGAGGGCAATTGGGGTCAATGGACGTGCCCAAAGTCACACAGCTAGTAAGTGTGTCAAGTGTCTGAGGCCAGATTTGAACCCAGGTCCTCCTGACTCTAAGGGCCAGTGCTCTATTCACTCTGCCACCTAGCCATCCCTTGGAGTAATTTTTTTAAGGTATTTGGAGGGCTTTAGGGAAGAGCTCAGGCGAGTCCCTCTCTTTAATCTGCCATCTTGGCTCTGTCTCTTTTCTTATTGCTATTGCTTTTCAAATAACTGGGGAGAGTGAGCATTCCTGTTTCACTACCATACTTATGGGGAAACATTCTGCAATTCTCACTGAATATAATGCTTGCTTTTGGGTGTAGATGGGTGGATTTTAAGATATTAAAAGTAATTACCTCTATGCCTATATTTTGTAGGGTTTTTAGCATGAAAGAATGATATACTTCGTCCTAGGCTTTTTCTATATCTTGGAGTGTGATGCCCATGTGGTTTCGGATATTTTGGTTTTTAAGATGATTATTTCTGTTAATTGCAGCCATCGTTACATCCTTTGTCTAAATCCTACTTGGTCATAATGAATCTCTTGGATAAATTGCTGTACTCTGACAGGATTTTGTTTAAAATTTGAGTCAATTTTCATTAATGACATTGGCCTACAGCTTTCTGGCTGTGTTTTTTCCTTCCCTGGTCCAAATATCAGAACTATATTTGGCTCATAAAAGGGTGCCAGTATGGTTCTTTCTCAGTTCTTGAGAATAATTTATTAAGTATGGAAACAAACAGTTTTTTGAAAGTATTCCTTTATTTGTGTTTTCAATTTTGTTAGCATATAACTGTGCATAATATTTTGTGATTATTTTTCATTTTTTGTTGTGATTTCATCTTGCTTTTTTGCTATTTATTGATTAGATTTTTTGCCCTCTTCTATTTAATCATATTATCTAAAGAATGATCAATTTCAGTACTTTTCAAAGAACTCGCTTTTAGCATTATCATTTCTACATTTTTTTCATTTCTAATTTATCTATTTCTCCTCTAATTTTTAATATCTTTTCTTTTGTGCTTATTTTGGGTGGTTTACTTGCGAATTTTCTAATTTTCTAAAAGGTATATTCAGTACATTAATCTTTTTTCTATTTTGTTCATGTATGATTGTAATTGTAAAGTTAAAATCTTCCCCCTGAGGAATGCTTTAGTTGCATCTCAGGAATTTTGATATGTTGTTTCATCATTATTATTTTCTTTTATATAGTTGTCAACTGTTTTTATGATTTGTTCTTTGACCTACTCATTCTTTAGGATATTATTATTAAGTCTCTGTATCTTTTGTTTGTGGTCTCAGAACCAATTATTATTTTTATTGCATTGAGGTCTATATTAGCTCCAAAACTAATATAATATTATAGCAACATAATTAATATGAACTATAATTCCAAAATAATATAATTCCTCACTCCCAGAACAATGCCAATTATTACAGGTGTCAGAAAGGACACTATCCAATGGTAGGCCCCCTCCCTCTTCTACCCCATTCTCAATTACATAGCCCCCCAATGATCTATACTCCCCTAGTTACCACTCCCCATTTCCTTCAAAATCTTCTCTTTGGATCCATCTTCTCCCACTCCACCACTCCCACTTTCAATTGGCCCTAGGAGTTCCAACTCCCCTCTAACAAGATAGGATGAATAGACTTTTCAAGCACCAAATCCCCCATGTCATATCCAGGACAGGGTTCCCATCTCCCTAAACAGACCATCTTTCTTTACCCAAAGGGACATTTATCTGTGGAAGTCCCCCCTACTACCAAAGAAAGGCCTCTTTCCTTTCCCCTTTTTGAATCATTCCCCCTATTTCTCACCCACTCCCCTATATGCTCTTCCCCTCCAGACACCTTTGCCTCACTGTTAGCCCTTTATTTGACCCCACACATTCCTCTCTACCCCTCTTCCTCTCTCTTCCTATCATGTATTCTCCCACGTTATAATGGAGTATCACAAAAACAAAAACAATGATTCAACTATAGGCAGGGTATCGCCAGGTCCTATCCATAACATCCTAGGCCTGCCTCTTTCCTTCTGTACATTTAGAGAAAAGTTTCTTATTGGTCACTCTCTTGTTGATGTCCTTGGCTGCCGTATTTATTCATTCTTCCTGCATTTCTGTTGTGTGGAGTGTTCAAGAAGCAAATAATTTCTTCAGTTTTGGTTTTCTTTCTAAAAACATTTCCAATGTTTGTTACTGAATATCTACTTTCCCCGCCCCCCCCCCCCATTTATGGGTAAGCTCAGATTTGCAAGATAGTTTGCCTTAGATAGCATCCCGAGCTCCTCTGCTCTTTAGAACACATTATTTGGTGCTGCTAGGTGGTATAATGAATAGAGCACCGGCTCTGGAGTCAGGAGGACTTGAGTTCAAATTTGCCTCAGACAGGCAACACTAGCCATGTGACCTTGGGCAAGTCACTTAACCCCAACTGCCCAGCCTTTCCCCTCCAAAAAACCAATGCCCCCCCCCCAAAAAAAACCCCAAACACATTATTCTTTTCCTTCCACATTTTCTGGTGAGTGTAGAGTACTTCCTTTACTTTGTATTTTAAGGTCCTCTTTCATCACTTACAGAACTTGTTTCTGAACTGAATTGTCAAATTTAACCATTATGTGTCTTGGTGTTTACAGTCTTGGTTTTCTCCCCCCCTCTTCTGTAGGTGATCTGTGAATTCCTTCAATTGATATTTCATGTTCTTAGTTCAGAAGCTCTGAGCAGTTCTCTTCCATTATTTCTTGCACTATGTTATTAAAGTTTTTTATCCTCTCATGATCTTCTGGGAGCTCTGTGATCCTCAGGTTGTCTCTACTCATTTTATCTTCAAGATCAGTGTGTTTTCTTGCTTAATGAGCACATTCTCTTTAATATCACTGTTTGTTGCTTCTCTTTTGTATTGTTCTTCACTTCTCTCTATTTCCCAATCTATTATTCTCTTTTTTGTTTCTTTGGTGAACTGTGCCATGAAAGATAGTAGTTTTTTCTATTCTGGTCATTGTTTTTGCTTTGTAGGACACAAGATCTGCTCTAATAATACTCGTTTCTCTCTTGAACCACTTAGAAACAGCATGTTGTGATTCCATGTTCTCCCATTCCACAGGGACTTCTGTCTCAACGTGTAGTAGATTATTTTCCTTTGTTTTGCAATATTTATTATAGATGCCTAATCTTGTTTACTGAATCTAGAAGGCATATTTCCTTGTTTTTAACGTTTTATGTTTGTGGTCAAGGTCTTTGAGTTTTCTTTCTCTTAAAACCTTTGTTAATTTGTCTTCCCTGCCCACCCAGATGTCCCCCTGTTTGCTTTCTAACACTGCCTCCTCTGAAGGTGGCTTCCTTTGGAACTGGATCTTAAAGCACCTCAGCATCCTCCCATACTGGGCTATTCACTATTCACCAACCTAGGTCTCTGTCTAATGGACTTTTCGGTGGTCAGAATGGGCCCCAGCTGGATGCTGTGCTCTTTTTTCTCAGGCATGGTGGAATGCTCCACAGTCCCCTCCCCTCCCCTCAACACGCACATGGTGTCCTGTCATTTCTCTTGCAGTCCATGCTTGTAGCTGGTGTCTCCATGGCAATGGAAAGAGGGAGTGAGGACCAGGGTGTGGGGGTGGATTTTGTTGCAAGTACTCATCCATGTGTGGGGTCCTTGGGTCTGCTAGGACTTGCTGCTAGTAGCATAGGAGGTAGAGGAGGCATTCTGAGTAAGCTCAGGGTTAGTGAGCATTAGTTAATGGGTTTTTAGGTTGTTTTTTTTTTTAAACCTTCTTTTAGATTCTGGATATCCTAGACCACAGAGACAGTTGAAGTTATTTTTATCTCTGGCACAAAATTTATGTTTTGGAGAGGTTTAGGGTTCTGGGGAGCAGAGAAAATGTCTAGTCCTCCATCTTGTTGCTCATATGACCTCCACCTCTACTTCTAAACCTTTTCCCCACTCCATCCCTTTCCTCTCTTTCTAGACCTAAAGTTCTCAGTCATGCTCTCTGTCCCTATCCCCCTACCTACTTCTGCTTTCAAATATATTCACACTGAGATTAAAATTACTGAAAAGTATTTACCCTATCTCTGGAGTAACTGCATTTTAATATTGAGCAAAGCCATAAACTTCTAAACAGATGAAGCCCCAATTAGATGATTTTTTTTAAAGAAAAAAAGGATTTCTAGTCTTCCCAAACCAAAACTGTATATATCAAAAAGGACTAAAAATAATAGATATAGAATAAAGTATGAATGTAAAGGCATGGTATAAATGGAAGGAATGGCAGTTACTAAGTCAAATATTCAGGGAATAAAATGAATTTTATTCATTTGCATATGTTGATTTTTCTATGCTTTGGTGGATGTGATGGCAAATATAATAGGAGTGTCATCTCAGCTTACTTTGGCCTCTAAACTTGAAAAAAGTTGTACAAATAAAAGTAATGTTAGGGTCCTATAATGGGAATCTAAAGATCCTCCCTGCCCCTTGATAGAATTAAGTGGACTTGAGGACCTTCCTTGATTTGAAAATATACTCTGCCCCCTAATAGGCTGAATGTGGTCACATGGAGCCTATTGAGGGAGGCTTTTTTTCAGGAATGCTCATACCTTGTTACTTTGTGATTGGGCAGTGGGTCATGGGGGTTGTGATGTTCTCTGACCCTGGAGAAGGCTATATATAACCGGATGTGAAGTTTTGCTTTGGGGCTCACTCATTGGAAGAATTGTGTGATTTGGCCAGATGAGACTCTGGGCAGCCATTGAATCCCCTGGCTTTGAAAACCCAGATATTGGTGCTTCTCTCTCTGGTAACTAACTGTATGTATGTGATAGTCAGAGAGCTAGAAGCCCTGTCTGTTGAACTGTATTATTTTTATTTTCTCTGTACTTTTTGTCTGCTTGTAACTTCTGTTTATATTCTCCTAAGTTCAGGATACTGACTTCTCCACCTGAACTAGGTAAATGATATATGTTTGATTAAAGTAAGATTAATCCCCTTTTTGAGTTGCTTTCCTTTAGAAAATCAGGTCAAAGAACATGCTAGCAGCAATCTTGGGTATGCTAGGGTGCTGGCTGCTACAGGTCCCAATAGCCATTTATTCATATGTTAGGTTTTAGTAAACAGCCTGCTTCAAAGTGGATATATATATATATATATATATATATATATATATATATATATATATATATATATATATATATACACACTATATCACACTTATATAAGTCATTTAAAATTTCATCTTGAGAAATTTTCTCTTCGTGTTCTTGGCTTGACAGTAAAATGTAGCTGCTCGGCTATGAATTATTAACAAATATCCAACTGAGCACATGAAATGCTCTGAAGCAGGTTTATTATTTTGATAACCTAATAAAGATTTTTTCACTAAAGTACTGTTCCCATGTGAGGTGTGGTAGTAATACTGATTTCTTGAAGGCTATGTCAACAAAATGTAAGCTGTGGTTGGTTCTATCAAAGTGGTATGGCTTTAAATATGGACTGAAAGTCTGTAGTTAAGAGAGCCAGTGTAGTCAAATTTGGAGAGACTTACTATCAAGTTTCATAGGGTACATAATTTTTTGGTTAAAGCAAAACTTCCAAATTATAGAGGGGCTGTAAACTGTTTTGATGGAGTAAGAATACTGATTAAATTACAAAGATTTAAAGAACTAAACTAGTTAAATTTTTAAAAAATTCATTTAAGACTTTTTCATAATTTCCCTAAGGATATCCTATGTCATAAACAATACAAAAATTTGGTAGTGGGTATAGATCTAAAAATCATTAAGACCTTTTTAAAAATAGGAAATAAAATATTAAAATTTTTACTATTTTTATGTATATATGGCACTAATGTGCTAAAAAAAAAAAAAGTTACCTGGTAGAGTTATAGACTGCCAGTGGGGTCTGATCCTTTTCTTTAGCTATTCTCATTATATCTAGGACAGCCATCCCCAGACATTCTTCCTGCGTTTCATGAGTCACAGGCACTTTGATCCATCCATGAACAAAATCATCCCGCCACTGAAGTATAAGAAGGTAGGAAAAATGTTTTCAATAGTTTCAGTATCACACTGTTAGCTAACATATATTCTCCAAGAACATATGTGTCTGTGAGGAAAAAATCAGTACCAATGGTTTTTAAAAATTTTGTCATAGAGCTCCAGTGATGTCTTTCATTTCAGTAGTAGAACATCTGATTTAAATAGGGGTTCAAAAAAGATACAGAAACAGTTTATTTCAATCCATACACTTGTGATGTTGAAATGGCATTCGTTTACAAAATACTTACTGGATACCTAATGTATAAGGCATTAATAATAGCTAACAATTACATATAACATTAAGGTTTGCCCTTTCCATATATTTTCCCATTTCATCCTCAAAACCTGTGTGGTAGGTGCTAAGACTATGCTGATTTTATAAATGAGATTAAAAGAGGTGATGATTTGCCCAGGGCCATAGTTTGCAAATGCCTAGAAGGAATATCTGAACTCAGGCCTTCCTGATTTCAAATGTGATACTCTATCCCCTCTGCCTTGCTGCCTCCCAATAAAGTGTCCCACAAAGTAAAACACTCAGTCCTTGTTTTCAAAGAATTTATTGCTTAATTAGGAAGATGAGATGTTTACACTCATCACCCCAAGACACAGCAGGATATATTGCATAATAATAGTATATATTTCTTTACTACTTTAAGGTTTATGTACCTCAGTCTGCAAGACAATACTATGAAGTAAAGAAGTCCTACCAAAATTCCTTTTATAATACAAATATGATTTTGTTACCTAAGCCAGGGAAAGAAAAAACAGAGAAAGAAAATGAGTCCTATTTCCCTAATGAATATCAATGCGAAAATTTTTTTAAATCCTAGCAATAAAATGCAGCAATATATCAAAGATCAGATCAAGTCCCAGGTAGGGTTTATACCAAGAACGTAGGCCTGGTTCAATGACATGAAAACTATCAGCATAACTGACCACATCAATAATAAAACAACAAAAATAATGTGATTATCTCAACAGATACAGAAAAAGTCTTTGACAAAATAGAACACTTACTACTATTTAAAAAACACGAAAAAGCATAGGAATACGCCTTCTTAAAATAAATCTGTATCTATCCAAAACCAAGAGCAAGTATTATGTGTAAAAGAGATAAGCTAGAAGCATTCATAATACAATCAGGGTTGAAGCAAGAAGGCCCATTATAATCATTATTATTCAGTATTGTATTGAAAATGTTAGGTACAGCAATAAGAAAAGAAAAAAATGAAGGAATAAAAATAGATACTAAGGAAACAAAACTATTACTTTTTGTAGATGATATGAAGGTATATTTAGAGAACTCTAAAGAATCAACTAAAAAACTGTTGAAACAATGAGCAACTTAAGCAAAGTTGCAGGATATAAAATAAACCCACATAAATCATGAACATTTCTATATATCACTAACAAAGTCCAACAGGAAAAGATAGAGAAATTCCATTGAAAATAATTATAGACAATATAAATTGGGAGTCTACTTGCCAAGATAAAAACCCAGGGACTCTATGAACACAATAACAAAAAACTTTTTAACACAAATAAATAAAGATTTAAACAATTGGAGAAATATTCATTGCTCATGGGTTGACCCAGTCAATATAATAAAAATGACAACTCTACCTAAATTAATTTACTTATTCAGTGCCATACCAATCAAACCAACAAAAATTATTTTAATAGAGCTAGAAAAAAATTACAAAATTCATCTGGAGGAACAAAAGGTCAAGAATAATATCAAGGGAACTTATAAAAAAAATAGTGAAGGAAGGTGGCCTAGCAGTACCAGTTTTCAAACTGTATTACAAAGCAGTATTCATCAAAACAACCTGGCATGGCTAAAAAATAGAGTGGTGGATCAGTGGACTAGATTAGGTACACAACACACAGCAGTAAATGACCATAGTAATCTAGTATTTGATAAATCCAAAGATCCAACTTTGGGGACAAGAACTTCTCATTTGACAAAAACTGCAAGGAAAACTGGACAGCAGTTTAGCAGAAACTAGGAACAGGCCAACATCAGACAAGTGATAGCTCACTTAACAAGATATTAGGCCAGACAGCAAAGGAAACTACTTGGCAGCAGATAGAGTGCCAGGCCAAGAGTCAAGAGGATTCATCTTCCTGAGTTCAAATCTGGCTGTAGACACTTACTAGCTGTGTGACCCTAGGCAAATCATTTAACCCTGTTTGCCTCAGTTTCCTCATTTGTTAAAGAGCTGGAGAAGAAAATGGCAAACCACTCCAGTATCTTTGCCAAGACAACTCCAAATGGGGTCACAAAGAGTTGAACGCAACTGAAAATGACAAAAAACAAACAGCAAAGAGTTTATAATCTGTCATTTTCCCCCCTTTTTCTCCTAATCATCTCTCCAGAGAATTTCATGTACAAGGAAAAAACTCTACATGTTTTTAGGTTAGGAAATTAAAATACCTGGAAATGCTACTCAAGTTTAACTATGGCCATAATGTACATACATAAAATGTTTTCCTTTCCTAACCAAAAAACAGTTTTTTTTCCTTGTGCTTTGCTGTCTGTTATTGTTCAGTCATTTTCAGTTGTGCCCAACTGAAATTTTGAAAAACAAACAAAAATAACCCAAATATCTAAGGTTATTTAATAAGGACTTTTACAAGTCCTGTGACATGTATTTTTCATAGTGAACAATGTTAGTAGTTTAAAACATAATTTTAAAATTTCAATTTTTAATCTAGTAAATAAATAAGTAAACTTGAGCCATGGTTACAAAACCATGTAATGAAATTCAATTGAGAGGGAACATGGAATAAATATCAAATATTTTCTGCAGCATAAAAGTGAGAAAGAATGGAAAATTTTTTTATTTGCCAATGGTCATTAACTTGCTAAGTCATCATGCACATTTGATGGAAAAATGGGTCCCTTGAAGAAGTTGGCAGAGTTAAATACTGAAAAAAATTAGGTCACTTGTGGCTACTACTTTCTTTACACTCCCAAATTTGGTTTCCTACAGAAAACCTGAAAGCCTCTGACAAAACTGAAAGTGTATTTGTTTCTATGTACTCTGAGAAAAGTACCATACAATGAAAGACTCTCCAGTCTTTGAATTATTCAAAGATGTTTAGTTAACCCTTTGGTGATTCCTCTAAAGTAGCCTAGTCTGTACTACTTGCTGCATGCCCTGGGTACTGATGCAATTTGAGGATGAGTGGATTACCTTATTTCATCTGTAAAGCAATGATTTGTGGAAAGGGAAGGTCATAAACACCACCAATAACCAGGAAATACACCTGGGACTATTCAAAGACTCACTTTGAAGCTGTTACTATGAAGTTACAATGCCATGTTATATTTCAATTCCTCCCCCAAACTGATTACATCTGCCATGGTTTCTTAGATAAAAGTGGGTAGTGGAAAGGGCTCTGTCTTGGCATAGAAATCTAGGCTCTAGTCCCACTTTCAGGATTTACTAGTTCCATGGCAGACCACTTAGCCTCTATGAACCTCAGTTTCCTCACTTGTCAAACTGGAATTAACAACAGTGAGAATTATTATTACAATTATAGTTATTGTGAGAATCAAATGAATAAAGGATGTAAAGAATACTGTAACCTTGGAGCACTAAATGCCAACTGTTATTATTGAATATTAAACATTTCAACTTTCATAACTGCCTAATATAGCCTATACACAGGAGAGAGAATGATGGGCCTGGAATCAGAAAAACCTAGGTTCAAATCCAGTCTCAGACACTTCCTGTGAGACACTGGGCAAGTCACTGACCACTGTTTGCCTCAGTGGTCATTTTACCTGTAAAATAGGAACAATAATAGGATTTACCCCCACAGGGTTGTTTTAAGGATCAAATGAGATAATATTTGTAAAAAAAAAAAAAAAAAGCATAGTATCCATGCCTAGCACATAGTAGGCTTTCTATAAATACTTATTCCCTTTCCTTTCTTTCCCTCTCTCAGCCTTCTAGTAACTGCCAGTTAACTATGAAACAGCTAAAAAGCTGTGAATACCACAATAGTAGGAAAAGAACCGTGAAAAATAGTGACTGTTATAGGCCATTACCAGAGACTAAAACAAAGATGTCCGCTAGGACTAAGGAGAGGAGGGTCAATCTTTGTTAACTCCTTGGTTTTCTACCTGTGACCCTTGGTGACCTGCCTGAAAAATACTATTATACCTAAGTTACTCTCATAGTTTTTCTTAGTCTATTTAATTTTGTCTTCACTTTGTCACACTAGCTCATTAGGTATTAGAGAAAATAAATTTAAGCTATCAATGCAAAAACATTTTAGTTAGTTTTTTAGTTCAAGACAGTAGATAGAAAATACAAATGTTAAAAATACTAAATAGAAAGTGCCACTATCTACTAAGTAGATAGAGACTGGTCCTGGAGTCAGAGGACGTGGGTAAAACCTCACTTCTGACACTGAGAATGGGGCTTCTAAAATCCCACTTCTACCTGAGTGACCCTAGTTAACTCACTTAACTCTATGGACCTCAATTTCCTCATTTGTAAAATGAGGATTTTAGGTTAGAGGGCCTCTGAGCCTTCAGTTCTAGATCCATGATCCTAGTAATGACCCTTATTTTACACATAATACATTATTAATAAATGTAACAGATACAACTTTCAGAAGGTCTGAAACAGCCTTTCATGAATTTTCTTACAATTCATAATTTTATGTGTCTTACATTTTACTATTCATCCTTTAAAATGCCTGACAAGAATAAGGGATTATCTTAGTGGAAAAACAAAGCTCCTAAAATGTTTCATTGTCTTATTTCCAACCATTTGGAAAATAACTGTGTGGATCTTCTACATGAGTTTAAAATAGGTTGCTGTAAAATCCAGATCACCTTTTGTGAGACCCTTCTTAAAAGTCTCCTATTAGTTAAGAGAAGTGGGGTAAAAAAAAGAAACTAGGAAATCAAATGCAGAACCAATTCAATGAGTCTTAATAGACTATATGAAAATTATTCTATTATCTACAGCTTTCAGACAAAAAAATAAAGCCAATAATGTGCTACTCTACATCTGCTGACCAAGGCAGCTGCCAGTTTTGCTTCTGCATGAAGCTGGCTCTGATTAAAGAAAATACAAACACAAAAAAGTCTGTTAAATCACAAAAAACACAGATGCAAAGCATACCTGAGCAAAAAGGTATGACATGACAAAGTCATCAAGAAGAGGGGCCTCTGCACCTCGAGATATTCCATACCGATATGTTCTATTACTTCCATTACAATACCAATGAGGAAAGTAAAACCTAGGGGGGAAAAAAAAAACAATTAATAGCAATGAGTTCATTTTCAACTAATACAAAGACAACTAATATCTCAATTCTTTGAAGAATGAAATCTTTTTTTTAAATGGATGAACCAGTACAAGTAGATATGAATAATTATCTATTATGCACAATAATGATCATTGTAATCACAGTTTTAAAAGCTGTGCCTTTTAAGATGATATCTGAGAGGAAGAAGGGTGGATAAGAAAATATCAATCTAGTTAGAAAACCTGAAGAACATTATGAGCATGAGTACTATTAGGACTTCAATAAATTTAGAGTTGGAAAAGATCTCAGAGATTATCTAATTCAGGGAGGGGGAACCTGCAGCCTCAAGGCCACATGTGGCCCTTGAGGTCCTCAAGTACAGACTTTTGACTGAATCCAAACTTCACAGAAGCAATCCCTTAAGGGACCTAGAGGGCCACATGTGGCTTCAACACCATAGGTTCCCCCATCCCTGACTAGTCCAACCCTCATATGAGGAAACTGAGGGAGGCCCAAAGAGTCCAAGCCCAAAATCACACAGGAAGTTAAATGTAAAGAGGGATTTGAACTCAGGCCCCATTACCTAAACTACAAGTTCAGGACTCCAGTGATCTTTCTACTGCAAATTTTGTGAATTAGTTAAAAAAAAATTCTGGGATTTACAAAACAGATAACTATACAAATGGCTAGCTACCTTTTTGTCCTTTGCCAGACATGTTCTACTATTTCAGAATGTACAATTTTCTTTTTTTTTTTTTTTTTTTTGCTCTTTGTAGGGCAATGGGGTTAAGTAACTTGCCCAAGGTCACACGGCTAGTTTTTGTGTTAAGTGTCTGAGGCCGCATTTGAACTCAGGTCCTCCTGACTCCAGGGCTGGTGTTCTATTCACTGCACCACCTAGCCACCCCTAGAATGTACAATTTTCAAAGTAATGGCCAGAAGACTAAGGAGTAAGATCTAACTTATCTGAATACAAATGTCAAGGGAGATTCTGGGACATTTCTAGCAAGGTGTGAAAATCCTTGAAATCTCTTCCTCTCTCTGCTTCCTGCTACCTGGAATTCCACACAGAACTTAGTTTCCTTAGTTTAATATTTTGATCACAGTTGATAAATGAGTATTTTTGAGATATGTAACACTTGAAAATATTATCGTTCCAAAGGAATGAAGGACTTGGGAGTAAACTAGAAAGAAAGGAAGAAAAGAAGGATAGGGAAAAAAAGAAGAAAACACTGCTTTAGAGTCTTGAGAGCCTCTGCCTCCTGTCTGTATGCTGCCTCGTGTCCAGAAGGCAACACTTCTTTATTTCCCCGTCTCAGAATCCTTTTACTTCTGGCCTTAGCTCAGGAGCCGCCTCTTCTCCACAGCCTTTTCTGATTTGGGCTCTTAACTACCATCCCCACTACTCAGTGCTCTCTTTACTCATGGCTCCAGATGACAGAACTAGAAGCAATGAGAGCAAGCAAATGTAAGCCTGATACAAGGAGAAAACTCCCTGAGAATTAACCAGGCAAAAGTTCCAAGTATGTTAGCCTCCCCTGAAGCAAAGACTGGAGATCAGCTTCTCTGGTACTTGTAGAAGGATCCTCTAGCAGGTGTGGCTCACAGCAAATATAGTTAAGAGATAAAAATGCACATTCAAAGTCATCTAGTCCAAGTTCCTCATTTTACTGTAAAGGAAGCTAGATAGCCAGGAGGCCCTTTCTGCTCTGACATTTTGAGACTACCCAAATCACCTTGTATTACATTTATTTACATGTATTTCTCCAGTAGAATGTTAGCTCCTTAATGGGAAGACTTCTTTTGCATATTTCTATGCTCAGTACCTTGTACACAATAACCACTTAATAAATACTATTTACTGAATTGAATTGAGAGAACAAAAAGGGAGTGGAACCAAAGACACCCTTTGTTTAAGGCTGGACCTATGAAACAGTTACCACCTATGAGACTTTAGGTGAGATCTGGGCTTTTTTTCAATGGTCAAATGGGACATCTGGACTAGATTTGAAGTCACATCCAACTTTAAATCTAAGATCCTCTAATCCTAAATTCTGTTACAAAAATGTGATGCCACTATTACTGTCATAAGTTATTCTTATACATGCTAAATTAACATTTTATATTTTTAAAAAGAGGAGCTGATTTGTTCAAACAATATAAAAACTACTGTTTGCTAAAGCTGCTGTAGAATTCTAATTTGACACCATTAATACTTCTGATAGAAAGCATTTAATATCTACTTGCAAATGTGATTATAGAAGCTTCTTCCAAGAATATTGTTGCTGTTCTGTTGCTTTCAGTCATGTCTGACTCTGTGACCTCATTTGGAGTTTTCTTGGGAAATATACTGGGGTGATTTGCAATTTTCTTCTCCAGCTCATTTAACAGATGAGGAAACTGAGGCAAACTGGGCTAAATGACTTGTCCAAGGTTAGACAACTAGTAACTGTCTGAGGCCAGACTGGAACTCAAGAACATGAGTTCTCCCAGTACTTTATCTACTGTGCCACTCAACTGCCCAATAATAGAATGTTTATATTCCACAAAATAAAAATGCCAAAATGAAAACTTGTTTTCAGTCATTTTCATACTGAAATTTTATTTTAGGAATCTATCTTTGAAATTGTCTTCCTTTTTTACTAAAAACCAATAATTTCAATCACATGAAAAGAAACAAACTCCCTCAATAATGCTGATTCTGTAAATAGTACAAGTCATAGAACTTCCAAGACACATATGCTGAACACATATGGGTGCTTGGTGAATTAACTGTGTATGTTTATAAATACATGCACATATTTTTGTGTTTATAAATGTTTATGTTTATAAATGTGTTTATAAATACATGCACATATTTGTGTTTATAAACACATACATACTTAATTTATTCATCCAAGCACAGTGCTAGGGAAAGACAAAAGCAAGACAGCCCCTGCTCTATTAAATCTGAGCAAAGAAAAATATGCAAAACAGATACAAAACAAGTTCCATGGGAAGGGCAGGAGCAGTTGACAGAATAAAAAAGCTAGGGATTGAGCCTCTGAGATGAAATGAGTGAATCTGAGGAATGGGAGATGGGGACGGGAAGAAAGCAGCCTGTATATAGGCATTGAGACTTTCGGACTTCTTATTTAACAGAGGACATGCCTGACCCTCTCCTCCCTCCTAAACATTTTCTAGTTTATTATCTCTTCTGGTAGAATATAAGCTCTATAAGAGCCTGGGCTCTTTAATTTTTGTCCTTGTATCCCCAGGACCTAGCTACATTCCTGGTACATGGCAAGTGTTTATGGATGGATGGACTGCTTGATTACATGTCTGTTCCCCCATTCTCTACTAGAAAGTAAGCTAGATGAAGTCAGCAACTGTCTTTTTAAAAAAATCTGAATCCTCAGCTGCTAGCACAGCTTCTGGTGCTGAGTGGACAAAAGTAAATGCTTGCTGAGTCAGCTTAGATGCCAAAAAGACATCTGCTTGGAGAGGGCCATTAGGGAGTTGTTGACATGGGTCTGTAAGATGAGGACAGAAACTACAGCTAAATATGTAGATCTTGGAGTTGTAGATACATGATGTTAGATTTTGTTAAATATCATGTAATGAATCCTACTTGAGTTTAAAATAGGCAAAAAAAAATCTTTTTCTTATGAATAACTGACAAAAAATTACTTGTTCAGAAAAGAAAGGGTCCAAGTGGAATTTTATTTTATAATTCAAAGTGCCTGTTTTTATGGGAAATGTTTTCTATCCTGTGAACTTTCAGTACTGTTAACTGTCTTCACCAGGTTATGTTTCCACAATTACAGTTATAAATGCTGAACTCTCAGTCACCACCAGAATGCAATTAGCCACAAAATTTGATTCCTAGAGAATTCCAACTAACAACTTTTTACTGTTTTATACAAAGGGGATTAAGATTTGATTTATTCTCTGTTGGTTTAGTTCCTTAATTTTCGTAATTAATTTGAAAATTTGTCATCCCCTCCCCACTTCTCCTCATCATCACATAAAACATTTCACTACCTTATTTGGAAAAGTACCTTATTCGGTAGAGTACATTGAACCTGGTTGCCTCATCTACATGGAAGACATGGTTGGGAGGATACCAGATCCTCTCAGTTTCACTCATTAAAGCAAACATATTATGATAGACAGGTGTGATACCTAGGAAAACAGAAAAATTATTATAGCTATTGTTCAATATAAATATGAAATTAAAAGTCTATCTATATTAAATTTCCAATTAGCAGTGGTGAGATGTGCATCGACTAAAAGTACTTAAAAGACTAAAAATATTTATCATTCAGGAAACTAGCATGACAGTCAGTGGCAGCCCAAATTATCTCAAATACCATTAATTTTCTGTATTCTACTGTATATAAGGGAAAACACAAGAACGAGAAGCAAAGTTTAACCTGTGGTTGCATTTAAAACTGGATAAAACACTGGATAAAACAATGGTAAGGTGTCTGATTTTTCTTCCCCTCAGGTAATAATTGTTTTTGATATACAATGAAAAAACTCTAGCATGAAGGATATATTGTTCTGCTAAGAAGAGAGATGAGAGGCAAGAAAACATACTTTTACAAGTGATTACAAAAGTACTAGTAAATTGCAATAACCATAATATGACAAAAACATGAATTATCTGGCTTCATTTTTTTAAAGATTAATCACAATCTGTTTAATATATTAATAAATGAAACAGTCATTTTTAATTCTGCTTAAACCTATAACTGATACAAGAGATTCAAGGACAATTACTTCATAAATATGAAAACCACAGAATTACAATCAAGGTAGATATCACTGTATTATAGATTTAAGAATACAATTTAAATATTGCATAGAAAAATATTTTTGCTTCTTATTTATGCACATTAAGAATGCTTTGCATGTAGGTAGTCAAACTATTTTAAATATATACTGTCAGTATAATGAGTTTTTCCAGCAGGGTTCCAAAAAGAGTGCTAACATATCATTTTTTTTTTTTGAGCAATTGGGGTTAAGTAACTTGCTCAAGGTTACACGGCTAGTCATTACTTGTGTGTGGGTGCTCATTTTCTGAGGCAGGATTCAATTTTGGGTCATCCCAACTCCGAGGCCGGCGCTCTTACTCACTGTGCCACCTAGCCGCCCCGAGTGCTAATATAGCTTAAGATAAGAGTATATAATTTATTTAACTGACAAAACCTTACTCTCATTGAATTTGGCTTAAGGAGGGAATAACACACACACACTAAATTGGGTATCTTACCCTACAGGAAAGAAGGGAATAAGAGGGGGTATAATAGAAGGCAAGGTAGACTGGGGGAGAGGGTAGTTAGAAGTACACAGTTTTGGAAAGGGACAGGGTCAAAGTAGAAAATAGAGTAAATGGGGGGTGGGATAGGATGGAGGGAAATATAGTCATTCTTTCACAACGTATCTACTATGGAAATATTTTGTGTAACTACACATGTATAACCTATATTGAATCATTTTTCCTCCTAGTAGGGGTGACAAGGGAAGAAGGGGAAGAATCTAGAAATCAGTTTTAAAATCAAATGTGTATATATATGTATGTATGTATATGTATTTACATCCAACTGGTCAATAAGATATACAGGCACTGGGGTACAGAAATCCATCTTGTCCTACTGGAAAGTCAGAGGGGGATGGGGGAGGATATAAGAGAGGGCAGATTGGGGGAAGAGGTATTCAGTAGAATCGCTATTCTGGGGTGGGGGGTAGGGGAAAGACAGGGAGAAAATCTGTAACACAAAATCTTGTAGAAATGAACGTTAAAAACTAAAAATAAACAAATTAAGACAAAAAAAGGCAAGAAAATATTCAGTAATTTTAACACAAAAGTGGGCAAAGAGGCTCAAGATCAAAAAATAGAAAAAACCAAATATTTACAATAAACAGAAGTCTGCACTTAAACACCATATTTTCTATGTTGAATCAAATTTTTATTGATATCTTATGTTTTTATATCACCTATATCTTTCTCCTTACTTCTTCCCAGAATTCCATCATCCCATGACAAAGAATTTTTAAAAATTAAATGTAAATTTTTAAAAAAGTCAAAGAGGGAAGAGATAAAAATCATCAAAATTGATCAATCCATAGAAAAAATCTGAAACGCCACTGGATGAGGGGAGATGTTTTCCATGAATAATTTTTTTTTTTAAGAAGAGAGTTGATAAGTGCTAGACATGGTGAATGCCAATTGGAGGTGGGAGAAGAGGTTATCAGACCTATGACACAGTTGACACAGTTAGTATATGGAATTCTGATAAAGAAACTCCATGGAAAAATGCAAACTGACATCAGCTCTGTAATCTAGTATTAGACAGGTACTTGTGGTCACAAAGAAGTCAAATCATTTTCTCAGGGCCACATAGTCAATATAGATAAGAGGCAACACTTGGTGGGCTTTGAGGCCCCTATGCTTCCTCCAAACACCAAATTATATCATAGAAAATGAAAATATGGGGCGGCTAGGTGGCGCAGTGAGTAGAGCGCCGGCCCTGGAGTCAGAAGGACCTATCTGGCCTCAGACATTTAATGCACACAAACAAAAACCTAGCCATGGGACCTTGGGCAAGTTACTTAACCCCAACTGCCATCCAATAAGCAAAAAAAGAAAGAAAGTATATGGTATGAGATTCAAATAAGCCAGATTATCTTAATCTCATTTAAAGATGAAACTGGAATTGGAGAAATGGATGAAAATAGAAAATATCTGTTATTTCAATAACAAACTTTTGTATGTCAACAACAGTGAACTGCTACTACATATCAACTCCAACATCACGGTTCCCAATATGTTGTAT
This sequence comes from Gymnobelideus leadbeateri, assembly GCA_011680675.1. Classification (NCBI taxonomy): domain Eukaryota; kingdom Metazoa; phylum Chordata; class Mammalia; order Diprotodontia; family Petauridae; genus Gymnobelideus; species Gymnobelideus leadbeateri. The sequence goes on along the minus strand of WOXC01010398.1, from coordinate 58,103 downwards.
GAAGAAGTACTACAGAAAACCAAAACAAATAAAATAGTCATACTGAGTACTCAGAGAAGGGTCTATGCTAGAGGCAACATGATTTTAAGGGCAATGATTTTAAGGACATATTTTGACATATATGAAAGGAGGAAGATACTAAATAACTGAAGGAAATGATGGGTGTTATTTATACTAAAAAAGGTGACTGTGAGGATACTAATAAATTTAACCCATAAGTCTACTTTCCATGAGAAAATACCATCAAGCCCTGCAGAACTGCAGAATATGACTCAAAAGAGTAAAAGCCTAAACAACAAGATAGGAAAAATCAAGTGGCCAAAGAATATCTATTGTTTGTCCAGAATGTGCTATGCATAGCTGGATGGACAGGCTACTGGAGGTGGTTCCCCATTATACTGTAAGTTCCTTGAGGACAGGGACTATCTTTTGCCATTTTTTGCATTCCAAGACTTATCGTTGTGTTAAGTACTGTGCTAACTTAATAAATTTCACTGAATTAAAATGAAGTTGGTCCTCATATAAAAGTGGGCAACTTGTCTCATCCCATAGCATTGTCCCCTATCTTCTTGGCTTTACTTGAATGCCTGAAATACTCTGAAATCCTACCCATTCTTCAAGGACAAGATCAAATCACACCTGTCATAAAATCTCCACTACTTCCCTGCCTCATACCCCAATCTCAGTTGAAAATTATCTTTCTCTCCTTAGACTTTGTATAACTTAAGCCTATATTATATCATTATACAAGGTTATGAGGAACAAATGAGATAACATGAAAAGTGCTTTACAAATCTTAATGAACAAAATAAATGTCAACTATGATCACCATTATTTTCTATTCAGTATTGTAATTAGTATATTTACTATATAGTTACCTAATAATATGTCTGTATTTATTGCCTTCCCTCCTGAACTAACAGCTCCATGAGAGCAAGGATACATCTTAATCCATTCCAGTAATCACTTACTCAATCTTGGCATACGGTCATTTAATATAAATAAATGTTTAATAAATATTCCTACTTCTTACTGTTATTAGCATAGCTGACTCCAACAGTCCCTCTCTCTCACACCTCCAAATCTGGGGAAAGCAAGTTTGTTCTATAAAATGAAATTAAGGCCCCTAGAGATCAAGTGACTTATCTAATGTCACACAGTTAGTAAAGAGAACAGCAGGAATTTGAACTAAAGACCTCCAACTCCAAATCCTAAACTCTATATCAACTCACTTAAAGTGGCTATCCAACAATTGCCTTTTTTATACTTACCACAAGCTTTACAAGCTGCAATACAAATTTCCTCAGCAATATATTCCCCAACTGGAAATTGTAGATAATCTCCTTCAGTCTTCCCAAGAGAGTGGTAAAGATAGACCTGAAGAACTGGCTCTATCTGCTTCAAAGTATCATCATTCCCAGGAATATCTCCATTTTGGTGGGTAGAAGATGTGGCCGATCCCTCCATTTCTGTCATGGTGAGGCAAGCCATTCCAGTGCTAAATTTTCTTTAGTGCATTTGCCTGTAAGAAAAATAAACAAAATCACAAATGAAACCAATACTGCTAATGTTATCTTTGAACAAAAACTCCTTGAAAAAAGTCTAGTGTCATAATCAAATCATCAACTTTTAGTCAGTAAGGCACTAGGAGGCCTTACTAAAGAACAGCTAGGCTTTATCTTAAACTGCCCTCAAGGGGTTTACCTAATAGCTGGAGAGATAGACATAAGTATGTTAAAACAGAAAAAAAAAAGGTTTTGAATAATAAATAAGACAGCAGTGGAAGAAATATCACAAAGACAGGTTGTGATTAACTGTCAATTATACAGACAATAACTGTAAGCGGTTAGGGGAGGAAGAAAACTTTAGGCTGGGGTGCTTTCTTTTGTGAGCAGTTTTAGTATTTGGAAACATTCATAAAAAGTCAATCTTCCTGGCCTAAAAGGAATGAAAGGGAAAAGAAGGAGATCAAAAAAATAGAAAGCGAAGATGAATTAGATCTTGCTAGAATAGGGGAAAAAAAACTGAATTAGCAAACTTGAAAGGTTATGTGCTAAATGGAATATAATTGAATTTAAAAGTAATAACAAAAGATAAAAAAGCCAATTTGGTTTAAATAAAATTAAAAAGGTTTTACACAAATGAAATCAATGCAGCCAAGACAGGAAAAGAAATTTTCAGATGGGTAAAAATCTTTACATCAAATATGATTAAAATCCAAAATATATAAGTAATTATTATAAATTTATAAGACCAGGAACCTTTCCCAACAGACCAAAGGATATGGAGAGTTTTCAGAAGAAATGCAAATCACCAAAAACCATGTAAAATGTTCCAAATCAAATACAAGAAGTATAAATTAAAAATAATTCTGAGTTTTAATCTCATACTCATCAAATCAGCAAAAAGTAAAATAAATAGCCATAATCACTGATGGATTGGCTTGAGAAGAAATATATACCAATATATTCTTAGTGGAATTATAAATTAGTTCAAACATTCTAAAAGAAAATGTTGAACTACAATAGAAAAGTGACTAAACATTTCAGACCTTCTGACCCAATATTTCCCAACATTTACCCATAGGAAGTCAAATAGGAAAGTTTCCATGTAAAAAGAAATATTTTTATTGGCACTTTTTTGTGGTAGCAAGAAACTAGAAACAAAACAAGTACTTGTTTGTCTCAATAAACAAGTATACAAATGTAACCAAATGATCTTGTGTCATAAGAAATTATACATATGGGGGCAGCTACTTGGCACAGTGAATAGAGCACCAGCCCTAGAGTCAGGAGGACCTGAGTTCAAATCTGGCCTCGGACACTTGACACAATTACTAGCTGTGTGACTTTGGGCAAGTCACTTAACCCCAACTGCCCTCCAAAAAAGCAAAAACAAAAAACAAACAACAACAAAAAAAGAAATTATATGTATGAAAAATAAAAAAAAAAAACTCAAGACAAATATAAAGTGATTCAGAGTAAAGTAAGCTAAAGAGAACAATTTATACAATAAACAAAATAATACTAAAAGTTATCAGAACTCTGACTAATTTATTGATCAGTCTTGACTGATGAATAAACATACCTTACTCCCCCTTTTCCCCCTAAAATGGTCACAAATTATGCATCTGACAGTGCAGTCAAATGAGGTAAGTTTCTTCAATAGCACTCTTCAACATCATGGTCAAGAGATTTGTTTTGTTTCTTTGTTAAAAAAAAAAAAGGTTTAAGGGGTGGGGTGGAGGTTGTGAAATAACAGTGATAACTTTTTAAAGTACCAGTAAAATATTAGATAAAACAAAAAAAACCTTGGAATTGAGTCAGAGGCAAAAATCCAGCTATATTCAACATAGCTGGGTGCCTTAAGTTAATTAACTTCTCAGAGCTTCAATTTGCTGATCTCTACGATGAAGGGATGGAACTAGATGGTTTCCAAGGTCTCTTCTGGTTCTTTACATTTTGTGACTCTTTGTTTTCTATACTTATTCATCAGAGAAAAAAATAAATTCCTAATAAAAATATATAATTTATATATAATACCATCCACATTTGCTGATAACACATAAGATAATTTACTTTAAAAATCTTTCAGAAGCAGCAAAGAAACTGAGACAAATTTAGTAAATAACAGACATCAAAGTAAAGCCACAAAAATCAAATGCATTTCTATACAGTAATTTTTAAATCCAGGAGGAAATAAGACAAAGGCAAGTCTCATTCAAAATAACCAAGAAATGCATTGAAATCTTAGACATGATCTACCAAAACACACCAAGAACCTGCACAGGTACAGTTACAAAATGCTCTTTAAAGAAATAAAGAATGCTAGACTAACTCAAATGGCAAAAGAGGCTCAAAAAGCCAATGAGGAGAAGAATGCTTTAAAAAGTCCAATTTGCCAGATGGAAAAAGAATCTCAAAAGCTCACTGAAGAGAATCATTCCTTCAGAATTAGACTGGAGCAAATGGAAGCTAATAACATTATGAGAAATCAAGATACTATTAGGCAGATCCAAACAAATGAAAAAATAGAAGGCAATGTAAAATATCTCATTGGTAAAACCACTGACCTGGAAAATAGATCCAGGAGAGATCATTTAAAAATTATTAGAGTACCTGAAAGCCATGATCAAAAAAAGAGCCTAGAAATCATCCTTCAAGAATTTCTCAAGGAAAATTTCCCTGATGTTTTAGAACTAGAGGGCAAAACAGAGGTTAAAAGAATCCACCCATCAGCTCTTGAAAAAGACCCCCAAAAGTAAACTCCTAGGAATATTATAGCCAGCTTCCAGAGTTCCCAGATGAAGGAGAAAATATTACAAGCAGCCAGGATAAAACAATTTCAATATTGTGGAAACACAATCAGGATAACACAGGATCTGGCAGCTTCTACACTGAGGGATTGAAGGGCTTAGAATATTATATTCCCGAGGTCAAAGGAGCTGGGATTAAAACCAATAATCACCTACCCAGCAAAACTAAGTATCATGTTTCAGGGGAAAAATATAGTCATTCAGTAGAATACAGGACTTTCAAGCAGTCTTGATGAAAAAACCAGAGTTGAATAGAAAATATGACATTCAGATACAAGAAGCAAGAGAAGCATGAGAAGGTAAACAGGGAAAATAAATCATAAGGAACTTATCAAAGTTGAACTATTATATTCCTACATGGAAAACGATAATTATACTTATGAAACTTTTCTCAGTATGAGAATAGTTGAAGGGAATATAAATATATATATATACATATATATATATATACTTATATACACACACATACATATATGTGTCTATTTAAGAGGGTAATATGGGCATATGAAAACATATGTGAGTGTGTGTATATGTGTACAAGTATACATAGACAGACGGCACAGGACCAATTTAATAGGAAGGGATGATACTTATAAGGTGAAATTAAGAGGTGAGAGAGGAATATAATGAGAGGAGATGGTGAGAGACAGAATGGGGTAAACTATCTCACAGAGAAGAGGCAAGGGAAAATGGTTACAATGGAGTGGAAGAACAGGCTTCCTAGTAAGGGTGGGTGACAAGGGAAGAAGGGAATGAATCTGGAATTCAAAGTTTTAAAATCAAATGTTTAAATATATAAAGGGTGGCTAAGTGGCACAGTAAGTAAGGGTGCCAGCCCCGGAGTCAGGAGGACCTGAGATCAGTTCCGGCCTCAGAAAATGAGCACCCACACATAAATAATGACTGGCTGTGTAACCCTGAGCAAGTTAATTAACTCCAGTTGCTTAAAACACACACACACACACACACACACACACACACACTATTATTAATATTATTTTACATGACTGGGAAATAAGATATACAGGCACTGGGGCATAGAGATCCACCGTGCCCTACTAGAAAGTCGGAGGGGGTATGGGAGAAGATATGGGAAAGAGAAGATTAGAGGAGGGAATATCCAGTGGGATCACTATTTTGGGATAGTTGGTAAGGGAAAAACAGGGAGAAAATTTGTAACCCAAAATCTTGCGGAAATTAATGATGTAAACCAGAAGTTAATAAAGCATCTGAAAAAAAATTTAAAGAAAGAAATAAAGAATGACTCAGATAACTGCAGGAATATTCAGGGATCATGGTTGGGCTGTGTCAAAATAACAAAAATGACAATACTACATAAATTAAGTTCTAGATTTAGTACTATGCCAATGCAACTACTAAGGGGTATCTGATAGTGTTAGACAATATATGTATTTGTAGGAATAAAAGATATAGAATAGTAAATGAAATAATGAAAACAAAGTAGGAATCCCTGGGGAATAGCACTCTCAGATTTCAAGTTATACTTTTAAAGCAGAAACAATCAAAACTATTGGTATCAGTTTAAAAAATAGAAAAGCAATGTAATGGAAACATACCAGATAAAGAAGAATCAGAAATAACTGAACTCAATAGCCTAGCATTCAATAAACTCAAGAACATAAATTATTTTGGGAAGAACTTTTCTGCCAAAATTTGTTGAGAAAATCAGAAAATAGTTTAACAGAAATTAGGTTAAGAGCAAAAGTTCTTAACCTTAATCCATGAATTAGAAAAATGACAGCTATATTTCAATATAATTCATTTCTGTTGTGAAATTACTTAGCATTTTATTTTATTCATTTAAAAAGACTCTTCTGGAGTCCATAGGCTTCACCAGACTGTTAAAGGAGTCCATGACACAAAAAAGGTTGAGCGCCCCTGCTTTAGACAAACCACATATACCATCATATACCACAGTATGATGTATGACGTATATGATATACATCATATACCACAGTAAGTTTAAATTATGTATATGTGATTTGAATATTAAAATTCACATTATGAAAAGATAAAAACAAACATACTACATACTTTTAAAAGCTATGGATGACTAAGAGAGTAAATTTTTAATCAAGCCAGGAATTGGAGAAATTACAAAAAAAAAGTAATTTTATTAACTGTAACTGAAAAACTTTCATAAGAACAAAGTCATGTAACTTGGAAAGGAAGGAAAGTGGCTGAGTTGGAAAAAAAAATTTGTGCCAAATTTCTTTTTAAGGGTCTGATATCCAAAATATATAGGGAACTAACACAAATATAACACCAAAAGTCATTACTTTATAGACAAATAGCCAAAATTTTTAGTTTACAATTTCTAAAAACTGCAAACCATCAATGACTATATGAAACACTGCTTCAAATTCCTAAAAATAAAATACAAATTAAAATAACTCAAACTTTTACCTCAAACCTAGCAAAAGCAAAGATGAGAAAATAGAGGAATACAGCTAAGTTGTTCAAATAATTAATCCTCTGGAGTAGTTGAATATTTGCATTTGCCCTATTCAAAGTTAAAATTAGGTAAAATATAGTCATTGATTCTACATGCAATGGAAATAGGCATACAAATCTGAATAATGTTATGACCACTTTATTCTGAAATGTTATTTGGAATTATGTGAAATAAAGAGATCAATAAGTGCATGACTTTTTTTTTGCTTTTTGAAGGGCAATTGGGGTTAAGTAATTTCCCCAAGGTCACACGGCTAGGTTTTTGTTTGTGTGTGTGTTAAGTATCTGAGGCTGGATCCGAACTCAGGTCCTTCTGACTCCAGGGCTGACACTCTACTCACTGCACCACCTAGCCGCCCCAAGTGCATGACTTTTGACATATAGATATCAATGCTAGGCATATAACCCCAAAGAAGTCAGTGATAGAAAAACAGGCTCCATATAAAATCAAGCTATTTATAGTCATACTTTTTTTTTTAAGTAGCAAAGAACTAGAAACAAAGTAGATGTCCATTGATTCACGGCTGTATCAAAAAAAAAAAGTTGTGGTATATATATATAATAACTACACTGTAAAAAAAAAAATCACTATGAAGAAAAACACTCATGAACTGCAGCAGAGTAAAGTAAGCAAATCCAGGAAAACAATATATACAATGACTGCAATAATAAAAATGGAAAGAACAATAACAAAAAAATCAAAATTGAATGCTATGGGATTATAATGACCAAGCTTGGCTCCACAGAAGAGATAATGAATGAGCTCCCTTCCATATACCTTCTTTGCAGAGGTCAAGGATTTTAGACATAGAACACTATACAAAATGTCAGACTTTGATGATGTGCTTTGTTGAAAAAGGCTTTTTCCCCTCTTTTTAAAAAAATCCTTTATTATAAAGGATAGTTCTACGGGAGGGGGAAATATTGGGAAATGTAGGTAATATAAAAATAAAAGAGCAATTTTTTTAATTTAAAAAAAGAAAATGGAGCTCATTTTTTCCAAGCATAAAAATAGCTCATCAGAAATCATAGCAAAACACAACCTGATAGAGGTACCCAGTCCTATATCTTTTCTGCAGTTGAGAGGCACAATAATTTAGAAGAAATAGCAGTTTTTCTTCAAATTTTCTGTTAATTCCATCACACAAAAGATCAAACTTTATAATAAAGTGATCTTTTATCTTAGAAACAAAAGATTCAGAATAAGAAAATAACTAGGTAAAAACAATCAGGTAATTATTATGACTTTTCATTTTCCTATCTTTTAAAGACTTGTCAACAAGCCAATCCTATGTGTATCATTTGCCAGGAAATCACAAACCACATTTTAACTATCCAGATTACCAGAATTGGTAGTAAATTCACAAATGTTACTGGTTTTACTATAGCAAACCTCTTTTTCTCCAAAGAACAATAGCAAAAACTTTTGACCTAAGCTATATTGTCATCACATAACATGTACTGGACAAGTATGAAATGTTCTTTCCAGAACAGCTCAGGAGATTATAACCCCCCTTATTCCTCAAATGTTCATCAAGTATTTTTTGAGATCCCATTGTGTGCACAGAACTGTGCTGGGTCTTATGAGGTATTTTACTGTTGAGTCTTAAGTCACTCTTAGAAGTGGCAAGTTAGACCACTGGATATATCAGAGATGCAGACAGCTAATCTTCTCACTACAGACTTAAGGAAATGGAGCCTGATCCAAAAAGTTATGAAAATTTATAATCATATTTCATAAATTCTATTCCTATTTGGGGAGTGGGAAACAGCTAGGTGGCACAATGGATAGAGTGCCAGACCAGCAGTCAGGAAGACATCTTCCTGAGTTCAAATCTGGCCTCAGATACTTACTGACTTGACCCCGGGAAAGTCACTTAACCCTTCAGTTTCCATTCTCTGTAAAATGAGCTGGTGAATGAAATGACAAACCCCAGTAACTGTGCCAAGAAAACCCTAAATGGGGGGGCGGAGCCAAGATGGCGGAGTAGAAACAGCTCTTCCAAGCCTCTCTGCCCCCAGATTCTCCGAAAACTATGTAAAAAAGGACTCTAAAAATCTTCTGGAGCCCCAGCACCCACAGAACGACACAGAGAAGCTAACCTCCCGCTGAGGACAGCCCAGCACCCTGCAGGAAGGACCAGCGCAGTGGTCTGGGAGCCGGCAGCGCGCAGAGCGCAGGAGCCGAGCCGAGCCCAGGTCCACGTGAGCCGAGGTTTTAGCCCCAGGGCGGCAGGGCCAGCAGCCGGCTGGAGGAACCCCAGAACACCAGGAACTGTGGAGACGCCAGAATTATCAACATAGACTTGCCTAGGACAAAGTAAGAGGTTAGTGTCCTATGGACTTTGGGACCTGTATTTGGGGAATGCGTCAGCTCCCTCCCCTGGGGGCTAGAAGCTGCTGAGGAGACACGCCACTGTGTAGTTTTCAGAGGCATTTCCGGCTCCCAGCCTACAAATCGTGGGGAGATCCAGCGATCAGTCTTGGGGGGTAATCGCTCTTGCTTTAACCTCCCTGGATCTGGATTGTGATCTAGGGTGGAAGTTGTGGGTGGGTTTACAGCTTGCCAGAAACGGAAGTTGCCCCCCACACGTTCGGGACGAAAATTCCTCTATCTGGCCTTAAAGCCATAGTGTGGCAACAAGCCCAAAAGTCAAGCAATTAAGTGGCAACATGCCAAGGCAAAGGAAACAGAAAAATGCAACCCTAGACTCCTATTTTGGGGGCATAGAGCGGGAAAAGGACTGTGAGGTCAGAAGTCCTGCTCCAAAAGCCCCAGGGGAAAACATGAGTGGGTTGCAGGCCATAGAGGACCTTAAGAAGGACTTTAAAAATCAAATAAGAGAAGTGGAGGAAAAATTGGAAAGAGAAATGAGAAGGATGCAGGAAAAGTATGAAATGAGGGTCAACAGCCTGACTGAGGAAAACAACACCTTAAAAAATAGACTAACTCAAATGGCAAAGGAGGCCCAAAAGGGCAATGAGGAGAAGAATGCCTTAAAAAGTCGAATTTGCCAGATGGAAAAAGAATCTCAAAAGTTCACTGAGGAGATTCATTCCTTCAGAGTTAGACTGGAGCAAATGGAAGCTAATGACTTTATGAGAAATCAAGATGCTGTTAAGCAGATCCAAACAAATGAAAGATTAGAAGGCAATGTGAAATATCTCATGGGAAAAACCACTGACCTGGAAAATAGATCCAGGAGAGACAATTTAAAAATTATTGGACTACCTGAAAGCCATGATCAAGGAAAGAACCTAGAAATCACCCTTCAAGAAATTCTCAAGGAAAACTGCCCTGATGTTTTAGATCCAGAGGGCAAAATAGAGGTTGAAAGAATCCACAATCACCTCCTGAAAAAGATCCCAAAAAGAAAACTCCCAGGAATATTATAGCCAGGTTCCAGAATCCCCAGATCAAGGAGAAAATACTACAAGCAGCCAGGAAGAAACAATTTCAATATTGTGGAAACACAATCAGAATAGCCCAGGACCTGGCAGCTTCTACACTGAGGGATAGAAGGGCATGGAATATGATATTCCAGAGGGCAAAAGAACTGGGAATGAACCCAAGGGTCACCTACCCAGCAAAACTGAGTATTTTGTTTCAGGGGAAAATATGGTCATTCAGTGGAATAGAGGACTTTCAAGCATTCTTGAGGAAAAAACCAGAGTTGAATAGAAAATTTGACATCCAGACACAAGAAGTAAGAGATGCCTGAGAAGGTAATCAGGGAAAAGAAATCAAAAGGAACTTATCAAAGTTGAACTATTTACATTCCTATATGGAAAAGCAATATCTGTGACTGATGATATCTTTCTCACTATGAAAATAATGGAAGAAGGGGGTGTGGTCATACGAATACATATGTGAATGTGTGTGTATATGGTTACAGTTATATATGGATAGAGGGCATAGGTTGAATTTGTTGGGAAGGGAGAGTACTCAAGGGATGAAATTATGAGGTGAGAGAGGAAAGTGGCAAGAGGAGATGGGGAGAGACATGGTAGGGTAAACTATCTCATGTAGGGGAAGTGGGTGCAAAGGAGGGGGAGAATAAGGAAGGCTAAAAAGGCAAAACCACATTCACATTGAATTTGGTTCAGGGAGAAAATGACATACATACTAAATGGGATATCTCAACCTGCAGCAGGATAGGGGGAAGGGGGATGAGAGGAGAGATGATGGATGGGAGGGCATCCTTGGGGTGAGGGGAGGTTGGAAGTACCCACTATAGAAGAGGGACAGGATCATGTAGGGAATGGACCGGGTGGCGGGTGGGATGAGTGGGAGGGAATTATAAGCAGCCTTGTACAATATATCTACTATGACAATGTTTTGCATAGCTAGACACGCACAACATATACTGAATTACTTAAATCCCAAGAAGGAATGGGTGACAAGGGAGGAAGGAAATGGATCTGAAACTCAAGGTCGTAACATTAAATGTTTCAAATATATATATAAATACTATTATTAATACTCTTTTGCCTATAATTGGGAGATAAGATGTGCAGGCATTGGGACACAAAGATTCATCTTCCTCTAATGGAAAAGTCGATGGGGGTATGGGAGAAGGTATGGGAGAGAGCAGATTGGAGGAAGCGATATCTTGTGGGACTGCTATTCTGGGAGGTTGGGTAGGGGAATAATGGGGGGAAAATGATTGTAACTCAAAATCTGGCGGAAATGAATGATGTAAAACAGAAGTTAATAAAGTATTTGTTTAAAAAAAAAAAAAAAAAACCCTAAATGGGGTCATGAAGAGTTGGACATGACGCAAACAACAAAAATTCCTATTTAAAAAAAATTAGTTTCCTGTAGCAAAACACAATCTGTGGAGATGTAAGCTAAAAATGTCTACTTAAGTTACCTTTCAAGTGTTACTTGCCAAGAGGGTATCTACAAACAAAAATCTAGAAAAATCAAAATTCAACAAATACTTAAAACACCTAATAAGCAATATGCTACAAGTCACTGAGGGATACAAAGAAGAGTAAGACACTAACTCTATGCAAAATACTGGGGCCGAGGGGTGGAGGGAAGGAGAGGCATAAAAAATATACCTAAGTAAATAGTGAACATAGGATCCAGTATAGTTCTACCATGATAATAGGTTTTCAAAGCATTCAATACCTGAAAAAGTAGAAAGGTAGTAAAAGAACTCTGAAGTGTTAGCAATTCAAAGATTGTTGAATCAAGTTGTATTTCATTGTAAAGGTCCAAAGTACAGAAGTATTGAGATTCATTATTTTTTATTGTACTATATTTAGACTTCTTTGGGACATACAAACCACTCCAATCTTTAGTATTCAGCTATAAATGCAACAATGAGTATATATGGACTAAGATATTTGTGAAGGATATAGGCACACCAATGAGATCAAAGATCTTTTAAAGTACAGTATCAGATTCTTCTAAACAGAGGCCAAACTTTCCCCCAAAATCTGGCTTATATGATACCTGAGTGTTGCTTACAGTGTATGCTTATATAGCTTTTTCCCCTTTATAGATATCTCATTTTAGGAATGCAGTATATATCAGAGGGGAGATTATGTTGAAATCAAAATATCATAACTGCATTCAAAACATACAATTCACACTTTTATATATCTGCAAGTTCCCAAGATATAAAAATTATACAATTATATTTCTTATACTTAAAATTAACTTCAAAAAGGTTTATGATGATCTGCAAACAATTTCTGCTATTCCCTTTGTTATATGAGATTAAAACTAAATTTTTGAAATTATATCATTCAAAATTTCAATCCTTGGCATAATCTTAAATAAATATTTGTTTCCTAGACAACATGTAATATTCTTTCATTAGACAAAGTAGGTAATTTGAAAATACTCTGGAACAAAAGATTTTTTTAAACTGTCAACAGAATTTTCAGCATTTATAAGCAATGCTATTAAAACATCTGCATAATTTATTTGGAAAAGATTTAAAAGAATCCAATTAATTTTTATAATGTGTAAAGAAATTAATAGTGTGTCCTAAAGCATTAAAAATACTAGTTTGGTAACCAAATGCTAAGTGCAACAAAAAGGTTTTAAATATGGGTATTTTAAATGACTTATTGTGAAAGAAAGACAGTAAGACCATAACTTATTGTGGTCTTAGCTATCTTATGACCCTGCAACACCTTTTGAAAAATCATATTAAAACCAGAAATCTTTTTAATATAATCTGCTTAACTCTAGGAATGTCAGAACAATAAGCTTACATTATGCAACTAACTACAGTCATTAGGGTGCAAGTTTATTTTGCTTTCTTGTCTCTACAATGGCCTATGAGCAGCACTGCTCTGGTTCCCTATCTAAAGCACCAAGATGCAAACTGAGACCACAATATGTGAAACAAAGATCGTTTTATCTCTATGAACACAACTCTTTAAAGAAAAACAGAACCCTACAAAAACATGTCTAAGTTACACAAAAGTAAACTAAGGCCTGAAAGAAAACTCAACTCTTCACATATTATGTTATAAAAAGCAAAAAAAGTAAATTTGATGATTTCATTCTTTCAAATAAAACTATAAAGTAGCTAAATGCATTTAAAATCCATGTCACCAAAATGTTTCCAAGAAAGAATCAAGTCACTATAAAAACAAAAACAATTGTAAATAATTTTGATGGATAAAAAGATATTCTTATAAGTTACTATTCTTAAATGATTCTAAGCTTGTGATTCAAGTATTATAAGAGTTATAACTCAAAATAACAAATGAATATAATTATAAAATGAAATATGTATATTCTACATGTTACACATAAATAATTTCTAAAACCAGAGCAGTACAATTTTTATTAAGATTTACTGAGAAATTAATTTAGCTTTAAGTGAAAAATTATAAAGAATGATAAATGGTCTTACTGTCTTTCTTTTAAAATCTAAGTCATAAAATGAAGCACACATCAATAATCCTATATTTACTGATAGACTGATTATTTTAATTTTTAAAATGCACAATTTTGAGGGGGCAGCTAAGTGGCACAGTGAATAGAGCACTGGCCCTGGAGTCAGAAGGACCTGAATTCAAATCTGGCCTCAGACACTTAACACAAAAACTATGTGACCTTGAGCAAGTCACTTAAACTCAACTGCCCTCCAAAAAGCAAAAAAATAAAAAAATAAATAAAATGCACAATTTTCAAGCTACAAATACAGTGCAGAAATTTTTTGTTGGAGGACAGATTGGAGTAAAGGATTACATTTGGTAAATGGCAACCGCTGATCAGCTCTACCTACCCTTTAGTTATTTATATTTTTGAATAGTTCTATAAATTGCAATAACATATACTCATGTTTATATGTTGCCTTAAGGATGGCAAAGTACTTTCCTCAATAATTTAGAATTATGCTAAGAAAATGGCTAAAACATTCATGCTCCTTCACTGCAAGATACTACTGCTAGGTATATACTCCTAGGAAGGCAAAGAGAAAGAAAAGTCCCAAATACAACAAAATACTTACTAGGAGACCAGTTTGTGGTTAGAAAAAAAAAAGAACTGGCCACAAAGTAGATGTTCACTGATTTGGAAATGGCTAAAGAGAAACATAGGAAAATTGACAGTAACAAAAGTGAAATGAGTAGAACCAGATACACCATATGCACAATAACAAGAATGCAATATAAAGAACAACAAATATCAAAAATAAATATTGTAGCAATTATAATGACCAAGTTTGATTCTAAAGAAAAGACTTCGAATGTATTTCCCTGTACAGAGGTGGAGCACTATAAGTGAAACACTACATATAATGCTAGACTTCAGGAATGGACTGATTAGTTTTTCTGAGCTATTTTCCCCTCTTCATTCTTTGTTTTAAGAGATGGTTCTTGGGTGGTGGGTAAAAGGGTAGGAATATTTCACAGATAGAGTTTAATATAAAAAACACATGAATAACTTTTAAGTGCTTTCCTAAAAAACAACTCTATGAGGTGGGCAGTATAATTCCCAACTTATAGATGAGGAAATTGAGGCTTAAGGAACTCTATACCATAATATAACAACAATAATAATACTAATAACAACATTTTCAAAGTCCAATCCATCATCCAAGTTGTACAGGGGGAGGGGCAAGAGAAGGCATGACAAAAGGGTAAAGAGGGAAAGACAAATTAAGAGAATATGAAACAGGGTAACTCTATATAACCTGAGACCACCACAAATGTTGTAAAGGCCTAGCAAGAACAATAAAATGCCAGTCAACTGGACTCAATTGATATCATTGCTTGTGTTAGCACACCAGTGTTATTATAACTGCTATAAATAGGCAGAATTACATAGGGTCACACATCGGCCCAACTCAGAAGCATCCTGTGATCAACCTGAATTGGAAGGCAGTGGACTGGCATTTTCTGTTGTCTGATACCACAAAAAAAGCAAATTTGATGATTTTGTTAATTTCTAGAGAAATATGAAGTAGCTAAAAATATTTAAAATCCAAGTCACCAAAAAATTTCCAAGAAAGAATCAAGCCACTATAAAAATGAAAACAACTGGTCTCAAACACTACCTGTGTGACCCTGGCCAAGTTGCTATTATTAGCAATTAGTTGATAAATATCAATAAAATTATTGAAAAATTACCAGAGGCCAAAGCAATATATTTACAAGATTATACACTATGATTATATTTTATATATATATATATATATATATATATATATATATATATATATATATATACATACAGCTATATACATATCAGAGAAGCAGAATTGATTTAATGTTAAGAAAATCAGGCGGAGGCAAGACAGTGGTAGAAGCTGAGCTCCCCCCATACCTATACCCTCATAAATACCTATAAAATATGACTTTAAACAAACTTTAGAGCTACAGAACGCACAAAGTGACAGGGAAAAACAAATCTCCTCCTCAAGGGAAGCTGGCAAGAAGGGAACATTGCAGCCTACTGGGAGCCGAGCCCAGCCCTGCCTGAGCTTGCAGTTTAAGCCCCAGGGCAGCCCCAACCAGCATGCAGCAGACTTCAGGAGAGTAGATCACAAGCAGCTATGGCAGTTTCCAGAATTATCAACTCATAAATGCCAAAAACAAAGGGAGCGGTCAGTGTGGATTTTGGGAACAGGGGGTCTGGGAGTGCAGTCTGGCCTCTGCCCCCAGAGGCAGAAGAGGCTGAGGCGCAGTGGCTGTGCAGCCGCTGCCACGTGGCTGCTTCAGAGCTCCTGGCCTGCAGATTGTAGGGCAACCATGCAACCATTCAGACGGTAATCCCTCTTACTTTAATTTAACCCCCTTGGATCTGAATTACTGTCTTGGGCGGAGGACTTGGGGTGTCTAACCAGGTGCCAGAGCCTGTGGAGGCTTCAGAGAGGCCACCTACCTAGCAGCTCCAGCAGCTGCGAAAACTCCAGCAATTTGGAACAAAGCTCTCCTCTCTGGAAGCAGAGTTCTACTGTGGCAAAAAGCTCAAAAGTCAAGTAATTGAGTGGCAACATGAACAAGGAAAGGAAGCAAAGCAAGCACAGCAATCCAACTTTAGATTCCTTTTTTGGGGACAAAATGGATCAAAGCATGGAATGGGAGGAAAACAACAAAGTCAGAACTCCTGCACCAAAAGCTTCCAAGAAAAATAAGAACTGCTTACAGGCCATAGAGGAGCTTAAGAAGGATTTTGCAAACCAAATAAGAGAAGAAGAGGAAAAACTGGGAAGAGAAATGAGAATGATGCAAGAAAATCATGAAAAGAGAGTCAACAACCTGACTGAAGAAAATAAAGCCTTAAAAAACAGACTAACTCAAACGGCAAAAGAGGCTCAAAAAGCCAATGAGGAGAAGAATGATTTAAAAAGCCTAATTTTTCAGATGGAAAAAGAATCTCAAAGGTTTACTGAAGAGAATCATTCTTTCAGAATTAGACTGGAGCAAAGGGAAGCTAATGACTTTATATAATAAACTATAATAAGAAACATGATTACATAAAGAGATGCAAGAAAAGCTTCTGATATAACACCCATTTTTATTAGGAACACTAAAAATTACAGCAATAAAATGGACTGTTCCTTAATATGGCAAATAGTAAACCTTCTGAAAATAAGAAACCAGCATTATATGTAATAGAGAAATGCTATGGTCTTTCTAATATGATCATATATATATATATATATATGTGTGTGTGTGTGTGTGTGTGTGTGTGTGTGTGTGTGTGTGTGTGTATATATATACACAAGAAATATTTAAAATAATATCGCAGTTTAGCAAATACTTTTCTTTGTGCTAATACTACTTCAGATTCCTACATATGCCCTGAACAAAGGTTTCACATCCACAATTAATATTTACAGGTAATCTAAAAAGTGATTCTTAGTAACAACTATACTCTTCACACCCATTCCAGCAGTCACTGTGAAGTTAAGATAGAAGAAAACACACAGCAATTTTTAATTTTCTTTTGTTTCTTTTTCTTTGTATCATGAATTGCCATGGACAAATAATTTGTCACTTAATAGTCAAACCACTGGTGATGGAGGAAGACATGATCAAAGAAAAGAAAGTGTACTGGTCAGTAGCAGGGATAACAGGGAGCTTGAATATCTGCAAAATGTGGGGTGGAAAAAGCTAGAAGGCCTACTAAATGCTGGGCTTGTGCTCTGTGGTACTAATCAGTTATTTCACTATCATAAATGATTATACACCATTTGAATTTGGTTTTCCTATCATTAATAATCATAATGGGGGGGCGGAGCCAAGATGGCAGAGTAGAAACATCATTTCCAATGTGCTCTGCCCCACACAAATTTCAAACAATGTGAAAGGAGCTCCGAACAACTTCTGGAGCCACAGCACCCACAGAACAGCACAGAGAAGCTAACCTCCTGCTGAGGACAGCCCAGCAGCCCTGCAGGGAGCCGCCAGCGCAGTGCTCTGAGAGCAGGCAGCACAGTGCGAACCGACAGCTCAGCCGGCAGAGCGGAATCCAGGTCTGCGGTTTTAGCCCCAGGGCGGCCGGGCCTTCAGCTGGCTGGTGGAACCCCAGAACACCAGCAATTGTGGCGATTCCAGAATTATCAGCACAGATATGCCTAGGACAAAGTGAGAGGTTAGTGCCCTATGGACTTTGGGACCAGTATTTGGGGAACACGTGGCTTCCTCCCCTGGGGGCAAAAAGCTGCTGAAGAAACAGCTACACAGAAGCCATTTTGCAGCTTCAGTAGTGGCTCTAGCTCCTGGTCTGCGAACTGTAGGGAGATCCAGCAATCAGTCTGGGGGTTAATCACTCTTGCTTTAAACTACCTGGATCTGGATTGTGGTCTGGGGGGAAAGTTTGGGGTGGGTATCCAACTTGCCAGAGTGGGTGGAGGCTTTACAGAGGCCACCCAACCTCTGGAAGTTGTGAAGACTCCACGTTTGGGCAGAAGCTCCCCTGTCTGGTGGCAGAGTCCTACTGAGGCAACAAGCCCAAAAAATCAAGTAATTAAGTGGCAACATGCATAGGCAAACGAAACAAAAAAACAGAAAAGTTCAACATTGGACTCCTATTTTAGGGGCAAAGAGGATCAAAGCATGGAGGAGGACTGTGAGGTCAGAACTCCTGCACCAAAAGCCCCAAATGAAAATACAAGCTGGCTACAGGCCATAGAGGACCTTAAGAAGCAGATAAGATAGGGGTGGCTAGGTGGCGCAGTGAGTAGAGCGCCGGCCCTGGAGTCAGAAAGACCTGAGTTCGGATCCGGCCTCAGACACTTAACCCACACAAACAAAAAAAACCTAGCCCTGTGACCTTGGGCAAGTTACTTAACCCCAACTGCCCTCCAAAAAGCAAAAAAAAAAAAAAAAAGGAAGCAGATAAGAGAAGTGGGGGAAAAATTGGAAAGAGAAATGATAAAGATGCAAGAAAAGTATGAAATGACAGTCAACAGCCTGACTGAGAAAAATAACACCTTAAAAAATAGACTAACTCAAATGGCAAAAGAGGCTCAGAAAGGCAATGAGAAGAATGCCTTAAAAA
Source organism: Gymnobelideus leadbeateri (assembly GCA_011680675.1). Classification (NCBI taxonomy): domain Eukaryota; kingdom Metazoa; phylum Chordata; class Mammalia; order Diprotodontia; family Petauridae; genus Gymnobelideus; species Gymnobelideus leadbeateri. The sequence continues at coordinate 39,330 of WOXC01010398.1, read as the reverse complement.
GCCAAATTTGCCAGATGGAGAAAGAATCTCAAAAGCTCACTGAGGAAATTCATTCCTTCAGAGTTAGACTGGAGCAAATGGAAGCTAATGACTTTATGAGAAATCAAGATGCTGTTAAACAGATCCAAACAAATGAAAGAGTAGAAGGCAATGTGAAATATCTCATGGGAAAAACCACTGACCTGGAAAATAGATCCAGGAGAGACTACCTGAAAGCCATGATCAAAGAAAGAACCTAGAAATCATCCTTAAAGAAATTCTCAAGGAAAATTGCCCTGATGTGTTAGACCCAGAGGGGGAAATAGAGGTTGAAAGAATTCACTGATTGCCTCATGAAAAAGATCCCCAAAAGAAAACTCCTAGGAATATTATAGCCAGGTTCCAGAACTCTCAGATCAAGGAGAAAAATACTACAAGCAGCCAGGAAGAAACAATTTCAATATTGTGAAAACACAATCAGAATACCACAGGACCTGGCAGTTTCTACACTGAGGGATCAAAGGGCATGGGATATGATATTCCAGAAGGCAAAAGAGCTGGAATTGAACCCCAAGGGTCACCTACCCAGCAAAACTGAGTATCTTGTTTCAGGGGAAAATATGGTCATTCAGTGGAATAGAGGACTTTCAAGCATTCTTGAGGCAAAAACCAGAGTTGAATAGAAAATTTGACATTCAGACACAAGAAGCAAGAGATGCTTGAGAAGGTAATCAAGGAAAAAAAAATCAAAAGGAACTTATCAAAGTTGAACTATTTACATTCCTACATGGAAAAACAATAACTGTGTCTGATGAAACCTTTGTCATTATGAAAATAATTGAAGAAGGGTATATGGTCATATGAATACATATGTGAATCTGTGTTATATATGTTTACAGTTATACATGGATAGAGGGCACAGGTTGAATTTGATGGGAAGGGATGATGCTTAAGGGGTGAAGTTAAGAGGTGAGGGAGGAAAGTGGCAAGAGGAGAGACAGGGGAGAGACAGGATAGGGTAAACTATCTCATGTAGAAGAGGCAAGGGGAAGTAGTTGCAGGGGAGGGGAAGAACAGGAAGGCAAAAAGGCAAAACCATATTCTCATTGAAGTTGGCTCAAGGAGAGAATCACATACGTACTAAATGGGATATATCACCCTGCAGGAGAGTAGGGGAAAGGGGAATGACAGGGGGGATGATAGAGGGGAGGAAATTCTAAGGGGAGGGGAGGTTGGAAATACCCACTATAGAAGAGGGACAGGATCAAAGTAGGGAACGGACCAGGTGGGAGGTGAGATGGGTGGGAGGGAAATATAAGCAGTCTTTTACAATATATCTACTATGGTAATGTTTTGCAGAGCTATACATGTACAACACATACTGAATTGCTTATCTTCTCAGAGGGAGTGGATGACAAGGGAGGAAGGGAATGGATCTGAAATTCAAAGTTTTAAAATTAAATGTTTCATAAGATGTCCAGGCATTGGGGCTCAGAGATTCACCTTGCCCTAATGGCAAAGTCGAAGGGGGTATGGGACTGCTATGGGAGAAAGCAGATTGGATGAGTGGATATCTAGTGGGACTGCTATTCTGGGGTGGTGGGTAGGGAAAAAATGGGGGGAAAATTGTAACTCAAAATCTGGTGGAAATGAATGATGTAAACCAGAAGTTAATAAAGCATTTGTTTAATGAATATTTGGACACAGTAATAGAATTACATGACCCAAGAACCTACCCAAATTTAGATAACTTTCATGTGGGGCAAATCCTCTATTTTTGGTTTCCCAGAGTATATTTGCAATGGGAAAGTAGTGGGAAAGGGGGTGTCACAGGAATCCTTATTAATTACTGAAAGACCATCCCCCAAAAAATCTTAAGAACTATTATTACAAACATGTAATTTACTCCTTTTTTAATACAGAAATGGCTTGACTCTTCTACCTACTCTTTTTTTTTTTTTTTTTTGCTTTTTGGAGGGCAATTGGGGTTAAGTAACTTGCCCAAGTTCACACAGCTAGATTTTTGTTTGTGTGTGTTAAGTTTCTGAGGATAGAACTGAACTCAGGTCCATCTGACTCCAGGGCCGGCGCTCTACTCACTGCGCCACCTAGCCGCCCCCTACCTACCCTTTTATTGTTGTCCATCTATACAACTTTATTTCTCAATATTCTCTAATATGAAATCCCTCATTCCAACTTGCTGGTGTCTACACTGTCTTCAATGCATGCTCATTAACACCTCTGTACTTGTCTATTTGCTGCTTTCTACCTCCCCTTTCCCACTCTATCCTTCAAAGCCCAGGTAAAAACTACCTTTCTAGAAAACGTCTTTCCCCTTCCCGCACCCCAGTTAACACTTATTTCTCTCTTCTCTGATTTCCTCTACTACCTAGTGTTTGTACTACAACAAACTTTTATTAAGTCTTATAAAAACATATCACTTAATTATATACAATCTGTTGTTAAATTGTTTCAGTCATGTGTGATTCTTCTTTGTGGCCCCATTCGGGGTTTTTTGGCAAAGATATTGGATTGGTTTGTCATTTTCTTCTATAGCTCATTTTACAAATGAGGAACTGAGGCATACAGGGTTAAGTGACTTGAACAGGTCACAACACTTGTAAGCATCTGAGGCCACTTTTGAACTCAGATCCTCCAGACTCCAAGTCTGATGCTTTATCTACTACACCACCTAGCTGCCCTATATATTATCTATACTAGCTAGTTTTTCCATAAGCTCTTTTCTTCTTTAATATTTTATTTTTTCCCAATTACATATAAAATAATTTTAATTCTTTTTTTTTTCTTCAAAATATGAGGTCCAAATTCCCTTCCTTCCCCCCCCTCATTGAGAAGGCAAGCAATTAGACATGGGTTATTCTAATGGTAATGAAAATGGGAAGATCTTTCCCATACATTAATAAGTCCATGTGACCTGCTTAAGTCACATGGAAACCTGAGGCACATGATTCTGTGGTGGGAGGAGCCTGTCAAAAGGCAAGGCAATGGGTCAAAGTAGTTAGAGCAGAGAGAGAGAGGACACAAGCAAGCAGACAGCTAGGATTGTGAATGTTTGTGGGGAGGCCCAAGCAGGTGGAAGGCTTTGGAATGGTGTTGCTTCCTACAGGGATAATATATATTAATTTCTTTGTTGCTATGATGGCTTCAGTTTTCTGGTATTTGGATTTGGCTTTCTAGTGTCTAAATAAATGTTTTGCTTCTGTCTGCTATATGGAGAATCTGTTACATTTTATAATTCAGAACTATACCAAACATATTCATAGTAGCCATTAGTGCTGTGAATATTGCCTCGGAGATAAAGTTATACATGTATAGTCATGCAAAACACATTTCCATGGGAGTCATTCTATGAAAGAAAACAAACAAAAAAGAAATACAAGGGGAAAAAAGTTTTTTAAAAAGTATCTTCCATTTGTATTCAGGCTCTATTGGTTCTTTCTCGGGAGATGAATAGCACCTTTCATCCTAAGTCCTACAGAAATGTCTTGCATCATTGCACTGCTGAGAACAACTAAATAATTCACAGTAAATCATCATACAATATTGTTGTTACTGTATAGAATGTTCTCCCAGTTCTGCTAACTTCACTTTGCATCAGTTCATGTAAGTCTTTCCATGTTTTTCTTAGGCCTCTTTCATGTTAGATATTCTACCTCTCCCTTTCCCCTTCTCCCAACACATTATTCTTTCTCATTCCTTAATTTTATTTTTTTTAGATAATCATACCATCACATTCAACTCACACTTCTGCTTTCTATGTATACTTCTTCTAATTGCTCTAATAATAAGAAAATTCTTAAGAGTTAGAAATATCATTTTCCTAGGTAGGAATATAAACAGTTTGACCTTATCAAATCCATTATGATTTCTCTTTTCTGTTTACCTTTTTATGCTTCTTTTGCATCTTGTATTTGATACTCAAATTTTCTATTTAGTTCTGGTCTTTTCATCAGCAATGTTCAAAAATCCTCTATTTCACTGAAGTCCATTTCTCCTAAAGAATTATACCCAGTTTTGCTGGGCAGGAGATTCTTGGTTATAATCCTACCTCTTTTGCCCTATGGAATGTCATATTCCAAGTCTTCCAATCCTCTAATGTAGAAACTACTACATCTTGTGTTAGTCTGACTGTAGACCCACAATATTTGAATTATTGCTTTTTGGCTGCTTACAGTAATTTCTCCTTGACCTGAGAGCTCTGAAATTTGGCTATAATATTTTGGGAGTTTTCATCCTGGGATGTCTTTCAGGAAGTGATTAGTGTATTTTTTTCAATTTGTATTCTACCCTCTGGTTCTAGAATATTAGGGCAGTTTTCCTTGATAATTTCTTGAAAGATGATGTCCAGGCTTTTTTATTTTATCATGACTTTTCAGGTAGTCCAATAATTTTCAAATTATTTCCCCTGGATCTATTTTCTAGGTCAGTTGTTTTTCCAATGAGATAGTTTACTTTGTCTTCTAATTTTTCATCCTTTTGATTTTGTTTGTTTCCTGATGTCTCACAAAGTCATTAGCTTCTACTTGTCCAATTCTAACTTTTAAGGAATTACTTTCTTCAGTGAGCTTTTGTACCTCCTTTCCCATCTGGCCAATTCTATTTTTTAAGGAGTTCTCTTCAGTGAACTTTTGTATATCTTTTTTCCAATTGGCAAATTCTAGTCTTTAAATCATTCTTCTCTTCACTGGATTTTATGCCTCTCTTACCATTCAACTAATTCTGTTTTTTAAGGTGTTATTTTCTTCAGCATTTTTTGTGCCTCTTTTTTTCATGATTTTCTTGCATCACTCTCATTTCTCTTCCCTATTTTTCCTCTACCTTTCTCACTTGACTTTTACAATCCTTTTTGAGCTCTTCCGTGGTCTGAGACCAATTCATATTTTTCTTTGAGGCTTTGGATGCAGGAGTTTTGACTTTGCTGTCTTCTTCTGAGTATGTGTTTTGATCTTCTTTGTCACCATAGTAACTTTCTTTGGTCAGAATTTTTTTCTATTGTTTGCTCATTCATTATTTGCTCAATTTATTTCTTGATTTTTAACTCTATGCTAACACAGGGCTCTGCTTCCTAAGCGTAGGAGGCACTGTCCCAAGCTTCAGGTTTTTTTGTGCAGCTGTTTTCAGAGGTAATTCTGGAGACTTGTTAAGCTTTTGGTTCTTCCAGGCTGTTATGATCTAAGGAGAAGTGTGTTTCCTACTCTCCTGTACCAGGCACTGGTTTGTGAGTTGACCATAAGCATTCTTTTCAACCCTGGAACTGTAACAGGGTCCCTGCTTCTATCTGAGGTGTTAGTGCTCCTCCTTGTACTGAGACTAAGATCCAGGACTGGACTCAGTTCTAAGTATAGGCAACACAAAAGAGTCTTGCTTGTGATGACAGCAAAGAACACCGTAAATCTCCTTCTGACCTGTCATCTGATCTCCTTAATACATATGGGTTGAGAGGTCTGGAAAATGCCACTGCTGACACCGATTCAGATGCCCTGAGGCCTGCTCCCAGTTTGCTGGGGCCAGGTTTATGCTGGCATGACCTGTACTCCACTCTTACTTGGGTGCAACAGAGCTTTCCTGCTAACCTTCCAAACTGTCTTGGGCTGGAAAATTTTTCACTCAAGTCTTTTTGTGGGTTTTGACACTCTAGAATTTGTTTAGAGTCATTATTTAAAAGTATTTGGAGGGTTTTGAGAGAGAACTCTGGTTAGTTCCTGCTTTTATTCTGACATCTTGGTTCTGCCTCCCCCATAAGCTCTAACTTTAATGGAAACAGGGAGAAGTTGAGGAAGAATATAGGATATAGTTGATATTTTTCATTGGAAATTATCCAGGAAATTAAATCAAATCTCAATTTTTAATACCAATAGTAGGCAAAGTGTCACAAATAATCCACCACAGCAGAAAATCTGAAAGGGACTTGTTTTTAAGCTCTGGAACAGATCACATTATAAAAATCAATTTAAACAGTTTACATTAATACTATGCTTTACCTGGCTATGTTTTGCTTATATTAATATTAAAATTAGTTTGTATTCTGTATTGTGCCAGATAGATGGCACAGTGGCTGAAATGCTAGGCTTGAAGTGAGGATGATGACCTGAGTTAGAAGACCACCATAGATGTAATTGTGTAACCTTGGACCAGTCACTTGACCTCTTAGTTGCAGTTTCCTAATCTGTAAAATGGAGATAATAAAAGTACCCACCCCACACAAGGTGGGGTGCTTTGCAAACTTTAAAGTGCTATAGAAATGTTATTAAATAATATTAATATTATTCTTCTTAAAACATACTGGCTAAATCATTGAAAGAGCCAAGAAGACACTGTATGATAAGACTATCTGGACAATAACAATAATAATAATAATAATAGCTAACATATAATGCTTACTATACACACACCGTGCATTATGCTAAGAGCTTTACAATTATTATCTCATTTGATCAAGTAACCCGGGAGTGCCACCTAGCAATCTACAGAACAAAGGAAAAGAGGAGTAAGTCAATCTACATCATAAAATGTGGGTCCCCCACCAAGATATTACAAGGTGCCACAAATGATTTTTTTTAAATCACTAAGGAGAAAACAGCCTCCAAAATTTAAATTAAGTTTGCCTCCATCTGAGTCTTTGGGACTCTCAGTTAAAGTAGAGAGAAGAAACAATTAGCAAAAGAGCTGAGAGGTCCAGGATATCAAACAAGAAAGACAGAAACTAAAAAAGACTAAGGAATGAGAGCAAGAAGAGGTCAATAGTTATATTAAAGGCACTAGTTTTAGAGCATGGTGGAGTACAGTGATTTATGATACATTTCAGGCTATGAAGACAACAGATATAAAGTCTGGGAGAAAACGAGTAAGATTTCTAGTCACTTGTAGCATGGGAATTTAAGGAAATTAATAGTAATTTCCTGTATCTGGCAAATGTAGATAGTCAAAAAATGGAAATCAATCCTTCCACTTAATAAAAAGTGGAAAGCTACTACGACATCCTATCCACCTTAAGAAAAGTAAGGCCATCCTCCTTCTAGAAGATTGTTACTTTAAACGGAATTCTGCTACCAAATGAAGTCCTTTATTTTTGTCCAAAGCACTACATTTTGAGAACCCCAGTTCTTCAAATTCCATTTAATAACAACTAAAACTTATGTAGTTTTGCACTGTGTTTTATGTTCATTTTCTCATTTGATCTCCACAACCACCCTCTGGGATAGGTACTCCAGATATCATCATTTCCATTTCACAGACAAATAAACTGGGGCTAAGAGAGGTTAAATGACTTGTCCGTGATCATATATGGTAGACAGTATCAGGGTAACACTATAGAAAAGGCTGATTCATATACCTAGAGAAGAAAGTAACTGTCACACATAGCTCAGATAGACAGACAGACAGATACTGTGTGTATGTGTGCATGTATTTTGGTGTGAAGAACATGCTGTCAGAATGTTAAGGACAGGGACTATTTCTTTTTTGTCTTCAAATCCCTCAAGGTTGGAAATACCTCTAGAAGAAGACCAATGGTTTTTAATAAATGTTTCTAGACTGATTCTTTGAAATGCTGATTCATGGAGACTTTCATGCAGTATTTCTCATAAATCCTAAGTGAATGAAAAATTGTAACAATTCTGTGAAAGATGTCAATCCAGCATCCTTTTCTCAGTCCTCACAATTTGATACTGTTGACCACTCCCTCCCTCTGCAATTTCATGGGAGTTGTAGAGGTTTTTCAGGTACAGGTCAGACCAGATGACTTCTGAGATTCCTTCCAGTGGTTAGAGTCTATGATTCTGTTTCAACCAGAGGTTCAGACAAACAAACATTCTTTTAAGTTCACTTTTGGCCAATTATATTTGAACTAGTTCTATTGCAATACTTTCCAGCATAGAAATCAAATACTCTAAGATGGAAGGCAGCCAAGAAAAATTACATAACATGAATTGCACAAGGCCACAGACAGTCCAATTTGAGCTTCTTGCTACTGGGAGAGTCAGGAAAACACTGTTTCTAATAGCGTGTGGATGGATTTGGATCTGTTTTTCAACACATTTTTTTAAAAAATTCTTTAAAAAGGATAATTTCAAAATGTGCTAATTAGATTAATTTTGAATGTGAGATCTGGCATATTAGAGTTTATTATATGGCATATTAGTGGTACTCCTTATGTATTTCTATATACATATGTGAAAGGCAAAGCAGGTCCCAGAGAAAATAGCAGCCAGAAAACAGACAACAGGGTTTATTGACCCCATATACTTCTAAGTCTACTAGCTTTAGAAGCTGCAAGTATATTACACCATATGAAAAGAACTCCTCTGTCTCCTATTTTTTCCTTTATGCTTGGCTTGCTTCCACAGACACCTCATTCTATGAGTTTAATTTTTCTGACTTCACGTATACATATACATATGCTTTCGAATTTCTCTGCAAAAATCAGTAATCATTTCAAAGTCCCTGTCTACCAAATGAAAGAGTCTACAGACCAGAAAAGACTGGTTAAATATTTAAACTAGCTAAAAGTAATGAAATTACAAAAGAGAGGCAACTGTAAATTTTCCCCTCACACTAGACCTGAAATTTATCAGTTTACTTCTGAAAATATTTCTCTAGTTTGACAGCATGCCAAAGCATTGCTTAACCATCAAGCCAGCCCTAAAACAAGCCTTTTGCAACATTCTAACACTGTTTTCTTTCTCTACCACTGGGCTTTAGCTATAATGCCTTTAGATATAGATTCCCTTTCTTTTTCCTCCCTTATCATTATAAAAAATAGCAAGTGTTGCTATAGTAATAGCTATTATTTTTAATAACTCAGATAAAGGTAGTATTAACTCATTATAAAAGTGTGGGCACAACTGAACAACAATATTATTATAATCAGTTGTTGGCATAGAAACTTCCTGGTGATAGAGCATGTATCTAAAAATACAGCTTTCTGAATTGGTGCCAAAACCCCAGTTCTATAAGATGTCCAACTAGTGTACATGAAGTCCATCTAGTTGTCAAATTTAGACCACAGTTACTTGCATAATTTCCCCTTCTTTGTCACATATTTTATCATTCCAAATGAGGGTGGTAAAAAGAGAATGCTCTAGAAAATATAACTGCTTTACTTTTATTCTCTTTAGATACTTGGTTTAGAGCTCCCTTCTGAGCTAAACATTTATTTATTCTCTTTATGTAGATTTGTATATTCTTTCTAATAAATGAGTTCTTTTTTAAAATCTACTACATTTTTAGCTTTATCAAATGGGACAGATGCTAAGCATCATAGCCTAGGATTTGATGACTTCTTGTTATCCTGGTACAAGCTATTATTTTCTAAAAAGTCTTAAGTTTATAATTTAAATATAAATTTGTCAATCTACTTTTTCACATAGTAGCTTAATGGAATCTTGTATTTTTACTATCATACCCTAATTTTACATTAGCATTTGCTTGTAATAGTCACAATTTCCCTCTTAGATTTTGCAACCTTTATTCCAATAATGACTGGTAAAGAAAGCTGATTCTTTCAATCTGGGCCTCAGAGTTAACACAGAGCTAATCTCTGTGAAATTATTAAAGTGTATGAACTATAGTTTTGCAATTTCAGAAACTCACATCAACCAAGTTCACAAGAAATTGATTTATAAACCAGTAGCTAGGTGATGCAGTAGAGAGGTGGGCCTGGAGGCAAGAATATCTAAGTTCCAATTCAGCCTCAGATACTTACTAGTTGTGTGACCTTGGGCAAGTTATTTGACCTGTCTGCGTCCGTTCCCTCAACTGTAAAATGGGGATAATAGCACCTATTTCCTAAAACTGTTGTGAGGAACAAATGAAAAAATATTTTCAATGTACTTAGCATAGTGCCCAGTGCAAAGCAAGTACTATATAAATGTTAACTACCACAAACAGACTTTTGTTAATTTATAATGGGAAATAATATCTGCTCCCAAAACAGGGTTGATAATTTGCACATCTATATCTTTCCTGATAGGCATGTCCATCAAGGAAATAGAAATATCTATCAAAAGACAGGTTCAGGAGCCCCATAATTACCAACTAATCCCTAGGACCTACCTATCTACAACATGACATAGAAAATCAATATTCCCTGAGGGGGAAAAAAATAAAAATGAAAGCTTATTTTTCTTAAAAGCCATGGTTTTCCATACATCATTTAGCTGCTTTGGTATAGAAGAGAAGTAGGACCTAAATGCCCTATCCACTACTAGGAGTAACCAGAAATCGGCATAACCTGAGGGTGCCAATTTGAAGTCAGCCTCAAAATCTCAATTGTTCTTTCTCCTGTTGTGACTCTTATACCCAAGACCTAGTTCCTGAGAGCTGATGATACTCTTCCTTCTCCACTGACTAGGACCCTGGGATAGCTTTTGCTCTGAACCCCCCTTAACTTTGTTACCCCATGACTAGGTATCTCATGTTATGCCTTAAGCTTTCCTTCCTATGAGTTAAAATGCATTGCTAAAAAAAAAAAAGCCTATCATTTTAAGTATTTATAGACTCATCTAGCAAATCTTCCCTCCCTAAGATCCAAGATAGCTGAAATGAAGTGAGCAGCATGACAGATAAACTGACTCTTAGAATATTTTGTCTAAAGAACCATGCAAGAAAAGTAACTAAATTGTTTGTGCCATTTAACACAGAAATCCCAACATTAGGCATACATGCCAGGGAGATTGATAAAAAGAAAAGCTAGATCCATAACAAAATATTCACAGCACTTTTTGTGATAGCAAAGAAGTGCAAGCAAAATAGCTGTCTATCAAACAATTGTGATCTATGACTGTAGTAGAATGCCTGCTCTGTCAGGAATGATGAATATGAAGAATTCAGAGAAACAAAGGACAATTTTATGAACTGATGCAGACAAGTAATTAGGTACAACCAGGAAACTGACATACACAATAACAATTCTGTTAAACAAAGATAACAATAAAGCAAAGTTAAACACTATAAACAACAGTTGAAGAGGTGGAGAATTATGTTCACTCCATCAATCACTAGGTAAATCAGTTGTTGAACCATTTTTCTTAATTTCAAGGGAAGAAAATTATCTAGAAACAACTCTGCTGAAATTTTTTTAAACCATTAATTTATTTTAAACAATCAATTCCTTCATCAAGAATCATAATACTGTCTACCCTAGATAGTTCTAGAGAAATGAATTATTACTCTGTAAAACCTATGCAGAGTATTCATTCACCATTCTGTTTTGTCTTTATAGCATCACCTTTCCTCATTTCAACATACTCAAATGACATAATTTCCAAGATTATAATTTGTTACAATGATTATATTGATAAAGAGTCATCATTGTTTCAACAGTAAACTGCCTCCAAATCACAACGTAGAATAAGCTACTTCTGAGAAGAATTCCTCATAAGTAATTAATTCCAGTCAGGAAATGCATAACCATGCAATCTTTCACAAAGGTTGGTCCTTTCTCAGACCCAGACTCGGAATTTTAGAGCTGAAAGAAACATTAAGAGATCAACTAATTAATCCCATTTCATTTTTACAAAAGAATGTATTTCCCAAGGCCACACAACAAATTAGTGTTAAAATCATATCCCTCTCATGTGCCCGAGAATGTATGCAATCTGCACCCTTCGTGTTTGTTTATTCAAGTCAAATTGTTTTTTTAATTATTTGTGTGTGTGTGATTTCATAGGCTGTAGGTAGGAAGTTCTTCTCCCCCTAACAAGGAAGGCTTTCTACCAGCGCAAATTGCTGGCATTTCTACAACCAGAAAATCTTGGAAGGTGGCCTGGGGCACTGAGAGGTTAAGTAATTTGCCCAAGGCCGAACTGACACTTTATGGGTCTTAATATAAATTGTACTGATTCTATGGCTGGACTTTGGTCCTCTATGTCATGCTACTACTTAAAAGCCATTCCACCCTCCCCTGAATTGGACATAAATAACTATGAATGAAGAGACTGATAATGTTTACCCACAAAGGCAACATCCTCTCCACTTCTCTCTACTCTTTCCCCCAGAGTCCATCAACTCCCTGGAATCATCAGCCATCTCTATTCAGAAGTCTTAAAGCTCCTTGATTTCCTGAGATCTAAATCATCTCTGCCTTACAGACATCACCAAAGTCCCATAAGCATCTCAAACTCAACATGTCCAAAGCAAAATTCCTATTTCTCTCTAGCCCTGTTCCCTCCTAAGTTTTCTATTTCTGTGGAGGGCAGCACTATTCACCTATTTCCCCAGGTTCAAAACCTAGAAAATGATCTCCATATCCAACAAGTGGCTAAGTCTTTGTCAATTCTAACTCATCTAAAGTCCACCTTTCCTTATACAAACAGCTATCACCTTAGTTCAGGCCCTTACCACCTCTCACCCATTGTTCTCCCCAGTATCTAGCCTCTCTCTATCCAGTCTATTCTTCACACAGCTGCCAAACTAATACTTCTAAAGCACCCATTTGACTGTTACTCCCCTGCTCAAGCAGCTTTGGAGGCTCCCCTTTGTCTCCAGCATGAAGTACAAGCTCCTCTGTTTATATCTGTCATTATAGCACCACCTTTCCTCATTTCAACATATTCTCATGACATGTTACATTTTCCAAGATTACAGTTTATGTTTCCTTGATTACATTCTGATGACCCAGAAAGAGTTATCATGGTCTCAAGAGTAAACTGCCCCCAAATCACAATGTAGGATGAGCTACTTCTGGAGAGGGTATTTAAAACCCTTGACAAACTGGCCCTATCCTGTCTTTCCAAGATGATTTGCACATTATTTCCCCTCATCTGCTACATGCCATACAGCACTGCCCCTCCCAAGCTCTTGCCCCTGCCTGGAAGGCTCTTCCTTCTCCCTTGTTTCTTAGAATTCCTAGCACCTTTCAAGGTTCAGCCTGTGTGCCATCTCAACAGGTCTTTCCTGATTCCCATAGTTGTTACTGCCTCCAATCACTCTATGTTTATTTTGTGGATAGCCTATGCCTGTGCTTATGTCCGGTATATATTACTTAAACATGTATCTCAATCAACAATCAAAAAATGTTGTATCCTCCCTGGGAGAACAAAGAAGCTCATTGACAGGGCCCAAAACACTTGTGGGCTAGCACAAGGCAAGCACTTAATAAATGCTTGTTGATTAAATGAGAAATAAAGCAAATGTGATTAACATGTCCATTTTGATCTTATTCCTGAACTGGGAGGGCCAAGGGTGGGGCAGCATATATTTTACTTTGGAGTCCTGTAGCTTTTATTTATCACCTGTGCTGAATGTCGCTTTTGCAGATATTCCCCTTTGTTTCTACTACTCTCTTTCAAACATGTTTTGAGTTCCTTTATCTTTAAAATAAGAACAAAGTCTGCTGCTTTTACAAGGGCACAGTACAGTTTAATGAAACTGTTTATTCAAAGAATTTTATGTGAAAGATACTAGATAAAGAAAATGGTTTATTTTTATAATTCCTCTTGGGTTTTTTTTTTTTTTTAATTCTGCTAGTCACTCAGGCTGATAATTGCTCTTTTTTAATTAATTTAAATTTAATTTAACTGTTTAATTTAATTAATTTAACTGTTTTTAATTTAACTGTTTGAACCATGTGCAAAACATAATGGATAGCATGTTTAAAGTTAGTGTATAAAACATGAGGTTCCTAAGTTGGGGTAGGGGGTAAAGAAGTATAGGAAGTCAAAGATAACCACTAAGTATTTTGGCTAAGGTCCTCTTATTCAGGAAGGAGTCACAGAATCTCAGAGTTGAAAGAAGCCAGAGTCCCTAACTTCTATTTGTTCAGGAATTCTCCCTACAACATCCTTGTGAAATGGGCATACATTCATTATTCCAAGACTTAGAGTGAGGTAGAACCCATTATTTCCCAAGGCTGCCCATTCTGCTTCTGAAGACTTAATTATTATTAAGTCTTTCCTCGGGTAAAATAGAATTCTGCCATCCAACTATTCTTCTCACTCCATTGCTCTTTGTTCTAACCTCTAGAACTCAGTAAGTTTACCAAAAGCCTCAAGACACTTGAACACAACTACTTCGTTCAAAGTCCTATCCCAATTCTCTCTTACCTAGAAAGTAACCTCCTTTCCTTCAATGTCTAACATCTTAATTTCACAGAGGAAGGAAGACCCTAAAAAGGTCAGAGATGTGCTAAGTCCCTGAAACAGAATCACAAGAGAGCTAGAAAGGACCCTTAGAGCCTAGGCCCAAGGTACTCATTTTACAGACAAGGAAAAGACTCACTAGAGAGTAAATAATGAACCATTCACATTTATATGATACCTTATAGTTTATGAGCACTTTTTTTAGGGGAAGCTTAGGTTGTACAGTGGATAGAACACTGGACCTGGAGTTAGGAAGACCTGAGTTCAAATATGGCCTCAGACATGTCTCAGCTGTGTGATACTTCCTACCTGGGTAAGCCACTTAACCGCTGTCCACCTGTTTCTTCATCTGTAAAATGGGAACAATAATAACACGTACCTCACAAGGTTGCTGGGAGGATTAAATGAGATAATATTTTGTAAATCACTTTACAAATTTTAAAGCACTATAAAAAAGTTAGTTACTACTACTACTACTACTACTACTACTACTACTACTACTACTACTACTACTACTACTACTACTACTACTTTTACTGATAAATCTGTGAGGTAAGGGTAAAGTGATTTTTAAAAAATGTTTGCATTGGCCTGTGTTTCCATCTGCATAATTTAATTTTTAAGGTGATGAGAACATTATGGCTTTTGTACTTCTTTATCTTTCTTGGAAGGGGCTAGAGGAATGAATTATCTTGACTTCTTTAAGTGATGGGGGTAACAGTGTGCTATTTGCATTCTCTTTGGGAGAAGAGGGGAAAGGAGAAGGAAGGAAAGTTAGACAATAATCGATTGCCTCCAGGAGCCCACCATGCAATCAGGCCACTACCTAAAATGGCTTAAAGTCTGGGACTGTATATACAGGTGGGAGAATATAAAAATCAGCTGAATGTGTTCTGGTTCAGCAGATGTCAGTTTTATGTAGAAGTCACAAGGGAAGCTGGGTAAGAATGAGGACAGAACACTCAAGACCTGGGGAACAATTCAAGTTAAGCGACAAGGCACTAATGATGAGCACTGTGATTACAAAGACAAAAAACCACAACTGTCCCAAACCTCAAAGAACTTACATTCTATTGGGGGAATAGAGCATACACAAAGACAAGTAAAAACAGGGTAATATGAGGAGGGAAAGAATACTCACAAGGGGACAATCCTTGTACATGGAATGGAAAAGTATTTATTAAGTATTCACTATGTGCCAAGCATGACTGAAAATTGCTAATAGCCTTCGACCATTTATCAGCTGGAGAATGACTTGCATTCTTATAACTTTGACACAGTTCTCTATTTGAGAAATGAGGCCTTTATCAGGGAAAATTGCTGCAACTTTTACTCTCCTCTCCCATTTCCTCCTCTTTGAATCTTGGCTATATTACTTTTGTTAATTAAACTTTTTAATTTAATATAATAAGAATTATCCATTTCACAACCTGTAATGCTCTTATCTTTTCTTTGGTGAGAAAGTAGCTTCATTGGTGAGTTCAAAAATCAAATTATTAGGAGTTGAGGAACAAGTAAGAGGTTGGAGTGGGAAATGCAACAAGGGTAGAAAACTCTTCTAGAAGTTTGACAAGGAATGGGAAAAGAGTTTAGATAATAGTTTGAAGGAATGACAATGTCACTTTTTTTTGTTAAGAAAGAAGTCCTGGCAAAATCAAGATGGCAGATTAGAGGCAGCAACCCAGATGGACTCTCTCAACATTCCCCTCTAATAACTTTTATGTTTCAAATCAAATTTTGGAGCAGCAGAGTAAATAAAAGGTCAGAGTAAGACATTTTTCTGACCTAGAAAAACTTAGGGGATAGGCAAGAGAGGTCTGAGATACTGGAGTAGAGACCTATACAGAAAGCATGCATATGGAAGCAGAAGCAGCAGCTTCAGGAGCTCTCAGACCAGAGAAAGTAATAGGGTTGGACAAGTAGTCACTAAGAGATGAAAGGACCCCTTTGCTGGCGCTGACTGGCAACTCTATTGGCCATAAGCAGTTCTGGGTTGCAATTCCAAGGTGGAAAGGAATGCTATTGCTTTTTATCCTTCATTTTCAAAGAGGATCAATGACATCACAATGTTGAGGTCAAATAATGAATGAAAGGTGATGTCTTGAATTGTGCACAAATTGGACTTAAGTGAAGCAGAGTTACACAAAGTTGTCAGATTCATTACTTTGTTCTGTCACTAAAGAACAAAAGATTAGATGATTGGCAACATCCTGGGATACAGTGGATGACCCTGGTGTCTTTGATGTCTGAAGAGTTCTAAGAGCTCCATAGAGCCTGCTTTCAACTATCTTCATGGCCACTGGAGCAAATTGTTCTTATCCACCCATTCCACCAGGGAAAGTCTTCACATACTTAGAATAGACATCCCCCTAATTCACAGAAAGGTTTGAGGGCTGTAAGTTACCCTCAACCTAGGTTAGCCCATCTGTCAAGATAGTTTTACCATGCTACAGCTTCTTGGAGCCATGGGTGAGAGTTGGGTGACAATAGATGCCAAAGGTGTGTAAGCAGCCCTGAAAAGGGTTTGGCAAGCCCTCTCACCAGAGGTGTTACATCCTGAATGCCCTTAACACTAGTGGAAGTAGGAGAGTAGTGACCCTGGTCCAGTTTCCAAGTGAAAAGGAGTGCTAGTGCTTGTGGTTTCGAGGGGACCAAGGGCTTTTCATGGATAAAGACAAGAGTACAGACAAGGAAAGCAGTGACCACAACTCTCCTTTAATCACACTAGCGTGGAAGACACATTGTAGACCATCAGAACTAGCTCTGAAAACAGCAGCAGGAACAAAGCCACAAGCTCAGAACAGTGCTCCTCCACTCCCAGGAGCAGAACCCAACCTTAACTTTAACATAAAGTTCTAAGTCAAGAAATAGATTATAAAAATGGGCAAACAAAAAAAAAATTGACCATAAAAAGGTACTACAGAGACAGGGAAGACCAAGACACAATGTCCAAAGAAGACAACAGTATGAAATCACTTACAAGCAAAGCCTTAAATAAAAATGCTACTTGGACCCAAGCCCAATAAGAATTAATGGAAGAGCTAAAGAAGATAAGGGTAGAAGATGAAAAACTGGGAAAAGAAGTAAGGATGATGCAAGAAAATTATGAAAAGAGAATAAACAGCT
The DNA here is from genome assembly GCA_011680675.1 of Gymnobelideus leadbeateri. Lineage (NCBI taxonomy): Eukaryota > Metazoa > Chordata > Mammalia > Diprotodontia > Petauridae > Gymnobelideus > Gymnobelideus leadbeateri. The sequence continues at coordinate 22,126 of WOXC01010398.1, read as the reverse complement.
TGGTGAAAGAGGCACAAAAAATACTGAGGAAAACAACACCTTAAGAAACAGAATTAGCTGAGTAATAAAAGAGGCACAAAAATCCACTGAAAAGAACTCCTTAAAAAGAATTGGCCAAATAGACAAAGGTTAAAAAAAAAGTTCACTGGAGAAAAACATTTCTTAAAAATTAGAATTGGGCAAGTGGAAGCTAATAACTTGATGTGACACCAAGAAATAATACACCAAAATAAAAGAAATGGAAGAAAGTGAGAACAAGCTCCTTGAAAAAACTGACTGGAAAATGGAAGAAAATGTGAAATATTTCCTTGGAGAAATAACTCACCCAGAAAATAGATCAAGGAGAGAAAAGGTCTACCTGAAAGCCAGGATCAAAAATAAAAGAGCCTAGACATCATCTTTAAAGAAATTATCAAGGAAAACTGCCCCAGTATCTTATATCTAGAGGATAAAATAGAAATTGAAAGAATCCACTGATCACCTCTTGAAAAACATCACAAAATGAAAACACCCAGAAATATTAAAATCAAATTCTAGAACTCATAGTTAAAGAAGAAAATACTTCAAGTAGCCAGAAAGAAACAATTCAAATATTGTGGAGCCACAGTCAGGATACACAAGATTTAGTACCTTCCACATTGAAGGAATGGAGGGCTTGAAATGTGATATTCCAGTGGGCAAAGGAGCTAGTATTACAATGAAAAATTACTTGCCTACAAAAAATGAATATATATAATCCTTCAGAGGAAAAAATAGACATTCAATCAAATAAAGAACTTTTAAGCATTCCTGATTAAAAGACCAGAATTGAAGAGAAAATTTGACTTTAAAAAACAAAACTCAAGAAAAACACAGGAAAGAGAAATCACAAAGGATTCAATAAGATTAAACTATTTTTATTTCTGCTTGGGAAAATGATACTTGTAACAGAAATTCTAAGAACTTTCTCATTATTAATTATTGGAACAGTTAGAAGTATACACAGGCAGAGGGCACAAATTTGAGTTTAAGATGATGGGATAATACCCCAAAAAATAAAACTGAGGGGTGAGAAAGAATCCATTGGGAGGAGTGAGAGGTAGAATAGGGTAAAAATATCTCAGGTAAAAGAGGCATGAAAAAACTAATATTGGAGAAGATGGGGGAAATGGGAAGGAGCACCTGAACCTTTATTGGCCCTGGAGTCAGAAGGACCTGAATTCAAATCAGGTGTCAGACACTTAACACTTATTAGCCCTGTGACCTTGGCAAGTCACTTGACCCCAATTGCCCTGCCTTCCCCCCTCCAAAAAAGCAAAAAAAAAAAAAAAACAACCCAAAACCCAAAGGAAGAGGGAAACAATGACTGACTGAGCAGTATGGGACCAGTTTTCAGTTAAGACATATATGGGTTGTTTGAGATGTACAACTGAGAAAAAATTTCACTGCCTCAATCTTTGGGTCTGAATAGGTTTCCAGTCAGCATAATCTAGATCCTTAATTAAAGGCCTCTAAGCAGCAGGTAGAAGGGATCTAGCTATGTATGACTAGGTTCAAACAACACAGTAAAGTTTTCTCCCAAATCCCACAATTGAATAAAGTTTTCTCACAAGGCAGGATTTGAACTAGACCCATAATTGAATAGAAAGGGAACTGAGCTAGTTCTAGAATTGAGTCATAAGGTGGAGTCAGCCATATGGTTTACTCAATTCCCACAATTAACTAAATGCTGTCCTAATCCCCTCAATTCTTTCAGAATTATGCCCAAAGGGCTATAAAATCCTTTGACCCAGTAATACCACCACCAGGTCTGTACCCCAAAGAGAAAAAATGCAAAAAGGAACTATTTGCACATATTTAGAGCAGGTCTTTTTGTGGTGGCAAAGAATTGGAAACTGAGAGACAGTTCATCAACTGGGGAATGGCTGAACAAGTATATGATTCTGCTGGAATGTTATTGTGCTGTAAGAAATGACAAGCAGGATGCTCTCAGAAAAACCCAGAAAGATTTACATGAACTGATGCAAAGTGAAATGAGCAGAACCAGAACACTGTCCACAGTAACTGCAATATCAGAATCTCCTGTGAATCACTTAGTTACTCTTAGCAACACAAACCCAAGACAATTCTGATGGACTTATGATTAAAATGCTATCCACCTACAGAGGAAAGACTTAATGCAGTCTAAATACAGATCAAAGCATACTTTTTCACTTTATTTTCTTTTTTTGTTGTGTTTTCTTTCACAACATGACTAATAGGCAAATTTGTTGTATACAACTGCACATGTATAACTTCTATCAAACTGCATGCCTTCTTGATGGAAGGGGGTGTGGAAAGAAGGGGGGAGAGAAGGTGGAACACAAAAATTTTTTTAAATGAATGTTAAAAATTGTTTTTACATGTATTTGGGGAAAAACAAAATATTTTAAAAAAATTTTTAATATCTCAGTTCAGAGTGAACACAAACTCCTGAAAGTTCTCTATTTCACTTTTTCCCCCTGAAGGGTTATACTCACTTTTGTTGGATAGGTTATTCTGGGTTGTAATGTTAACTCCTTTGCCTTCTGGAATATCATATTCCAAGCCCTCCATTCCTTTAATGTGGAAGCTACTATATCTTTGTGATCCTGGCTGTGGTTCCATGATATTTAAATTGTTTCTTTCTGGTTGCTTGATATAGTTTCTCTTTGAACTATGAGCTCTGGAATTTGGCTATAATATTTCTGGGTATTTTTATTTTGGGATATCTTTCAGAAAGTGATCAGTGGATTCTTTAAATTTCTATTTTACCCTTTGGACCTAAGATATTGGGGCAGTTTTCCTTGACAATTTCTTGAAAGTTGATGTCTAGGTTCTTTTTTTTTGTTGTTTTGTTTTTAACAAAGGTGTTTGGGTAGTCCAATAAAATTCTTAGGTTATCTCTTTCCAGGTCAGTTGTTTTTCCAAAGAGATATTTCACATTTTCTTCCTTTTTTTCCCATTTATTTTGCACAAAGGGCTATAAAACCATGTATACCCTTTGACCCAGCAATACCACAACTGGGTCTGCAAAGAGATCCTATATGTAGAAAAATATTTACAGCAACTCTTTCTGTGGTGACAAAGAATTGGAAAATGAGGGGGATGCCCATCAACTGAACATTTTTTTTTTAGTAAAGTAGAAGAGGAGGCCCTCTGCTAAGGAGATACACAAGGAGCTTTATAGGAGAGATTTGAAAAAGTCACTGGAAAAATCAATTGGTAAGAGAAGAATAAACAGGATGCCATAAAATAACAAAGACTCAGTTGAGATCAAACAATCTAGATTTGTAGTGGACTAAGTCATTAAATTTACATGACTTTACCTAGCAGTATATGGAATCAAGGGAGTGAGTAAGAGTGGAGGTACAGACAACCCAAAGTTCTAATTTGGCAAAGTGTGAATAGCAACAGGACAAAGAGGCAAGAGATTCAAGAACAAAAAATTAGGAGAGTAAATAGATGAACTGATCAACTACTGGAACAAAACTGAAAGAAAAAGGGTCAAAGCAGGGTTAAAAGACTGGGAGAAAAAAACAAAGATGAGTTTAAAAAAAAATCCAACAGATTTAAGAGGAGCTGGGCAGAGAGAAAAGTTGAAGAATAGGAGGTTATAATCACAGGTGACAATCTGAGAGCTCAACATCACAGGGGCAGCAGTTATGGATGTTGTTAAGATCAAAGGTGTGCCTATCCCTATGGGTGGTTGAAGTTTACTGAAAATAAATCATGGAAAGTAAGGATATTGACGAATTGAGAGGCCAAGGTGTCTGAGAGGACATCAATGTGTACATTGTAATCTGCAAGTATAAGGACAGGATTTAGGATGGAAAGGAAAACAGCAAGCCAAATAACAACTTTCTAAAGATGACATAGGGGCGGCTAGGTGGCGCAGTGAGTAGAGCATTGGCCCTGGAGTCAGAAGAACCTGAGTTCGGATCCGGCCTCAGACACTTAACGCACACACAAACAAACAAACAAAAAAAAACCCTAGCCGTGTGACCTTGGGCAAGTTACTTAACCCCAAATACCCTCCAAAAAAGCAAATAAAGAAAGAAAGAAGGAAAGAAGATGACATAGACACCCATTAATTATTTCTATAAGGATCTTCTAGACAGTGAGAGAAATGGATGGACTGATATTCAAGGGGTTTAGAGGATGGGTTTGCTGAATGATGCTGGACAAAACTCATTTGTGATTCCAGGCTGCCATCTTGGCCTCATTCTTAAATGTCAAGAAAAGAGTAGTTCCCCTGAAAAACAATGAATGTAGCACTACAAGCACTCAGTTCCTGATACATTGGTCCTGCAATACCTCTGAAAAGTTAGGGTCAATGTGAGTACTCCAGCCATCAGTTCCTCTACCGTCTCTAGTCCCCTGAGGATCAGAATCTAAACCTCTGAAGGACAGTCCCTTTTGCTTTACAATTCTAATAACAGCAAATGACTGTGTTGACTAGGTTCCCTAGATGCCAAGTCAATTAGCATTTAAGTACCTATTATTTGCCAGGCTTCGTTTTAGGGCTATTTTATGACTTGGCTCAGCATCATCTCAAGACATAAAGGGGATAAAGGCACAACCCAAAAGGCACCCAGAATGTGGAGCAAGCATTCATTTCCCAGTTTCTGTGTCCCCAGAAGCATAAGCCACCTAGTATCTTTAGCACCCTAAGTCTCTTTCTGATGGACAGGAGTCTCTTTCCAAGCTATGTAAAGTAACTTAGAAAGTTTAAGAGTTACCTAGATGAAGAGAGTAGGTTTCTTGTAGCTGCACTTCTAATTACTTTTCCCTGACTTACCACAGAATTTGTATCTTCTCTTTACTTTTTAAATAAACACTAGAAAATGCAATCTTCTTTTAATCTAAACTATAGCTTATAAAGTATGGAATAAGCATGACACCAAGGCAGGGGTGGGAAACCTGTGGCCTTGAGGCCACATGTAGCCTTCTAGGTCCTGGGACCTAGTCAGTCTTCTAACTGAGTTCAAGTTTTACACAACAAATCCTTTTATTAAGGGATTTGTTTGGTGAAGGTTGGATTAAGTCAAAGGACTGAACTTGAAGACCTAGAGGGACACATGTGGCCTTGAGACCACAGGTTCCCCAACCTCTGCCCCAAAAGATTTAAAATCAACCAAAGAGAAGGTGGGGAAACAGAGGACATCACACTCTCCTGAGATAGCCAATCATGGGGCTAGTCCTCATCACAACCACAGTTAACCTTTACCCAATACCTCCCCTTTCAAAGTTCCTCTATTCTACCCCCTCCTGAAGCTCTTTTACTTAACTATGCATATTTGTGTAAGGTGTGTATGTGTGTGTCTCTGTCTCTGTGGGGGTGAAAAGGAGAGAAAATAGATGCAAATTAATTGAAAAAAAGTAATTTTTAAAAACTGGCACAATTTACCTTTCCAATCTTATATATAATTATCCTCCATACCTGAACTCCACAATCTAAACAAACTGGCTTTCTTGCTTTTCCTCATATTCATACTGAAAGAATTGAGGGAATTAGGACAGCAATTAGTTAACTGTGAGAACTGAGTAAACCACACTAACTCCATTTTGTGACTCAATTCTGGAGCTAACTCCCTTTCTATTCAGTTATGGGTCTAGTCCAAATTCTATCTTGTGAGAAAATTTTATTCAATTGTGAGAACTGAGAGCAAACCTTATTGCAATGCTTGAATCTAGTTCTGTGAGGCTGGAAAGCTGGACTACCTCTATCTGCTGCTTAGAAACCCTTAACTAAGGATTTACATTATGCTGACCAGAAACCCAGTCAGACCCAAAGATTGACATAAGTTCTCTCACAATTATACATCTCCCCAAACCCCTATTTCTTATCTGAAAACTGGCCACATACTAATCTGTCACTGTTTCCATGTTCTTTGACTGTTTACAAACATTTGATAGAGTGTGGAATGGGTCAACTTTTTCTAAATCCAGGGAACTACACCTGTTTGCTCTCGCTCTCCCCACTTAGAAAACCCCTGACCTTTCCCCCAATTAGAAATCAGATTACCTAATGTTGTATTGTTTCCTTTTAATTAACTGGCCTTATCTGATTGTTTTTAACATATAAAAGTCTGTCTCCCATACTCCTGGTCCAGTCCTAAGCTGAGAAAGGGACCTATTTGTTGGGCAATTGGTATGTATCATTCAATAAATCAATATGCTCTGATGATCAAACCTTTGTTCCTCAGTCACTTAATTTTCCCCTACTATAACATAAAAATATAACTGAAATATCCAAACATGAATAGGAAATTAAGGTAAGATGTTTAAGTAAGATGGTTTAGCAGAATCACATAAAATGGAATGATCAAAGGTTTTTATTCTTTTTTATTATCCCCTCTCTGCCTACCCCTCCAAGCTTTCCAATTTTGTTAAAGCTACCATTTTCCTCCCAGTCACCCAGGTTCTCAACCTTTGAATCATACATGACTCTCACTTCTACCTTTCCTTACTTATCCAATCAGTTTCCAAGTATTATCAATATTATTTCCATGCCACTGCTCACATTTAGCCCCTTCTTTTCACTAACACAGCTACCACCCTATTTCACGGCCTCATCACTTTTCACCTGCACTATGATAATAGCCTCCAACTTGGTCACCCTGTTTCCCCTCTACCCTCTCCAATCCATCTTATACTCAGTTGCCAGAGAATTGTCAGAGAATATAGGTCTGACCATGTCACTCCTCTGCTCAAAGATAGGTTCCCCCTACCTATAGCAGAAAATACAAAAATCTTTTAGCCAGGCATTTAAGGTACCATACAATCTGTGTCCTACCTACCTAACTTGCCAGCTTTGTTTCACATTACTCCCTTAGCATATTATACATGCCATTCAAACTGGACACTCCGTCACCCACTTCCACATATTCACATAGGTTGTCCCCCCAGTTCCTCCTTGCTTGGATTTAAATTTCCTTCTAATCATTTTTGCCTTTCAGAATCCTTGTCTTCTTTCAAAGCCCAGTTCAGGCGCCACCTCCATTATGAAGGCTTTCCAAATCCCGGTCATTAATGTTCCTTCCTATCTCCATTTAGCTTTAAACATACTTATTTGTGCATATGCTATATCAGCTTAGGGAGCGACTATTTCATTTTTATGCTCCCTAAGCACCTAACAGAATGCCTTGCACAAAAGAGGCACTTAATAGATAATCAATTTGACCTCCAACCCTCTCCTAAACATATGTTCTCCCCTATGGCCTACATGCTCCCAGCCTCACCAATTCCCTTGCCCCTTCTAGGAAAACCATTTCTAATGCCAAAACATACTGCATGGAGGGACTGTGGAAGGAAAGCAAATAGTCCCTTATTCTTCAGCAAGATCCTTATCACATACACTTAGAAATCCCAAGCTGCCTCACAAGTCCTTTGAAACATGGCAGGAGCCCTTTGTTCCAACCAGATACAGCTCAATTACTACTTGTTCCCAATATCACTCCTCAGTCTACCAAACTGGTTCTAGTCCAGGCCTTACATCACATTCTTACTTCTCTGCTGTAGGGGCCACTTTTAATATTTCACAGTATAGCAGTCCCTAGTTACTGCCTCATTTGGCACAGAGTTTGAGACTAGCATGTTTTTTTAGATCTGAACACATACTCAATCAACTACAGGGACTATTTCTCTAGCACCAAGTATAAACTCCTCTACCTTTCAAAGCCCTTCACAGCCAGATCTCAACCTACCTTTCTAAACTCTCTGGGCATTACTACTTTCTCCTACACTCTGAGATCCAACCAAACTGACCTTCTCTCTATTCCTCATACTCAACACTCCATCTCCTTTCTCCAGGCCTTTGCTTCGGCAGAGCCCCCATGCCTATGGTGCACTTCCTCCTCAATGCCACCTCAGAGGACTCCTTTCTTTCAAGATGCAAGTCAAGCATGATTTTTTATATGAAACCTTTCATGATCCCTCAACTGCTAATGCTCCTCCATCCAAACTATCTTGTATATAGCTAATTTGTATGTTTTCTCTACTTAGTTTGCATATATTTTTTTCATATTTGTATTCTTCCATGAGAATATAAGTTCTTTCCAAGATGGGATTGTTTTAGTCACTGTAATTCTATCCTTAGCACCAGCATGGTGTGTGAAAGTAAGTACTTCACAGTTGCTTGCTGATTGATGACTTAGCATCATCTTCCACAAAGCATAAAACAAGGAGATGCATCCTTTGCTAAAGGTTTTTGTCACTATAATGGAAGAGATATGACACAAAGTTAAAACTGAAGGATTCCATACAGATGGTGAGATCTTCCATATGCTCTATTTTGCAAATGATAATGTGCTGACTGCATTAAGACCCAGAAAACTGCAGATTCTCCTGGAAAAGATTTATAATTAATTCAAAAAAGTTTGCCTAGGCCATCAGGACAAGAAATACCAAGTAAATGAAGACTATTCACTGTACAGATTTCAACAAGCGTTTGGATATTGCTACAGGACAACCTGTAGAGTTTGTCCATCAAAATGTATATCTGGGAGAAAAAACAGATGGAAAATTAGTTAGTACCAGACTTAAATGGAGAAGAAAGAGATCAGAAATGCCTTCAGGAAACTGCCAAGCCACTTAAATAGTCCCTAGCTTCCAATGGAAGCAAAGGCCCATCCTTTTAATATCAATATTCTACCACTGTTGCTATATAACAGCAAGATACAGGATACAAACTCCAAAAATAAGAGTAAAAGATATCACAGAGCAACTACATGACAGAAAAAGAAAATGGGCTAGCCACATATTGAGAGCAAGGATGACAGATACATAACCAGAGGATCCCACTGTTACTCTCTGAAGGTAATATCAGAAGGTAAAGGTTGAATAAGTTCCCTACGGCAAGCCATAGGAAGACATGAACAAGAGTCAAATAGAATGAGCAGTTATGGATAGTCTGTAATTTGCATTACTGGAGTGAAATCTTGAATCAGTGAGATCACAGATTCATTTCAGTATTCTATAATATTAACTATTCACAAGACTGAAAAACACCTAATTTGTAAGAATTCTATAACTTGCCATAATTTCTTTCACTGTCTATACTTCTAGCCTTTTTTCTTTATTCATTCAGCTATGCCCTAATAGGTCTTCAATTCAACACACTATAATTTAACTTTTATTTTAATATTTATGGAAAAACAATTTGGCTAATATGAAAATGCCACACACTGATATATCCAAAGAAATAGTTGAAAATCCTGAGATCACTGATTCATAAAATCTACTCATAATTCTACCAGTGACTTTAAACTTCTCACTATTTTCTCATGATATAAAAGTCAATGCATCTCTCATAAATCAAATCTTAATTCTGGAACAAAAATTTTCTCTTCCCTGATATTCATGCTAATCTACTATTGCCATACTTCAATAAAAAGCTTTTACTATGATATAAGGGCAAGAGTGCTAAATTTAATGTTAGGGTACCTGGGCTTGATTCCTAGCTCCAACATTTAATAACTGCATGACCAGGGATAAGTCACTTAACTTGCCTTCCCTTCATTCTTATCAACAGTAAAATGGGGATGATGCCTTTGGTACTTACCACTCTCACACAAGATTGCTGTATGTCTTAAAGCACCTTTTAAATATTTTATTTTTTTCAAATTACACGTATAAATTTTTAACATTCAATTTTTAAAATTGAGTTCTTTAATTCTCTCTCTCCCCAGCCCCTCTCCTTGAGAATGCAATTTTATATAGGATATATATGTAGTCATGCATACTTCCATATTAGTCATATTGTAAAAGAAAACATCAAGACTCCATTAGTTCTTTCTCTGAAGGCAAATAGCATTTTTCATCATGTGTTCTGCAGAACTGTCTTAGGTCGCTGTATTACTGAGAACACCTAAGTCATTCACAACAATATTGGTGTTACTGTGTTCAATGTTTTCTGGTTCTGCTCACTTCAGTTTTCATCAGTTCATGCAAATATTTCCAGGTGTTTCTGAAAGCATCTTGCTCTTCATTTCTTATAGCATAATAGTATCCCATCACAATCATGTGCCATATTTTTCAGTCATTCCCCAATTGATAGGCATCCCTTCTTTGCCATTACAAAAAGTTGCTATAAATATTTTTGTATATATTAGATCCTTTTCCTTTCTGTCCCCTCTCTTTGGGATACAGACCTAGTAACAATATTGCTGTGTAAAAGGGTATGCACAGTTTTATATCCTTTGTAGCATAGTTGCAAATTGTTTTCCATAATGGTTTGATCAGTCTTAAAGCATCTTAGAAGTATGAGTTATTCATATCTAGGGCTTGATTATTTTATTTTATGACTAAGTATTCCAACAGTACAAAGTGTAACCTATGTGAAAATGAAAATTGATACCTCACTATCTTTTGTATTATTTTAATAAGGTTTAGTAATTTGTTACGTTTTTTTCATTTTACTGTATATTAATGATCAATCCACTATACTGGCTCCCTTATCATGTGCCTAAACTTGTAACTTCAGTTGTCCATTGTGAAATTTGAAAACCGATATTCCATGATTAATCAGCACATCTAATCAGAATCAATATTGGTGGATCAAATTTAGACTTGACTGTATTGGCCTTATTATTAGTAAAATTTTTAAGAGTTTAACTTCCCCATTCCTATGGGCTAACATCCAACCACAAAAATTCTAATCTGTGAGCTTTTGCTTACTGTGAGGATAGAAGAGTCAATCTCATAATAGGATGTTTATGCACCATGGGACTTTCCAGAGGATGTTAGTCATAGAATGGTATCACCAACCAATCAGGAGTGAAATATGTCTGTAGAGTCACTCTTTAAATGTTACAAAAGAGTTGCTCTATCAGATGCATCCTTGACTACTGAGGAAAAATTGTACCCAATTTTCTTGTATTTGCTAACCATAATAATAAACTGATTGTGCTCAGAACTTTGTGCCTCAGTTTCTCTTTACCATAGATTTTTTTATCCAGCACCTATAGATGCTTTCTTTGTCCTACGTGGCTTTTGCCCATGTTCTCTCACAAATTCTCCATAAGGATCCATAAAATATGTTGAGGGACCTCTTCTAGATCTGCTGACTTCATATTGATGCCAATGTCTCATGAAAGCTATTTATCAATTACCTCTCACTCTTGGTACACAGCTTCCCTTCCTTTTCTAGTAATCCATCTTTCTGATGACATTCTTGATTCTTGATCCTGTGCAACTCCTTAATAGCACATCAAAATGTGTAAATAGCACATCAAAAGAGTTTTATTCCAGAGGTTTTAAGAGGAAAGCGATGGTTAGTTAAATCAAATACATGCTATTAACATATAAATACTAACTCCAACAAAAAAGAAAAATTTTGGTTTGAAGTAGACCTGTTTGTAACTATGTCAAAACTACTCAATGTTTTTGAGGAAGTTCTCCTTAATGTATAATGATAACAAGAGTCTTATAAGAAAGTAAATAAAATACTTAAATCTTTAGAAAAAATAATCATGCAAACATTAAACCTTACAGAGTAAATGCTCATCTAGTTAAGTTCTCTCACTTTTCAATAAGGAAATCAGGGCTGGGAAAGTCTAAATGACTTACTGCACTTAGCACAGTACCTGCTGCATAGTAGGCACTTAATAAAAGCTTTTTAATTGACTGACTTCCCTTTATTCAGACAGTTAAGTGGCAGAGCTGGGATTATCATTTTCTGTCTTAGACAGCTGCCCCTTTCCTCTGTCCACCAGACTCCATGATACATGAGGGTAAGGGCAGCAATCTATTCATCTCTGAATCTTTGGTATGCTTATTTAACATACATTCCTTGTTCTATAAATATTTGTGAAATCAAAATTACATTTTGATTACTTTTTAAATGTGAAGAAATGCATCTTTTAAAATGATTTTATATATTATCATTATTTCAGCACTTAAAATCTCCCTTTCCACACTCATTTCACATTACTCCCCTTCTAGTAAACTACATTAAATCAGAATGATTGGCGGGGGGGGGGGGGAGTAGACTTATTTCACTAAGTGCGAAAATCGAATAATTTAACAAAAGAAAAAAAAATATGATTCAATTCAACAAATTTATTAAATACCTACTTAAGACACTGTTTTGGAGAAACAGCTGTAAATTTTGAAACATAGTATTCTAAATATAACTAATATGTATACAGTACTTTAAGATTCACAGAGTACTTATAGATACTATCTCGTTTGAGCAACACAACAATCCTGTGAGGTAAGGACTATCTATTTTATTTTTCTATTTATATCACAGTGTTTTGTATATAGCAAAAGCTTAATAATGCTTTTATTCATTCATCTAAAACAGAAAAACTGAGAAATATATTTTTTTAATCTTGTAGAATTCTATTGCAGAAAAGGAACATATCTATGTTCTCCCTTAAGATACAGCATTCATGGTACAGTAGAAGGAACATTGAACCAGAAAATCAAGACAGGTTCTAATTCTGACTGCTAATGACTTGATGTATAATGTTGGTAAGTCCAGTGTGTATTAGCTTCCTCATATGGAATATGAAGGAGTTAAGATTATATAATCATTGTAAATTCCTGTTCAGGTCTAAATATCTGACAATTGCTCAGTTTATAGTTTAGTTTTTATCTCTCACAGGGATCATGAGTAGTGCCTTCTCCTAGACCATGCAAACACTTGACAGATCATCCTCAAATTCTACCTTCCATTGATCCCAATTCTAAAAAGGTCAAAAAATGCTAAGTTTCTCTTTCCTTCATTTGAAAAACAAGGAAGTTGAAATAAATAACCTCTACTCAAGGGTATAGTACAGCCAGCTCTAATTAACTTTTAGTATGAACATTTAAATGGGCAAATGCTATGAATCAACCTTGATTTATTAATGAAGAAAGCATTAGCAATGCAGATTAAACTTAAAAGTGTGAAATGGTTATCTTTTTTTTTTTAGGGGGAAAAAGGGGCTGGTTGTTAAACATTTGTCAGTACACCTCTGCCTCTGATGTTTCTTTTAGCTTTAAAATTGTCTTAGAGAGAAATAAAATTAATAACTTACAAAAAAAAAACCACAACTGCAGTGTAAAACTAAAATGCTATACTAGGGAATCAGAGGCTGAACAAAAAGCTAGTGAAATGAAGAGAAAATTAAGTTTCCTATCAAAAGGAATTAATATTCTACTTAAGGCATGATGAGTTTTATATAGACAGAAATTGGAAAAATAAATTATAAAAATATGAGGAAGTTTGGTACAGCACTGATTTGGATGCCTTCAGTTTTTATTCATTTGCTTATTAACAAAACAAATAATTCTTTAATTTTGTGACGAAAATCAGCATAAAAAGAGAAAGTTCTAAAAATTAAACTGCAAGTGGGAATAAAAATCAGCACACAATACATAGTAAATATGGTCAATACTAATGAACTATACACAACTAAAAGCATCTAAAAGGGAGGTCATCAAATGTGAAAGGAAAAACAAGTTAAAAGTTTTTTTTTTCATTTTCCCCTTAAAGCAATTCCTACATATAATTGCAGAAATCTCTCTAATCAATAAAAACAAATGTTAAATTAATGACTTTTCTATATTCTTAAAAAAGGAAATTTTAAAACTCCAATAAAAAAAGCAAAATTGAACGTTACAATTTCAATTCCAATGTGCATAGATATTCTAAAAAGAAAACCAGAAAGAATATAATCCTAAAAAGTAAAACAAAGCAAATTTTAAAAGGTTTTACAGACTTCTATTGAAAGCATTGAGACTAGGGACTGCAGAACCATCTGCACTGGTACGAGTTTCCTCAACTGTGATTTCATTAGTATAAGAAATTCCCGGATGAGGAAACCTCTACCAATGCAGTTCAGTACTTTCTCTGCCACTTAGTCTTGAAAAAGTTATAGAACTGATAGGTTAAGCAACTTGCCTAGGGTCACACAGGTCAGTATGTGTCTGAAGCAGGACTTGAACCCAGGTCTTCCTAGTGCTCTGTCCACTATACCACCCTGCCTTCTCCTGAAAGTGCAAAGAATGAAAATTAGGCTCTATCTAAAAGTCAAGCTGAAAGAAACCTGAAACAATAATCCAGAGAATACAAACTATAGATAGGTATTTAGTGCTATCAATCATAGCAGTATTCCAGCACTACTAAGTGTAGGCAGGACTGGTGAGAGTTTAATAGGCTGCATGTTTGTTTATTTTTTCATTTGTAAGTAATGCCAGTGCACAAGAAATTGGGTGCTATCTAAATGTGCTAGAAAATACCAATCCAACAGGTGATTACTAAGTATTTTCACTTATGTAATGCACTGTGCTAGGCAAAGGGAATTCAAAGACAAAACCCAAAAAATAGTCTACCCTCAAGGAGCTTACATTCCATTGGAGAGGTACAACTGTGTGTACTTGAAAACAAAGATGTGTCTGAGGAAGATTATTTTGGCAGCTGAGTGGAGGATGGATTGGAAAGTCAACATTGGAAGTCTGGAAAGTAGTTAGGAGGCACTGTAAAAGTATAAGAAAGAGGAGTTGAAATACTAAAGGAGAGTAGTGACCATTTGCAGGAAGAGAAGAGAATAGAGGTAAGATATACTATAAGGAGGTAGATTCAACCAGACTTGAATAATTAATTAGGGGATAAGGGAGAATGAAAGAGTTGAGGATGACACAAGAGCGAAAACCTACACAACTGAAAAGATATTGCCCTCACTAAATATAGGGAAGTTTGGCAAAGGGGTAGGCTTGGGGGAGTGGGGAGGAAGGGCAGAGATCGAGGTGGTCAATAGTATCAAATACTCAAGAGAGATCAAGAAGGATAAGGACCATAAGAAGGTCATCATATTGAACAACTTAAGAGGTCATTCATAACCTTAGACAAAGTTGTTTCACGTAAGTGATAATATCTGTATTTAAAATGTAAAAAGTTAAAAAGAAATGAAGGTAACAAGTATTGACAACTTTTTCTAGGAACTAGGCTTATGAAAAACAAATTTTTGCAAACCTAATATTTTAAATACTCTAGGAAATCTTGCTATTAAGATAAAATCCTCTAACAAACTAATTTATTTTTTAAAGATCACCTAATCTATCATATAAAAGTAATTTCGATAAGACTAAGTTTGCAAAATACACCTGCTATCAGGACTTTCAAAGCAATAAGCTATATTTCTGGAATTTTTCCATTAATTTGGAATAAAAAAGCTAAACAACAACTAGAACAAATATCTAACTGCAAGTTTTGGGGGTTTTTTTGCTGAGTTTAAGAATATTTGGAGAAAGCTATTATTAAGCAAAAAAACGTCCTTGCCTCAGATCAAGAAGAACTGGATTCTAGTCTCAGAACAGTCACAAACAGAACTGTGTAACCTTGATCTTTAAGGTCCCTTCAAGTTCTAAAATTCTATTATTCTAAAATTAAAACAAGACAGAAATAATATTACTCACATAAAGATAGGGTTATCATGAGGATAAAAATCAGAACAGATAGAAAAGTCTTTAAACTATTAAGGTAGCACACAAATGAGGCATGATTATTAAGTGCAATTCTGTTCCTTGAGACAGAAACACTTCATTATAGATAATGCAGTAACTGTTTTTAACATGATCTCATATTTTCAACTAAAAAGTAACAAAATACAAAAAAACATTAAAATAAATTACACTTTATCACTTAATACTTAGATGGATGATGGAAACACAGCATCATGGATAGTCTGCTAGCCTCCATTAGGAAGACCTGGATTCTAGTTGTACCTCCAACATATACTGATTACATAACATTGAGAAAGACACACAACCTCTCAGGAGGTTTTAGCCTTCACTGGTAGAAAGAGTTCCTCACTGGGAGTTCCTTATACCAAAGAAATCATAAATTATTTTTGTTGTTAGCCCTTCCAAGAAATCTTGAATGAGCTTGATATTTGGATGAGACACCTAGTTGTAAGAGTCCACAAGGCAGCACTTTGTTCTATGATGTCAAATGTTTTTTGTTTTTTGTTTTTTTATAGATCAACAAACAAGAAGCACAATAGAACCTTAAATCCAATATATCTTTCAGGCAATTGTGAAATGGTAAAGATGTGATGCATGGTTGAACACTGTTGGCAAAAACCTGCTTGTTTCCTACTAATACCCTTGTGGAATGTGCCCTCCATTCACACATAGATGACATGTTTTGTCTAGATAGGAAAATAGGCATATAGGTCTATCATTAATGGTTTTTTTTTTCAGCCTCCTTTTTTTGGTATCAATAAGAGCTGAGAGTTTTTCCATATCTTTGGTATCTTCTCTGCCTTTAGATACTCTGTCAATATGTCCTTCAATGTCTTGCCTCTACAAAGATCCTTCTATCTGATCCTGCTTTTCCTTTCTTTGGTGCCATTTTTCCTTTCAGGCACTGCTATACCCTATAGGATATAAGTGTGGTCCACTATTTTTGATATTTGTTGTAAATCTTTTCCATTTTTCTTCTTTCTCTTCTTCTCTCCATTTTCATTTTCATCACTGAATGTCCTTGGTATGATTTTGCTTAGCTGTATTATCTTGCAAAGCATTTTGTAGGCTTTTTATCTTGTTTCCTTCTAATTTATGAGATTATGTTGCTAATAATCATACATTATTGTTTAATATTTTACTGACAGGCTTATAATCTAACCAAGTATTGTTTCTGATAGCCATATCTCCCCATCTGGTAAGCTGAATGTTTACTGATAAGGTGCTTTCCAGGCTCTTTTGGGCTCCTTGTTATAGCAATTAATTTACACTGTTTCAACTTTTAGATAAATTATTATAGCGGTGTCAATATCAATTGAGTTGTCTATTTCCAATTTTTATTTTCACTATCTTGTTTAAATAATTCAGGGTTAAATCTTAATTGTATATCATATTTTTCCCGATACAATTCTTTATTCTTCATTATTACAAATTCCAATCCTAGCTCTGATGAGTTGATCATAACTTCCATGTCCATAATAAGACTCTTCCTGTCTGTTGAAATGTGGTCAATTTCATTCTTTGCATGTCATTTGGTGCTAATCATGTACAGCACCTACCAATTCTTTTTTCAAAGTGCTCATAATATAGGTGTTAGGATTCTGTAAAATCTACAAATCTTTAGTCTCTCTCATTTCTTTCTCTTGAACTATGGTTTTCCATATATCTCTCCCCATCCTTACTTTCTCTCACCTTTATACTGAAGGTACCAAATTATTAGAATGCATGTTGACTTAATTTTGAGAGTCCTATCAAATTCTTCACAGAATTTCTCTACCACCTTGTCCTCAACAACCAACATTGGTTCATAAACTGCAATTATTTTCAAAGTGTTAGTACTGTGTTAAATTTAATATATACTTTTAAAAACAAGCTTTAAGGTCACAGAGATTCCTGGCTTCATATACCATCTTCTGTTTCTTGTACTTCTTTTTATATGGAAATGTCCATGTTTATAAACATCTGTCAGATTCATAATAAAAAGTAAAATTTGAAAAAAAAAAAGTATTAAAACAAAGAGTCTTTGGAAATCATTTAGTTCAACTCTGTTTTACACTTGAGAAAACAGAGGCCCAGCAGTGGAGTAACATGCCTATAGCCAAAGAGCTAATTAGTAGCAGAATCTGCACTGGGTTCCAGGTTTTATGAATCCTAACTTAATGCTTCTCCCACCATGTCATGTTGTTTCTACTTCTTTGGCTAAGTATTACCTGATGACTTCATATTTTCTCTTATAAGACTATATTACCCTAAAACACTTTATAGTCAGTCATGAGTTCCCTAATTCCAAAGATTTATGACAAAACAGTAAAGAAAAAGATGCACTTGGGGGAAAAAATAAGCAAGCAAAACAAATGGTAGATAGACGTTTCACTGAATCATACATATTCTTTCCTGGTTTTTAATAGAACACAGGCTTCAGAAAAAGACAGAGCTTCATTTCACCCTTTCCACATCTCCAGAACCATAAACCTATAGACCATTCATTCTGCTTCAGGTTTACATCAAGGTGGTCTACCACATGGTCTCCTTTGCCTTTTAACAACTAAGACAATATTTTTCTTCATATTTCTCCTATGAGACAAATGTTCCAAACCCCATGTTGCTGACTTGCTGTCATCTGAACATATACACATTCACAATGTCAATAAGTATAGTAAGGATGCAGAATGATTTTAGGATGATTAAATGATTAAAAACACAAAAATAAATACTCTGGATTGAAAATATTTCACTTTCATTCTGCCTGAAATTTTCAGCATTAACCCTGAGCAGAAAGCCTTAAACATAGATTACCAATAACCTATTCCTAGGTCTCCTTTTCTTTAGTCTCTCTTATAACATGACATTATTAATTTTTCTTTTATCCCTTGGTTTCTCTGACATCACACTGTCCTGGCTTTCTACTCAGCAGCTACCTCTCTCCTTCTCTTGCACATCTTCCTCCACCAACTCCTTAAGAATAAACATTTCCCATGGGTCAGTCCTCTGTAGCAAAATGAAGTCTCTAAGGTACTCTCAATATTTAAATGAATCTTTGATCTCACTGACTTGGGAAATCCCTGAAAACAATGTAGATTGTAACCCATCAATCCATGCCTGTACATGATATGCAACTCTCATCCATGTCTTCCCAAAATTCCACCACAGGGGATCCAACCAACATACTTGGGACTTTCTTAGATTTTTCCTGATATGTCAAGGGTATCACCTGGACACTCCAGTCATCCACATCTCATTCTTTGTTCTTACCACTTCTCTTTCTGTCATACAGTGACTGACCTTCAAATTTATTACTTTCTCATCTTATACTCTATCTCCAGCCCTGATCTCTCTCCTTAATTCTACAGCTGCCTATTTCCAATTGCCTATTATATTTTTCCCACTGGATGCCTCACTATCACTTTAAACTGAACTTCTCTCAAGTTGAACTAAATCCAACTGGCCTTAACTTCCTTAATCTTGTCAAAAAGTATTTTTATTCATTCAAATACTTATTGAGTACAACACTATAAGCTAGGGGTTATGGCTCCCAGGGTCAAAACCTTAGTTTCAACCACAGATACCTCCTCTCTCCATCTTACAGTCCTCCTTTGCACATATCTCTCAGATCTTTCCCACTGCCAACATTCTTATTTGACCCCTCATTACCCAAATAACTATCTCTATATCTGCTTATCACTCCTCTTTGCAATCTTGCTTTGTATCTGACAATAGCATAAGATCAGTCTTCTTAAAACATATTTTTTATTATGTTCCCTGCTACAAAATTTTCAATTGTTTCCCACTGCCTACAGAATAAAGTTCCAATTACAAAGCCTGAAATCCAAGGTCTTCCACAATTTAGTTTTAACCTACTTTCACTGTTCTTTCTGATTTGGAAGAGGTATTTTGGGTTCAATCAGTAGAATAATTTGACTGAAATGGAGAACTTTTGCAGAGAAGTAGCAGAAGATAAGGTTGTGACAGTAGATTTGTATGAAGTGTCATATCATAAAGGTACAAGGCTGAGTGGCTAAAAGAAGCAATAACTATGGAGGATAATAATCATAACTTATATTTATGCAGTATTTTTGCTTTTATATACATTAATCAATTTCAGTAGGGCTTCTAAGTTCTAAAAACAAACTTTACTATTCTACTCAATTATACAACTGCAGGCATTCTGGTATAGTGGATAGAAAGTTAATCTTAGAGTCAAGAAAACCTGGGTCCAAGTTTCACCTTCATGTTGGCTGTGTGACCTTGGACAAGTCACAACCTTTGTATCCTAGGAAATTCGATAAGACTTAAAATGCAAAGTAGAAGAAGTTTCTTTATGAGGAGTTCCTTACACCAATGAAATCACAGTCCAATTTTAAAATGTATTTATTAAGACTCCTCAAAAAGTTAAAAGCCTAAAAGTCTCTTCCTCTTCTCCTTCCCAAAGAAAAAGAAATGCATGGCTAGTGGTATTTTATTATCCTCTCATTTAATGGGTCTCTTTTACATCCTACCCTTCATACCACCAGAGAGGAACACCACTAAAATAAATTAAAGAGAATTAGGCAATATATAATCTGACCCCTTCTCCCCAAACTGTGCATATCACTATAACAACAAATCATACATACTACCTACCATCCTGTAAAATCCTGTAAAAAGATATTTTGTTCTACTATAAAGGCAAATACATATACTGAAGTGAATACTGACACACTCTTCCAATGACTTCTCAAAAGTGTATGTACAACCAAGCTTAAATTTTAGAGGGGTGGAACTGGAAGAAAAGGAGATTATTCAAACCACAAAATCTGCAGTGTTTCACATCAGAAAACTTACTGGTTGCCCAATCAACTTGCCCAAACAGTTATGAAACCAAAAGTAATCCTTATGAATGGCTCTTCTCCCTGCTCCACTTCCAACCTCCTTTTTCCACACTCTACTTCTCCTACAAAACCTACTCCTCCTCCCCCACAAGAATTAAATGAAGTCTATCAGCCTGACAAGGTTAGTAACCACCTAGCATGAGGAAGAAAAAGAACAGCAGGGTAAATCTACCCCAGTTTTTTTTTTAAAGGGCATTAAATAAAAACATCAAAAAGCCTTCTAACATTTCTAACACAGTACTACAAAACTGAACAGCAGCAAAATGAACAAGTTTGCAAATATCTATCTTTCCTTTCTTGAAAATTCGCCTCAGAGCTTGGGAGAGAAAGATAGGAGAAAGCATTCACTTTTCTCTTTAGGCCTATAATACTTGTAAAAACCAGCAGTAAGTGTTTCAAAGGGGCTCCAAAGGCAATAATAAAGGTCTAACCAAAATGATTTAAAGCCAAGAGCAAAAGTACAATATTTACGTTTTTCTGGGGAGGAAGCAACTGTTGCTTCTACTACCTTCCCACACTGCTATTTCTGGATACATTTTTTTTTACATTTGCTGTCAATTCAAAGGAGACACACACTAAGTTCATACATACCGGCTGGAGTAAAGAGAGAGAAGGGCCTCCTCTGCCCAAAAGCAACAGGTCACATCTCTTTCTCCTTCTGAAACCTAAACAAAGAAGCAACAGTTACTACAGATGAACACTAAAGAGGAAAACTGACAATTTCTCAACTGTTTCCATATTTTAAACCAGTAACTGTCCTCACTCCACCCCCAAAAAAGGAAGGAAAAAAAAGCAAGCATGGGAGAAGCCGAATCCAAATGTAATGCAATTAAGTAAAAGAAAGGAAATAAAGACTCCCCTAGTTTTCACCTAGATAATGAGTATTTTTCTCCTGGGTCAGAAGTTAACAATTCTCACAAAGAGAGAAAGGTGGGGATCAGAAGAAGGTAAAAACTCTTCCCCTACTCAAGTCACTGGGAAATCAGCCCCAGGATAAAGTCACTGAGACCTCAAGAGGATGGGGGGGGGGGTGGAAACAGACAAGCGGGTGTGCGGTTCCCCGGAAGGAGGCCGCTTACTCACCCGCTGGCTCCAGCTGGCTGACCGTTTCCGTGTGTTCGCCTGTCACTTGGTCCTCGGCCTCCAGAAAGGGAGGAAGGACAGGAAGGACCTAGGGGAGAGGAGCGGAGGGAGGGGAGGGGAGGGGCGGGCCGACCCCTCCCCCCCCTTGGGGGCTTGGCAGAGTGGGGGTCCTGGGGCTGGGACAGCTGGGGCAGGGTGCGCCTCTCTCTCTCGGCTGGCCCCGGTCACATCCCAGAGTTGTGGGGGGAAGAAAGCACAGGTTCTGTCCCGCTCTGGAGACAGCAGCTACGAGCGTAGCGCCGTCCACCCCGCCTCCCCTAGGCCTGTGCCCAGCTCGTTTCTTCGGGTCTCCGTTCCCAGGCTGACCGAACCGAGCGCCTGAGTCGAGGAGGCCGAGGCCGAGGGGAGGGCGAAGGGGGAGGGGGAGGAGAGACAGACGCGCCTCGCGAGCCTGGCGCCTACGGGCCCGCGGCGGGCAGGCGACGTTAGCCGCGGCCGCTCCCCGTCCGCTCCTCGCTCCTCCTCAGCGCCGGCAACGTCCTTCTTTTGAGCTCCCTCTCAGGAGAGCCCAGCAGGAAGAACGGAGCCCGTCGCCGTCATCACTCCCCCCTCTTCAGTCTCTTCCTCTTCCCCTTCCTCCTCCTCGTCCTCCTCGTCCGCGTCCTCCTCTCCCCCCAGCTTCTCCAGCGCCGCGCTAAGAACTCTGCCTCTGCTTCCAGGAG